>CM076570.1:731004768-731734888 GCA_034641835.2 Pinus albicaulis | reverse complement strand
CGCAAGAGCCGAGGGCGACGTCGAGGGCAAAGGTCAAGCCTGCAAGAAGAGATGAGGGCTAATGCAGGGGCGAATGTCGGTTTCGAAAGAGCGAGGCGAACTGTGGCGAATGTTGTTCTGCAAGAGCTCAGCAATGTCATGTGTTAATGTGTCGTTCTCGCAAGAGTCAGGGCGAATGCCGAGGGCGAATGTGGTTCTCGCAAGAGCGAGGCGAATGCGCGCATGATATCGTATCGCGAATGCACACATGTACATTTGAATACTAATAGATTTTTGTAGTTGAAATGCAATGCTTGTTTTCATTTAAATGTAGGGTTTTTAAAGCAGGGAGAAATAATGGCTGCCAAATTAATAAGCGTTTCTTTGGGAAAAATTTAAATCTTGTATTGGGTGATGAAGATAATAGAGGGTATTGAATCTTGGCTCTTGACATCTACAGAGAACCCTACAGCCTAACACAATCCAATGGAATTGACCAAAAAACCCAAATAGAGTCAACCCTACTATAGGAGGAAGGGCCTGCAGTAAGAACTTACCATTTTGCAAGAGCTGAGGGCGAATGCTGTTCTGCAAGAGCTGAGGGCGAACGCTGAGGGCGAATGCTAAGGGAAAATGCTGTTCTGCAAGAGCTGAGCGCGAATGCTGTTCTGCAAGAGCAGAGGGCGAATGCGCGCGTGATATCAAACGTAGCTATTGCGACAAATACGAAACATTTTTATGTAGCGCGCATATAAGTTTCGAATTTTTATGTAGGGCCCATATAAGTTTGGTATTGTTATGTAGCGCGAAAATAACTGTCGCTATACCGACGGCGGAAAAGGCGTCGCTATTAGGACGGTGCCTCCAAACGTCGCAATGGCGACACCTAGACATTGTGTCACAGTTGCGACGTTTAGAGTCGTCTCAATAGCGACGCTTTGGGCCATGGTGTCGCAATTGCGACGTCTTCCTTTAAACGTCGCAATTGCGACACTTGTTTAAGTGTCGGTAGTGCGACACTTTTCTATAGACGTCGGTATAGCGACGGTTGCGGGTGGGATGGAAAAAATTTGGGAAAATTTCCGACATTTGGTCAAAAGCGTCGGAAACAGGTGTCGGAATTTCCGCCAAATGTAGTAGTGAGCAAACTTGGAAAATAACGCACTTCCTGGAAGATTGGTGTACAGAGATGAGTTTAAAACCCTTGGATCCCTTAGATCAGCAGATCTAGATTCTAGATCCAAAAGGGGAGAAAAAACAAATCAAACTGGGTGTGGTAAACAGATCTCCCACCACCTAGTCTAGCTGGAAAACACCCTACAAGAGGGGCTACAGCTATGCACAACAAGTAGCTTCAGGAATAAAACAGTCTTTGACAGTATGAGCAGGAGGCCATTAAATATGATTAATAAATGAATTTACAGCAGCAAATCAGAATTAAAGAGAATCTCTTTCAATATACAGTAGATTACATGAGACAAGAGAGCAATATATCTTCAGAAAAGAGAGCTATAACACATGTACATTTACAAAAATGACTCAACAACGTTATTTTTAAGGAGCTTCAGCAGCTAGAAATTACAACTCAGATCTAGGATAGATCTATGGAAAAAACATCAGATCTATTTCAGATCTGGAAACTAGATAGTTTCTATACAAGATCCCCTTGGGATTTTAACCAAATCATGCATAAATAAGATTAGATATGAGTTACAAGTAGCAGATCTGTAAAATGCTGCAGTAAATTTATGAATATAAAATTTCATCACAATGGATCAGATATGAACAGTACATGGATCAGCAAGCTAATCCATGGATCACCAAGTGGAAGGCAAAGCCCAGCACCAGAGATCTCTGATCTAAACTATGATCAAAACACCATGAAGAACCTCATACCAAAATAAAGCAGTCCATCAATGGGAACAACGTTGTAGCTCAAATGATATAGTTTTCCCACTGCAAAGTTATAGATCTAAAGCACAAAGAGAAGAGACAATCTTCCAGGAGGTTAAAAGACACACTCCATGAGAAGAGGCTCACAAAACAAACTAGATCTCTGCAGATCTAGAATTCCACTTGTTGCAGCTTGCAAAAGTAGACAAACCCTCACTGGATCTAAGCTTATAATGAAATTAGAGCTTGGCCTCAAGCCTGATAGTGGATCAATTTAGCAAATTCTCCTCCAATAATCCTCAAAGGAAGAGGTGAAATCCCTGCATAGGAATTCCAAGCACAATCCTCCACTAAATAGCAGAGAATAGTATTTGTCTAAGCAGACAAAATACTCAGAAATATGATCAATCAACAACCTTATCTTCCTGCCCTCCCTCTCCTTTTATAAGATGAAAAGCCTTTGAAAACCCTAAACCACCTTGATGAGTTAGCCCTTTTCACATGAGAGGCCTCCTTCTAGAATTGCGTTGTCCCTTTTGGAGATACATTGAACCTAGACAACGTTGTAGATTTGGTTAAGGTTGACCCAGTCTCACAGCTCAAACCTCTTTCACACCTGCAAGTGATTATTTACATGGCCCTGATTTATCTTTTCTCACATGGGCATTGATTTATTCAGTCTTTTCAGGAGTTTTACATGTCCTCCTTTATTCATTTATTCATGCAACATAAATTAAAACAAAAATGAATATTCCTCTTAGCAAGGGCTAAGTAGGAATATTACAGTCCTCCCCTCCAAAATGTTTCTTGTCCTCAAGCAAATGATAGGGTAAGAGCTGTAGTTCTTCTCCTTCTCCATTGATGGCACCATCAAGGATCAAGTTTTCATCATGGGCCAAGTGCTTATCAAGCCAATACATAAAAAATTGCTCCTCCAAGGCTAACATGATAGGTGCATAGTCCATCCCTTCAGGAGTGTAAAACTCAACATAAATAAACATGGTTGAAGCAATGCTACATCTAAAACATGTATCATGAATTACAGGCTGAAGTTCCAAACCGTGTGGTACATATACACTGCCCATCCTTTGTTCATACAACCCCATAAACAATACCAATATATCATCTATGTATGTAAGAAATACTACATATATGCAAGTTGAAATCTAAACATGTGGGGGTGGGTCAAAATTCCACAGGTGATGCAAACATAGTGCAACACTTTCCTTCATGAGATCCAGGTGTGGCAAGTAGCATTCCCACCACACTTCTGCTGCATGAGTCACCTTAACATGGCTGAAAGTGTTACATAAGTTTGGTGCCTTTGGGAAGCACCCATCATGAAAAGGGATATCCCTTTGCACATCAAGGGAGTGGCCAAACTCAGAATTTTCCTTGGCCCCCAAAAACCCATGAGATCCAAATGATATCTTACTCCCTTTAGGAGTCATAACCTACAAAAACATGGCAAAGGAATATAATAGATCAGAAAATACAACTTTCTTGTCATGATCAAATCCTTTACCATCATAGTCCTTCACACACATGGGGTTGTGCATGAGCATTATCTTCCTCTCAAGCAAAGGAAGAGCTGGCTGAGATGACTCTTGCAAAGAGTCCATTGGCTGCCCCAATCCTCCATAGCTATTGCACTCTTGAAAGTGTTGATGTAAGTCCTCCCTCATGCCCTTCCAATCAAAACTTTTCATGATCAGGGTGTAGATCCTCATTGAATACATATGGTTGAGGAATAATTCTTCATATGCCCCTTGTAGGATCTTCTGCTTGAGCTTGGAAGCTCTAGCCAAGAAGACCTTACCATGATAATAGATGACTCCTACTAGGACTAAGTAGCCCTCTTCTTGATGCATGCCATCTAATATCATATCTGTGCGGAGATCTTTGGAATATTCTACAAGCAGTTGAGATTTCCAATAAAGATCCACACTTCTTAATAGTGACAATGTTGTTGATACATCCATGGGAGTGCTTGTCTTGTTGTTGAATGCCTCTTTGACATTACATATGCCAAGACTGTTTGTTGGAAGGCTGATCCTCCCCTTCTTATCCTCCCACAGCGCTGTAGCTTGATCCTTCATTGCTCCAATCCTTCCTGGATCTAGATATGGAGCAACACTTTGTGAGGATTTCCCCACAAGATCTGAATCTAATGGCATTCTAGGTGGCTTGCCATGAGATAAGAATGTCCCTTGCAGCATCCTCATGAACATGAGAGAAGGAAATGTGAGATCCCTGCCTCCACTGCGCAAATCCATCTCAGTTGTTTGTGTGGAAACATTAGGTGAAGGATAAGTGTGCTTGCCTTGAATCATTTATGGTTTCCCACTCTTCAAGTCCACCCAATCCATTTGAAAGGCTTTCCAATCAGTGGTAACCTTCCCCAAGGTAATCAACCATTGGACACCCAAGATGATGTTGGTGTCTGGTATGTCAACTACAAATAAGTGATCCACCAAAGTGTAGGATCCCATAGTGACAGAGAGTGATGGAACATATTGCATGCATTGCATGGTCCATCTCCTGGGACCAAGACAGAAAATCCCTCAAAATTATCAGTGGGGATCCCTCTTCTTTGCACAAGGTGAGCATCAATAAATTTGTGGGTTGCCCCACTATTAATCAGGACAGATACTCTCTAATTCATGACTGAACCTTGTACTCTCAAAGTCAAGTACTTGGGCACTCCTCTCAAAGATGCAAGAGTCCCACTTGTTGGAGAAAAGTCTCCCTTCTGATCTCTGGATGGTGTTTGATCCTTCTCATCATCATCATCAGCGTTGTGACCCAACCTAGGTCCATCACCTTCATCTTCCTCCTCAAAATATGAGAAGACTTCAATGTAGTGTGCTTTTCCAGCAGCACATCTGTGTCCTGGTGCCCATGACTCTTGGCAAGTGAAGCACAGTCTCTTCTTCCTCAATTCCCTCCTAAGATCAATATCTAGAGGTTTCTTCAAAGAGCTCTCCTTGGGAGGAGCAAATTTTCCTTCTTTCCCCTTAGAAAAGTTAGGGGCCTTGCTTTGGAAAGTTGACTTTGCTTTTGGCAAGGAATCTTGGAGATCTGTAGCCTTCTCAATGGCATCATGCAAAGTGATGGGCTTGGTAGATTTAACCAACCCATGGAAAGGTTCCTCCAGGCCATCGATAAACATGTAGACTCTCCTTGCTACAGATAGATCAGGGACCATCACTGATAATCTCAGAAACTCAGAGATATAAGTCTCTGCATCTCCTGACTACTTTAGCTTTGCAAGGCTTATGAAGGGTGCTTCAGGATCCTTCCTGTCAAACCTCTCCACCAGTATTCTATTGAAATCAGCACAAGTAGTCACATTGCTGTGTCCCAAGGTAGACAACCCATGGAACCACCAATTGTGTGATTCACCTTCAAACTGCAGTGCTGCAATCTTGATGGCTTCAAATTCAGGGACTTTGTTCAACTAAAAATAGATATCCAGCTTTTCTACCCATGCCTTGGCAGAGTTGCAGGATGATCCATCAAACTTGGGCAAAAATAATCTGCCCATAGTGTGGTGTCTAGCATGAAAGAAACCACCATCTCTATACTGCTGCCCTAATGTCATTCTGCCCTTGAGGTGACAAAAGTCTTGGAAACTCAAGTTATCCTTGAATATCTGACTCTGAGAGTCATACTCCACAAAGTAACCATCAAGGGAGGCTTGCTCTTGTGGTCCTTTATTCTCCACAGCCAAGAAAGTAGGCATAGTGGAGCGTTGTGAGGCTTGAGGGGCCTGTGGCAGATTCACTAGTTGACTAGTCCCATGATGAGACATGTCAGAGCTTTCTCCTTGATGAAATATCCCAAGAGATTCCCTAGTTTTTTCCACCCTCATCTCCTTGATCTCCTTGGCAAGATATTGCATGGCCACTAACAGAATTCTTGCAAACTCTTCTCCTTCTTTATCACTGGTAGTTTCAGGGGCTTTACCCTTGTCTTGATCTTCAGTAGTATAGTCATAATTCTTATGACTTATGTTATGGTACCTCTTCTCCCTCTGAGTAAGAGGATCATCTTCTTCTGAATGCAACATGGCTGGTGCTCCAAGGCAAGCACAGGCTGTGCCAAGAAAGGAGCTCTGATACCACTGTAATGTTCCCAAATTGGGGATTGCACAGCAAGCTTGGAAAATAATGCACTTCCTGGAAGATTGGTGTACAGAGATGAGTTTACAACCCTTGGATCCCTTAGATCAGCAGATCTGGAGTCTAGATCCAAAAGGGGAGCAAAAACAAATCAAACTAGGTGTGGTAAACAGATCTCCCACCACCTAGTCTAGCTGGAAAACACCCTACAAGAGGGGCTACAGCTATGCACAACAAGTAGCTTCAGGAATAATGTAGTCTTTGACAGTATGAGTAGAAGGCCATCAAATATGATTAGTAAATGAATGTACAATATCAAATCAGAAGTAAAGTGAAGCTCTTTGAATATGCAGTGGATTACATGAGACAAGAGAGCAAGATATCTTCAGAAAAGAGAGCTATAACACATGTAAATTTGCAGAAATGGCTCAAAAGAGTTATTTTTAAGGAGCTTCAGCAGCTGGAAGTTACAACTCAGATCTATGACAGATCTATGGACAAAACATCATATCTATTTCAGATTTGGAAACTAGATAGTTTTCTTTACAAGATCCCCTTGGCGTTTTGACCAAATCATGCATAAATAAGAGTAGATCTGAGTTACAAGTTGCAGATCTGTAAAATGATGCAGTAAATTTCTGAATATAAAATTTCATTACAATGGATCAGATCTGAACAGTACATGGATCAGCAAGCTAATCCATGGATCACCAAGTGGAAGGCAAAGCCCAACACTAGAGATCTCTGATCTAAACTATGATAAAAGCACCATGAAGAACCTCATACCAAAATAACGCAGTCCACCAATGGGAATAGCACTGTAACTCAAATGATATAGTTTTCCCACTGCAAAGTTACAGATCTGAAGCACAAAGAGAAGAGACACTCTTCCAGGAGGTTAAAAGACACACTCCATGAGAAGAGGCTCCCAAAACAAACTAGATCTCTGCAGATCTAGAATTCCACTTGTTGCAGCTTGTAAAAGCGACAAACCCTCACTAGATCTACGCTGCTAATGAAATTAGAGTTTGGCCTCAAGCTTGATAGTGGATCAATTCAACAAATTCTCCTCCAAGAATCCTCAAAGGAAGAGGTGAAATCCCTGCATAGGAATTCCAAGCACAATCCTCCACTAAACAGCAGAGAATAATATTTTTCTAAGTAGACAAAATACTTAGAAATATGATCAATCAACAACCTTCTCTTCCTGCCCTCCCTCTCCTTTTATAAGATTAAAAGCCTTTGCAAACCCTAAACCACCTTGATGAGTTAGCCCTTTTCACATGAGAGGCCTCCTTCTAGAACTGTGTTGTCCCTTTTGGAGATGCATTGAACCTAGACAGTGTTGTAGATTTGGTCAAGGTTGACCTAGTCTCACAACTCAAACCTCTTTCACACCTGCAAGTGATTATTTACATGGCCCTGATTTATCTTTGTTCACACGAGCATTGATTTATTCAGTCTTTTCAGGAGTTTTACATGTCCTCCTTTATTCATTTATTCATGCAAGAGAAATTAAAACAAAAATGAATATTCCTCTTAGCAAGGGCTAAGTAGGAATATTACATCACATCTCTCCAAAGATAAAAGAGGTCGAAATTTTCCTAAGGAGGTTCGAATTTGTTGGAATCAAGATTTTCATTAGACCAAAACCCGCAGGCTTTAGTCTCTTCTACAATCACCTGAGTTAGGATCCATGAGAGGTGGTTAGTCCATGTCGCAAAACACATGGGGAGTGTTGAACCCAATGTCCAACAATCTCCCCCCCAACGTGAGCTGGGTGAGTTTTGAACTTGAGACCTGTTTCTCTGATACCACTTGTTGGAATCACGATTTCCGTTAGACCAAAAACCATAGGCTTTAGTCTCTACTACAATCGCTAGAGTTAGGATCCACGAGAGGCGGTTAGTCCATGTCGCGAAACACATGGGGTGTGTTGAACCCAATGTCCAACAGAATTAGTCTAAGTGATGATAATTGAAATGAAAAATCCTTTTCGTTATTTATATGAGGAGGATGAGTGAAAATATTAGACTAAATGCTCCTAATAACAAGTTAAATTACAAGATACCATTGGGTTAAAACCCACTAACTTTTGATCATAAGTGAAAAATAATCCCACATGTGTGAGCCTCTAGTCTTCTATGGTGGACGTCATGCATGAAATAGGCTCCAAGTAGCATCTCCAAGTGCTATGAGGTGTCCAATGTGGTGTAGTAACATGTAAAAATCATGATTTTAAGGTTGGACCTAAAATCAACATCAGTGGCTTCGTGTGGTCCCATAATCTAGTTGAGGCACCATAAAGTGGTCTCCTTGGGTATCCATTCATGAAAAGTGTCCATATTTTCTCCAACGTTGAGGGCTTTCCAGGTGCTCTTATCCCTCCCAAGTATTATAAGGTGAGACAATCCTCATTCGAGCCCTGAATAAGCTTCCACCCCTCATAAGGTGCTAAGGAAAAACTGGTGGGATGTTGGTCCATACGAGTCATCCTAAAGAATCATTAAATCTAGTGCAAAGAGGCACAATTCCATGGGTGTAAGGAGTGCTCTTGTACATATGTGATATGTTGGTGTTGCTAGGAGGCCCAAGAGTCTCAATGATTCACTTTATAGTGGAAATATTCCTCTCTAGTGGACGAGGTATCTATGGGTAAGGTGCCCAAGACATAGATCGTTGAACCACCTTATGGACACGTCAAAGATTATAGTGAAAAAAACTAGTCATTAGGAAAAAAATCATTATTAATTGAACATAAATTGAGTGACATGGGCTATTTAATACTTCAAATAAATATCCCTTTCCAAAATTAGGGCCTTGAACCCACAATTATGTTTCCTCCCTAGGTAGGAATAGATAAAGTACAACCCTATGAAATGTTTCTAGCCCCTAAGGGGAAGTAACATTCCATCAGTCCACCCTTCAAATGTTATGTGTTAGTGAATAATAATGATGGTCACATAGAGGATAAGGCTTCATGGCCAATTTCATGGTCAAAGGGATTGGTTGATGGGTTATCCACATACCGAGTGTATATATGTAAGGAGGGAGGAATCACGAATGCATGAGTTACCAACTCAGACTTTGCTTTTTCCACCCCTCATGTGCACCTTTTACTTTTTCTTGTATTACTGCTTGTATATCAAGGGTTAGAGCTTGCTTTGAATGATATAATAGTTGTATTAATCCGTAATGATGAGTTTTTTTTTCATTGATTGAGGTTGTGATATGAAAGGGTTCCTTCCTATGATGTAATGGAGCAACATTTTCTCAAGAACTAAGTGATGGCCATAATGAGTGAGGTTAGAGCTCATGCTATGTTTTTTTCCACGTGCTAATGTGTATGTCCCTAACCATATTTTGTATTTTGATGTTACTTCTTTATTTTTGTTGTGGATATGATATTATCTTTTTGTTTCTTTTAGTTGCATCAACCTTTGAGTGAAAAGTTTGCAATCCTTATCTAGGTATGTGAATCTACGAGTGCCAAATCCCAAAGAACTAATGGTCATTTGAACCCAAAGAATGGATGTGAGATATGGGTTTGTAATGTATGATGGAAAGGGTTAAGTATGAAATAGGGATAGATGGAACTACATTATCTCAATTAGGGCTTCCCAAGTAGTACCCCTCCTCTACCCATTATTCCATTATGGGAGGTCCCACTAGACTAGGATGGAATATTAGCCTACCATTTAAGGTGATAGAACAAGATCATGGTCAAAACCCATCCTTTTTATAGATCACCCCATAACCATATCAAATGCCCAATAAAAAACAAGCATAAGAACCTGATTGTAAAATTATTAAAGTACCTTTTCATAGAAATTCCACTTTCATCCATGTGATCATACCATATGGGTGAGAAACATATGGTTGATGCAAGTGGCAGAAATATAATGGCATGTAATCAACTAGTGGTGGTTGTCAGGGGTTGCTGGATATGTGGCTGGGTGACTGGATGTCAAGAGAAGGAGAATAATTTTCTCCTATTGGGTTACCCATTTTGGTGGGTAACAAGACCCATTGAACTTGACTAAACATCAGGGACCACCCATATATGAAAAATTCACATCTAGGGAAGTTTTTGAGGAGGTGAGTCCTATTAAGAATTTTTTGAAAGTATTCTCAGATTTAATGAAGGATGAATTGGTTTTAGATAGATTACGTAGAATGATTGATCAATGCACACAAGAATGGGAATTACCTACCACACAAACCCCTAATGCATAGTTAAATAAGTTATGTGCAAAATAAGGAAAAACTAAGAATTCATATTTATTATGCAGATAAGGGGTTATGACATGGATAATATTGTTTCGGATATAGGCTCATATGTGAATATCCTTCCTGAAAGGACATGGGAGATTATGGGGAGACCAAAGTTGACTTGGTCACCCATCCAGTTGATATTAGAAAATTAAGACAAGATATTTCCCATTGATAGGTTGACACATATAGAATTCAATATTTGTGGAGTTAAAAGCACCGTTGATTTTGAGGTGATAGAGACTGTAAATGGTACCAATATATGTCTTGCTTTACTAGGAGTTGATTGGGATTTTGATAACCAAGTCATAATCAACCTAAATAATAGGCAATGATTTTTTAATCAAGATATTGAGGGTTACTACGCTGTTAAATCCAAAAGAAGGAATCCACTTTGTGGAACCTGTAAGCGTAGAGTTCAATGCGGAACACATCAAAAAAATTACAATGTGACCACGTAGAGGGAAAATTATGTTAATCTGACTGCAAATGTTGTGTTGAGTTGGTGCAATATTAATTGTTTCTCCTCAGATTCAGAGGAAGCTATCGAGAATTATCAACAGAGATTACATGAGGTTTCTACTAGAAGGTGCACACATGTTACCTGCATAGTACAATGAATTGGAAATAAGGTGTGCAACCCCTTGAATTTTGATGGAGTGTTAGATGCATATTATTTTGTAGAAGAGTTTTAGTCATAGGTACATGAACAACAAAGACCGCAAGCTTTAGATATAGCTTTGAAATCAATTCATGCACGTTGGTGGGCCACACACAAGGCTAAGATGGAAATTTAGGAGAAATGTAAATATTTGTTGCAAATCAAGTTTGGCTTGGATGTTGGAGACATTAAACCATGGTATACTGGGTTGAGTTACCCTGCTACTCATCTCAAAGGTTTTGTAACAACACAGAATAAGAAGAAGATACCAGGATAAGAATGGGCACATCTGTTTAGACATACGTTGGATATTATCCCAGAGAACTGGTACATAGAGTTAGAGGTGTGCAGAGGAAAAATGAACTAGGGAAGAATGACTCAGAATTTTAAGGTAACCTTAAGCTTTGAATTAGACGATCTTTTAGTTGATACAACTCTAAAAAGTGTAAAAAAGAACATCTTTGTGCCAGAGAACCAGACTACGCAAAATACAATAACTTTGTGCTTCGTTAAAATACATTACTAGATAATTAAAGAATTCATCGAATACTATAATGTCACGAGGGAGGTGAAAAAGAGGATGACCTGCGAAACTTGTAGGTACCAAAAACATAAGGAGAGTGCATAGTAGCAGGTCCACAGCTGGAATTTACAGACTATCCAAGGCCTATTAGGACACAGAAAGTGAAAATTGGAATCAAACATAATCCTAAGCTTGTAGTTATTGAGGACTATTGGGATGAAGAGATGGTGGGAAATATTGTTGATTTTCCGCACAAATACCAAGCCCAACTACATTCTCAGAGATGAAGGGGATTGGTAGGGAACTAGGAGAGATGAAAATCCCCATGAAACCAAGCACAAATCTAGTTAAATAAAGATGATACAGGTGGATATTAGTGGCCAACCACGTATTCTATTTGGACTTGCACCATTAGTTCTTTCAGTTTTTCACTTTCAGTACAGCTTACTATTTTTATCAGGTTTTTGGTTCCTAAATATTTGGAACCTTTTGGAGGCCCTAACGATCCAGGTGGATATTTGTGGCCACACACCTATTCTATTTGAAACTCCACCATCAGTTCTTTCATTTTTTCAGTTACATCACAACTTACTATTTATAGTAGTTTTTCGGGTCTTAAACTTTCAGAGCTATTTTGAGGCCCTATGCGACGTATTTTGGGAAAACCAGGAGTAACATGGGTCCATGGACCGATCTTTCTCACACCAAATGTTTTACTCCTTAGATATATATTTCTAACGAGGTATGATGCATGTCAAACGGAGATCGTATGCCAAAGTTAGGTCCCCGGAAAGTTGAAACACCAGTGTACCCGGACAGGGTGTTGGGTATGTGTTATATTCTTTCCACGATTATCCCCACGCGCTGTATGTTGCGTCGGGCGTTGCTGGGGGGTCACGAGGGGCGAAGCAGTCCCCACCATTGGGGTCCGGGGCAGCGCCCCGGCCAAAATTTGTTTTTTGTGCGGACCCACTCATAGGCGGATCCGCCCATGGTTTTGTGCATGGTTTTGCACATGGTTTTGGGGTTCGATGGTTTTCGGCCCCTGGTATTTTTGCAGATCCGGTCAAGGGAACTACGGTTATGTTCTAATCCAGGGTTAATGGATTGGGGTTTATGTATGCTCCGGCATGTATATATATGTGTTGTAACACTAAAAGGAATATAATGAAAAATCAAACTGGTCGTCCCGATTTGGGATCCAGGGGAAAATCTCTGTGTTTATCTGTTTTATGTTTTATGCTCTTGCTATTGTTTATTTTCTGTTATAAGAATCGTGTGTAGATATTTCTGTTCAAGGTTAAAACCTACACAGGGCCCATAGTTTTTGTGCTTCATCTCCTATGGTTAGGTTTTTGGATTTGTAGGGTTTTTCATTGTTTCTTAACAATAAATAGGCCCTTCAAGCCTCATTATAACACAGTTCAGAGGCATGTAGCCTTCACATCTCTTCTCAGAGATAAGCTACCATTGCCCTAGCTAGTTTATTTCCATTCTATCTGTAAACATATTTTAGTTATTTGATATTAATAAAATTTCCATGCATAAATCCGGATAAAATTTCTATTTTATTGGGTTCCTACATAAATCCAGATCATTGGTATCAAAGCGATCTTATCTTTCTTTGTTTTTATTTTCATGTACCCAACGAGGTCAGGGTATAAGGAGTTAGAGCTAGATGTATTTGAACCCTTACAAGATCAGCCTCGCAACCGATGACCTCCCATGGCGGAAGAAAATAAGGACGAGGGAGCAGGAGATCCTATCAAAATATTGCTCGAGGAGGCCCTCGAGAAACAAAGGAATGCGATGATGGATAACTTTTTTCAGATCCTTGAATGGCTGCCCACCTATGGCGCATCTGCATCCAACAACCACTCTGGAGGTGACACTCCCTTCAAGGTACATGTAAATTTTGGCATTCATGTATTTGAAGGCCAGATAGATGCAGATGTTGTAGATAGATGGTTGAATTTTCTAGAAGGATATATCTCGGTCCATGATCTCTGACCAAGAAAAGATTATTTTTGCACTCCTCAAAGTCGCCCCCAATGTCAAAGACTAGTGGGAAACCTACTGTGAGAGAAAGGATAGAGGGGAACCCTATATGTTCTCAGTCGCACCCACTTGGAATTCGTTCCGAGATGGCATCAAGGAAAAATATTACCCCGTGGGGAGATATGAGGACAAGTACATCCGATGGACCATGTTGCGGTAGCAAAGGGATCAAGATGTGCACGAACTGACGAATTTCTTCCATACATTACACACAAATATGGGTATTAAATATTCAGAGAGACATTTGGTGCTCAAGTACCATAGCTATATTCACAGACACATTCAGGAGGAAATGGAGTTCCTCGACATTACCTCGCTTGACACGACATATCGCTATGCCACCAAGATTGAGCATAAATTTAAGCAGAAGAAGCGAAACTTTCGATCCGCGTATCTGAAGCAAGGGAAAGGTGCCCCTGAACCACAAAACATAAGGCATAGATAAATATGGGTGACTCATAACACCACCATAAATCCAAATAAGGACACGGGGAAGTGGTGTGAATTTCATAACAACCCCACTCATAACACAATCGAGTGTCAGGAGAAATAGTCGCTGGTGGCCGAATTGAAGGCACCTGAATGAGATGCATGTTCTGATCCTGAGCCAAAACCAGACAAGGGAGATGAAAAATGGAAGCAGCTCATTGATGCAGACCCTAGTGCCATTGTTTCCACCACCAAGCTTCAAAGGGAGGATCCTGAGGATCTAGAGGAGGGGGAGCACCTCTTCCATTTGTAGATATGGGTGAAGGGTTCTCCACTGCAATTTCGTGTCGATAGTGGAAGCCAAAAGAACCTCATTTCAGTAGAGGTCGTGAAGCTGCTCGGCCTACTGACCATAGCACACCCACAGCCATATACCATTGAGTGGCTTCACCCAGTGAGAGATATCAGTGTTTGCCAGCAGTGCTACCTTCCATACAACATCAAGCCATTCATGGATGAGGTATTGTGTGATGTTGCTCCTCTTGATGTAGCTGATGTATTATTGGGCCAACCATACTTGTGGAGGCGACATGCTGTGTATGAGTCTATGCCTTGTTATGTTGTTATTACTTTGGGAAATAAATTGTACACGATACCATAGGTAGTACAACTTCCTCACGTCTCCTTGACTATTGCAAAACAATGCAATAATATTGTTTCCCAAACCAGGAAATTTATTTTCCTTACAACTCGCTCACAGGGAAAGAAGAATATTATGGCCACAGCCTCGAAACAGGGCTCCCCTGCATGGCTGCAGCAAATGGAAAAAGTCATGAAGGAATATGAGGACATTTTCTTCTCACCCATAGAGGTTCCTCTACGCTGTTAGGGCAAGCACTCCATCGATCTCACCCCAGGCGCACCACCACCTGATATTGCCATACCTCATGCGATTACACAGATAGAATCCACACATGTATTGTCTGAGGCAACCAATTATATTGAACACATCTAGCACGTCCCCCAGCACGTCCGCCAGTAGGTCCATGACATCCTGGACAAATCCAATACCAAGTTCAGCAGAATTTTCTTCTCATGGAGGAACTTAACACAATGGGGTCCATTTCTTCATAAGGAGGGAGGAATGATCCAGGTGGATATTGATGGCCACCCATGTATTCTGTTGAGCCCCAAAGATGTCCTTTCCTTTCACCAAATTTCACTTTATTCCATTTGTCCTTTATTAGTTCTAGGCTTAAAAGATCAATAGGAATGATTAAAGTTACTTCAAGAATGCATGCAATAACTGACTTACTAAACTTTTGTGGTCTTGTTGTTGTAGTGATTTTTTACTAGACTTAGCTACAGAATGCAGCCATTCTGTAGCTAGTCGCATATTCCGCAGCTATCCTTATGTTCACACAGGTTACAGGTGTCACCTAAAGGAAAAATGCATATGGTTGAATTCCAGAACTCACCTACATCATTCCTTGCCCTCTACGAAGTCTGAGCAAAAATCTGCAAGTGGTTATGCACGTGGAGGAAACCAAAACTAAGAAGTAGACTTCTACTAGGACAAGGACTCTGCAGGTGTCTTCAGCAAAGTACGAGGCCTCAACAAGAGTTCTAATTCGATTTTGATTGAAAAAGACACCTATCCCTATTTCTTCTCAATGACAGTTATGTATTTTGCTTATAAAAATAACTCGGTGAACCGAGAGACAGTTAGTTAGTTGATGTTTTGTTGTTAGTTCTCAAAAGACCGTAATACTCTGTTTCTGAAGCGTTCTCCTTTAATGAAAGAAGTACAACTTTAATGCATGATCTGAAGCAATCTTGAGGAGATTCGTGTGCCAATCCGATGGTAGAGGGCCCCTACTGTCCGAAAGGCTTTGTGCATATTTTCTAGATAAGTGACTTTAGCTCTGTTTCGTTCTTAATTTAGGTAGTTTTTCTGAGCTTCATGTTTTATGATTCACTTACATCGAATGTTACAGTCAATCTTGTTCTTATGAACTGTTCCAATATATCACTAACACGTGAATGAGACAGAGCTGTAATACTTCAGAAGTTAATTGCATTCTAGTTCAGTTCTGTTCACTACATTTCAAGTTTTATTAATTGCATTCTAGTTCAGTTCTGTTCATTGTATTTCAAGTTTTATTAGCTAGTTGTGTTCTAGTTTTGTTAAATTAGACTTAAAGGCCTTAATTATTTACAAACTGATCTTGTTCTTAATCTCTTCTAACACATCATTATCATATGGACAAGAAGTAGCTATATCATTTTGAAGTCTTGACTATTCTGCAATTTCTCATAATTTTACAAACAACCTCTTTCCAAAGCTATTCCAAGAGATCTCTAACCCTTGAATGAGGCTTAATAGTAAAATTTTGAGTTGCAGAGTGGGTTAATTCTAGTGTCATAAGTTATGTTAGCATAGGATTCCTTACTAAATTGCAGACAATATTTTCTCAAAGTGTTCCAACAAATTTCTAACCATGGATAAGATTTTCTCTGTGATATTGTAAGTTGTTGTTTATTAAAGAGAACCTCATTACATCAAACTTATCCTTTTCTTAAGTTGTTCCAACATACCTCTAATGAAATGAATTGGACTGAGTTAATGTTATGAGTTACTTTCCTTTTCAAGCTTTGCAATTTGTGAATTAGAATTTTCTATTCTTAGGTGTCATACACAGTTTAGAGTGGATATTGTTCTGTTTTAGTGTGATCAGTAACTTCTCTTTGCCAACAATTTAGTTCTTTTCCTCTTAACACAAAAATACAAAAAAACAAAAACACTAGAAAAACACTAAACACAACGAAGTAGGAAGAAGATACCTAGGCACATATAGTGCACTTCACTTCAACAGTTTACTAGCCCTGGTTGACAATTTATGACATCAATTTAGGAACACTAAGTTGAGCAGACATATTCCATTTGGACCCGCACCATCAGTTCTTAATTTTTTCACGTTCAGCATAGCTTACTATTTTTAGCAGGTTTTCGGTTCCTGAAATTTTAGAGCCGTTTGGAGGCCCTAATGATCTAGGTGGATATTTTTGGCCACACACTTATTCTATTTGAAAATCCACCATCAGTTCTTTCAGTTTTTCAATTGCATCACAACTTACTATTTTTAGCAGTTTTGTCGGGTCCTAAACTTCCAGAGCCATTTTGAGGCCCTATACGACGTTTTTTGGGAAAAATGGGAGAAACATGGGTCCATGGCTTGATGTTGCTCACACTAAAAGTTATACTCCTCAGATAGATCTTTCTAACGAGGTATGATGCACGTCAAACGAAGATCGTATGCCAAAGTTATGTCCCCGGGAAGTTGAAATGCCAATTTACCCAAATGGGGCCCATAGTTTTGGCTCTTCATCTCCTACGTTTATGTTTTTTGATATTTAGGGTTTTGCATTGTTTCTCAACAATAAATAGGCCTTCTAGCCTCATTGTAACACAGGTCATAAGCATGTAGCTGCCACATCTCTTCTCAGAGATAAGCTACCATTGCCCTAGCTAGTTTATTTACATTCTGTCTGTAAACATATTTCAGTTATTTGATATTAATAAAATGAAGTATTATTTCCACTGCAACTCTATGTTTATGTCGATTTCTGTATTTTATTGTGTTCCTACATAAATCCAGATCAGTGGTATCAGAGCGGTCTACTCTTTCTTTGTTTTTCTTTGCATGTCCCCAACGAGGTCAGGGTATAAGGAGTTAGGGCTCGATCTGGTTGAACCCTTGCAACATTAGCCTCGCAAACCCCAACGACCTCCCATGGCGAATGAAAAGAAAGGCAAGGGAGCAGGAGATCCTATCAAAATATTGCTCGAGGAGGCCCTCGAGAAACAAAGGAACGCGATTATGGATAACTTTTCTCAGATCCTTCAATGGCTGCCCACCTACAACACATCTGCATCCAAAAACCACTCTGGAGGCTCCACTCCCTTCAAGGTACAGGTAAAATTTGACATTCATGTATTTGAAGGCCAGATATATGTAGACACCGTAGATAGATGGTTGAATTTTCTAGAAGGGTATTTCTCGATCCATGATTTCTCTGACTAAGAAAATATTATTTTTTCACTCCTCGAAGCCGCCCCCCCATGTCAAAGACTGGTGGGAAACCTATTGTGAGCAAAAGGATGTGGTGGAAACCTCTATGTTCTCGGTCGCACCCACTTGGAATATGTTCTGAGATGGCATCAAGGAACAATATTACCCCATGGGGAGATATGATAACAAGTACATCCAATGGACATTGCTGCGGCAACAAAGGGATCAAGATGTGCACGAACTGACGAATTTGTTCCATACACTATGCACAAAGATGGGTATTAAAGATTCATAGAGACATTTCATGCTCAAGTATCACAACTGTGTGCACAGACACATTCAGGAGGAAATGGAGTTCCTCAACATTACCTCGCTTTGAACGACATATCGCTATGCCGCCAAGATTGAGCATAAATTTAAGAAGAAGAAGCGAGACTTTGGATTTGTGTATTGAAAGCCAGGGAAAGGCGCCCCCGAACAACAGAACAAAGGGTAGAGCCAAAGAGGGGCGACTCATAACACCACCACAAATATAAAGAAGGACACGGGGAAGTGGTGTGAATTTCATAACAACCCCACTCACATCACAAACGTGTGTCGGGCCAAACAGTCGCTGGTGGCCGATCTGAAGGCACCTAAATCAGATGCATGTTCTGATCCTGAGCCATAACTAGACAAGGGAGATGAAAAATGGAAGAAGACGATTAATTCAAACCCTAGTTCCATTGTTGCCACCACCAAGCTCCAAAGGGAGGATCTCAAAGATCCAGAGGAGGGGGAGCACCTCTTCCATTCGCAGATGTGGCTGAAGGGTTCTCCACTACAATTTCTTGTGGATAGCGGAAGCCAAAAGAACCTCATTTCATCATAGGTCGTGAAGTAGCTTGGCCTATCGACCCATAGCACACCCACAACCATATACCATCGGGTGGCTTCACCCAGGGAGAGATATCCGCGTCTGCTAGCATTGCCGCCTTCTGTACAACATCAAGCCATTTGTTTGGTTCTAATTGATGATGTCAATTAGAGTTTAATTTAATGTCAACCCGGGAAGGTGTTGAGTCTCAAATTTGCATCTTTCCTATACACCTTTCTAGACCTTTTTCATTCACCTGGACCTTCTAAGTTGTCAATATCATTGCATATTAATTGTAAAAGAGCATCTAAAATGGTTTTTAACTATGTTTTGTGTCTGCTGTTTGATTTAGATTTTTGCTCATTTAGTTGCGGAATCTTGCCACTTTCCGCAGCTGCTGCAACTTTCCGCAGCCATTTTGTGAAAGTCTATGTTACAGGTGTCTTCAGGAAAAACGAGCCACATGGGCAAGTCAGAAATGATGTGGACATGGATCGTGTCCTATTGGCTCGGGAAAATTCACCTAAGGAGGCTGCGGTCAAAGGTGGCCAAGTGGAAGTCAACCGTAGAGTCCCACGGTGACAGGACTCTGTTTCTCATCACGTGAAGATTTGTATGACCGTTTCTAATTTACGGGAGACACATCAACACCTGTACACAGCTCCATAAGCCGAATCCAACATCCACTCTTCATATATTTACTCCTCACCGCGGCCATGATGCTGGATCTCTGGACGTGATGGTTCACGTTTCTCTATCAGCACAAACTTTAGGGAATTAGTTATATCACCTTTGTTATAAATAACGCGTTTTCATACGCATAATAGTTAGCCTCCATATAGCTCTGTAATGTAATTGCGTTGCCACTGTGCTGTAATATCATTTCTCTGCTATGACTGCATTTTAATATATAAGAAGACTCTGTTTCCAAGCGTAATTCGTATTTGAAGGCTGTTGCCCGAGGCTGGTGCAGAGGGCCCCTGCACACGCTGAGGTTTTGTGCATTAATGTATAGTTTCTTGTTTTATTTCTTTAAGTTCATTGTGCCATAAGTCATTCATGTGTTTATACATTGCATCTTTCATGGTATTTATGCTTCATCTCTGTTCATAATCTTTCATGCTTTACATTTTACTTATTTCCATAATCTTTCATGTTTTATGTTGTTGTTAACTGATCAGTGTTCTTGTTTCAGATTACAAACAGGCAGCCCTTACAAATAGGCAGCCCTAGCATTTGCATATCTTGACTAATGACATGGAATCAATATTGTTCGTCAAGCACTTAATTTTCTTATTTTTGTTAAATTCCAAGATCGCTTGTTTATTTCACAAGACATTTGCTTAGGTTAGATTTAGATATATTAAATTGCTCATGTCATTTTCAGTTACCTCCGAAAGCCATAGCTGGACTGATGGTGAGGGATTGAAGTATGAGTGTGTAGTTTGATATTAGTTTACTTTCTGCAAGTTAGATATATTAAATTGCTCATGTCATTTTCAGTTACCTCCGAAAGCCATAGCTGGACTAATGGTGAGGGATTGAAGTATGAGTGTGTAGTTTGATATTAGTTTCTTTTTCTACAAACTAGATATCAGGTTGCTCAAGTTGTTTATGGTTACCTCCAAAAGCCATAGCTGGACTAATGGCGAGGGATCAGAGTATAAGTTGATGTAATTTGATTTAGATTTACTTTGTTGCAATTCTTGGATTTCTTTAAGCATAGTTTCTTTTGTATTTGGACAGCAGCAAGGATAATGAGTTTCAATGATCAGTAGTTCACTTGTTTGTTTGACTAGAATAGTGATGCAATTTCATTTTCTTTGAAGAATTAATTTTGTCATTGTGTGTTTTAAAATTATTTTGAAGTTTGGAAAATCATTAGAAGGACATCATTGTCTTGAATATTTGTCTCCATACTTGTCTTTTTAGAATTTCATAAAAATCCAAAAAGCGAAAAAAAAGTAAGAGATAGGTTATCTTGCACATATAGTGCGCCACACTTCATCAGACTTACGAATCCCAGGATTGATAAATTAATGTAGCAATTTAGGGACACACTAAATTGACCAAACATTTAGCGTCGTTTCAGGGAAGTGTAACTAGGTAGCCAATTTCTTAACAAAATAATAAAAGAAGGGAAAACTTGATAACTTCTTGAAGTATGCTCTCCTCTTGCACCTAGTGTGACACGGAGGATCAGAAAAGAGAGTTATTGGTTCAGTAATTTCTTAAGTATGCTCTCTTCTTGCACCTAGTGTGACCTGGAAGATCGAGAAGAAATTATTAGAACAAATTAAAATGACATGCATAGAGCAAGAGATTCTAGGGGAAGGTTTATAGCTAAAGCCAAGAGTTCTATTTTCACAACTCCATCTTCTTCAAGGCATAGACAATATTCACCACCATCTACCCCTAGCTTTAAGATTTTTGGAATTCAAGGAGCGAGTTGAATTAGAGGATTCTCCTATACCACCTACTAAATCTCATTTAGAAAAGGAAGAGAATCCCTCTCATCCTCCCCTTGATAGAAGAACCGAGAGGACTTTAAGGACTCTAAAGAAACTATCATGGCAGAGAAAATAATAGATGGATTTGGAGGTAGAGGTAGAGGTAGAGGAGGAGGAAACAATGGAGACAACAATGGTGAAGGTAATAATGGAAGAAATAGGGAAGGAGACAACTTGTTTGGATTCCCTATAGTTGATGAGGAAACTCATACAACAAAGAAAAATATCTCACCATCTGTCCTCCCCAACTTTTATGGATTGCGAAGTGAGGATCCTGAAACATTTCTGTTTGAGTTTGAAGTCGTGTGCAGAACCTATGACTATATGGAAGACTCTCAAAAACTCAAAGCTTTGTTTCCTTCAACATTGAAGGGAGCTGCTTTGAAATGGTTCATGGGATTAGCCAACCAATCTATTAGGACTTGGAATGATATGAAACAAACATTTTTGGATAGATACTTGGACTATTGTATGCCCACCAATCACAAGGATGAGGTATTCAAAATGATGCAAAAAAGAAGATGAAAATTTGGAAGATTTACTTGAAAGATTTCAATACAACTTAAAAAAGAGCAAAGATGAGCAACTTAGATGATGAAACCTTGAAATCCCTCATATTAAAAGCCATTAGAGATGAATGTATAGATATTTTAAACATGATGGGGAAAGGAGACATTTCTCAACTTCCACTTCGTGACATAACGAGAACTATGTGTCCATCTCTCAAGAGGAAAAATCTAAAAACGGGAAAAGGGCCTAGGGATCCTTCTCTTATTAGGGCTAACAAATCTGCAACTCGGATCGATAAGTAGGGCATAGATTGGTAATATGCTTGATGAATTCAAAACTGATATCTTAGGGAGCCTTAGTGAACAACTAGACACCCTTAAAATCCAAAACAAACGGTAGAGCGAAACAGATGCTCTAGCCATCTTTTTGTATGCGAAAATGTAGGAAGAAACATGCTTTAAGGGAATGTCCCTTGGATGCAAAAGTTGTAGAAACATGTATAATTTGCTCGAGAGAATCATGAGATCAAGGATTGTCCTTCAATTCCTGGACTCAAAGTCTGTCTTTCAAGAAGACCCAAATTCGATGAGAATCTCTCTGTTTTGTTGCAAGAAGACCTTGGCGAGGGACAACAAAATCAAGGGTTTAACAACCCTATGAATCTTCAAACCCCCACCAAATTGGAATCCTTGGCAACAACCTTGGCCCCAACATCAAAATCCATATCAGCCATGGGTACATGGGATGCAAAATCCTTATGGGAGATTTGCTCAATTTTATCAATATCCTCCATCTTTTCAAAATCAACAAGCTCCACAACTTCCAAACCCAAATCCACAACTTTCATTGCCATTTCCACAACAAAAACCTTCTCAACAAAATCCAAATCCTCAACTCATGCTCCCATACCAACAAAAGACAAATCAACTTCCAGCTCACCATTGCCAAATCCTAACAATAAAAATCTTGAGAATACTTACATGATAGAAGGACAACAATTTCCTACCTATATGATTGTTCCTCTCAATGATGTACAACTCGGATCTAGTAGAGTTTTAGAAAAACCTTCTATAGATGACCAAGAGAAAGATACCTACGAGGAGGACTCTCTTGAAGCCAATAAGGGTTCGAGGAAGTATCTCTTCAAAACTCAAACATTCAAAAAGAGAAAGAAAAGTTAACACCCACAACTCCTATAGTTGAGCAACTTTGCATCTTCATCTACACCTCCTTTTCCTGAAAGACTACAAATTGACAAGGGGGTGGAAAAAAAAATCTTGTTAGCTAACTATGATTTTCTAGATGAATTGAAGAATGTTTGTATCAAGATTCCCTTGCTACAAGCCATTCGAGAGATTCCTATTCTAGAAAAAACAATAAAGGAGTTGAGTTTCAAAAGACTAGGAAGGAAACTAAAAGACACAAGAAGAATCCACCCGGTAGGAAAAAATTGCGAGATATTATGATGGGAAAAATTACCATGCGTAAGTATGTAGATCCGGGAAGTCCAATTGTCAAGACACATATAAATGGGATAGAAATTCCAAACACATTGATTGACTTAGGGGCTACTATTAACATTATGAGTAGACGAGACTATGGACCGACTAAAACTTCCTAACCTTCTTTTTTACACCTACTTTATCGCAACTTGCGGATCGATCAATTATTAAACCGGATGGTGTATTAGAAGATATTTCGGTCTCCTTAGATTCTTGGGAATATCCGGTAGATTTTATGATTTTGACTCCCCGAGAGTAATCTAGGAGGGCACCCACTTATCTTAGGAAGACCTTGGCTAGCCACAGTGATGCTTTTATTAGTTGTAGATGCGGGAATATGTACATTTCTAATGGTAATTCGACAAAGAAATTCAATTTGTATCCTCCGGCTAAAAGCAATCACGAAGTAGGAGACAATGAATGGGTCGATGATGAGGGACATTATACAACTTTGTCTTTACCATTTACGAAATCGGTGAGGATAGTCAAATTCGAACACATTAGAAAATTTTGAGACATCTTCGAATATGACCCCACACAATTTCGGTTGGAATCGACATAGAATATTTATCATCAAGACAAATGTCTCTTTACTCTATGGAAGAGTTTGGTAGTTCTACCATTGAGATTTTTCCGGGGAAAACATTGAATATCAACAAACATTTGGAAAAAGTCACAACAAGAAGAACTAATCAAAATCTTGCAAAAACATTCTATTGCATTTGCATGGGAGTATCTTGACATGAAAGGTATTGATCCTAAGACTTGCATCCATCATATCTATATTGAGGAAAACGATGAGACCAATCGAGACAACCTCAAAGAAGGATGAATCCAAATCTTAGGGAGATAGTGAAAGAAGAGCTCCAAAAACTACTCAATGTAAACTTCATTTATCCAATTTCGGATAGCCGATGGGTTTCTCCTTTGGTTATAGTACCTAAAAAATAATGGTAAATGGAGGGTATGCATTGATTACGGGGAATTGAACAAAGCAACTTTGAAGGATCACTTTCCTTTGCCTTTTATCGATCGGGTATTAGATACATTAGCGAGTAAAAAGTACTTTTCATTTTTTGGATGGTTTTAGTGGCTATAATCAAATTCGAGTAGCACACGAAGATCAAGATAAGACCACATTTACTTGTCCATGGGGAACTTTTGCCTATCGAGTGCTTCCTTTTGGGTTATGTAATGCATACGCAACATTCCAAAGAGCGATACTAGGAATTTTTTCTGATCTAATCCATGATTGTGTAGAGGTTTATATGGATGATTTTACAGTTTATGGTAATTCATTTGAAAATGCATTAGAAAATTTGGAAAAAGTTCTTATAAGATGTAAAGAAACAAAACTTTCATTAAGCGATGAAAAATGCTTTATGATGTTTACTGAAGGGATTGTTTTGGGACATCATATTTCAGGAGATGGGATTAAGGTTGATAGATCAAAATTTGAAGTCATCTCCAAGTTACCTATTCCAAATTGTCAAAGAGATGTTAGAAGTTTTCTAGGATTTCTTGGTTACTATAGAAGATTTATAGAAAACTTCACTAAAATAGCATCTCCACTCTTCAAATTGCTTACAAAAGATCGTGAATTTAAATGGGATCACGATTGTCAATCAACCTTTGAAACTTTGAAAACAAGAATATCTGAAGCACCTATCTTGAGAGGGACCAAATTGGAAACTCCCTTTCCATATTTCTACGGATGCTTCGAGATACGACTCAGGGAGTTGTGCTAGGTCAAAAAGATTTAGTTCCTTATGCCATTTATTATACCGATAAAAAATTTGACTCCCACGAGTTGAACTATCTTGTGGTCGAAAAAAGAGTTTTTTAGTCGTTCCTCATGCAATCAATAAGTTTAGACATTATATAATGAGCTATGAAACTTTTATTCATACTCGAACATTCCGCAATTAGATATTTAATGAACAAACCCTGTTACTAATGGCAGAGTGACAAGATGGCTCTTACTTTTGCAAGAATTCAATATTACTTGTGTTGGATAGACCAAGGAAACAAAATACGATAGCTGATTTCTTGTCTAGGATTCGAAATACTAAAGAAGATTCTCCTGTAGAGGATAAGTTTCTCGATGAATACTTGTTTGCAGTAACTATTAAGACTCCTTGGTATGCGAGATATTGCTAACTATTTGGTTACTGGGGAAACTTCCTTCACATTTATTTCCAAGTGAAAAACAAAAAAATTATTCAGGGAGAGTTCAAAATATTCATGGATTTCTAACGAATTGTTTAAAAATAGGGCCGGATCTTGTGATCGAGAAGATGTGTCGGGGAAGATGAGATGCTCGATATCCTTAAGGCATGTCATGATGAACCATGTAGCGGACACTTTGCAGACAAAAGGACGGCCTATAAAATCCTCTCTTTAGGATATTATTGGCCTTCCCTCTTCAAAGATGCAAAACAATATGTCAAAAGGTGTGGCAGTCTGCCAAAGAGTAGGGAAACCTACCCTTTCAAATGAAATTCCATTGCAACCACAAGTACTCATCAAACCCTTTGAAAAAATGGGCTTTAGATTTCATAGGACCTATTAATCCACCATCTAAGAAAAAGAAGTATATATTGGTTTGTGCTGATTATGTTACTAAATGGGTAGAAGCCAAAGTATTAGTATCTACTCATCGAAAAATTTAGTTGTTCATTTTCTTTATGAGGATATTTTTACTCGCATTGGTGTTCCAAGAGAAATTGTGACGAGATCAAGGAAGCCAATTCACATCCAACTTTGGTGGAGGCTCGATGGAAGAATAAAAAAATCAAGCATAGAAGATCTACTCCTTACCATCCGCAAGAAAATGGTCAAGTGGAGTCTACCAACAAAGTTCTCGAAAGTATCATCACCAAAAGCTGTTCATCTACATAAAAGAAATTGGGCGAGAAAGGCTTCTGAAGCCTTGTGGGCCTACTGAGAACTACATGGAGAAATACAACAGGACATTCTCCCTATGAACTTGTTTATGGGAAGGAAGTCTTGCTCCCCATTGAGTTCCAAGTCAAGACCTTCAAGATATCGGTTCAGTTGGGGATGGATCTATCAGAAGCCCAAAAGCATAGAATGGAGCAGTTGAACGAGCTAGATGAGATCAGACAAGAGGCAATTTTAAGAACTGATCTAGTTCAATATCAAAGATCTAAATGGCATGACAAGTAAATCAAAAAGAAGAAGTTTCAAGAAGGAGATTGGGCATTGTTATTTGATTCCAAGTTTAAAGATTTTCAAGGAAAATTTCAGACTCATTGGCTTGGGCCATATGAGATTGACAAGATCTTTAGCAATGGAGCGGTAAGAATCAAGACCATTGATGAGTTTCAAACTCCTCTTATTGTGAATGGCACTGATTGAAAGTTTATCATAAGCCACTCTCAAAAGAGGAATTTGTCAAAGTGTTTCAAGAAAATTCTACAATCGGTGCAGTAGAAAGAATTCTTCTTCTCCACCGACCCTAGCTTTTGTTCTTTTCGGTTTAAAAAAATAAATAAATAAAAAAAATTGTATAAGCCCTGAAAACCAATCAACTGATTGGCGGTCTTATACGAGAAAATGTAGGGTGAAAATCGGGGAACACCCGACACCCTATATTTTCCAAATCTCTCTCTTTCATTTCACAAGTTTTGTGACCACCCATTCCACTTCATTCCACTTCATTTCACTCCATTTCATTCCATTTCACTTCATTTTATCTATTTCATTCCATTTCACCAATAAAATTCTCTTTCATGACCATTTCCATTTAGTCAATTGTCATCCGTTCATTTCCATTCACCCAAATAATAGTTGTGTCGGTTTCCACGGTGACATCTATTTCACGGTGACACCGATTTCCACGACCGAAGCAGATTCATGACTACCATCTGTTTTTCAAAAGAATGTACAGACGGATGTTATTTCCACAATCATGAAATCAAACGCAGGGTATGAGGACCAATTATGAAGACATGGGGCATTCAAGATATCAATGAGGAGCAACTAATTGAAGACCAAGGAAAAAATGGCAAGAATTCCAAGGTATGAGTAAAAATTTATTTCAAATAGCATTTAAGCACATTTTTATATAGTTATAAACCATAAGCTCCATTATGTGCAATGATTGTATTGACAAACTCAGTAACCACTCTATGATCTCTCGTACAATCCTCCCACAATCATTGCATTCATTCTCAAACGGTCCCATAATTAAACCTCCGATCTTCACTCAAACTGCGATACTCCACACGTAATGATGAAACGTGGTTGATTTGACTATGGCTTCTTTCGATCCCGCATGAAATCAGTAGCCATTGTATAAACGTGCTTACATTTACTCTGCGACCACCAAATTTTAAACAACTCTACGGATGTGTTATACTCCTCCTATTGTTCTATTAATCTCACAGCCGCATTTCACGTCGTGCTCACATAACCCTTCTCTGTTCAGCTTCACCCCATTTCATTCTCTATTACGCTACGATCCGTATACCCATTCTCCGATATCTACCTACGATCATCGTGCTCATTTCCGTTCATTCGACCATCCTACTTCCATTGAACCCTCCTCACGCGAGCAAGTTTTTAAAGAGCGAGAAAGAAGGATGGGTAAATTGTTGAAAGCGAGAACCGGAGGGACCTAAATTCATGGAAGGATACCCATGAAGTCGGGGGATATATAGAAGAAGGCAAAGTGGTCGCGGTTTATCCAAAAGTTTAGAGGCTACCATAAAGAGGTGACAAAAGCTTTTGCAAGGTCTTTCAATGGCTCTGGAGGTAGAGATTGGAGACCTTAAGTTTACGGTGAATGAGGCATCTATAGCATCTGCTACAGAACTTCCTCAAGAGGGTGAACGTTGGTTTAAGAACAAAAAGCATTAGTGATGAAGCTCGGAGAATAATTCTACATAACCCAGGTATGGACATAACTATTTTTTAAAAGAGGAATTCTGTTCATGCTTTGAAAGAGGAATGGGCTACTTTGCTGCTAGTTGTTCAAAAATTTATCACCTGTGAGGGCCGTTTTGGGTCAATGTATATGTACCATACGAGATTGCTGATGAACTTTCTAGATAACCAGACCCTCAATCTGCCATACTTTTTAATAAATAGTTTGAAGAAGATGTATGTGACTATTCAAAAGCATTTAGGGGATGTAGAACCACATCTATATCACCATGGTCTTGTGAAAATTTTGATTGAAAAATAGTTAAAAGAGAACAAGGACACATGGGAACAATTTTTGATCAGAAATTTCTTTGAAGAACCCCAAGAAATTCTGAAGGTAGCACATCAAGAAGGAGTAGGAGAAAAAGAACAAATGATGAAACTCAAAGTACTCCTACTACTACAATTGAAAGAACTAGTAGGGAAGAGAGCTGTCAAAAGGGAAGAAGAAAGAAACCAAGGGTAAAAAAGCCAATAACATCAAAAGAGAGAAAAAGTATTGAGGCTATGCATCAAACCCCTTCTTCGAAGAAGATCATCAAGTGTTATACGAGAGACTAGTTCACCTTCAGAAAGCAGTCATCTATGGCCAAGAAGAAAGGGAAAGGAAAACAAAAGCAAAAGACACAGTGGTCCACGGCGTGTGAGAAGAAGTTCCAGGCTTAAGGGGAAGTTGAGGGAAAACGCAAACGAAAGGACCCCATTTTATTGATTTGGGAGAAGAAACATCCGAACAATCCCCGGTCGACCATAGTCCATCTCACTCTCGATCAGACGATGAACCTAGTTCATTTCATTCTCGATCGGACATTGAACATATTCCATCCCATTCTCGGCCCGGACGTTGATGTGAGCCCTTCTCGACCGATTTTGAAGACAACTCTCCTCCACGGCATTTTGGGGGACGACTCAATAAAAAACGACACACGATATAGACCCAAAGCGGCAAGAAGTAGATGATTATATAGAATCTTTAGAAAAAAAGCGACTACGAGTCCCAATGCTTCGTCCACTCGACCTCTACACGACAAGATGATCTAGTCCAATCAACTGAAACAAGAAGTCTTTGAGCTAGAGCTTTTAAATAGACACATTAAAAATGAAAATGAGACATTGAAGGAACAAAGCAAATTGGAAAAAAATCATTCATGATAATACCATGCTACATACGGGACTATGGCGAGAAGAAGAATAGGAAATTGAAGAAGAAATGCCGGGAAGTTAAGCGAAACTAACGATTAATATCAAATTCGGATGCTTAATGAAGAAGCCCCGAGGATGTTAGCGAGACCAAGGAAGAGGAGGAGAGGGAAGCTGGATGTCTTGGGCTGAAGTGTCAAGGCATATGAACTGAAGAAGGATTATCAAAATTTTGGTTGCATGAGGACATGCAACACCTTCACAGTGGGGGTTTGTTGAGTCTCAAATCTGCATCTTTCCTATACACCTTTCTAGACCTTTTTCATTCACCTGGACCTTCTAAGTTGTCAATATCATTGCATATTAATTGTAAAATGGTTTTTAACTATGTTTTGTGTCTGCTGTTTGATTTAGATTTTTTCTCATTTAGCTGCAGAATCTTGCCACTTTCTGCAGCTGCTGCAACTTTCCGCAGCCATTTTGTGAAATTCTATGTTGCAGGTGTCTTCAGGCAAATCGAGCCACATGGGCAAGTCAGAAATGATGTGGACATGGATCGTGTCCTATTGGCTCGGGCAAATTCACCTAAGGAGGCTGTGGTCAAAGGTGGCCAAGTGGAAGTCAACCGTAGAGTCCCACAGTGACAGGACTCTGTTTCTCATCACGTGAAGATTTGTATGACCGTTTCTAATTTACGGGAGACACATCAACACCTGTACACGGCTCCATAAGCCGAATCCAAAATCCACTCTTCATAGATTTACTCCTCACCGCGGCCATGATGCTGGATCTCTGGACGTGATGGTTCACGTGTCTCTATCAGCACAAACTTTAGGGAATTAGTTATATCACCTTTGTTATAAATAACGTGTTTTCATACGCATAATAGCTAGCCTCCATATAGCTCTGTAATGTAATTGCGTTGCCACTGTGCTGTAATATCATTTCTCCGTTATGACTGCATTTTAATATATAAGAAGACTCTGTTTCCAAGCGTAATTCGTATTTGAAGGCTGTTGCCCGAGGCTGGTGCAGAGGGCCCCTGCACACGCTGAGGTTTTGTGCATTACTGTATAGTTTCTTGTTTTATTTCTTTAAGTTCATTGTGCCATAAGTCATTCAATATTATACACGGCACTTTTCATGGTATTTATGCTTCATCTCTTCATAATCTTTCATGCTTTACATTTTACTGGCCCATAATCTTTCATGTTTTATGTTGTTGTTAACTGATCGCTGTTCTTGTTTCTGGTATCACAAATAGGCATACTATCGTGATACTTTTTGATCTGGTTCATATGAACCCAATATTGGCTCACGCGACTTAATTTTCTTTAGTTTTTGTTTAATTCCGCATCGCTTGTTTATTTCGGCTTCTTTGCACATTGGGTTTAGTAGATTTATATTAAATTGTTCATGTCATTTTCAGTTACCTCCGAAAGCCACAGCTGGACTGATGGTGAGGGATTGAAGTATGAGTGTGTAGTTTGATATTAGTTTACTTTCTGCAAGTTAGATATATTAAATTGCTCATGTCATTTTCAGTTACCTCCGAAAGCCATAACTGGACTAATGGTGAGGGATTGAAGTATGAGTGTGTAGTTTGATATTAGTTTCTTTTTTCTACAAATTAGATATCAGATTGCTCAAGTTGTTTATGGTTACCTCCGAAAGCCATAGCTGGACTAATGGCGAGGGATCAGAATATAAGTTGATGTAATTTGATTTAGATTTACTTTGTTGCAATTCTTGGATTTCTTTAAGCATAGTTTCTTTTTGTATTTGGACAGCAGCAAGGATAATGAGTTTCATGATCAATAGTTCACTATTTGTTTGACTAGTATAGTGATGCAATTTCATTTTCTTTGAAGAATTAATTTTTTCATTGTGTGTTTTAAAATTCTTTTGAAGTTTGGAAAATCATTAGAAGGACATCATTATCTTGAATATTTGTCTCCATACTTGTCTTTTAGAATTTCATAAAAATCCAAAAACGACAAAAAGTAAGAGATAGGTTATCTTGCACATATAGTGCGCCACACTTCATCAGCTTACGAATCTCGGATTGATAAATTAATGTAGCAATTTAGGACACACTAAATTGACCAAACAGAAGGTAAACTTAGAAGTGCTTATCTAAAATGTATAGATCTAGAAAGATTCCTAATTTGTCCAAGATCTTAAAGTCCCCTTACAAGAACATATTCATTAAGATCTCTTTCAATAACTAATCAAACCTAGATCTAACAATTGTTTGAGATCTATGGTTCTCTTCCAAGAACATATTCTACAAGATCTCTTCCAACATTAGAACATTTAATAAGAAATTAAAAGATGAAATGAAATAAACCTAGATCTAATAATTGTCTGAGATCTTATGGTTCTCTTACAAAAACACTTTCAAATAAGATCCTTCCAATATTAGAACATTTAACAAAACTTAAAAGTTGAAATCAAACAAAAACATAAATTAAGTTATACCTAAAATAAACAAATAAGCATGCAAGTGAGGCCATGGGGGCCCTCCATAACTCCACAAGCACACCACTTCAATGGAGACTCAAATGTAGAAGCAAAATCGAAGTATGATCCTTTATTGCAAAATCTCCATTACAAACAAACTCTAAGGTTACAACTCTAAGCTTCTAAGATTACATACTCCAAAATTCTAATATTACAAAACTTCAAGATTACAAATGATTATGCTCCTGTTACAATGGGATGATAACAAATATAATGGTCATCATAATCTCTCTTTAGTTCCATACATCTCTCAACCATCTAGACACATAACCCCCTTTTGTCCTTGATCTTCTCCATAAGGCTTATCTTATCAAATTCGAAATTGATCATTCAAGGCCACATAAAGGTGTCTTGGAAGCTTCCTTGGAACCTACACATATCACAAAAACAATCCACTTTCCATATATGAAGTAAAATATATTATTTTCTAATATTTAACCAAGAATTTCTCTTAAAAATGCTTGAAAATAAATAATATTTGGAAGATATAAATGAGATGTCTTCTGGTGAATAACAGAAATGAAGCTGTGGTGGTGAATAATGGGTGATATAATGGGAGCATAGGTGAAAAATGTATGGTAATGAGTGACATTTTGAAACCCAAACATACTCCCCAACTGAAGCTCTTGCATGTCCTCATGCAAGCTACTACAATGAATTATTTGATTTAATTCTTAGATGAGCTTCCTTTTACAAGATGTTTGGTTCTTATGTAACAAGCATCTTTCAATCATGGAATTCCTTTTAACTTTGCACATCTTTGGATAAATTTTATTTTTGCAAAGCATTTGCATCTTTTAATGATTGGTTCTTGTGTTACAATCATTATTTACTTTGTTGAGATCAATAATTTTAAGAAGTCATTTAATATGCTCATCATTTTGTAGTAGTTTTTTTAATTGTGGGAAGACTATGTGGGTTAAGATGTAACATGAATGAGAGAAAAAATGAAGTGTGAAATTCCCCCCTCCTCAACTAATGGTTTTTGGCAATTTTTAATGAGAAAGGGAATAGTGAAATAGTGGAATATTTTCCAAATATCATCATTTTAGCATCTAAAAAGAATTTCAAGATTAAAGGTTAGAAAACATCATACCTTACTTACCTACAGAAGTGGATGAATCATACATGTTCAGCTGCTACAATTCTGATCTGAAGCTTCTTCTGCAAGTTGTGGATGAAAGATGGATCTGTATTGTCGTATCTGCTGCTGGATAGTCTGATGAGTCTGCTGAATATGGCTGAAAATCTATAAGGCTTGGAAGGTATACAAAATATATGAGTTCAATTTTCCTCCCCCCAACCTTATTTATTGACTTGTCCTCAAGTCATGACAAACTGAAAAACAATGAAAGGAAATCTGCTTCATCTGCTACAAATTATGGGTCTTCAAGTCTTCAACGGTCAATGCACAAATCTTACTATGTGATTAAATGTGCTGGTGTCGAACATAGCAAGAAGTTGTTGGCTTAGTGGCCATTAATGAATTCCACTAACCAACACGAGAGCTCCCACCATTGATTCCAATGGGAGTCAAGATGCCTAACACATCTTTGTAGGTACGAATATGTTTGTTGTGGTCGAGTCACCTACAAGATCCAACGAACAAGGGATATTAATGTACTCCCATTGTTCATTGGCAAGAGTACTTGCCATTAAGGCATGCAAGCCTCTAGGTGTTTTTAGAAAGATAATTAGACTCTAGGACTTTGACTCAATGATATGCATAGAAGCAGGCTTTTATTGGCGGAAATGAAAGGGAAAGGAAATAACAAGGAAAATTAGAATGACAATAAGCTTGTAAGTGAGCTTCTTGGTTTTATTTTGTGAGTTAGGAATGGATGAAAGGAAATGCATGGTGAATCAACAAGAACTCTTTCTGTAAAAAAAAAATGGACATGGAAATTGTATGCTTTATGGTTTTACAATTGGTGGAATTCAAAATCTTTTGCAAAAAGGGAGGTGCAAGGTAGTGGTTGTAGACATGGATTTCTCTTTAGAATTTTTCATGAATTTAGTCTTTGGAAGACTAATTTTCGTCACAATGTAATCTCCTTAATGATCACTTGATTATCCTGTAACCTGTAAAAAAAACTTAGCAGAAAGAAAACATAAGTGTGCTCTAGAAGAAATGGCCAGTTCCTTCATGATTCTTACGCAAAAATTTCATACCAAATAAAACAAATTAAGGACAATCAAAGTGTTGAAATTGACTCAATCATGATATTAATATCAATCCATTCTTAAAAATAACCATGAAAAGTAATACTCCCTGTTTGTTTCAGATGAAATATGCTCGGCAAAAAGATTGGCATTAGAAAGATCTGTTGTGTTCTGCATATTAGTATGTCATATAAAAGCATTCAACAGGAATATGTTATGAGTTTAATGCCAACTTGAAGCTATCGAAACAAGATAATCATCATCTATAGAATCCTCCAAATGTTTGATAAATCGATCCTCAAAATTTGTTTCCAATTGTTCCATTATTTATTTTCAAACCTGCATGAATTTTGTGGGAATTTTTTTTTTTTTTTTTTTAAATTAAAAAAAAAAAAAAACAAAAGAATGAAATTCATTTTTTTTATTTTTTATTTTTATAACAAAATTAAAAAAACAAAATTTAATTTGTTATTTATTTTGAGTTTTTTTTTTTTTAATAAAGAAATCAACAAAAACAAATTCTATTAAAAACTAATAAAGAAAATTTCTAAAAATAAACTAACACTAAAATGGATTTTCTTCCAATATTCCTCAAAAAACACACAAAATCCTCTAGAATCAATGAAAAATCTGGTTTTTTATCTAAAAAAACAAGAGAAGATAATGCAAATGCCAAATCTCTCCAAGATAAGTCAAATTCAATTTTTTTTTATCACTAAATTGAATATAGAGGAGGCATTTTAGTCATAGCTTGCGTATTCGTTGGGGCATTTCCTCTCTCTCTTCTACAGACATATTCGTGGGAATTCTGTCTTTGCACTGCCTATGATGATTAGGCTGTCACCTGAAGGTACAGCCGTAACTCTTCCACTCAACCATCCTGTGGTTGTTGCTGTTGATGCCTACTGACAGTGTCCTCATTGAAGACCTGCAAGGACTCGATATGAAAATGCGCTTGAGATTGTCCCACTTATTTCTCCACCTGCTAGGCGAAAGGAACAGTCATTATCCTCATTAGTAATTAATACTCCTCCAGTTTCACAGGTTAGTCTATCAAGCCGAACAAATGCTGTGGCAAGAAAAGCTGCTGCATCAAGGGGTATTGTCAGTAAGACAAATAGTGGAAGAGATGTGGATGTTGCACAAGATCAGTCTGAAAGGCTTGACCCATTGGAGCGTTCAAGGAGACAGCGTAATTCAGGTGATGAACCATTGAACCAGACAGCTGATGATGACATACAAAATACAACTACTCAAGACGTTTCTCGACAACGAATAGGAAAAGCTGCGAATTGGGAACCACTGGCATGTCTTGCAGAGGCAGAAAACAGAACTGAGACATCTCAACAACCTATATACTATAGGTTCAGAGAGAGTTTTTGTATCCAAGAAATAGAGAGATGTGGCTGGATCTTTGGAAAATGGTTCCTTTATGAAATATGAAAGAAGAAGTAATCCTGTTTGGTTTGCCCTTTTAGCCTCTGAAAATCAAGTTGGAGATAATGCTCTTCCACAAATTTCAAAATATTATCTCAAAATTAAAGATGGAAATGTGTCTGTTTGATATGTCAAGAAATATCTTGTAAAGAAGCTCATCTAGCTTTTGGACTCCACGGATGATTATCTCAAGCTTTACTATTCATTGTCTCAGACTATGCGCCAGGTATGCTGATTTAGCCCATGAATTTTAACTGGTTTTTTTAAGTATACTCACTGCAAAATGGAATAAACAAACAAGTCTTCGTAATTGTTGATACCCAGTGGAAAATACCATTGGCCAATAAAGGATTTTGTTCCTTAGTGTGGGACATTTTTTTTTTTTTCTCCATTGTTTGCTCGTGGAATGTTGGAACAGTGCTAGAGTGTGAAAAAAATTTATTATTTCTTTTCTTTTCTTTATTTCTTCTTAAATTTATTAATGTTTTGTTTTATTGATTTTTTTATTTAAATGAGTTGGTTTTTTTTTTTTTTTTTTTAATCTTAAAAAAAATAAAATAAAATGGTATCCTAAAAAAAAGGGGTTAGCTTCCATTTTTTTTTTTAAACTAAAATTTAAAAATAAAAACTAAATTTTATCTAAAATTTTTAAGATGATCTTTCACTTACTCACAAAATTATTTATTGTCGCATTGCAGATTAATTTTCTAGCAAGAGTATTTTTATTTGAAATAAATCAATAGATTTTCTGATCTTCCTGATCGCACGAAGTGCGGGAAGAGAGCATACTAATCTCTTGATTTTTTTTTATTTATGCAGGTTAGCCTGAATGGATAATAAACACAATTAAGATCTGCAATCAAACCTCGCATTGTCTATACTCTTTCTGCAATGTCACGGGGGCATTTAGACTCTCGAAAGACAAAGCTTTCTGATAATCAAGCTCCTGGCTCACCCATGATACAGAAACAAGACATAGAAATGAAAAGATGAAGAAGCTCTTTTTATTCATGATGATATTTAAAAAAACAAGACTAAAAGAAAATTCTACAAGGAAATTCTATGAGAAAATTCTACAACGAAATTCTACGAGATCTCGTTTTATTTTTTTATTTTTAAGCTATTCTACATTAACTTGAAAGATGTTTTATTTTCTAAGTAAAAGAATGCTTTCAGTGAAGCCATCTACGGACTAAAAATTCGAACATGCTCACATCAAGATTTAAAATTTTTACATTATGTTTTACAAGTATGTGAGAATCCTGTCTTAGAGTTGGCTCAAGGTTATTGTCCTTGCTCTCCAAGAAGTATCTGTTCAACATTGTCAAATTCATCATCCGTAGATGGATTAGTGAGAAATGGGGGGTTTAAAATAACAACTGAATTTAAATTAACTATGTGCGAAAATAAAAATGCTCCAAACTTTGAACTCCTTTATGAACCTGCTGTCACCAAGTTCCACAAATTAGTCCATAAAAAAAAATGCATAAAATAATTACTAAATTCTTCTAGTTGCACTTCCCCGGCAACGGCGCCAAAAGTTTTGGTTCTAATTGATGATGTCAATTAGAGTTTAATTTAATGTCAACCCGGGAAGGTAAACTTAGAAGTGCTTATCTAAAATATATAGATCTAGAAAGATTCCTAATTTGTCCAAGATCTTAAAGTCCCCTTACAAGAACATATTCATTAAGATCTCTTTCAATAACTAATCAAACCTAGATCTAACAATTGTTTGAGATCTATGGTTCTCTTACAAGAACATATTCTACAAGATCTCTTCCAACATTAGAACATTTAATAAGAAATTAAAAGCTGAAATGAAATAAAACTAGATCTAACAATTGTCTAAGATCTTATGGTTCTCTTACAAAAACACTTTCAAATAAGATCCTTCCAATATTAGAACATTTAAAATTTTTTTAAAGTTGAAATCAAACAAAAACATAAATTAATTTATACCTAAGATAAAAAAAATAAGCATGCAAGTGAGGCCATGGGGGCCCTCCATAACTCCACAAGCACACCACTTCAATGGAAACTCAGATGTAGAAGCAAAATTGAAGTATGATCTTTTATTTCAAAATCTCCATTACAAACCAACTCTAAGATTACAACTCTAAGCTTCTAAGATTACATACTCCAAAATTCTCAGATTACAAAAACTTCAAGATTACAAATGGAGGAGATTGTACTCCTATTTATACAATGGGATGAGTAACAAACTCATAATGATCATCCACTAATCTCTCTTTAGTTCCATACATCTCTCAACCATCTAGACACATAACCCCCTTTTGTCCTTGATCTTCTCCATGAGGTTTATCTCTTCAAATTCGAATTTGATCATTCAATGCCACATAAAGGTGTCTTGGAAGCTTCCTTGGCACCTACACATGTCACAAAAACAACTCACTTTCCATATATAAAGTAAAATATATTATTTTCTAATATTTAATCAAGAATTTCTCTTAAAAATGCTTAAAAATAAATAATATTTGGAAAATATAAATGAGACCCATTAATGGTGAATAATAGGGAAAATGAAGTGACATGGTGGTGAATAATGGGTGATATAATGGGAGAATAGGTGAAAAATGTATGGTAATGAGTGACATTTTGAAACCCAAACACCATTCACAGATGAGGTATTGTGTGATGTTGCTCCTCTTGATGTAGTTGATGTATTATTGGGCCAACCATACTTTTGGAGGTGAAATTTTGTGTATGAGTCTAGGCCTCATTCTATTTTTATTACTTTGGGAAATAAATTGTACAGGATACCAGAGGTAGTATAGCCTCCTACCGTCTCCTTGACTATTGCAAAAAAATGCAGTAAGATTGTTTCCCAAACCAGGAAATTCGTTTTCCTTACAACTCGCTCATAGGGAAAGAAGAATATTGTGGCCACAACCTCGAAACAGGGCTCCCCTACATGGATGCAACAGATGGAAAAAGTCTTGGATGAATATGAGGACATTTTCTCCTCACCCGCAGAGGTTCCTCTACACTGTCAAGACAAGCACTCCATCTATCTAACCCCCGGTGCACCGCCACCTGATATTGCCATACCTCATGCAATTACACATATAGAATCCACACATATACTATCTAAGGCAACCAAGTATATTGAATGCATCCAGCACGTCCCCGAGCATGTCCGCCAGCAGGTCCACCACATCCTGGACAAATCCAATACCAATTTTAGCAGAATTTTCTTCTCATGGAGGAACTTAATGAAATGGAGACCATTTCTTCCTAAGGAGGGAGGAATGATCTAGGTGGATATCGATGGCCACCCACATATTCCATTTGGACCCACACCATCAGTTCTTTTAGTTTTTCACTTCAGCACAACTTACTATTTTTAGCAGGTTTTCGGTTCTTGAAATTTTGGAGCCATTTGGAGGCCCTAATGATCTAGGTGGATATTTGTGGCCACACACCTATTCTTTTTGAAACTCCACCATAATTTCTTTCAGTTTTTCAGTTGCAGCATGAATTACTATTTTTAGCAGTTTTTCGGGTCCTAAACTTCTGGAGTCGTTTTAAGGCCCTATACGACGATTTTTTGGAAACCCGAGAGAAACATGAGTTCATGGACCGATGTTGCTCACACTAAAAGTTGTACTCCTTGTATAGATATTTCTAACGAGGTATGATGCACGTTAAAGGGAGATCGTATGCCAAAGTTACTTTCCCGGGAAGTTGAAACACCAATTTACCCAGATGGGGCACATAGTTTTGGTGCTTCATCTTCTACGGTTAGGTTTTTTGATGTTTAGGGTTTTGAGTTATTTCTCAACAATAAATAGGCCTTCAAGCCTCATTGTAACACAGATTAGAGGCATCTAGCCACCACATCTCTTCTCAGAGATAAGCTACCATCACCCTAGCTAGTTTATTTCCATTCTGTCTATAAACATATTTCAGTTATTTGATATTAATAAAATGAAGTATTATTTCCACTGCATCTCTATGTTTATGTCTATTTCTATATTTTATTGTGCTCATGCATAAATCCGGATCAGTGGTGTCAGAGCGGTTTTCTCTTTCTTTGTTTTTCTTTACATGTCCCCAATGAGATTAGGGTATAATGAGTTAGGTCTCGATCTAGTTAAACCCTTGCAAGATCAGCCTTGAAAACCCCGATGACCTCCCATGGTGGAAGAAAAGAAAGATGAGGGAGCAGGAGATCCTATCAAAATATTGCTCGAGGAGGCCCTGGAGAAACAAAGGAACGTGATGATGGATAACTTTGCTCAAATACTTCAACGGCTGCCCATCTATGGCTCATCTGCATCCAACAACCACTCTAGAGGTGCCACTCCCTTCAAGGTATAGGTAAAATTTGACATTCCTATATTTGAAGGTCAGATATATATGGTTGAATTTTCTAGAAGGGTATATCTCGGTCCATGATTTCTCTGACTGAGAAAAGATTATTTTTTCACTCCTCAAAGTCGCCCCCCATGTCAAATACTAGTGGGAAACCTACTGTGAGCAAAAGGACAGAGGGGAACCCTCTCTATTCTTGGTCACACCCACTTGGAATTCGTTTTGAGACAGCATTAAGGAATAATATTACCCCGTGGGGAGATATGAGGACAAGTACATCCGATGGACCATGTTGGGGTAGCAAAGGGATCAAGATGTGCACAAACTAACGAATTTGTTCCATACACTACACACAAAGATGGGTATTAAAGATTCAAAGAGACATTTGTTGCTCAAGTACCACAACTATCTTCACAGACACATTCAGGAGGAAATGGAGTTCCTCGACATTACCTTGCTTGGCATGGAATATTTCTATGTTGCCAAGATTGAGCATAAATTTAAGCTGAAGAAGCAAGACTTTGGATCCGCGTATCTGAAGCAAGGGAAAGATGCCCCTGAACCACATAAAAAAGGGCAGAGCCAAATATGGGTGACTCATAACACCACCACAAATCCGAAGAGACACGGGGAATTGGTGTGAATTTCATAACAACCCCACTCACAACACAAATGAGTGTTAGGCCAAATAGTCGCTAGTGGCCAAACTGAAGGCACCCGAATCAGATGCATGTTCTGATCCTGAGCCAGAACCAGAAAAGGGAGATGAAAAATGGAAGCATATCATTAATGAATATTCTAGTGCCATCGTTTCCACCACCAAGCTCCAAAGAGAGGATTCCCAGGATACAGAGGAGGGGGAGTGCCTCTTCCATTCGTAGATGTGGGTGAAAGGTTCTCCACTGCAATTTCGTGTCGATAGCGGAAGCCAAAAGAACCTCATTTCAGTAGAGGTTGTGAAGTGGCTCGGCCTACCGACCATAGCACACCGGTAGCCATATACCATCGAGTGGCTTCACCCAGGGAGAGATATCCACATCTGCCAGTAGTGCCCCATTCTGTACAACATCAAGCCATTCACGAATGAGGTATTGTGTGATGTTGCTCCTCTTGATGTAGTTGATGTATTATTGGGCCAACCATACTTGTGGAGGTGACATGTTATGTATGAGTCCAGGTCTCATTCTGTTGTTATTACTTTTGGAAATAAATTGTACACGATACCATAGATAGTATAGCCTACTCCCATCTCCTTGACTATTGCAAAACAATGCAATAAGATTTTTTCCAAAATCAGGAAATTTATTTTCCTTACAACTCACTCACAAGAAAGAAGAATATTGTGGCCACAGCCTCGAAACAAGGCTCCCATGCATGGCTGCAGAATATTGAAAAGGTCGTGGAGGAATACGAGGACATTTTCTCCTCACCCACATAGGTTCCTCTACACAGTCAGGAAAAGCACTCCATCGATCTAATCCCTCGCGCAACACCACCTGATATTTCCATACCTCATGCATTTACACAGAAATAATCCACACATGTACTTTATGGGGCAATCAAGTATATTTAATGCATCTAGCATGTCCCCTAGCACGTCCCCCAGCATGTCCATGACATCCTGAACGAATCCAATACCAAGTTCAGCAGAATTTTCTTCTCATGGAGGAACTTAACACAATGGGGACCATTGCTTCTTAAGGAGGGAGGAATGATCTAGGTGGATATCGGTGGCCACCCACATATTCCATTTGGACCCAAACCATAAGTTCTTTCAGTTTTTCACTCTCAACACAACTTACTATTTTTAGCAGGTTTTCAGTTCTTGAACTTTCGGAGCCGTTTGGAGGCCGTAATGATCCAGGTGGATATTTTTGGCCACACGCCTATTCTATTTGAAACTCCACCATCAGTTCTTTTATTTTTTTAGTTGAAACAAAACTTACTATTTTTAGCAGTTTTTCAGGTCCTAAACTTCTGGAGTTGTTTTGAGGCCCTATACGACATTTTTTGGGAAAAACAGGAGCAACATGGGTCCATGGATTGATGTTTCTCACACCAAAAGTTGTACTCCTCATATAGATCTTTCTAACGAGGTATGATGTGCTTCAAACAGAGATCGTATGCCAAAGTTATGTCCTTGGGAAGTTGAAACACCAATTTACCCAGACGGGGCCCATTGTTTTGGCGCTTCATCTCCTACGATTAGGTTTTTGGATGTTTAAGGTTTTTTATTGTTTCTCAAAAATAAATAAGCATTCGAGCCTCATTTTAATGCAGTTTAGAGGCATGTAGCCACCAAATCTCTTCTCATAGATAATCTACCATCGTCTTAGTTAGTGTATTTCCATTCTGTCTGTAAACATATTTCAATTATTTGATATTAATAAAATGAATTATTATTTTTGTTGCATCTCCATGCTTATGTCGATTTCTGTATTTTATTGTGTTCCTGCATAAATCCAGATCAGTGGTATTAGAGCAGTGTGCTTTTTCTTTCTTTCCTTGGGGCTTCATCTCCTACGGTTAGGTTTTTGGATGTTTAGGGTTTTGCATTGTTTATCAACAATAAATAGGCATTCGAGCCTCATTGTAACACATTTCAGAGGCATGTAGCCGCCACATCTCTTCTCAGAGATAAGTTATGATCACCCTAGCTATTTTATTTCCATTCTATCTGTAAACATATTTTAGTTATTTTATATTAATAAAATGAAGTATTATTTTCGCTGCATCTCTATGTTTATGTCGATTTATGTCTTTTATTGCATTCCTGCATAAATCCGGATCAAAAGACCATATATATTTAAAGTAAAATATAACCAAAAGGTGAAAAAAGAACTACAAAGGATGTTGGAACCTGGATTTTTTTAACGAGTAGAAGAGTTAGAATGGATAATACTAATGGTAGTGTAGGAAAAGAAGACATGGGAAATCAAAATCTTTGTGGACCTAAGGAAGATCAGTGATTCTTGTGTGCATGACCCATTTACCACCCACTCTATGTGAAAATTTCTGAATGTTACTTATGCAAAAATCTACTTTTAGATCTAGTTATGCTCCTCCTACTTAATTAATTTATTAAGCTGAAAATTCAGATTAACATCGAAGAAAAACACATAACAGACTTTCACCAATTCAGATCTAGAAAAAGTACATGGACACACAGACAAACTGACACAAGTATTTTCTGGAAAATAGTCCCTGGAAAAACCCAATGCAGGAAAACTAGTCTACTGACTGCTGGAGGGTTTTATTATTAATAGTTTTTTTAATACAAAAAATCTGGGTTGTAGATCTAGAAAACCCGACAAAGAATATAGATCTGCAACTCACTGGCTGTTCTGAAGCCAAAATATGACTAATCCACACCCTCAAACAGGATTTACAGGACTCAGCCAAATATAGGCCCTAGAAACCCCAGGGCTTCCCATGAAGTCCCTGCATCAGCATCTAGAGCCTCTCCGTCCCCCTGCACTGGCTTGGAGAGGGATGTGTAACCCCTGACTAGGTGACGTAGACCATACGATGCCCCTGAGGATCTCTGCGTAACCCCTGAGGGTCTCATGATGCCTAATGCGATGCGTAGTTGTTGCCCTCTCTGCTGTTGTTGCACCTACTTCTATACGCTTCCTCTTGAAGCTTCTCTCTGTCTCTTGCTGATTCTAGACACTAGGATCGGATTATCCCCTTTGTCTAAACTCCCCTCTCTGCAGCTAAAATACTTCTAAGAATTCTTAGAAAACCTTGCCCTAGAATCTCAACTTAGCTTCAGTGCTCTACCTCTGTGTATCTTTACAAGTGACCCCAAGCCATTCCTTTATAATTTTCTTGATGAGAAACCAACGACCATGATCAGATCTTGAATCAATGGCTAAGATTAAAAGAAAGCTTGATCCGTTTGCCTTAAGACAATTTCATCACATGTTTAATTTAATTAGCTTTAATTATTTAATTTTCTTAAGTTTGGACTTAGGAAATACATTAACATAATTAATTAATTAAATATCTCCCAAACCGGATGAAATTTCCCAAATCCCTTTATGGGTCTTGTAGATAATGTGTACTCTAGTCCCTCCACAATTTTTGGGAGCTAGAGCACATCCGATGTTACCCCCAATACAAAAAATCTCAACAATCCCTCTTAGCACATAGTGTGCTCTAGCAATACATCGCACCATGCATTACAAGATTTTGGGCACTAGTTTCTGTGTTGTTGATGTTGGGCCTATTTCCCTTCAACTTTGCACTGATGTTGCCATTCTGTACTGCTGCCCATGACATTGTCACCGCCACTTCCACATCTGTACTACAGTTCCCTCTCAATATGATGCATCTGTGCTACCCCTAGCACTACCACTACTAACTAGTGCACTGTAACTTTAGTTGCTGAGAGAAGCAACTGAATCTCCTACCCAATCTTTGACAGATAAGTCAATTGGGTTGCAACCTCATCACTGAAGCTCCATCGGTTGATGATCTGTGTTTTCATCTAGAGACTGAAGTAAAACTACATATCTGTACTGCATAAGAAGACTCCCTCTGCACTGTTGAAGTCACATCAGCCCCTTGTGCTATAATCTCTCATGCTATTGTTGCACTGTGCTATCCCCCTAAAGCCCCCATGTTGCTGCAGCTCTACTCTGCATAAGCATCTTTTCTCTGTGTTGCTGAAGTCACATCAGCCCCTACATTGTTGTTTCCTCTACACTGCTATTGCATCTACACTGCGCTGCTCCTTCTAGCCTTCATATCTGCCTCTCTTTCATCTGTGATCTATGCACCCACTGCTCCACTTGTCCCACTAATGTCTTAAGGCTCTCATAGCTCGGATGTGATCCAAGAGATGAGGTGCTCAAGGATCCTTCCAACATTCTATAGCCACTCTACAGATCCATTTCACCCCACTTTTGTGGTTCATGAGCGCTCACGGTTACATCATCTTCTGACCCATCATCAGCCACAACAGCCTTGGAATAAGAAGCTTCCTTATCTGTTTTCTTCTGAGGATAATTGTTGGCAAAATATCCTAGTTCACCACATTGTAAGAACTTGATCTTTGATAGATCCTTCTTCTTCTTTCCCTGATGCCTCTTTGATGCCAAGGCTACATCTTATTCATCTTCCTTCTTCACCTTACTCGATCTCGTGTTGTACTACTTCTTGGTGATTCTGTGTAGTTCTTCTCGATGCATGATTTCCCACAAGCTGTCTCAGTCGGGAAGGTATGCTCTACCCAAGATACTTTGGACAAAGGTTTCCCACTCATCCGTGACTGCATTGTGAGCAGTCCTGACCATCGCATCATCCTCCACCTTTTCACCCGTGGAAGTCAACTGGTATCTGATCGACTGTAATTTGAAGAGAAAATGTTCCATGTCTTCCCCCTTGGTCATCATGAATGACCGCATCTGAATCTCTAGAAGCATCTTCCTCTGGATGGACTTTCCCTCATATAGGGATGTTAAGGCCTTCCACATCTCATTATTTGTTTTCTTCTCAACTGTATGTGGGAAATATGGTTCTTAATTCCATCCATTATCAGCCGCTTGGCATGTCCAACAGCTTCATTATGCTTCCTTAGGAGATATGCATCGGTCGGCGTGGCCATAACATGTTCTACATGGTCTCTTTGATGATATGCCTCTAGAACTATCAGGATTCTAGCCTTCAAAACCAAAAATTTGGATAAGCCATCCAATCTGTCTTGATCACATAGTCCATGAGGAGCCATTTTCTCAGAAATTTTTTGGAGCTCCTTTTCTCTTTGCTAGAGATCTGGATCTAAGGTCCTTGGCGAAACAGGCACCTTCTTCTCCCTTTGACCACTAATTTCCTTATTGGAAATCTGCCAAATCAAACAATGATTCAGCTCTCTTTGATCCTCTGATCAATCTAAAAGTTTCTTTGGCTAGAAAATATCTCAGAATTTGATCTCCTCCTGCTCTTCGTCACTAGTGCTTAGGCTAAAAATATAAAAAATTCAGAAATTTAACCCCACCAGCACCTTCTAAAGTTCTGTATCTCTACTTCAGGCACTTTCGGATCTGACAGCTTCAGATCTATGTCACCCTAGTTAGCTTCAGACAATCCCAGTGCTGCCTCTGCGCAGTAAGTGCGTGGGCCTGCTAGGAGACAACGTAAGACTGTGTCACCCTACCCTCTGCATAACTTTTCTCTCTCTGAAACTACAATGTCCCTTCAGATCTTCCCTTCTGCTACTATTGCTGCACTTCCTGCTGATTTCTGTAGCAAGATCCTTCAATCTTCTGCTGGTGACCCTCCTAGATCTGCAATTGCTCTAATACCATGTGAAAATTTATGAATGTTACTTATGCATAAATATATTGTTAGATCTGGTTATGCTCCTCCTACTTAATTAAGTTATTAAGCTGGAAATTTAGATTAATATCGAAGCAAAACACATAACATAATTTCACCAATTCAGATCTAGAAAAATTACATGCACACATAGAAAAAGTGACAAAGGGATTTTCTGGACAATAGTCCCTGGAAAAACCCAATGTGGGAAAACAGGTCTGCTGGCTGCTGAAGCATTTTATTATTAAGAGTTTTCTAAATACAACAAATCTGGGTTACAAATCTGGAAAAATCGATAGAGAATATAGATCTACAACTCATCGGTTATTCTGAAGCCAAAATATTGATTGATCCACACCCTCAAATTGGATTTACAGGACTCATCCAAATATAGGCCCTAGAAACCTTAATGTTTCCCATGAAGCCCCCGCGTCAGCCTCTGTGTCCCTTTGCGCTGGCCTGGAGAGGGTTGCATAACCCCAGACTGGGTGACGCAGACCCTATGCTTCCCCTAAGGGTCTCTGTGTAACCCCTGAGGGTCTCCTTATGCCTAACGTTGCCCTGGGAGAGACTGTGCAACACCTACGTAGCTAAAGTTGCCTCTCTGTTGTTGCTGCTCCTGCTTCTCTTCGCTACCTCTCGAAGCTACTCTTTGTCTCTTGTTGATTCTAGACATTGGGATCAGATCACTCCCTTTGTCTAAACTCTCCTCTCTACAACTAAAATAATTCTAAGAATTCTTAGAAAACCCTGCCCTAGAATCTCAACTTAGCTTCAGTGCTCTGCCTCTGTGTATCTTTACAAATGACCCCAAGCCCTTCCTTTATACTTTTCTCGTTGAGAAACCAACAACCATGATCAGATCTTGAATCAATGATTAAGATTAAAATAAAGCTTGATCCATGTGACTTAAGACAATTTCATCACATATTTAATTTAATTAACTTTAATTATTTATTTTTCCTAAGTTTAGACTTAGGAAATACTTTAAAATAATTAATTAATTAAATATCTCCCAAACCAGATGAAATTTCCCAAATCCCTTTCTGGGCCTTGTAGATCATGTGTATTGTAGATCTGATACTACCCCAAATACACAAAATCTCAACACTATACATATGAGGCATTTGAGAATGTATGTGTACATGAAGATTACTCATTTACCAATGGATTCTCGGGCTATCATCAGATTAAGATTTTGCTCAAAGATAGACATAAGACTATCTTTGCAATGGAATGGGAATACTTCAATATATTGTCATGCCCTTTGGTCTAAAAAATGCACCTACAATATTCTCTAGAGTTGTGGTATCAACATTTAAATATTTCATTCATAAGCTCCTAGATGTATATTCAGATGACTGGACAATATTAAGCCTTTTAAAGAAGCATATGGAATTTATTTGTTTAATGCTTGCTAGTAGAAAACTACAGATTTTGTTTACTTTGAATAAATGTGTCTCTTACTCACCTCTAGCATTATATTGACTCATGTAGTATGTAAGAAAGGTTTCTTGGTTGATGTTGCAAAAATTGTTGTCATAGTAAATTTACCTCCACCTACCTGAATGCCACAATTGCGCGCACATTTAGGTCATACATGTTATTAGAGGAAATTCATAAAGGGATACTGGTGGATTACAACCCCATTAGAAAGGTTGTTGAAGAGGAAGGATAAGCTCCAATGAGATGAAGGATGTCAATGTGATTTGGACACATTAAAGGGGAAATTGGTCATTGTGATGATTTTGTTTTTTTCTAGATTGGAGGAAGGAGTTTCATGTTCATGTAGATTCATCTTCCATATAGTTGGGTGTAGTTCTATCTTAGCCAGGAGAATGAGACCTAGATCACCCCATTGGATTTTCCTCTAGGAAAGTATCCATTATAGAACAAAAGTATACCACTACAAAACAAGAAGGCTTGGAAATGGTATAGGCATTGCAAAATTTTAAACACTGCCAACTTGGGTCACAGTTCAATATGTATAATGACCATTATGCCCTAATTTATATTGTAAAACAACCAATTTTGGGGGGCAGAATATGTAGATAACTTCTACTCTTCCAAGAATATTATTTTTATTCTAGTTGTAAAACCAAAGAGGCTTAATGTAGAACTAGATAACTTATCACACATATTAACTAGAGAGGATGCATGGAATATTCTTGATGCATGGAAGAGGCTGTCAAAACTGTTACAATTAGAGGAAGAGCACATGATAGTAGGATTCCAACAAAATGTCTAGAAAGCACATGAGAAATATTGGCCTGATAGGTGTATAAAATAGAATAAATTTCAGCCAAGTGAGTAGGTTTTACTATATGACAACAAAATCATGAATCGTCCATGAAAGCTTCAAATTAATTGGTTAGGCCCATAAACAATGAAGTGTGTTATAGAAGCAGGTTTTCTTTAGTTAGAAAAAATAAATGGGGAGTCAACAAAAGGTTTTTATAATGGAAGTTGGTTGAAACTCTATAGGAGAAGCCGACCTTATGAGCGATATATATATATATATATGTTAGGTCCTTATATTACTAGTATAGTCCCTTATTGTTGTTAGTGTAACCCCATTATTGTTATTTTTGTACCCCTGTAACCCCCATATTTTTATTATTGTGCCCTTACATTATTATTGTTAGGTCAGCTAGGATTACATTGTGGCCCCATGGACTCTTATATATAGAGAGGAGGTTTTGTCATTTGTACCATCCAAGAATTGTTCATTCATGTAATGTGTTAGAGGTTTCCCCCTTGAAGTGGCTTATTTATAAGGCATTGATATCTCTTTTCTTCTATTTTTGGAGCTAGTTTCACAACATTTGGTATTAGAGCTTTGGATTCTAGGGTTTCACTGCACCAAACAGGTCATCGTGGAATTTTAGCTACAAAAGTTTTTTCTATGAAGGTTCAGAAGTTGAAATTTTTAGAGTGCAAATCTGAAATCCTGAGGAACATCATCGCAAAATTTCAGAGCTTGGTCCACAATAATTTTGGAGATATGTTCTGTGGAAGTTAGGAATTTTTGCAGGCTCCTCAATTTAACCTAAACAAGTCATCATGGAATTTTCGCTATAACTTTTTTTCTATGAGAGTTCAGAAGCTAAAATCCAAAGAAAACTCTTGTAAACATTTCAAATATTGGTTTGCAATATTTTTGGAGATATGATCTATGGAAGTTAGGATTGTTTCAGGCTCCCGAATTTCATCTCAAAGAGGTGACCGTGGGAAAAACATCATAACTCTCTCTCTGAGCATCGGATTGGGATTTTGTAAAAAGTGGCCACAAGTACACGGGTTGTAGTTTTCTTTATATCAATTTCAGAGCTGAAGGAGGAAACAGGGACATGTGGAAAGTCGTACAAGTTCACTCTATTGAACCAGTCCATAATTTGGTCATCGTAGGAGATTGGGCATAAGTTTTTCTTAAAGAATCAAAATCAGGTTAGAATTGTGGCATTCCAAAGAATATTTAGAGAGATAATTCAGGGCCTAATTTTAGATATTGAAGATCTGAAATCACAGAGATAATTCAGTTTCAATATCGAGCTCCTCAAAATCAAGAAAAAGGTGTGTATTTTTTTTCTTATTTGAAAAATCAGTTCTAGGTGATTCCAAAGGCCTATTGAGCATAGATATTAGTATTGGGTTCTAAAATGCCTCCTAAAAATAATTCATCACCCATTAAGCCTTCGAATGGCTCTACTATGACTCATGAAGATGAAGAAATGCAACATGAGATATGAAAATTCCAAGAGCAAGTGCACCAAATTTCGCTATCGCAAAGAGCAACAAAAAATGAAATGGAAGTTTTGAAGAAAGGCGTGGAAACTAATATGGATGGTTTGAAGAAAGGCGTGGAAGCTAAGATGAATGGTTTGGAAGCTAAGATGGATGGCATGGAAGTTGGGATGGAAGCTAAGATGGATGACACAGAAGCTAATATCGATGAAAAAATGGAAAACATGAAGAATGATCTAAAAGTAGACATCGAAGGTTTGGCAAAGTTGATACAAGAAATGTTTCCTAATGGCGAAAATATAGTAGAGGAAACTCATGATGAGAACAAAATAAATGTTAATCGTGATTTCATAAAATCTAATGTTGGATTAAAAAACCACCATATTCCAAAGATGGATATGAGGAAGTTTGATGGCAAGGATCCCGTAACATGGATACTACAGATGGAGCAATATTTTGATCTCAATAATGTGCAAAACACACAAAAGGTACACATTGAAACTTTAAATTTAGAATAAAATACATTTGTATGGTATCAATGGCTTTGCTCCCATAAAAAATTTGTCGCTTCGTCAATTTCTACGATGGAAATGATAGCACATTATGGGGATACAAAGAGCAACACCTGCTTTAGCCAATTGATAAATCTAAAACAAAATGGTTTAGTGGCGGAGCACATTGAGGACTTCCAAAAATTGAATATAAGGGTCACTGATATTCTAGAGGAACACAAAATTGATGTCTTCATAGGGATTGTAAAGGATAACATCCAACATGAAGTTCACATTTGGGAACTGGATTCATTATAGAAGGCATTCAGGTCGGCAAAAAAAATTGAATGTAAAATTATGGCGACAAGGAAGGCTACCACTCACATCTATAAAGATGGAAGTGTTGCTACTCCTAGATTTCCACAACCTACAAGGTTGACACCACAACAATTGGAAGAAAAAAGAGCAAAAGGGCTTTAATACAGTTGTGGTAGAAAATACACTAAAGGTCATAAGTGTGCTGAGAAGAAATTATTTTACATAGATTGTGAAGAGGAGGAAGAAAATGAAAAAGAAACTTCAAAAGAAGAGGATATGCACCAAGAAACAACCCTAGAAGAAGAAGAAATGAGTCTGACCATATCGTGTAATGCATTGGTAGGAATTACCACTCCTCAAACTCTCAAGATAGAAGGACATATCAAGAAGAAAAAGGTAATAGTGTTGATTGATTCGGGTAGTACCCATAATTTTATTCATTGTAAGGTAGCAAAGGAATTGAATTGTTTCCTATACCCAGCACCAGAATGTCAAGTGATGGTTGCAAATGGAGGAACTATAAATTGCTTTGGAAAATGCCATAATATCAAGCTATCAATGGGGGAATATGTATTGAATAGTCCAATGCTTTCCATCCTAATGGGAGGTGGTGATGTTGTACTATGAGTACAATGGTTACAATCTTTAGGGACGATAGCTTTTAATTTTCAAGAACTTTTCTTGAAATTTTTTTCAGAAGGAGAGGAAATCGAAGTACTGGGTATCACAGGGAAGCTAGGAAAGATAATAAGCTCTAATTTCATGACAAAGCTTCTGAAGAAAGAAAAATGAGGCATAATTGTCTGCTCAACTTAGTGTTCCTAAATTGCTGTCATAAATTGTCAACCAGGGCTAGTAAACTGTTGAAGTGAAGTGCACTATATGTGCATGGGTATCTATTTCTCACTACGTTGTGTTTAGTGTTTTTCCAATGTTTTTGATTTTGTGTTTTTATTCTAAGAGGAAAAGAACTAAGTGTTGGTAAAGAGAAGTTGTTGGTCACACTAAAACAGAGCAAAACCTATTCTAAACTATGTATGGCACTTGAGAACAGAAAATGCAATACTTTAACAAGAAAAATTATCTCAGAGCATGAACTCAATAACTCATAACATGAACTCAGTCCAATTCATTCATTAGAAATATGTTGGAATAATTTGAGAAAAGGATAAGTTTAATGTAATGAGGTTCTTCTCAGTAAACAACAATCTACAATATCACAGATAAAATCTCGTCCATGGCTAGAAATTTGTTGGAACACATTTGGAAAAAGATAGTCTGCAACCTAGTGAAGAATTCTACTCTAAATTAACCTATGACACCGAAATTAATCCATTCCACAACTCAAAATATCACTGTTAAACCTCATTCAAGAATTAGAAATATTTTGGAATAGCTTTGGAAAAGAGGCAGTTTGTGAAATTATGAGAAGTTGAAGAACAGTCAAGACTTCAAAATGACATTACCAATTCTTGTTCCTATGATGATGATGTATTAGTAGAAATTAAGAACAGGAGTGGTTTGTAAATAATGAAGGCCATCAAGTCTAACTTAACAACTAGAATACAAATGACTAATAAAACTAAAAATACAATGGATAAAACTGACCTAGAATGCAATCATTCAAACTTTGAAATACAGTGAACAGAATTGAACTAGAGTGCCATTAACCTCCGAAGTGTTACAACTAAACTAAAATGCAACTAATCACTGAAATAATACAGCTCTGTCTCATTCAGTGTTAGTGGTATTTTGGAACAATTCATAGAACAAGACTGGCTATAACATGTGATGTAAATGAGCATAAAAACATAAAGTTCAAAAGAACGCAACTAAGCTCTAAAACACCACAGCTAAGTCTCATTCAGTGTTAGTGATATTTTGGAATAATTTGTAAGAACAAGACTAGCTGTAACAATTGATGTAATTGAGCACAAAAACGTAAAGTTCAGAAAAATGCAACTAATTCCTAAAATACTACAGTTATATCTTATTCAATGTTAGTGATATTTTGGAACAATTCGTAAGAATAAGATTGGCTGTAGCATCCAATGCAAGTGAGTATAAAACACAAAGTTCAGAAAATTGCTTAAGCTAGGAATGAAACAAGGCTAAAGTTACTTATCTAAATAATGTGCACAGAGCTTCTCGGGTAGTAGGGTCCCTCTACCACCGAATTAGCATACAAATCTCCTTAATATTGCCTCAGATCTTGCAATAAAGTGTTACTTCTTTCATTAAAGGAAAAATATTTCAAAAACAGAGTATTACGGTCTTTTGAGATCTAGCAACAAAACATCAATCTAGCTAGTTGTCTCTCGGTATTCCAAGTAATTATTATAAAATAAATACATAAATACCCTTGAGAAGAAACAGGAACAAGTGTCTTTTTCAATCAAAATCAAATTAGAACTCTTATGGAAGCCTCGTACTTTGTTGGAGACATTTGTAGAGTCCCTGTCCTGGTAGGAATCTGCTTCTTGGCTTTGATCTCTTCCACGTGCATAACCACCTGTAGCTTCTTTCTCAGACTTCGTAGAGAGCAATAAATGATGTGGGAGTGTTGTGGAATTCAACCATATGCGTTTTTCCTTGAAGTGACACCTGTAACCTGTGATAACATGAAGATAGCTGCGGAATAGGTGACTAGCTACAGAATGGTTGCATTCTGTAGCTGAGTCTAGTCAAAAAATTACTACAACAACAAAACCATGAAAATATAGCAAGTCATTCATTGTATACATTCCTAAAGTGACTTTAATCAATCCTATTGACCATTTAAGCCTGTAATTGATAAGGGACAAAGGAAATGAAGTGAAATTTGGTGAAGGGAAATGACATCTTTGGGGCTCAACATACCCCCACTGCAAAGTTTTTGCATGTCCTCGTGCAATCAACTCATATATTCTGAGACTTCTGCTAGGAAATCTAGGCTCCTTCTTCTACTTTTCCTGATAGTCAATGGCCTCCTAGGCTTCTTTATGACCAACTTGAATCTCAAATTTATAAGTGCCATGCTCAACTTTTTGTTTTTCTTCTTCAATTTTTCACTAGCCTTGTACAATTTTTCCATTTGTAGAGAGAGAGTTGTATTCATATCACTTTTCAACTTAACCTGCTCCCTTAAAATGTCATTTTTATTCTTGATATGCCTATTGAGTACTTCTAACTGATATTTATCTCTCAGCATATCAATTGCAGATTCTGGTGGGCTAGGAGTTTTGTCTTTACTTTTTGAGGCTCTCTTCTCTAATGTCTCAACATAATTATAAATTTGTTGTTGTGTTGGGTCTATCTCCGGAGCTCCTTCATCAAGGTCCTCCTCGTACTGGTACTCAGGTGATCTAGCAGTTGGTGTCTCTTCATCCTCAATTTTTATAATTCCCGTTTGTCTAACCCCTGTTTTCTTCAATATACCTCTAAGCCTGTGGCTTCGTCTTGGTTGAGATGGTACTTCACCTCTCTCCTTGGCATACCTTCTTATCATCTTCTCCTTTTTAGGTTATTTCTTAATTTCAGTCAATTTCTCAGAAATTATCTCCTCATTGTCCTCTTGTATGGACTTACCAGTTTTAGTTTCAACAGCTTTGGAAATTTTCCTTCTCCCGCTTCTTCTTATAAGTTTGCCTTCAGATGGAGATTCCTTGGGTTCTTTAAAGTGATTCCTCACTAGAAACTCATCCCAATTGTCTCCCACCTTTCTCAAATGATGTTCAATCAGGATTTTAACTAGGTCGTGGTGGTACAAAGTGGTTTCTAGGAATAGAACCCTCTTTTGAACATTAGAGGTCATTCTCTTCAGACTATGAAGTAGGAAAAAGGGTAAATTGATTTCTTCATCTAAGAAATGCATCATTAGCCGAATATGATAAATATCTAAGGTACCAAACCTTCCCTCACAAGTTATAAACTTTTTCAAAATGAGGAACATATTCTGCCATTTATTCTTCAGTGCTGAGCTAGGAATGCCCTTCTTAAAAATGGAAACATCCATACCTGGTGTTTTAAGCATTTGCCTCCATGCCTCATTATGAAATCCCCTATTTTTGAACCATCGTTCTCCTTGCCTGGGTAATTCCGCTGCTTCTACAATGAAATATTTTGTAATAGTGAATTTAACATCTCCTATTTCGACTTCTGCTCCATTGAAGGACCGTGCAAATGTTTTAGTTACCTCTTTATGAAAACCATTGAATTTTTCCAAAAATTGTAACCACCCAGCTTGCTGTAGAATTTCTCTAATTTGTGGGTAACCCTCCAAGTATTTGGTTCCGACTGGTTCGGACCTCACTATGAGACCCATGGCTTCTCTTCTCAACCTTCAATTTACTGCTTTTCTATCCACGGTGAAAATGGATGTTAAAGAGTTGTTTTTACCCCAAAGGTGCTTTCTATATTTATGTAGTAGGAATTAGCTACGGAAGGATGATATGAAGAGGTTATAGAATGAGTGAAATGCAGTGAGGGTGATTTACATGAATTAATGAGTTTGAGAGCCATCATGGGAGAAAATACAACGAAAATATTTCATGAGAAATTCAAAATCATCACTGAATACTTCGGCCTAGTGACGTGACTGATTAGGTCACTTCAGTACTTAACTGTTAAGTTTTAAATGATGATTTGATATGGCGGAGTGGAGGGGATTTTGTCCAAAGTTTTTATGATAGGTTTTAATAGGCATGATCAACATGAATAATTAAAACAACTTTTTGAATCATACATGACTTAACTATACTATAACTTTCATGTTCTGTCATCATAATAATTTTACAACTTTAACTTTGCCTTTCCTTTAATTTTTGTGGTTTTGATATGATTTGTCCTCCTTTGAAAATCATTGATTCTTCAGTCTTCATAATTCCTTTGATTTTTCTTGTTGACATAGGTGTGCAGGGTCAATTTGCTGTTGAACAAATGTTGTTGGATAATTTCCTTCAGGATATCTGGCTGCAGAATGTCTAGCTGGCTGTAGAATGTCTGACTGGCTGCAGAATGTACCTGTAGGAACTTTGAAACATGGAATGGAATTTTGTATGAAATGGATCATGAAATATGGTGGAATGGCTCAGAAGTGAAGTGAAATGTAATGGAATGAAATGAATCACAATTGTGAAGTGGAATGAACCATAAAAAGTGGTCTGCAACTCACGATTTGTAATACTCAATCTGCAGAAAGAGATCAAATTTAGAAATCTGAGATGGAAATGAAATGGACCATGAAATGGAGTGAATGAAGTATGGATGAATGGAGTGAATGAAATATGAATGAATGGAGACATGATGGAGTGATACTTATGATTTTGTGATAGCTAATTGCAGAAAAAGAACAAATTTGAAAAGCTAAAGTGTCAGAAGGATTCTGATTTTCACTTTACCTTTTCTGTATAAACATGCTAATCAGTGATTAGTTTTCAATTTTATACTCTTTTTTTTTTTCATTTGAATTCAGAAAATTCAACTAAGTTGATGAAGAAGAAAAATTCTTCTTCATTAACTTCACATTACTGTTTTCCTGGAATCTCTTGAAAAATTCTTCTCTTGAAAGTGGCTTATGATACAACTTCAATATATGACCATTTACAAGAAAAGTGACCTTCTCTTCATCTATTGTCCTGATTTTTATTGCTCCATTGTCAAAAAATTTCATAATTTCATATGGCCCAAGCCAATGTGTTTGGAATTTACCTTGAAAATCTTTGAACTTTGAATCAAAAAAGAGAGCCCAGTCACCTTCTTTGAACTTCTTTTCCTTGATGTACTTATCATGCCATCTAGTCCTTTGCTATTGGACTATACTTGTTTTCTGGACTGCATCCTGTCTGATCTCATACAATTCATTAATTTGCTCCAATCTGTGCTTTTGTGCCTATGTTAGATCAAGTCCTAGCTGAACTGCCATTTTAAAAGTTTGAATCTGAAACTCTATGGGAAACAAAACTTGTTTTCCATAAACAAGTTCATAGGGAGTATGACCTGTTGTGCTTCTCCATGTAGTTCTATAGGCCCACAAGGCTTCAGAAAGTCTGTCTGCCCAATCTCTTCTATGTAAATGAACAATCTTTGTTAGGATTCCTTTAATGACTTTATTGGTAGATTCCACTTGACCATTTTCTTGTGGATGATAGGGAGTAGATTTCTGTGTCTGATTTTGTACCTCTCCATCATTTTTTCCACTAGCCTTGATGTGAATTGAGCTCCTTGATCTGTAACAATTTCCCTTGGGACACCAAAACGAGTAAAAATATCCTCAAAAAGAAAATTAACTATAGATGCTTCAATAGCAGAAAGTAATGGCTTGGCTTCTACCCATTTGGTAACATAATCAGTGTAGACTAATATATATTTCTTTTGTCTTGATGGAGGACTAATAGGTCCTACAAAATCTAAAGCCCATTTTTCAAAAGGTTCAATATGTACCTGAGGCTGCAATGGCATCTCACCTGAAGGAGAAGGTTTCCCTGCCCTTTGGCAACTGTCACACCTTTTGACATACTCTTTAGCATATTTAAAAAGGGATGGTCAATAGTATCCTAAATGAAGGACCTTATAAGCTGTCCTCTTATCAGCAAAGTGTTCTCCACAAGGTTCATCATGACATGCCTTGAGGATCTCAGGCATCTCATCTTCCCGAACACATCTTCTAATGATAAAATCTGGACCTGTTTTTTATAACTCATTAGCAACCCATGAATATTTTGCACTGTCATAAATGATCTTTCTTTTGTCTCTTGCATTCATTATTGAAGGAAATTTCCCTGAAACTAAATAATTAGCAATGTCAGCAAACCAAGGAGTATGAGTAGAGATTGCAAAAAGATATGCATCAGGGAATTGATCTTCAATTAGAGTGTTATCTTTGATGTTTTGGAGTCTAAATAGGAAATCAGCTACTGTGTTTTGTTTTCCAGGCCTATCTAGAATGGTAATGTTGAATTCTTGTAAAAGCAATAACCATATTATGACTTTGCCATTAGTAATTGATTTGTTTATTAGATATCTAATTGCAGAGTGATCTGTGTGAACAAAATTTTCATAGCCTGTTATATAGTGTCTGAATTTGTTTATGGCATGAACAACAACTAAAAACTCTTTTTTAGTTACAGTATAATTTAACTCTGAAGGAGTCAAATTTTTACTTGTATAGTAGATGGCATAAGGAATCAGGTATTTTTGTCCCAATACTGCTGCTAAAGCTGTATCTGAGGCATCTGTTGAAATATGAAAAGGTAACTTCTAGTTAGGTCCCCTTAAAATAGGTACTTCAGATATTTTTGTTTTCAGGGTTTCAAAGGCTAATTGGCAATCAAGATTCCACTTGAATTCACAGTCCTTGGTAAGTAATTTGAAAAGTGGAAATGCTATCTTGGTGAAGTTTTCTATAAACATTCGATAATATCCTGTAAATCCAAGAAAACTCCTAACATCTTTTTGACAACTTGGACTAGATAAGTTAGAGATGATTTCAACTTTTGACTCATCAGCTCTAATCCCATCCCCTGAAATGTGATGTCCCAAAACAATTCCTTCAGTAAACATCATAAAACACTTCTCATGACTTAGTGAAAGATTTGCTTCTTTACATCTCTTTAAAAAAATTTCCAAGTTTACTAAATTTTCTTCAAATGTGTTTCCATAAACTGTGAAATCATCCATATATACCTCTACACGATCATGTATTAGATCTGAAAAATTTCCTAGTACTGCCCTTTGAAATGTTGCAGGTGCATTGAATAATCCAAATGGCAATACTGGGTAAGCATAGGTACCCCAAGGACAGGTAAATGTGGTTTTGTCTTGATCTTCAAGTACTACTTGAATTTGGTTATAACCACTGAACCCATCTAAAAATGAGAAGTACTTTTTGCCAGCTAATGTATCTAACACCTGATCTATGAAAGGTAGGGGAAAATGATCTTTAAGAGTAGATTTGTTTAATTCTAGGTAGTCAATACATACCCTCCATTTACCATTTTTCTTTGGCACAATTACCAAAGGAGAAACCCACTGACTATCTGAAATGGGATAGATAAAGTTGACATTTAACAATTTCTGCAATTCTTCTTTAACAATTTCCCTAAGATTTGGATTCATCCGTCTTTGAGGTTGTCTAATTGGTTTACAATTTTCCTCTATATAGATGTGATGAGTGCAAGTCTTGGGGCTTATCCCTTTCATATCAGTGTACTCACATGCATATGCAGAAGAATGTCTCTGTAATATCTTGACTAGCTCTTCTTGTTGAGATTTCTCTAGGTTCTTGTTTATGTTTAAAGTTTTGCCTGGAAATATCTCAATTGTAGAGCTGCCAAATTTATCCATGGAGTAAAGAGACATTTGTCTTGATGATAAAAACTCAATGTTGGATTCTTCTTGAAATTGTTCATGTTTGTATTCCGAAGAGGATTCAAAATTTTCTAAGGTATTTAGAATCTGGCTATCTTCACTAATTTATGAAATTGTGAAGAGAGGTTGTATGTCTTCTTCATCCTCAATCCATTGAGTATCATCTAATTCTGTAATTGTTTTTGCTGGAGGATACAAGGTAAATTTCTTGGTTGAACTACCATCAGAGACGTACATATCACCGGATCTACAACTAATGAAAGCATCAGCTGTAGCTAACCAAGGTCTTCCTAATATAATAGGATGCCCTCCTAGATTTCTCTTAGGAGTTAGGATCATAAAATCCACAGGATACTCCCAAGAATCTAGGGACACTGGAATGTCTTCTACTACCCCATTAGGTTTAATCACAGATCTGTCTGCTAATTGTAATAATGTGGGTGTAAAAAGAAGATTAGGAAGTTTCAGTTTATCCATGATTTGTCTACTCATGATATTGATTGCTACTCCTAAATCAATAAGTGTGTTTTGGATTTCAATTCCATTGATGTGTATTTTGATAACTGGATTTCCTGGGTCTAGATACTTTGGAATAGCAATCTTACGCATCATGATATCTGTTATTTTTCCTGCCAGTTGAATTTTATTTGTCTCTCTTATTCTTTTTCCTGTTTTCTTCATGCTCAACTCCTTTATTGTCTTTGCTAAGATTGGAATTTCCTTGATAGATTGCAATAATGGGATCTTAATACAAACATTTCTCAGCTCATCTAGTAAATCATAATTAGGCACCATAATTTGTTTTTCTACACCTCTATCAATTTGTAATCTTTCTGGAAAGGGAGGTGTAGAAGTGGATGTTGATGGCTGTTCTAATATAGGAGTTGAAATTATTGGTTCTTTTTGTTTTTATTTTTCAATGTTTAGGTCTTGGAAAGGTGTGTTCTCTTCAAGACTTTTATTCACCAGTAGAGAATCTTCCTCAGAGTTGTTTTTCTCTTGTATGATTATAGAAGGTTTCTTCTTTTCAAGTATTCTTCCAGACCTAAGTTGAACATCACTAAGGTCTAAAGGAGTAATCAAATAAGTTGTAAACTGTTGGCCTTCTATCATGTATGTATTCTGAGGATTTTTATTGTTGGGGTTTGGTATGGGTTGGGTAGGCAATTGATTTATTTTCTGAGGAAATGGTAATGGAAGTGGTTGATTTTGAGGATTTTGTTGAGGATTTTGTTGAAAATTCTGTTGAGGAGGGAAATGTGGATATGGTGGATATTGATAGTACTGAGAGTATCCTCCATAGGGATTTTGTGCTCCTTGCGCCCAAGTTTGAGATTGATTTTGGAATTGGGGCCAAGGTTACTGCCAAGAATTCCAATTTGGTGGGGGTTGATTATACATCTGATCATGGAATACTTGTGTTTGAGGTCCTTGCCACGGCCTTCTAGAGACAAAATTGAGAGATTCTGTGGAATTTGTAGAGGTTTCTTCTTGAAAGATAGCTTTAAGACCAGGAAGTGAAGGACAACTCTTGGTCTTATGTTTTTCTGAACAAATTACACAAGTCTCTACTACTTTTGCATCCAAAGGGCACTCTCTCAAGGCATGCTTCTTTCTACATTTGGGACAAAATATTGCTAAGGCATCAGATTCATTTTTCTGCTTGTTTTGTAACTTAAGGGTGTCTATTTGTTCACTAAGACTCCCCAAAATATCAGATTTGAATTCATCAAGCATATGTCCTATTTCTGCCCTACTTACTCTCCCAGAAGCAGATTTACTTGCCCTTGCAAGAGCAGGGTCTCTTGGTCCTTTTACAGTTTTAGATTTCCCTCTTGAAAGGTTGATACATAATTCAACTATTTCAGGTAATGTGAGCTAAGATATATCCCCTTTTCCCATCATGTTAAGGATATCTAACCATTCATCCCTAATTGTCTTCAATAAGAGAGCTTTCAAAGTGGCTTGATCTAAGTTTTCCATTTTTTCCCTCTTGATGTTATAGTTAAACCTCTCCAACAAATCTTCCAAATTTTCATCCTCTTTTTGTAACATTTTAAACACTTCCTCCTTATGGTTGACTGGCATACAACAATCCAAATACCTCTCTAGAAATTCTTGTTTCATGTATTTCCATGTCCTAATAGAACTGTTGATCAAACTCATAAACCATTATAATGCTGCTCCTTTCAATGTTGAAGGGAATAGTTTAAGTTTTTGAGCATCTTGTAATTAGTCATAGGTTCTACATAGGACTTCAAATTCAAATAGGAAGGTTTCAGGGTCTTCAGTTTTGAGTCCATAAAAGTTTGGAAGGATAGAGGGTGAAATGTTTTTCATAGTTGCATTGGTTTCTTCATCTACTATAGGAAACCCAAAAGAGCTTCCCATTTCTCTTCTACCTCTTCCTCTGCCTCCTTCTCCTTCTGCACCTCTACCTCCTTCTCCTCTACCTCTACCTCTACCCCCTTCAAATAGTGTGTGTTCTCCATTAAAAACTCCTCCTCCCCCTTCTTCTGCCATAGTTGATTCTTCTGTAGAAGTTGAAAAGTTTATGTCCCTAGCAGGGGTTCCTGAATCTCCTTCTAAGACAGGTTCAGTGGGTAAAGTGGAAGGTCTTTCTAATGGAATATATGATCTTAAGTTCTCTGGAAGTCTAGGATCAGTAAAGGATGGAATGTGGGTTTGAGTTGGAGGTGTGCTGGCTCTTGGTCTTGGTGAAACAAGTGGTGTTCTAGGAATCAAGCTTCTGCTTCTTATGAATCTACCCCTTAAGTCTCTTTCTCTATGCATGTCATTGTTTTTGGGAGGTAAGAAACAAGGCTACCTAGTTACACTTCCCCGGCAACGGCGCCAAAATGTCTGCTCAACTTAGTGTTCCTAAATTGATGTCATAAATTGTCAACCAGGGCTAGTAAATTGTTGAAGTGAAGTGCACTATATGTGCCTAGGTATCTGTTTCTCACTACGTTGTATTTAGTGTTTTTCCAATGTTTTTGATTTTGTGTTTTTATTCTAAGAGGAAAAGAACTAAGTGTTGGTAAAGAGAAGTTGTTGGTCACACTAAAACAGAGAAAAACCTATTCTAAACTATGTATGGCACTTGAGAATAGAAAATGCAATACTTTAACAAGAAAAAAATATCTCATAGCATGAACTCAATAACTCATAACATGAACTCAGTCCAATTCATTCATTAGAAATATGTTGGAATAATTTGAGAAAAGGATAAGTTTAATGTAATGAGGTTCTTCTAAGTAAACAACAATCTACAATATCACAGAGAAAATCTCATCCATGGCTAGAAATTTGTTGGAACACATTTGGAAAAAGATAGTCTGCAACCTAGTGAATAATTCTACTCTAAATTAACCTATGACACCAAAATTAATCCATTCCACAACTCAAAATATCACTGTTAAACCTCATTCAAGAATTAGAAATCTTTTGGAATAGCTTTGGAAAAGAGGCAGTTTGTGAAATTATGAGAAGTTGCAGAACAGTCAAGACTTCAAAATGACATTAGCAATTCTTGTTCCTATGATGATGATGTATTAGTATAAATTAAGAACATGAGTGGTTTGTAAATAATGAAGGCCATCAAGTCTAACTTAACAACTAGAATACAACTGACTAATAAAACTAAAAATACAATGGATAAAACTGAACTAGAATGCAATCATTCAAACTTGAAATACAGTGAACAGAATTGAACAATCTCCGGAGTTTTACAACTAAACTAAAATGCAACTAATCACTGAAATACTACAGCTCTGTCTCATTCGGTGTTAGTGGTATTTTGGAACAATTCATAGAACAAGACTGGCTGTAACATGTGATGTAAATGAGCATAAAAACATAAAGTTCAAAAAAAATGCAACTAAGCTCTAAAACACCACAGCTAAGTCTCATTCAGTGTTAGTGATATTTTGGAATAATTCGTAAGAACAAGACTAGCTATAACAATTGATGTAATTGAGCACAAAAATGTAAAGTTCAAAAAAATGCAACTAATTCCTAGAATACTACAGTTATATCTCATTCAATGTTAGTGATATTTTGGAACAATTTGTAAGAATAAGACTGGCTGTAGCATCCAATGCAAGTGAGTATAAAACACAAAGTTCAGAAAATTGCTTAAGCTAGGAATGCAACAAGGCTAAAGTTACTTATCTAAACAATGTGCACAGAGCTTCTCGGGCAGTAGGAGCCCTCTACCACCGGATTAGCATACAAATCTCCTCAAGATTGCCTCAGATCTTGCAATAAAGCGGTACTTCTTTCATTAAAGGAAAAGTATTTCAAAAACAGAGTATTACGGTCTTTTGAGATCTAGCAACAAAACATCAATCTAGCTAGTTGTCTCTCGGTCTTCCAAGTCATTCTTATAAAATAAATACATAACTACCCTTGAGAAGAAATAGGAACAAGTGTCTTTTTCAATCAAAATCAAATTAGAACTCTTATGGAAGCCTCGTACTTTGTTGGAGACATCTGTAGAGTCCCTGTCCTGGTAGGAATCTGCTTCTTGGCTTTGATCTCTTCCACGTACATAACCACCTGTAGCTTCTTGCTCAGACTTCGTAGAGAGAAATAAATGATGTGGGAGTGTTGTGGAATTCAACCATATGCGTTTTTCCTTGAAGTGACACCTGTAACCTGTGAGAACATGAAGATAGCTGCGGAATAGGCGACTGGCTACAAAATGGCTGCATTTTGTAGCTGAGTCTAGTAAAAAATTACTACAATAACAAAACCATGAAAATATAGCAATTCAGTCATTGTATACATTCCTAAAGTGACTTTAATCAATCCTATTGACCATTTAAGCCTGTAATTGATAAGGGACAAAGGAAATGAAGTGAAATTTGGTGAAGGGAAAGGACATCTTTGGGGCTCAACAATAATTGCACAATTATTCTCACTAGAAGTTCCAACATCAAAATCATCTATTTCTCCAGATCTGAAAAGAGTCTTGGACAGTCATTCCAAGGTATTTGATACTCCCAAAGGACTCCCACCTATTCGTGATCATGATCATGCTATTCATTTTATTCCGGGAAGTGTTCCTCCAAACATCCAGCCTTACAGATATCCTTATGTCCAAAAGAGTGAAATTGAACGTATGATTGCAGAAATGTTAGAGGCTGGTATAATTCAACCTAGTCAAAGTTCTTTCTCTACTCCGGTAGTATTGGTGCAAAAGAAGGATGGATCATGGCGCATGTGTTCGGATTATAGGGAGCTCAATAAGCTCACTATTAAAGATAAATTTCCCATTCCAGTGATTGATGAATTATTGGATGAATTACATGGAGCAATTTATTTTACCAAGTTGGATCTTCGTTCAGGATATCATCAAATTAGAATGAAGACTGAAGATATTCCAAAAACAACATTTCAAACTCATGAGGGTTAATATGAATTTTTCGTCATGCCTTTTGGCCTTACCAATGCACCTTCTACATTTCAAGGGTTCATGAATTCCATTTTCAAACCCTTCCTTAGAAAATTTGTGCTAGTATTTTTTGATGATATACTAATCTACAACAGGTCTTGGAAGGATCATGTTCAACATGTTGACAGGGTGCTCAAACTATTGGAGTAGAAACAATTATATGCAAAAACATCCAAATGTTTCTTTGGAGTACAAGAGGTGGAATATCTGGGTCATATTGTATCTCACGGGGGTGTTAAGGTAGGCCCTAACAAAATTAAGGACATTAAGGAATGGAAAGTCCCCACAACCATAAAGTAGTTGTGTGGATTTCTCGGGTTAACAGGGTATTATCACAAGTTTGTTAATAATTATGGGAGAATAGCAGCACCTCTAACAACATTATTGAATAAAGATGCATTTTCATGGACTCCTGAAGCAACTAAGTTGTTTGAACATCTTAAAGAGGCAATGTGCCTAGCACCAGTCTTAGCTACACCATACTTCACAAAAACCTTTATTGTGGAATGTGATGCCTCAGGAAATGGAATTGGTGTTGTTTTAATGCAAGAAGGAAGACCCATTTCTTTTGAAATTCGTTCAATCAAAGGAAAGTATTTACAAAAGGCTATTTATGAGAAGGAAATGTTGGAAATACTACATGCACTAAAGAAATGGAGACCTTACCTAATGGGGAGTCACTTCAAGGTAAAAAATGATCATGATAGTCTTAAACACTTTTTGGAACAAAGAATATCTTCAGAAGAGCAGCAAAAATTGGTCACAAAGATGTTGGGTTATGACTTTGAAATCATCTACAAAAAAGGGAAGCTAAATGTTGTTACAGATGCACTCTCAAGAAAGGATGAAGAGGTGGAAGCATTGCTTTGTGCCATTTCTATTATCCAACCAAATTGGATAACCAAAGCAAGGGATGAATGGAAGAAGGAAGAAATGGTTTGGACACTCATTCAAAAGTTGCAGGAAGATCCTAGTACATCTGATACATTTAGTTTTTAAAAATGATTCCTTATGTTACAAAGATCTCTTATATATTTGCAAGAATTCCCAACTAAAACAAAAGATTCTTTTGGAATTGCACACTTCTCCTTTAGGAGGACACTCAGGATTTTTAAAAATTTACCATAGGGTGAAGAAAGATTTTTTTTGGGATGGCCTTAAATCTGATATTCAAAAGTTTGTGGTGGAATTTTTGGTTTTCCAGGAAAATAAAGCCGAGACAATTAAGACCCCGGGTCTTCTACAACCTTTATCCATTCCAAGTCAACGTTGGGAGGAGATTTCAATGGATTTTATCATAGGTTTACCTAAGTCTGAAGGAAGGAGTGTCATCATGGTGGTAGTTGATAGAATTACCAAGTATGCATACTTTTGTGCATTATATCATCCATTTAAAGCAAGTACAGTTGCTACTTCATTTATGGAAACAATTCAAAAGCTATGTGGAAACCCAAAGATTATTGTAAGTGATAGAGATCCCATTTTTACAGAAAATTTTTGGACGAAATTATTTTCTTGTTTGGGTACTCAACTAGCTCATAGCTCATCTTATAATCCTCAATTTGATGTTCAAACAGAGATAGTGAATAAATGTTTGGAAGGATATCTTCGTTGTTTTGTATCTGATAATGGGTCAAGTGATTACCTCTCACTGAATGGTAGCATAACACTTCCTTCCATACTGCAGCAAAAATGACCCCATTTATGGAAATTTATGGATAGCATCCACCGTCCATCACATATTCTTTAAGGGAAAATTCTAGGGTTCAAGCAATGGACGATCACATTGAGCATCAACAAGAAGTTCTCCAACTCTTAAAGGATAACCTAAAATTGGCACAAAATCGAATGAAACAACAGGCAGATCAACATCGCAGTTAGAGAAGTTTTGATGTGGGAGACTGGGTATTTTTACGACTACAACCATACAAAAAAATGTCCCTCAAGAAAGCTAAGAAAGATAATAAATTATCGCCAAAGTACTATGGTCCTTACAAGGTGTTGCAAAAGATTGGTACTATGGCATACAAATTGGAGCTTCCTACTTCTTCGCGAGTGCATCCAGTTTTCCATTTTTCATGCTTAAAAAAGGTTATAGGGGACAAACTTCCAGTTCAAAGAATATTTCCAGAACTTGATGAGGAAGGAAAAACCATATTGGAACCTTAAGCAGTCATGGAAACAAGAACTCAACAGCTAAAAAATTGATCAATTTTAGAGTATCTCATCAAATGGAAGAACTTACCCACTGAAGATTCTACATGGGAGGATGAGAATTTTATACAGAAGCACCCGGAGCTACTCAAGCATTGAGGACAACACTTTTTTGAAGGAGAGGAGCATGTTAGGTCCTTATATTACTAGTATAGTCCCTTATTGTTGTTAGTGTAACCCCCTTATTGTTATTGTTGTACCCCTGTAACCCCCATATTGTTATTAGGTCGGCTAGGATTACATTGTGGCCCCATGGACTCCTATATATATAGAGGAGGTTTTTTCATTTGTATCATCCAAGAATTGTTCATTAATGTAATGTATTGGAGGTTTCCCCCTCGAAGTGGTTTATTTCTAAGGTGTTGATATCTCTTTTCTTCTATTTTTGGAGTTGGTTTCACAACAGTATATGTATATGTGTGTGTGTGTGTGTGTGTGTGTGTGTGTGTGGTTATGTTAATAAGAGAGGATCACACAGAGACAATATTAGGGATCACATCACAAAATTGCACAGTTCCGCCAAAAAGAAGACATTTTAGAAGAACTAACACTATGGATAAATTGGGAAGGAAAAAAGGAAACACTGTCATAAAATGTCACTAGTGGTCAGATAGGTTGGGAATTATGGTTGTGTAAAGCCTAAAAATTCACTTCATTTATAACAGAGTAGATACACTTTAATGACAGGATCCCTCGAGATTGGAGAATAGGACAGGAGTGTTTGCTGACAGGATGTATACCTACCCGAGTCCACGCACCAAGGAAATATATACTGGGAGAACTGAATAAGAAGGTATACAATATCGCGTAAGAAATATTATTGAGTTATGATGTCTGAAGAACCATGCAATATGTAGAGAGGTATAAACTGTTTCGATTTAGTCAGATGGTATTATTATGTCTAAGACATTTGAAGAGAAGAGTGAGAATTTAGAGAGCCAAACAAGTAGAGAGAAAGAGTTGCAAGCAAGAAACCAGAAATATGATAACCATTAGGGGAGGGGAATTTGCACCCAAAAATAAGGAAAAAACTAAGCAATAATGGGATATAAAGCGCCTCTACAACTTGTCTAGTCCACAACAATAGGTCAAACCCCAATGCCTACACTAGGCATGTCTAAATCTCTGCAAGGTGATTTTTCTTGATTCTATGTGCCACCCAAAAATCCCAAAACATCATAAATTCATCTTAAGAAGGGCCCAAAATACCCAATGGTGATGCCCATGAACCCATGGGGATTTATTACATAGGGGAACTTGTTTGGTGAAATGGAGCAATTGAAATACTAAAATCATGACATCACCAATGTCAAAATTTTCCCAGAGATAGAACTCGAGAAATATCTACAGTATGTTGTGAGCCCAGATGATCCAATCATCACCCTAGAATCACAGGAGTGGGAATGCGGCCTAGCACAATCAAGTATCTTAAACTTATTAGAAATTCCACATTTTGGTCATAGTGACAAGATCAATTTTTGTATCAAATAATTTTTAAGCTTTGTCCACGAAGGTTTCTTTTGGTTGGACCAACCAATGTCCATAGACACTAATTTTATCGCAAGAATCACAGGGTTACCCTTGATATGTGAAGAAATAAAACCATTTTTCATAGAAAAAAGTAGGGAGAAACCTCTAGCTAAGGAGGTGAAGGAAAAATATGGCACACACAAGGGTGTGCATGGTTTCAAAACACCTAGCATCAATGACAATGCAATCATGTTTGCATCCTAGGTCATGGCATGGAAACTACTATGAAATTATCATAATGACTAAGTGCCACTAGTGTAGGTTTTAACCCTGTACAGAAATTACCTGGAAACAAATTCTTAAAACAAAAAATATACAATGGCGAGAACATAAAACAAATATACAAAAATATTTTCCCCTGGATCTCAAAACAAGGACTACCAGATTTATTTTTCGTTATATTCCTTTCAATGTTACAATACATATATATACATGTCGAAGCATTCATAAACTGCAATACACTAACCCTGGATTAGAACATAACCATAGTTCTCTTGATCGGATTACAAAAGACCATGGGAAAAAAACCATCATGCCTAAAACCATGTGCAAAACCCATGAAAAAAACCATGGGTAGGTCCTCCCACTATCTTTGGGTCTGCATAAAAAAAATTCCCGGGGCGTTTCCCTAGACCCTATGCAGGGGGGCTATCATCCAAAAAGGGGGGCGACAACACCCCCATGATCCCCACACTGCTCTCGACACAACGTATAATGTGTGAAACTAATAGTGGACATAATATAACAGACACCCAACAACTAGGAGTTATCACGGAAACAACAAGTGCACAATAGGGGTCTAGATGATCTGGGCCACATTTCTCTTAAATCAATTTTTGATCAGCTATTGGGAAGCGCAACGCAAGAATGCAAAGTTCCAATATGCATGGAACCTAATATTGTTTTCCCTAGTCACTTGGAGAGAGATGAAGGATGCACAATTTCTGGACATGGCACACAACCCATTTTTTGTGCCTTGGTATCCCTCATTATGACATACAGTGTAGAAACAAAGGCCGATGGAAAACAAATTGATGTTTTATGTGTTTAAGGAGGTGGTTAAGTAGACAATAGAGATCATATTGTGCATACCATAACATATTGTGGAAGCACACAAGGGCATTGCACGATTTAAAGCCACCCTGAATTTTATGTATATTCATCCAAAGAGGGATCCTATTAAGTAATGGCTTCAGAGTCGCTATAGCCTTACATAATTACAATTTAGTAACATCATCAATAATTGGGAAACATAATGGAAGGTCGTAGTGGAAGAAACATATAAGGCTAAGAACATTGAAAGTAAGGATCAATTTATTCATGAATCTGCACAAGAAATAGGGAAATAAGATGGTGCAAGGGAGTCCCAGGAAGAAGACGATCTGTAGGTTGCAGATAAGTGGAATAAAAAACAGATGGAATAAGAAGGAACTTCCCGTGTAAGGACAAAAATAAAAACAATGAAACTAGTGGTCACCCAAATCCAATCACTGTTTGATGATGATGCTAGATAATATTGGGGACCAAGTTAAGGAGAAAACATAAGAGGTGCCATAAAACATAGCACAACAACAACAACAACAAATAAAAATAAAAACGCAGGAGTATTTTGAACAAATGTGACATTTTTTGGACTCTGGTAAAGTTTCCATGGTACAGTCAGAAAGGAAAGAACTGGAAGAGGCACAAAGTGCACCCAAGCTGGTAGAAGCAAGAACGATGCAGTCCCAACCATCATCAACATTAGGAGAGTGCCACACATTATAGATCAAAAAAGGTGATGGAACGTCCAAGTGTATATATACAACAACATGCATAAGGCTAAATCCATGTGGAACTGTTTCTGTCGCAATTATCATAGGATAGTTTGCATTAGTTGTAGCTAAGTTTCACACAGGAACTACAATTCCACACAACTACAACAATAGAAATGCTAGCACAATTTTCAACATCCCACATGACTATGCAAGAAAAGAAAACATAGTTAGTAGTGAAAAAGGAGCAAGTGATTGAGATAGAAAATAAGTTCAGGCAACAAGTAGAAGAGGTTTACAACAACCTCCCAAAGGCCCCAATGGAGATGGAAACACCAATATAGGGGATTTTGACAAATATTGGTGAGGCCATTCAGGGTCCCAAAGTTGAATTTGTAGAGTTCGAGTTGTAGACAAAGGAAAGCACTCCACGAGAAGAAAAGGAGCATAGAAAGAAGGAACACGTGACAAAACTAATAGTGGAATAAATCAGAGCATTAGAGGAATAGTGTAATAAAACATATGAAAAGGGCATGCAAATTTGGGCTACGCTACTAGAAAATGAAGAGCTTAAGGAAGTGGTGCATAATATTTAAACAATACGAGAGAAGGCACATAATCTCATAGACAACTTGTACACACTTCCATTGAATGAACAAAGGGACGTAATGTTAGAAAATGTGGAGCTAAGCAAGAAAATTAATCAGATGAGAACTTATTAGTAGCAATTGGCGCAAAGGATTGATACATTACATGATGAATCACTTAAGGTCACAGACGAGATCAGGACCGTGAACCAGATTGTCAAACAAACAGTGCAAGAAGGTGAAGAGAAACTAAAGACCCTTATTACCTTGGTGTTGGCAAAATTTTTTTTGGGGGAAGCAGAGGAAGTCAAGGCAAAGGTGGATACTACAAACCAGACATTAAAAAAAATAATCACAACAACGAAGGAAATAATTCCCTCACGAGAACATTAGAAAGACTAAGTGGCTTTAGGACGAGCCACGGGTGAGTGTTAGGGGGATGTTGGAGCAGTATTTTGGGTAACACGTTTTTGGAACTGCATATGGGAGGGTATCATGCATATAGGTCAACTAAGTGATAGTGCAAAACGTGTGAAGAATAAGGAAAGTCTTTGGGCTAATTTTGTATGTAATAACCTATATTAATTCTTACTAGCCCATAGTAATTCGTATGTGCTCGTAGTAATAAATTACTACTAATGGGTTTTTGTTTGGCTTGGGTCCACATATAAACCTATAAATAGATCAAGGGCAAGGGGTAAAAGACATATCTTGGATATACTTTCGTTATAATTTTTGTTACATCTTACAATATAGATATGTAGTCTTGTGTTGTAATGATTAAAGATTTACTAGGCTAGTGAGCCACACTAGAATTGATTGTAATGAAAAAGTCTCAGTATTAATAGAAATATTTGTTTCGACCTATTTTGTGTAGTTGAAAAATTCTTAATGGATACTTTTTTTTCATATTGTTACTTTAATTTTATGTATAATGGGATTAATGTGCATAATTGGGGTATAATTCATTTCCTTTTATGAATTGTAATAAGTAATAATTTGTTGAATTTAGGTAATTCTAGCTTAGGATGCCCATCTCCTTCATCACTGCAAAATTGTTCAGGTTCCTACAATTCCACATAGATACCTCAGGTGAGAATTCACATGCTTGCAGGTGTTGCCAAAGGGATGGTGTCTAAAGGGGTTTTGCTAGAAAATTCACTTGAAACTCGGATTTTCCCCATGCACACCAACAAGATTATACAAAATAATTATAAATTTGAATAGTTTGACAAAAATATCACTAAAAATTTTAGGGAGTAACATGATTCGCCAAGGTTTCTAAAAATCAAAATAACTTTACATCCTTAAATTTTTTCCTATTGCATAGATGATGCAATAATTATATGTGTCATGTAATATTAAGATGTTGTAATTGTGACTTCCTTGGTTGTATGCAATTCCCTTATGTCAGAATTGAGCTTAAGGATTATTTCTTGTAAACCATAGTTCTTTCCTTGATTGAATCCTTGAATTTATGATGAAGATGAAGTGTGTTGAGTCTTCATAGATCATTTAAAGATAAGAGAATAAAATTTTCACTAGTGAATGTTTATTCCTAAAAATTTAATCGATACATAAGTTTTGGTTTCTCAGTTATTCTAAATGGTAGACAAGCTATGATACCTCCTTAGCAGTAAATAAAGAGTTTTTGCATGTTTGTGGAGTCAAAGTCAAATGGTCTAAAATTGCAAATATAACTTGAAGGCCTTGCATAACTAACTCTCGAAAAGGAATTTGGTTAAGACCTTGGCCTCAATGTTTGGTTTATAATGGTATTTTTGGAAGCCTTGAACTATCTCAATTGAGCTATAGTAACAATTCTCACTTAGAGTGTGGTAACTAAGGATAAAATTAATCTTATGCCTGAACTAAACTCATTAAAAATTGGTTATAATGATATTAGGTCATGCAAGCTTCTCACTTTATGTTTTCCTTTTCCTACCTATTTATATGGGTGGAATCATTGGTGTAGCGTGAGTTGAGATATGGATGAGGCATGGAAGAAAAAATCTCATAAATATAAATATACACACATGGTGGGTGGACCCACCAATGGTTTTGTGCATGGTTTTTTGTGCATTGTTTTGGGCATGATGGTTTTCCCATGGTATTTTGTAGATTGGGTTAAGGGAACTAAGATTATATTTTAATATAATGTTAATGGATTGGGGGATTATGAATGCTTTGATAGGTATATAATGTATTGTAACATTGAGAGGAAGATAATGAAAATTATATCTGGTTTTCCTAGTTTTGGGTTCCAATAGAAAAATCTTCATATATATTTTCTATTCACGCCATTGTATATTTTTTGTTTTTTTTTAAGAATTTGTTTGCAAGTAATTTTTGTATAGGGTTAAAACCCTTAGAGAATACTTAGGAAAGTTTGGAAAATTTTCAAAAAAAAACTTAGCAAGTTATAATGCATCACATGAAATGTATTTTAATAAAAAATGAAGCATGCCTTTTAAAAATAATTTTCATGTGATATAGTGGAGGTCGTGACGATTCAAAGGATGTGAGAACATTATCACAACTGTTGAAATTTTTATCCAATGTGAAATGTGATTTGTATTATAAATGTTGAAACTTCCAATTAATGAAAAATATCAGAACTGTATTGCAAATGTTGAAACTTTCATTTGATGTAAAATGTGAACCAAATTGTAAATGTTAAAACTTTCATTCAATGTGAAACTTGTACTATATCACAAGTGTTAAAACTTTGTATTGGTGACATACATGTATCACATATAACAAAAGTTTGGGAGAATGAAAAACAATAAATTCATGGATTCGAAGGCCTGTATCATATAAAAAATAATAATTTGATGTGTTACACATTGGGAGACACAAAAATTTTAAGGCACAATAAAGGAAATGTGAGACCTCATTGCATTGGGATTTTTTTTCGAGATGTGATATACCACGTCTTGAAAAAATTCGTAGAGTGACACATTGGGAGTAATAAAGTTTACATAATGCAAGAGGGTAGAGTGGGAGGAATTCCATTATTGCAAAAGATAATTTTTTCTCCGATTTGACATGTTGTTGGGCTAAATTGTGTAGGTGTGATAAAAAACCTATGGAAAGTGTGAGATGGAGCACTAAAGAAAATGTCCACTTACGAAATAAGCCCAAAATAAAGAGAAATTTCCTTTGTAATTATGAAATACAAGGGGTGACCATATGAGACATGAAAAGGAATCATATGATTGCCACACAAGTAACACTAACATGTCTTATGTATAAATGATAATGTGGAAGGGGAGAGAAAGTTCCTAAAGAAACCTTTAGAGGGACATAACTTTGTTCTCAGGGCTTAGAATTTAGTTAGAGTATAGTTTTTGGAAATATCTATACTAGTAGAACATCATCATAAGATAATAAAATGATTTAGAGGCATGCCTTTAGAGGGAAATTTTGAAATACCCCACCTCCTTAATGATACTTATGGGGTTTGTTATGTTACAATTTTACTCTTTCATTATATGGAACATATATGTTTAATAACATTATCTCATTATCTATCTCCTTATAGGAATACATAATACTTGAATCAATAGATAGAGTATTAAAATAGTACAATGGCCTTGTCTTCCACCTAGTTATTACACTGCCTGAACAACCTCTTAGCGTCAATAAAAGAGAAAACCTAACCCACAACCATTTTATCAAATTTTACCATTATCCCCCATCATCTCTTGAAACATAATAATTTCTTGCTTGTTGGCCTTCATATGTCATTTTAGGTCTATTTTTTTTAGGAACTACATAACCTTTGATAACTAAGAGATATATAGATCATGAGCCACCCTCAACAAGGGGGCATCTTCTCTAAGAACCCATAAAATAGATGATTCCTTATTCATAAAAAATTCATTAACAACCCTTTCATGTGTTAGGAATATAAATGTATTCCTACCCATACCACAATTTTTCACCTAATTCCCTACTTCAATCCTAAAGAATCAACAAATTTACCTCCTCTAGTCCTCAAAAAATATTTCATAGATATTAAGTTATATCTTGAAATATCGATCAAATTATTTTTCTTATCCTTTTAAACATTACTTTCCTTAAGAGGAATATTTATCTCCATGTTACATTTGTATTTCAAGACCCACCCTTTCCCCACAATCAATCAAAGCACCAATTGAATTCTATGAGGAAATAAAATCCCTCATACCCCACCCAAAAGTATCGTTCCTACTTGTAAAATAGGCATATTAAAATCATTTATGGAGAAGAACCCCATATCACCCCCATTGTTAGTAGAAAATATTGTCAAACTTAGAGGAAATGAGTCATTTAAAAACTTACCAGAATCCTCCAATGGGGACTCAAAGATCTTGTTAACACCAAAATCATGCTCCTGAGAAATAATATTATCTAGATAATTTTCCTTTTCACCTTGGTTTATCTTACTAACCTTCATCCTTCATGAATCAATTTGATCATGATTTTCATCATGCTTCAATTGTATCATCAATTTGATCCAAATCCATCCTTCCTATATTATCTAATGAAATCTTCTTCATCCATATTACAATTTTTTAGACACATAATTTCTTATTTAATGGTGCTAATTTCTTATTTAATGGTTCCTCATAATACACAATTTAATGTCCATATTTATGAAACCTTAGGTATCAAAACATTATGGGAATATTGAGGTCTAAAATGGGCCTCTTAAGGAAAATCATAAAATAATTGTAAAAATAATAAAGTAAGTGTTATAAGTTTTTAAAGGAAAAGAAAGAAAACTATTTTTTTAATCGTATTTTCGACTTATCTCCATATACGTTTACTCAAATTTCAAGCGTGGGCACTCATTGGACATGGAATTCGATTTTGCATCCACTGAATACCCACTCTGTGTACTTTTGAGTAGACCCACAGTTAGAAAAAAGGAGAATTGAAAAAACCAAACATGATTTTCATGCATTTTCAATTTTTCTTGTTGTGGACCTACTCAAAAGTATGCATAGTGGGTACTCATTGGATACGAATCTAATTCCACATCCAACGAGCACCCACATTTGAAATTTGAATAAACTTATTAGGAGATAATTTGAAAATTATGATTAAAAAGATATTTTCTTTCTTTTCCCTCCTGTTGGGGTTCCCATGTTTTGGCAAGGTTGGAAATACCAAAAGATGAGACAACATCAAACCACTTTCAGACCTTAGGATCTAGCCCTCCTAGGTCCAGAGAGGGATCTCTCTATGATATGTCAAAGGTGTGTGTCTTTGAAGTTCAAGTGTTGAAGATGTTAGGCTAGTTATAAGGCTCGGGGTTTGTTTGTTTTGATTGTTTGATTTGGTTGCTGGTTATCAAGAAAGAAGGGTTCGATGTAAGACCAGGATGAGCGAAGAGGAAAAAGGGCAGAGGTGAAGTATTCCAGGAAATATTCAAAACCATTGGGAATTGGAGTCAGGAAAGGATTTTCTTGCTACTCAATAGGCAGGTTTTCAATTGGGCTAGTCATCTGAGACATAGGATCTTAAAAATGATTATGTGTTATGGAAAAGTAGAAGGAGAGGAGATAACATAGTTTTAGAGCACAAAGTTACAGATCAGCAGGTCGCACAAGGATCCTAGTGGACAGGGCTAACTCTAATCCCCAGTGTTCCCAAATCTTCCAACTAAATCTATAACAAGAAACATCTAAGAACTGAATTCATTTAATTCATACATCAGAGAGCAGGCAATAACATCCACTACATTGGTTAAACCAGCTAAAATCATTTCTTAGATAATACATTTAGAAGAGAAACATAAATGGCAAGGAGAGCAGAAACATAGGGTACCTAACAAGGGTAAATCCTATGCCAATATTCTGATGCAAGTCAGTAGAAACGAAATGAAATGAATGTAAACAAAGATAGGAAAACATCACCGCTGCTTCAGATCAGGATCCAAAGAAAAGTGCTTGTCATATTAAATAGAAATACCAGTCAAGTACAACATTGCCAATAGCTGAATACTCAGTCTGAAAACATTTCCTTCAACCTATCTTACAATATTTACATAGAGACTATGTCTCAAAAGAAACTACTTGCAGTTCTCTGATAACTGATCAACAACCATTACAATGAGTTTCTGCATCAATTTATAGCTCCGGAGGAGCAGAGAAGGTAGGTGAAGAACTAAATGCAGTATTAAATCTTATGAAAAGAAAGAGGGCCAAAGCCCATTCTGTTTTAAATCCTGTGCATTCAATCACTGGTGTTCTTTGGGTGCACGAATGATCTTCATCAGTCTTCAAGCTGATCTGATATAACTCTGATGTACTTTGACCGCAGTACTATGTGGTACTCTGGTGCATAAACATAATGACTAAATGGACTTCCATGCTTGTGAAACAAATTCTTTGGTAGCTTTGGAATGTGGTTAAGGCGGAAATCTTCAAGAACACGATAAATAATGAAACTGATGAGGGCACTTCGTCCATTCGGGACAATCTACTGATGTGAAACCCTGATATATATGCATTCCGGCGGGTTGTACCTTCTGCATGATCTATGGGATCATTGATCTGGTGCTTTGCCTCTAAAATGCTGTATTAAGGCTTGAAACCTTCAATACTGAACGCTAAAAATGTTGATCATTAGCTGGTTCTTTCCCACTGCTCCATAAATGTCTCGATTCTGCAAGATCTGGGCTTTAATGGTGCCGGATAGGTTTCTTGCGAAGATTAAACTGTCCTGGGATAATATTTATGCCGCCGCCACCTTTCTTGACATTTCCTTATAGTACCAGCTTCCAAATCCAACTCTCTGTCTGCGCAACACGCCATTAAAGAAGTACATATACACCATGGCGGTTTTCCGCCTCTTTGAAGCTCTGCAAAATACGGAAACATGTTAAAAAAAACAATGGAGGTGGTGGACGCAACGGGGGTGGCTAGACTAACCATGCAGACTGGTTAGATGGCGAAAATATCGTGGAAGACCTGTAGTGAGGTTAAAACGGTGAAGATTACAGTCAGAAGGTGGCGCAGAAAGAAAAATGAAAAAACCTTTGAATCTTCGACCTTTTAATGAATATATGAAACGGGACGGGTGAATGTACAGTGAGACATGTGGAAGTGACATGGCGGGACCGGGTGACACCGGAAGGGTCAACAGCGGGGAGACCAAACTAGGTCGTTGGATCTCAGAGGAGATCGACGATCGAACACATAGCGAAGGGCGATGAATGGTGGGCTAGGGGTTCGGAGACTACGGTTTAAAACCCACGCAACTTCGTTGAGCGATGATCATCGGATGAGCCAGGGCAGATCTGAAGGCTGACATGAATATCGCTACGCGTCCTGTACCGAACAATAACGCGTGATGGGATAGCGGTTTTGAAATCGTACAGGAGAAAGGTGTCGAGAGGTGTATGGAATCGCTGGCCGATGGGAAAATACCGCCCGACCCCCATTATCGGTGCGATGAAAACTAGGTTGTTTAATGGTATGGCACGCGGCGGGGACCATAGTGGCAGATACACTCCGAACCATTGATCTGGCGGTGAATGGACGGCGATGGCGCGATCGGAGGTTTGAACGAGTGAATCATGAGCGCCACGGGTTTAAACGATTGCCATCTGATTTGTATGGATCAATGGTTGAGAATGCGCCCGATAAACATATGGGTCAAGTGCCTTCGAGGCTAGCGCTCGGTCACAACGCTGGATTCTGTGGGAAGAAAAGGTGCAGGGGCTAGGCTGAAGAGGGCTAAGGCCTATTATATGGTTCGAAAGTGGGTTTTTAACCCTTTTTAATGCATTTTGAGGCCTGAGGAGGGTAAAGATAGGGAGATAGAGGGGAAATTTGGGAAAACCAAAGGAAATTTAGAGGAAGGGGAAAAAAGGACAGAATGGGGGGAAAATGCAGGGATACAAGGGGCGAAATAAAGCCTTTTGGATCATAATTCTTTAACAGCAAGGCTTATTGATTTAAATCAGCAGAGGGAAACAGTCACAAGGCAGGGAACTTGAAAAGGCTGCAAGGATGATGTGTTTACAAAGGAAATGCATTCCTTGCAGACTTATAAAACAAATTTTCCCCTTGCTTTCTTGCCAAGGAAATTATAAGGGGCTAACAGTGGCTCCACATGGGGATGGCTTCTTCTTAGAGGAGTCAAGAATTCAGAGAATAGATCTTTTGAGTAGGCCAGTGGCCTGCTGCTTGGCACATCCCTTTCTTTCTTTGATCAACTGCCACAATATGAAAACATTACATCAGCAGAAAAAATTTCTCCAACAGATTACCTACCCGCACTACAATCCTAGAATTTTTTCTTCCTTTAGGGTGCATTTGAACTAGCAGACCCTTTACATCAGTTATTTTTATAACAGAAAATAAACCTACTCTAAATCTGCCCTTATTTCTCCATGAGACCAGATTAGACTGTTGGTATCATATGTTTCTCTACCTAGTCTAATTATCTGTTGGGATTAAACTGTCGAGTAGATTTCTTCTCTATATTCTACGACAAAAATTGAAAAAAAGTCAAGCCAGGATTAGATTCTCTGACTTGTTGTGAGTCCAAGGCATAAAGATAGTTGCACATGGACGAAATTTGCAGGAAACTGAAAACAAAACTGCGAAGGCTTGGGATCTGAAACTTGAAAAATCCTTCTTCTCTTTGTGACTCAAGTTTTGAGCATGTTAGAGTCACTTCTTTTCTTCATCTCAGCTTTGGTTTTGGGCATGTTAGAGCTGATTCTTATTTCTTCTTTGCTGGTCCAAATTTTGGGCATGTTAGGACCAGCTGCTTTACTTTCTTTGGCTCAGGTTTTGAGCTTATTAGAGCCAATCTTTTGCACATCAGAGGTTCATGTTTTAAGCATGTCTGAACCTCTCCTTTTCCTCTGTTTTTTGGAACATTTTCTCTTTTTCTTTGAAAATAAAAACCACAATGATATGTACAATGGAAATGGACACTAGAAATTGTAAATCAGTAGAAGTAGTGTTTGAGCATCCTGCCATTGACAGGACCCACAAACAACTCTGTACCATCTAATTCTTGTAGGAAGAAGGCATTTGGACCCAAAGTGACCTGGATGATGTATGGACCTTGCCACAAATTGTAAAACTTGTTGTGCTTTCCTTTATCTTCTCTCCTTAAGTCCCATTTCAAAACTTTATCCCCAATTTTGAAATCAGCAGCTTTAGTTCTCTTGTCAAATGACTTCTTTATATTTTCCTGAACTTTCACTGCTCTGTTGTAGACCTCTTCCCTTGTTTGCTAGAGATGGATTGTCTGATTTATTCTCCTCACCATACTGTCTTCTTCTGTTTGAATCTCCTGGACCAGCTTGATCACTGGTATCCCAAGGCTGGTAGGGAATACTACTTCTGTACCATAGACAAGCTGAAATGGTGGCATGCCAATGGAATTATTTTTCGTAAGCTTGTCAGCCCACAGGGCATGTACTAGCTTGTTATGCCATGACTTTTTGTTCTCTTCCAACAGCTTTTTGATTATGATCACCAGGCTCTTGTTTGATGATTCAGCGAATCCATTACCTTGAGGGTAATAGGTAGTTGAATGACTGAGCGCTATTTGATACTTGTGACAAAAATCAACCATGTTCTTGGATCCGAAAGCAGTAGCATTGTCAGTGATTATTTTCCTTGGGCAGCCAAACCGAGAGAGGATGTGACCTTCTAGGAAACTAATGATGACTGAATCTGCGGCATTCCTAGTGGGTATGGCCTCTATCCACTTAGTGAAATAGTCTGTGGCTGTTAGGATCCATTTGTGTTGTGCAGAAGAAGGAGGGTGAATCTCTCCTATGAAATATAGGCCCCATTGCAGAAAGGGACCCTCAACAGTGATGGGTTGTAGGGGTAAAGGGAAGAGTTTTCTTTTGCCTTCAAATATCTAGCATTTGTGGCAGGCAACTATCATTTTATGGACAACATTGAAGAGTGTGGGCCAATAGTATCCAGCTCTGAGTATTTTGTTTGCGGTGGCTTTCCAACTCAGGTGGCCTCCACATTCTCCAGCGTGGAATTCTTGTTTAACCTTCTCTGCCTCATTTTCAGGCAAACATTTAAGAAATAGGCCATTAGGATTATTCCAGTATAAGTTTTCATTCAAAATGCAGTAGTTTCTGGCTTTTAGCTTTAAGAATCTGGCCTTGGTCTTTGATAGTTCGGGTGGGGCATTGAGGTGTGTAAGCACATACAGAATGTCAGAATACCAAGGAGAGCTCTGAAATTTTTCCTCAATAGTGGGATCAGGCAATTCTTACTGCTCATCCATGGTATTTATCATGTTGATGTCTAGGGCTTGTAAGTTTGATTCAACCAATAATTTAGCTAGGCCCTGACCCTTGATTAGTTTGGTGGGTTTTATCTCAAGGTCATACTCTAAGATCATAGCTATCCATTTTCCCCTTTTCCCACCTGGGTCCTGGGATAGTATATCCTTGACTATGATGTTGGGCACATAAGCTGTGGTGTGAGAATGTAGTATGTACACCCTGAAGTCTTTCAAGGCCTTAATTAGAGCATAGGCCTGTTTCTCCATTATGTTGTATTTCAAGGGTGCATCTCTGAGTGCTTTGCTAAAGAAGGCAATTGGTTGCTACATTCCCTTTGTGTTTTTCTGCAGCAAGACCACAGCCACTGTGTTCTCAGAGGCGAATGAAAAGATCAGGAAATCTTTGGAGAAATCTGGGCCGATTAGAACGGGTGTTGTGTAACCAACTCCAAAAATAGAAGAAAAGAGATTTGAACGCCTTAGAAATAAGCCACTTCGAGGGGGAAACCTCCAATACATTACATAAATGAACAATTCTTGGATGATTCAATTTACAAAACCTCCTTTCTATATATAGGAGTCCATGGGGCCATATTGTAATCCTAGTGGGCCACAATGTAATCCTAGCCGACCTAACAATAATAATTTAAGGGCACAATAATAATAAAATGGGGGTTGCAAGGGTAAAATAATAACAATAAGGGGGGTTACACTAACAACAATAAGGGACTATACTAGTAATATGGGGACCTAACATGCCCCTCTGCTTCAAAAAAGTGTTGTCCTCAACACTTGAGTAGCTCTGGGTGCTTCTGTATAAAATTCTCATCCTCCCATGTAGAATCTTCAGTGGGTAAGTTCTTCCACTTGATGAGATACTCTGAAATTGATCGATTCCGTAGTTGTCGAGTGCTTGTTTCTGTGACCGCTTCAGGTTCCAATATGATTTTCCTTCCTCATCAAGTTCTGGAAATATTGTTTGAACTAGAAGATTTTCACCTATAACCTTCTTTAAGCATGAAACATGGAAAACTGGATGTACTCGCGAAGAAGCAGGAAGCTCCAATTTGTATGCCATAGTACAAATATTTTGCAACACCTTGTAAGGACCATAGTACTTTGGCGATAATTTATTATCCTTCTTAGCTTGCTTGAGGGACATTTGTTTATATGGTTGTAGCCGTAAAAATACCCGATCTCCTACATCAAAACTTCTCTCGCTGCGATGTTGATCTGCCTGTTGTTTCATTCGATTTTGTGCCAAATTCAGGTTATCCTTTAAGAGTTGGATAACTTCTTGCTGATGCTCGATGTGATCTTCCACTGCTTGAACCTTCGAATTTTCCCTTAAAGATGATGTGATCGATGGTGGATGATATCCATAAAGTGCCATAAATGGGGTCATTTTTTCTGCAGTATGGAAGGAAGTGTTATACCACCATTCAGCGAGAGGTAACCACTTGACCCATTGTGTTTGTTTATCAGATACAAAACAACGAAGATATCCTTCCAAACGTTTATTTACTATCTCAGTTTGACCATCAGATTGAGGATGATAAGATGAGCTATGAGCTAATTGAGTACCCAAACAAGAAAATAACTCCGTCGAAAAATTTCCAGTAAAAATGGGATCTCTGTCGCTCACAATAACCCTTGGGCTTCCATGTAGCTTTTGAATTCTGTCCATAAATGTAGTAGCAACTGTACTTGCTTTAAATGGATGAGATAATGCACAAAAGTGTGCATACTTGGTAAGTCTATCAACTACCGCCATGATGACACTCTTTCCTTCGGACTTAGGTAAACCTGTGATAAAATCCATTGAAATCTCCTCCCAACGTTGACTTGGAATGGATAAAGGTTGTAGAAGTCTCGGGGTCTTAATTGTTTCCACTTTATTCTGCTGGCAAACCAAACATTTCGCCACAAACTTTTGAATATCAGATTTAAGGCCATCCCAAAAAAATTCTTTCTTCACCCTGTGGTAAGTTTTTAAAAATCCTCGGTGTCCTCCTAAAGGAGAAGTGTGAAATTCCAGAAGAATCTTTTGTTTTATTTGGGAATTCTTACAAAGATATAAGCGATCTTTGTACCATAAGGAATCATTTTTCCAACTAAATGTATCAGATGTACTAGGATCTTGCTGCAACTTTTGAATGAGTGTCCATACATCTTTGTCCTTCTTCCATTCATCTCTTGCTTAGGTTATCCAATCTGGTTGGATAATAGAAATGGCACAAAGCAATGCTTCCACCTCTTCATTCTTTCTTGAGAGTGCATCTGCAGCAACATTAAGCTTTCCTTTTTTGTAGATTATTTCAAAGTCATAACCCAACATCTTTGTGACCCATTTTTGCTGCTCTTCTGATGATAGTATTTGTTCCAAAAAGTGTTTAAGACTATCATGATCAGTTTTTACCTTGAAGTGTCTTCCCATTAGGTAAGTTCGCCATTTCTTTAGTGCATGTAGTATTTCTAACATTTCCTTCTCATAAATAGGTTTCTGTAAATACTTTCCTTTGATTGGACTACTTTAAAAAGCAATGGGTCTTCCTTCCTGCATTAAAACTGCACCAATTCCATTTCTTGAGGCATCACATTCCACAATAAAGGTTTTTGTGAAGTCTGGTGTAGCTAAGACCGGTGCTAGGCACATTGCCTCTTTAAGACGTTCAAAGGCCTTAGTTGCTTCAGGAGTCCATGAAAATGCATCTTTCTTCAATAATGTTGTTATAGGTGATGCTATTCTCCCATAATTCTTAACAAACTTGCGATAATACCCTGTTAACCTGAGAAATCCTCGCAACTTCTTTATGGTTGTGGGGACTTTCCATTCCTTAATGGCTTTAATTTTGTTAGGGTCTACTTTAACACCCTCGTGAGATACAAAATGACCCAGATATTCCACCTCTTGTACTCCAAAGAAACATTTGGATTTTTTTGCATATAATTGTTTCTCCTGCAATAGTTTGAGCACCCTGTCAACATGTTCAACATGATCCTTCCAAGACCTGCTGTAGATTAGTATATCATAAAAAAATACTAGCACAAATTTTCTAAGGAAGGGTTTGAAAAATGGAATTCATCAACCCTTGAAATGTAGAAGGTGCATTGGTAAGGCCAAAAGGCATGACCAAAAATTCATAATGACCCTCATGAGTTCGAAATGCTGTTTTTGGAATATCTTCAGTCTTCATTCTAATTTGATGATATCCTGAATGAAGATCCAACTTAGTAAAATAAATTGCTCCATGTAATTCATCCAATAATTCATCAATCACAGGAATGGGAAATTTGTCTTTAATGGTGAGCTTATTGAGCTCCCTATAATGCGGACACATTCGCCATGATCCATCCTTCTTGTGTACCAATACTACAGGAGCAGAGAAAGAACTTTGACTGGGTTGAATTATACCCGCCTCTAACATTACTGCAATCATACGTTCAATTTCGCTCTTTTGGAAGTAAGGATATCTATAAGGCCTGATGTTTGGAGGAACACTTCCTGGAATCAAATGAATAGCATGATCATGATCAAGAATAGGTGGGAGTCCTTTGGGAGTTTCAAACACCTTGGAATGATTGTCCAAGACTTGTTGAAGATCTGCAGAAATAGATGATTTTGATGTTGGAACTTCTAGTGAGCATAATTGTGCAATTACGCCTCGTTGTTCTTTCTTTAGAAGCTTTGTCATGACATTAGAGCTTATTATCCTTCCTGGCTTCCCTTCAATACCCTATAATTCGACTTCCTTTCCTTTCGAAAAAAATTTCAAGAAAAGTTCTTGAAAATTAAAGCTACCGTCCCCAAAGATTGTAACCATTGTACTCCCGGTACAACATCGGCACCCTCCCATAGGAATGGCAAGCATTGGACTAGTCAATACATTTTCCCCCATGGTTGCTTTATGTTATGGCATTTTCTAGAGCAATTTATAGTTCCTCCATTTGCAACCATCCTTAACATTCTGGTGCTGGGTATAGGAAACAATTCAATTCCTTGGCTACCTTACAATGAATAAAATTATGGGTGCTACCTGAATCAATCAAAATTATTACCCTTTTCTTCTTGATATGTCCTTCTATCTTGAGAGTTTGAGGAGTGGTAATTCCTGCCAATTCATTAGACGATATGGTCGGACTCATTTCTTCCTTTTCTAGGGTTGGTTCTTGGTGTATATCCTCTTCTTGTTCATTTTCTTCTTCCTCTTCACAATCTATGTAAATTAATTTCTTCTCAGCACACTTATGACCTTTAGAGTATTTGCTATCACAACTATAGCAAAGCCCTTTTGCTCTTTTTTCTTCCAATTTTTGTGGTGTCAACCTTGTAGGTTGTGGAAGTCTAGGAGTAGCAACACTTCCATATTTATAGATGTGAGTGGTAGGCTTCCTTGTTGCCATAATTTTACATTCAATTTTTCTTGCCAACCTGAATGCCTTCTCCAATGAATCGGGTTCCCAAAGGTGAACCTCATGTTGGATGTTATCCTTTAAAGTCCCTATGAAGACATCAATCATGTGTTCCTCTGGAATATCAGTTACCCTTATATTCAATTTTTGGAAGTCCTCAATGTGCTCCACCACTGAACCTTTTTGTTTGAGATTTATTAATTGGCTAAAGAAGGTGTTGCTCTTTGTATCCTCACAATGTGCTATCATTTCCTCAGTAAAAATTGACCAAGTGACAATTTTTTTATGAGAGAAAAGCCATCGATACCATACAAATGTATTTTGTTCTAAATGTAAAGTTGCAATGTGTACCTTTTGTGTGTTTTGCACATTATTGAGATCAAAATAATGCTCCATCTGTAGCCAGTATCCATGTTACAAGATAATTTCCATCAAACCCTCATGTCATTTTTGGAATATGGTGGTGTGTGCGTTAACAACAACCCCCCTTTTTTATTTAATATTAGTAATAATACTAAATAAATGGGGACCCTTAGTTAAAAAATCCAAAAAATTAATTAGGATTTGTTTTCCTTTTCGAATAAAACTTTCTGTCATAAACTTAGAGAAATCCCTTAGAAAGAACCTTAAGAAACACTTAAGTTTATGATAGACTACAATAAAATTGTTCTTTAAACAAAATAGCGCATCCATTGCAAAATGGTATATATCTTTTATAAAACTGAAAATGCGATTTTGCGATTTTGCGATAATGTGATACCAAAAAGCCTATACAATAAACATATTGGTCGCATATCGCATAGCACAGAAAACAGAAATGTTAAACGAATACCTTTTTGCGCTATTTACAATTTTGCGCTTTTGCGAGATTTGCGATGTGCGCTTTTGCGCTATTTCGCAATTTGCGCTTTTGCGCTATTTACAAAATTGCGATATCGCAGATCGCAATGTCACAGATTCATAAAAGCGTGTTGTTCAAAGAATATCTTCCCATATATCAATATCTTTTATGCGCTTTAATGATTGGATTAAATGAATGAATTGTCAATTAATGGAAAATGAGATTTTGTTTTGATTGAAAGTCATTTCACGTTATAATAATATATTTTATCCGCCTTTGCATTTAAAACAATCTCATCACCTTTCTCATGCCATTACTCTCATTTAACTCGTAAAACGCAGGCACGAAGGAGCAAACGTCTATACAAAGCTTTCACAGAACATTATGGGTAAGAAGGAGAAGAGCTCGAATTTTGAAAACAGAGAAATGGCTTCACTGTATGCAGACACCGCTTGCAATAAGGATGCCGATATAACCACATGGGAAGGAATGTATAATTTGCTGGAAGAAGAAAATCCTGTGGTGTTGAAAGTTGCGGCTACAGCAGGTTCCAGTAATACATCTGAGGCAACTCTCAAAGAACTGGCTTGCTCATTTCTGCATAGGATAGCGACAAGGCCAAGGATTCTCCCGTATACGGACATGGTGAAATGGGTGCTGGACAGCGCCAATATTTCAGACAGGCAATTTAGAACTCCATCTCAAGAGCTAATCGGGTCATTCACCACGGAAGATGTGAGGCTGATGTATAAGTTGTCGGAACCTCAGGCGACTTATAATAAGCAATTCATGGAAGATTTTGCCAGAGAACATGCAAATTTATCAGAATGCACACATGAATGGACCAAAAGAGATGAACCGTTGAAGAAAAACAAACACGGACGGACAGTACCAAAAAATAATATTTTAGACGCTGTTCACAAAGTTCAATATCCAAGTGGGAAATTTGACACAGTTTCTACCACAAGATAGGGTATGTGAGTTTGCCAAATTAACCCCTATAGAGATTTTAGAAGTGACTGAAAAAGTTGTTGGAGATCAGGAGCTCTCAGGGAAACACAAAGCTCTTATTGAGAAAAGTCGGGAGTTGAAGAGACTTGAAATAACTGTAAAGAAAAATGAAGAAACATTGACCAAATTCAAGGCACTTAATGCTGAGCAAGAAAAAGATGTGGAGCGTGTTGGCAAAGAGAAAAATTACCGCGAAAGATCGAATCTATAAAGAAGAAACTACCTTGGCTGAAATATGATATGAGAAAAAGTAAAAGGAGAAAATGGCAAAGCGAAATTGAGATGAAATTGTGAAATTAATAACAGAGCAAAAAGCTCCAATAGAGGAGAATGCACAAATCAGAAGGGCAGAGAAGGCAACAGAGGAGGCGGCTACAGTGGCAAACACTCTTACTGATTGTGTAAATGATAATTTACACAAAGCTAATTTGATTTCAGAAACTGTTCCAGGATATCTCCCACAGGCACATCAACTGCAAACAGAATGGAGGCAAAAGGCAGAAGAAAGAGCAAAATCAATCCAAGGGCTAACAAGATTAAATTGGGACTCATACTGGACGTACTTGGTGAAGCCACACAGTCAGCACAGTGCGCTTAATTGTATCATCAATTCTACAGAGAAGATTGTGCCTACACTTGCCGACTCTGTCTTTTCAGGACAGTTGAATTCTGAAGTCGGTCAACCACATCTTCTCAAAACAATGCTAGATGCCTGCAAGTTTAAAGATCAAGTTCATAGATAGTTAGATTTAGTTTTAATTTTATTGTATTTTAGCCTAGGAAAAAGACGGTCATTAAACCGAATCCTTAATTTTTGTAATAGACTATTTTTAGATTTAGCTAAGTAGTATTTAAACCCTTCTCATGCATTTAGAGAAGGGTCCTGGATCTTAATATTTCTGACTTGGAGATTACATTTCTGTACTCCACTGTCTTATATATTTTTAAAAGGATCACATCTGGTGATTTTTATGCGGAATTATCTTTGAAGTGTTGCATTTATGTACCTTGGAATTTGATTTTGCATCAGAGTTACTGGATTAGAGTATCAGATTTCATTTGAAAGTGTTCAAGATGAATGAGGTATTTCTATCTGTTCACTTTTGATTTCTTTTGTCTTATGATATTCGCTTTAAAATTTGCTATCATTTTTATATATTTGGTTTTTACAACGTTTCTTTTTATATATCATTTCTGAGTATAATTGAAACGTTATTTTTTATAAGTATATATAGATGGTATACAATGATGAATGCAATATGCTAATATAACTCTGTTTAATTTCTTAAACAAAGTTATCTTTATTTGTTTCTGCACATTTCAATTTAAATGATAATACATTTTTATGGTTATTGTTAAATTGGAACAATCTTAAGTTGTATTCACATATAATTGCCCGGGTTAGTGTTAGAATTTCTTTATCAGTATTTAGTTTAAATTAAATAGTTTTATTTCAGTCAATTTAGTCCCATTTTCACCCATCCAAATCAACCCATCACCAACCCATTTAGTTATAAGGAAACTAGTCCTTTAAATCCAGTCGGAGCCACCATACCAAATGGAAAAGGAGCTGTCCTAAGGTCCCGACCGGGTGGTTTTCCCCAATGTTTGAAGCAGATATTTTCTAGGCTTCAACAGGTGGTTCTTCCCGCCAACATTAGAGTTTATGAAATCACGATTAACATTTATTTTGTTCTCATCATGAGGTTCTTCTACTATATTTCCACCATTAGGAATCATTTCTTGTTTTAAGCTTGTCATCAAGCCTTCCATGTATGCTTTTAGATCATTCTTCATGTTTTCCATGTTGTCTTTCATGTCATCCATCTTAGCTTCCATGCCTACTTCCATGCCATCCATATTAGCTTCCATGCCATCCATCTTAGCTTCCACGCCATCCATCTTAGCTTCCATGCCTTTCTTCAAACCGTCCATCTTCACTTCCATGCCTTTCTTCAAAAATTCCATTTCATTTTTTGTTGCTCTTTGCGAGAGTGAAATCTGTTGCACTTGCTCTTGTAATTTTGATAGATCATGTTGCAATTCTTCATCTTCATGAGTCATAGTAGAGCCTTCTGAAGGCTTAATGGATGTTGAATTCTTTTTAGGGGCCATTTTAGAATCCAATATTGATATATATTCTACAAGATGCCCTTGGAATCAATTCAACTTGATTCTTCAAACAAGACTTATGCAATTCAGAAAAAAAAAATACACACCTTTTACTTGCTTTGAGGCTCTCGATATTGAAATTGAATTATCTCTGTAATTGAAAATCTTCAATATCTGAAATTCAACCCTGTAGTAGCCCTATGAAGCTTCTTTCAAATGCCACAGGTCTGACCTGATTTGGATTCCTAATTCTGGACTGGTTCAGTAGAGCGACATTGTACGACTTGCCGCATGTCACTGTTTCGTCCTTTGTCTCTGAAATTTATAGCCAAGAAACTACAATCCGTTTTCTTGCGACCAATTTTTATGGCACTCCAATCCAATCCCCAGAGAGAGAGTTATTGAACTTTTCCCACGATCACTTCTTTGAGATGAAATTCAGGAGCCTGAAAAAGCACTACCTTCCACAGATCATATCTCCAAAAATATTGTGAACCAAGCTCTGAAATTTTTTGAAGAATTTCCTCAAGATCTTAGCTTCGCACCATATGAATTTCAGATTCTGAACCTTCGTAGAAAAAAAGTTATAGCACAAATACCACGATGACCTGTTTAGGAGCCTGAAAAAAAACCTAACTTCCACAGATGATATCTCCGAAAATATTGCGAACCAAGCTCTGAAATTTTTAGAAAATATTCCTCAGGATTTCAGCTTCGCACCCTAAAAATTTCAGCTTCTGACACTTCGTAGAAAAAAATTTATAGCGAAAATTCCACGATGACCTGTTTGGAGCAGCGAAACCCTAGAATCCAAAGCTCTGATACCAAATGTTGTGTAACTAGCTCCAAAAATAGAAGAAAAGAGATTTGAACACCTTAGAAATAAGCCACTTCGAGGGGAAAACCTCCAATACATTACATAAATGAACAATTCTTGGATGATTCAATTTACAAAACCTCCTTTCTATATATAGGAGTCCATGGGGCCATATTGTAATCCTAGTGGGCCACAATGTAATCCTAGCCGACGTAACAATAATAATTTAAGGGCACAATAATAATAAAATGGAGGTTACAAGGGTACAATAATAACAATAAGGGGGTTACACTAACAACAATAAGGGACTATACTAGTAATATAGGGACCTAACAACGGGAGTTTGGGTAAGTGCAAGTTTTACTGATTCAAAAGATTGTTTAGCTCTGACAATACATTTAACTCCTTCACCTTTCTTCAGCATGTTTGTCATGTTCCTAAGGTGTTCAGCCAGATTTGGAATAAACCTCCTAAGGAAGTTGATCTTCCCAATGAAGGACTGTAATTCCTTGATGTTTCTTGGGTGTGTGATCTGTAGTATTCCCTCAACTCTCTGTGGGTCTATCCTAATCCCCCTTTCATATATAATGTGGCCAAGAAGCTTTCCTTCTTGCAACCCAAATACAGTCTTTTTAGGATTTAGGGACAGACCAAACCTTCTACATTTTTCAAACACTTTTCTCAGATGTTTCAGATGTTCTTCTTCAGTCTTGGAATAGACTGTTATGTCATCTAAGTAAATAAAAATGAAGTGACCTATCTCATCTGAGAAAGCTATGTCCATCGCTTTTTGGAAGGTGGCTCCAGCGTTCATCAGTCCAAAGGGAATCTTCACATACATAAAGGTACCCCATGGAGTGGTAAAGGTTGTTTTGAGTTGGTCTTCTGGGATTACCAGGACTTGGTTGTAACCTGAAAAACCATCTAGCAGGGAAATCCTTTTAGAACCTACTACCCTCTGTAGAATGTGTTCCATTTTTGGCAAAGGGTAATTATCTTTGAGTGAGGCTCTATTAAGATTTCTGAAGTCTATACACAGCCTGATTTCCCCTGTTTTCTTTCTCACAGCCACTGAATTTGATACCCAGTCAGAAAACCTTACAGGAACTATTATTCCTGCCGCATACATCTTCTTAATCTCCTTTTCAACTACAGGCAATTGTTTTGGGTTTATTCTGCGAATTTTTTGCCTAAAGGGCTTCTGATTTTCTTTCAAGGGTATCTTATGCTAAATGATGCTTGTGTCGTAGGCCTTTAAGTCTTCATAACTCTAGGCAAAAACATCCATGAATTCTTTGAAAAGGTCAATGTATTTTTTCTTCATGTCCACCGGTAAAGACTTAGCCAGTTTAATCATTTTGGGCTTATCTTCAGTACCTATGTTGCATTCTTCCACGTCAGAGTCTACATGTTCTATAGTGGGCTTTTTTGCTACATCATCAAAGTCAAAGAGGTCTTCTAAGGGTGCCAGACCTCTGGGTATATTCTTATCTTTGGCTTGCAGCACCTCTACTTCTTCACTATATGAGTTTTCAAAATTTCCGTCTAGATTTCCAGTCTTTCCATATAAAGAGTTTATTTCTATGTTACAGGGTGTTTCTTCCTCATCTGAGGATTCTTCACTTAGGCAGCCACTGTCAAATTTAGAGTCTGAATCAAAAAACTCAAACTCGTTTCTGCCTACCAGGAAATATTCAATCTGTTTATCACCTTCAAAGACCTGCCAATATTTTTCGTTGTCTGGCATAGCAGGTCTGAATTTGGTCTGAATGATGATCTATTGGTCACTGGGAGTCTTGGGGTAGGAACTAGCTAGGCAAGCTAATCCGTTTGCAATGACATTCTGACCCCTAGGAATGAACACTAATTTGTATTCCACAAACGTTTTTAGTAGATCCATCGTGTCATTCCTATATGCTCTCAGCCTAGGATGTTTCGCTGCGTATTCACCATTCACCTGTTTGATAATCAGCTCAGAGTCTCCACGCACATTTATCCTACGGGCTCCTAATTTTTTTAGCAGAGTTAAGCCTAGGATCAGAGCCTCGTATTCTGCAATATTGTTCGTACATTTGAAGTGCATATTGCAAGCATGGCTCTCTGCGTAATCATTTTCTGTGTTATGTATCCACACTCCTGCCCCAGCAGTTCTCCTTGTGCAGGACCCATCGAAACTCATCTCCCACAGGGGTTCACTTTCATTTCTGTTATCATTTCTTCCCCTACAGCTGGGCTCGCCATTATGTTGCGTTATAGGGTCTGCACCATGCTGTGTGCTGCTTAGTTTTCGTTATGGATGTGGAAGTCAGAGAGGTGACTAGTTGGCTGATTTTGTTCTGTTTCTGGTTCACTTTGAGTTGTTGTTTCAGTGCACTGTTCAAGGTTTTCTATGTCTTCATCCTCTGAGTCTAGTGTAGCCATTATGTTAAAAACCATTGGCTCTGTTTCATCCTGTGTACCTTTGCTGGTATCTACATTTTCAGACTCTGGTCCTCCTAAAAATTCATCATTGTAGAAGATAAAGGAATCCAGATATGTATGTACAGAGTATAGAGGAGAATTTTTAGGCTTCTCAGGACTACTAACCAGGAATTTCATTTGTGCTTCCCTGTACAGTCTTCTAAGTTGGCCAAAGAATGGGATTGTGGCATAAGCCCCATCCATTTGCATTGTTCCTTGCAGCTTGGCTCCCCATGACCTTGATAATAACATACCATACTTGGGTGGCACATCTGCCACTACAACATCCACGACCATACACTTGGCAGGAATCTGAGTAAGGCTCACACATAAATCTTTGATTAGGCCAAGACACTTTACTCTACTAGAGTCAAATGAATACAGGTCTTTGTAGGGACGGGTTATCTCTAGGCCTAATCTTTCCATTACCACTTTAGGCATCAGGTTGTGTGATGCCCCAGAATCATGCATTGCATTGTGGAGGATCCTATCATGGATATTAAGACTGATATAAAAAGGGGGCACTACACCTTCCTGAAACTTTCCTTCTATCTTTGGACCAAACAGAAGGGCAGGCTGATCATCACTCAGATTTATAGTGTCACTGGACTCTCCTAAATTTAATGCTTTCAAAATCTGACCTTTATATACATCCTGAGTGGCTAGCTCAGAGAGTGGGACAGAGATTTTAATTTTTGCAATCTCACTTTCCAAATTGAAAGTGGATTGACTCTTAGGAAGGCTCAACTATGTTTTGTTAGCCACTGCCTTAGTGGTTGAACCAGTGTGTTGATTCTCGTTCTGTACAGTGTTTGTAACAGTTTTATCAGGGGCACTAACCGTAGTGCTAGTGCTACTAGCTGGTTTACCTTGTGTATCAGTTTTTTGGTTGTCCTTTTCTTTGTTCTTACCAGAACTATCAGCTGTTGATTTTTTACTTTCAGCAATTGCTTTAGAAGTTTTCTCAGGTCTTTTCTTGATGGTGACCTCAGAAGCTTTTGGTTTGGCAGTTTCCTGGCTCTTTTTACTCCTGAGTTCATATTGTTCTCTGACCTGCATCATGGAATTTTCAAATCCTAATCTGTAATCTTCATATTCTAACCATTCCTCCTCCCAACCAGAGGGTGAGGGCTGATCTTCTTCTGAGTAACAGTTATGGATTGAATCTTCTATTTCAAACATGTTTATTATGTTCCCCTCAGACTCTTCTATGATTCCCTCATCCTCATCAAGAAAGTTCTCTTGAAATGGGGATATAACTTGCTGATCTGACTCTCTTTGTCTATTGGGGGTGTTATTGTTTCTTCTAAAGTTTTGGTTCTGGTTTTGGTTTCTATTATGATTGCTAACTGTGACAACCATTTTTTCCATCATTTGTTGTAAATTTTCCACATTTTTAGACAGCTAATCATAATTTGGATCAGATGTAGAAGCTACAGTGTCATCCCTATATGTTACCCTCTTCTCAGCTCTCAGTCTTGCCCTTTTCTCAATAAAGTTAGCTTCTATACTCACTACTCCTTTCTGCATGTCCTCCAATGTGTTTTATTCCTTATCCCTAAGCTCATAGGCCATGTCGGCATCAAAGCCTTCAAGGTATTTTGCTAGGGCCATGCCTTATGGAGGTTTCATATGTGGAGGGAGGGCATTATAAATGTTGTTAAACCTTGTTGTGTAATCATGGACACTCTCTCCTGCATTTCTTTTAAGGCTCAAATACTCTGCTAAGATTTGGCGAGGGTTAGCCTTAGTTTCCCATTTGTTTATGAAAGTCTGATATAAGGCTGGGAGGTCATTAATCCTGGAGGTAGGCCCTTAAACCATTTCTTCACATCACCCCCTAAGCTTTGGGAAAAGATTCTCATTTTTACTGTATCATCATCTATTTCCATGTAGTCAAAAGAATATTCCATTTTATCTACATGTTGTTGGGCTGTGATGGACTCCCTTGCAGTGAAATGTGGGATTTTTAACTGATAATCATTTGGTAAGGGTACTAGAGGTTGAGGTAAAACCAGAGGTGCATACCAGGCCGCCATGGTGCTGTTTTGATGAGGTAAAGGGTTAACTTGGGTAGCTGGTATATGGATGACAGGGATATTATGACCAGCAGAAGACTGATGAGCAGACCTAGGGTGACTGAGCCCCAAGTTTTGTATGAAATGTATATCTAGAGGTGTAGATGGAGGAGTCTGTCTATTCCTTAGGTGTCTACCACTTTGCTGTGGTGAATCAGGAAGCTCAGGGTCTGGCTGGTCTAAGTTACAGAATGACCTAGTTCTAGGTAAGCTGTTAGGCAGGTCTAGGTCAAGGTGAAAGTGTGACAGAGCTATAAGATCTTCTGGTGCAGAATTAGCTCTATAGATGTGACTGGAAACAGTTGATCCTTTAGGTGTAGAAGCTCCCATGAGGATGCTCTCAGGGTTGTCAACTATTTCAGGTGGGTCTAGGTTAGGGTAAGCCCTTGTATGAATGGTTCTAGAAGCCAGAATGTTGTTTCCGAACCAAGAAGCTTAACCCTACTCGTTACTTCTACTGTGTTTGATGGTGTTATGGAGGCTGGTCTCCCAGTGGAGTCTATTGTGAACCAAGATAATCAGCAGGCCTACTGATCACTAGTGGAGTCTTTAGACCGTTTAGGAACTATGGAGTCGCCAGGTGGAAGGTTCGGGATGTTTTTGGAGGGTACACTGTCCACCACAGTGCTTATGAGATGTCCCCTTTCAGGGATATCTTCCAAACACAACAAACTCTAACCAGAGATTGACTGGGAGGGCATTTACCAGATATGTCACCTCTGAACGAGTGTGAGATCTGGAGGCTACCTGGCCCTTTCCAGACTCTGTCCAAGAGTATGAGAAAACATAATCAATGGTATCGAGGTTGATGTGTGGATAGGAGTGTTTAATTACCAACCTAACTAGAGATTGTAGGTCTCTGAATGCCTAAGGATGTTTAAGGTGTAATGCACTCAAGAGCTCCCCAACAGAGTCACCATTATGTTGGGGTTCCCATGTTTTGGCAAGGTTGGAAATACCAAAAGATGAGACAACATCAAACCACTTTCAGACCTCAGGATCTAGCCCTCCTGGGTCCAAATAGGGATCTCTCTATGATATGTCAAAGGTGTGTGTCTTTGAAGTTCAAGTGTTGAAGATGTTAGGCTAGTTATAAGGCTCGGGGTTTGTTTTTTTTTATTGTTTGATTTGGTTGCTGGTTATCAGGAAAGAAGGGTTCGATGTAAGACCAGGATGAGTGAAGAGGAAAAATGGCAGAGGTGAAGTATTCCAGGAAATATTCAAAACCATTGGGCAATGGAGTCAGGAAAGGATTTTCTTGCTACTCAATAGGCAGGTTTTCAATTGGGCTAGTCATCTGAGACATAAGATCTTAAAAATGATTATGTGTTATGGAAAAGTAGAAGGAGAGGAGATAACATAGTTTTAGAGCACAAAGTTACAGATCAGCAGGTCGCACAAGGATCCTAGTGGACAGGGCTAACTCTAATCCCCAGTGTTCCCAAATCTTCCAACTAAATCTATAACAAGAAACATCTAAGAATTGAATTCATTTAATTCATACATCAGAGAGCAGGCAATAACATCCACTACACTGGTTAAACCTACTGAAATCATTTCTTAGATAATACATTTAGAAGAGAAACATAAATGGCAAGGAGAGTAGAAACATAGGGTACCTAACAAGGGTAAATCCTATGCCAATATTCTGATGCAAGCCAGTAGAAACGAAATGAAATGAATGTAAACACAAAGATAGGAAAACATCACCGCTGCTTCAGATCAGGATCCAAAGAAAAGTGCTTGTCATATTAAATATCAATACCAGTCAAGTACAACATTGCCAATAGCTGAATACTCAGTCTAAAAACATTTCCTTCAACCTATCTTACAATCTTTACACAGAGACTGTGTCTCAAAAGAAACTACTTGCAGTTTTCTGATAACTGATCAACAACCATTACAATGAGTTTTTGCATCAATTTATAGCTCCGGAGGAGCAGAGAAGGTAGGTGAAGAACTAAATGCAGTATTAAATCTTCTGAAAAGAAAGAGGGCCGAAGCCCATTCTGTTTTAAATCCTGTGCATTCAATCCCTGGTTTTCTTTGGGTGCACGAATGATCTTCATCAGTCTTCAGGCTAATCTGATATAACTATGATGTACTCTGACCACAGTACTATGTGGTACTCTGGTGCATAAACATAATGACTGAATGGACTGCCATGCTTGTGAAAAAAATGCTTTGGTAGCTTTGGACTGTGGTTAAGGCGGAAATCTTCAGGAACACGATAAATAATGAAACTGATGAGGGCACTTCGTCCATTCGTTACAATCTTCTGATGTGAAACCCTGATATATATGCATTCCGGCGGGCTATACCTTCTGCATGATCTATGAGATCATTGATTTGGTGCTTTGCCTCTAAATTTTTGTATTAAGGCTTGAAACCTTCAATACTGAATGCTGAAAACATTGAGAATTAGTTGGTTCTTTCCCACTTCTCCATAAATGTCTCGATTCTGCAAGATCTAGGCTTTAATGGTGCCGGATAGGTTTCTTGCGAAGATTAAACTGTCCTGGGATAATATTTATGACGTCGCCACCTTTCTTGACATTTCCTTATAGTACTAGCTTCCAAATCCAACTCTCTATCTGTGCAACACGCCATTAAAGAAGTACATATACACCATGGCAGTTTTTCGCCTCTTTGAAGCTCTGCAAAATACGGAAACATGTTAAAAAAAACAATGGAGGTGGTGGACGCAACGGGGGTGGCTAGACTGACCATGCAGACTTGTTAGATGGCGAAAATATCATGGAAGTCCTGTAGTGAGGTGAAAACAGTGAAGATTACAGTCAGAAGGTGGCACGGAAGGAAAAATGAAAAAACCTTTGAATCTTCGACCTTTGAATGAATATATGCAACGGGACGGGCGAATGTACGGTGAGACACGTGGAAGTGACGTGGCGGGACCCCCATTAGCGGTGCGATGAAAATCTGGTTGTTTTATGGTATGGCGCGCGACGGAGACCACAATGGCGGATACACTCCGAACTGTTGATCTGGCGGTGAATGGACGGCGATGGCGCGATCGAAGGTTTGAACGGGTGAATCACGAGTGCCACGGGTTTAAACGATCATTTTCCGATCTGTATGGATCAACGGTTGAGAATGCGCTCGATAAACATATGGGTCAAGCGCCTTCAGGGCTAGCGCTCGGTCACAACGCTGGATTCTGTGGGAAGAAAAGGTGCGGGGGCTAGGCCGAAGAGGGCTAAGGTCTATTATATGGTTCGAAAGTGGGTTTTTAACCCTTTTTAATTCATTTTGAGGCCTGAGGAGGGTAACGATAGGGAGATAGAGGGGAAATTTAGGAAAACCAAAGGAAATTTAGAGGAAGGGGAAAAAAGGACAGAATGGGGGGAAAATGCAGGGATACAAGGGGTGAAATAAAGCCTTTTGGATCATAATTCTTTAACAACAAGGCTTATTGATTTAAATCAACAGAGGGAAACAGTCACAAGGCAGGGAACTTGAAAAGGCTGCAAGGATGATGTGTTTACAAAGGAAATGCATTCCTTGCAGACTTATAAAACAAATTTCCCCCTTGCTTGCTTGCCAAGGAAATTATAAGGGGCTAACACCTCCAAAAATATTTATCCCTCAAGATGACATTATCATCTTAGATGTTATTGGTTGATTCAAAGTTGATTTTGTTAGTACATTTTTTATTTTGAGGTCCATTTTTTACCTAAAAAATCCCCTAGTGTTTGAGTCCATAATAATCCAATATTTATACAAAATTACATGAACCCTTCTATAGTAAATTCCAAAAGAAACCCTTCTCTCATATATAAACGAAGAATTTCCAACTTCTTATAACATGTCAAAAGACAAAAATTCAAGCATAAGTCACTATAAATTCACCCACATTGACATGCTATCTAAGAAGGAGACGATTTTTTAAGGGGGAGAGGATTGGAATCCCACTTCCAATGGGAACCCAATATATTTACTACATCCTTTATAGAATGGAGTAAGAATGTAATTCAACCCTTTGAAAGGAAATACGAAGTTGGAACATAACCTAGTAGTGATTCCCATTTAAATCTCATCCATGACCAAATAATATTTACATAGCACCTCCTCCCATGAATTATTTCAAGAAGCATTTGTGTTACCATTCTTGTAAGCTCATTCATCTTAATTTCCTCACCACATACAAGTTTTATAAGAGTCTTTTTTTAATGCATTTTTTCCTCATTTTCTAAGTAAACTCTCACCATATTTAATATAAACCTTATTTTCCACACCTCCCTCCAAATGAACACTTACCCAACACTTTACTACCTTCCTCATATTGTCCTCCCCTTTAATATTCCCACCACATTCTTCCATTTAAGCTTCCCCAAAATAGGAATGGCATCACCTAAACCCTCACCTTCCACATTCATTGTACAATTTTTAGTAGTCCCATAAAAAAGAAAAGAGCTAGTGAGCTTACCATATTCCATTTTCCTAAATGATACTATAGTGACTTGATTATTAACCTCTTGCCCCTTGCACAAAAGACTCATAATCAAAGGATTTGAAACACGACCACATGAAATTGAGTTGCCTCTTACCAAACCACTCTTTTGACAAAAACAAAGGAAATCGTGCTCATATTGGCACTCCTAATACAAATCTTGAGGTAGAATAAAGGCCTTTCTAACTCCACATTGAGGCACATATACATTTTCTTACAAAATAAAACGGGGATACAAATATATCATACCTTTTTCACCTACCCCATGTGCATGATACATGGGAATGAACTCCACCTTAGATATATACATACACTTACCTATAAAGGAACTACATGGAATTAAGTATTTATATGAGTTATCTAAACCACCCACTTTTGCAAATGGGACACTTGGCTACTCAACCTGATTACTCAGATGGGCTACTGGTTCCGTAAAACATACTCATTTATTTGCTTTTTTTTAGAAATCAAATCGCTTTTTAGGTAGGACAAGGAAATATCCCTCTTCGGGGTACTAAAATGGATTTTATTCCTACTGCCAAACATGCTATATTTTTATTATGGAGAGAAATGGACCCCTTCGAATGCATATCTTCACCCCCTAGTTTTGGAGTAACAATTATATCCTTATCGACAAGATTGTAATGTATGCCTCATGATTTTGTAGAAATAAACACATCATTTTCCACAAAAAGGTGGGGGGAAATCATGAGGGCTTCACTGGGGGAGAAATACCATACCACGTGCATTCATATTGGGAGATACATATTGAGGAAAAAATGACATAATATATTGAGCATATAATAGGGGGTAAAGGGTTTTATATACTGTGTATAAAAAATGGAGCTCAAAGTTAATGAAAAAATACAAAGGAGTATAAAAAATGTTAATGAAAAAAATGGATACCTAAAATATCTAGTGAATGTAGGGGTTTTTTAAATTGGGAAGGTGTATTGAGTCTATATTGGCAGGGGTTTAAAGAAAGTGATTTTTAGAGGTATTTTATAATATGTAATCAAATTAATGGTATTTTCCACTATGCCACACACACGTTTTTTCCCCCCCACAAGAAAAATCGTAATTTTCATTATTTTGAGAAAATTACATGATGCAGATGCTTAATAGCATATGCATCAAAATTGTGACTGTGGACACAAGTCAAAAAAATGTTCAAAAAGGAGTTCCTTGTCAGGAAGTCTGATAATAATGGTTCATGTACAAAATCTGCTGATATATATACATTTGTGTGCAAATATAAATAAAACTGAAAGCTAAAACTGTAAATAGGCATATATAATCAAAATCAAGGCATGTTTCCCCCTTCCGATGGATGATCAATGTATGGCTGGTGATAATAGTTGTAGAGATCATGTGTCATCTACTCTTCAATCATCGATTTCCCCCTAGGCTGGTGCACGGCCTCCTTGGATAGAGAGTTGGAAATTTGATTCTGCTCCTTGGAAATGTGGCAACAAGAAATAGTATCAAAATGTGCATTGAATTACTAGGAATCCTCCAAAATGTTATGAAGTGTGTGAACGTGACAAACCGTAGTCTGGTTGAACCAATTGATAATAATATTGGAGTCACCAAAAATATGAATGTGATGGAAACCTTTTTCTAATGCGAAATGAAGGAGATGTCTCAGAGAGATGAGTTCAAAAAGTTATTAGTGACATGTCCCAATCCCATTTTAATTTTGAAAAAGTGATGTTAATTGAGGTAAAGGATGGCTCCCCCACCACATCCTATCTATTGAGAAAATCCATCAAAGCAAGCCCATGGGAGTTTCTGGTCTAAAAATTCAAGTATAAGAGGTCACAAAGGACGGGGAGGATCATCATTGGAGATGCTTTTGTAAATAGAAATGATGTGGGACGAGGCTACAATCCAATTAGGGGTAGAGTCTTTGAAGATGGATCTATTTCGGTGAAGCCAAATACCCCACAAAATCAGGAGAGGAAGGTTATGGGCCTTGTGTGGGGAAGAAAAATTCCACCAGGATTTCCAAGCCTCAGAAACATTTAGGCCATCCCACTGCATGTTGATTTGTATGGAGGAGAGCGTATGTGCCCAAAATGCACGGCTGGAGGGGCACTGGAGGAAGAGGTGATCAATGCATTCTGAATTAGCTCTATAGAGAGTACACCAGTTGGGGCCATGAAAGGATCGCTTAAGAAGGTTGGAGCATTATTGTGGAGAACACACCACATAAAAATATTGGCCCGCAGGGGGGGGGGGGGGGGCTTTTAATTTCTAGAGGCTGCTCCACCACCAGACAATGTTCATAGGTTTATGATCCGAGAAGATATAAGAATATCCATCTTTGGGAGAGTAATTACCATGCATCGCATGAGACCATATAAGATCATCATCTCCAATAGTGATGCAGATGTGGGATTCAGAGAGAGTATCAGTGTAGTATTTCCAATCAGGTCTCCAAAGATCATGGATACCAAGTTGATTAGCAGATTTCCATCCTTGAAAGTAGAGAGTGGCGCTGTCCGGATCAACAATCTGAGAAATATATGAGATACCAATGCTAGAAATAAATTGTGTAAGCTCTTGAGGGAGCTGGTATGCATTACTGTTGCCATACCATGGATCCAATCCTACATGAGCTAAGTTCCTAGATCTGATTTTCCAAGTCAACCCATCTCTAATGTATGGGAGAGAATTGAGAACCACTTTCCAATTAGAGGAAATGTGTCTTATATTCCAAGCTGGGATTCTGATCCAATCAATGAGTTGCATATGCCTAATATATTTTTGAGTGACCACCTGAGTCCAAATATTATGTGAGGTCATAACCTGCTAGCCCATTTTAGCTGTCAGTTCCTTTGTAAATACATGAAGGTTATTAATCCCCCAACCATCCCACTTCTTGGGAAAAGCAATGCGCTCCCATCAAATCCAAGCAAAATTTTTTCCCTCTCGGCTACCTTTCCAGAGGAAAAAATAACATAGTTGTTGAATCCTAGATAAAACTCCCTTAGGAATCCATGCCAAAGACATCCAGTACACCGGGCTAGCCTCAAGCATTGATTTAATCAAAATCAACCTGCCTGCCTGGGATAGCCAACGGTGATACCAGACAAATATTATTTTTTCCAATTTATCTATAAGCCATGACCAATCTACAATATGATAGTGAGATGGTTTTAATATGTACCCAAGATATTTTAGACCATCCTTTAACTCTAGGGGCATGTACGAGAAATGGTTCAATGTCAAGGCAAATTCCTGTAGAGAACATCTTGTAGTTGTTAAGGTAGATTTTTGATTATTACATTCCATTCCAGTGGCCAGGAAAAATGATGATAATGTAGCAGAGAAGGTCGTGGAATCCCTGAAGGTGCAATTGAGGAAGATAAGGACATCATCCAAAAAAAGAAGGTGTGATACTGTGCAACCTTCATCAATTTTGATGCCCTGTAGCATGCCCTATCTATGCTCATAATTAATCAAACGACTAAGATATTCCATGATTAAGAAGAAAAGTAAGGGGGATAGGGGGCATCCATGATGGAGTCCCCTCTCGGAATGGAAACAAGAAGTTTTAGATCCATTAATGAGAATATTTTAAGATAAATTGGTTATACAACACATTATCCAGTTAATAAAAAGAATAGGGAAACTGAGATGTGTTAGAAGCATACAAATGTATAGCCAATTTGTGTGGTCGAATGCCTTATCAAGATCAATTTTCAGGATGATACCTTTGAGATTCTTGATCTTGATAGAATATAATGCCTCTTGGGTTGTACTTATGGCCTCATGAATTTGACGATGATGGAGAAAAGCAAACTGTTCAAGTGAGATGTGCTCAGATAATATGGGCTTAATCCGGTTTGAAATAATCTTGGCAATGATTTTGTATATGTAGTCGCAGAGGGAGATTGGTCTAAAATCAGAGAAATTATGGGGGGAGTCTGATTTAGGGATGAGGTTGATGAAAGTGGCATTAAAAGCATCATACATATGTCCTGACAACTGACAGTATTCCACCATATGGAGAATCTCCTGCCCAAAGATATCAAAGAAGGCTAGATAGAATTCAATGGGCCATCCTTCTGGACCAGGACTCTTGTCCTTATTGAACCATTTCAGAGTGTCTTGCAGTGCCTTCATCGATACAGGTCTGGTAAGGTTCTCTTCCTCATGCTGGTTCACAAATCAGGGGAATAAACCTGCAACTTTGATGATCTCAACTAGAGAGGTTGCCTGAGGTGCTTTGAACATGTGTTGGAAATGTGATATACCCAGGTTAGAAAGTTGGTGGAAGGTATGTGCCTTATTTCCTGAGTCATCTTCCAATTTCCAAATGGTGTTGATGGTTCTCCTACCATTGGAAAATTAATGATAGAATTTGGTATTATCATCCCCAACCTTTAACTAAATAGCCCTACTCCTGAGGCACCATGTTTCTTCTCTATACTTCAGGATCCAAGTCCTTTCAGATTCCAAATGAGTAAGGTGGGATTTTGATAAATCGGATGTGAAACCTTTGTCCGTAGTTGCTCCTATGGATGCAAGTTCCAACTCAATATCCTGAATAGATTGTTCATCCCTAGCTTTCTTCTCCTTTTCCCAAGTCATATTTAAATTCTTAACTTCAAGCATATTATAAGAAAATGATGCTAAGAGGGATTATTCATGTGCAAGAGGATGGGAGGCCCAATAATGCGAGATTAGATTGATATAGTCCCAATCCTTTAACCAAGTTGCATTGAATTTAAAGGGTGATTTAGACTTATGGGTTTGCTCAGCAAGCTCCAAATATATAGGGGAGTGATTAGATAGACCCCTTGATCCTACCTACTAACAGAATACAGGTGTGTTGGCCACAAGTGCCTCATGGATAAGGAATCGATCTAATATTCTCGCGAGAGAGGCATCCCCAATCCTAATGTTTATCCAATTAGGTTGTGGACAAGGCGAAGGGATATCGACCAAATGATGACCATCCAACAGGGTCCCCAAAGCCTCGGATAGAGGATCCATTTGTGTAGAATTTCCCCAGGATTTAGCAATACCAATAGAGAAGTTCAAATCCCATCCCAAAATAAGGTTATCAACATTCATGAAAGAGAGGTTGAGAAGGTGCTCCCAGAAATTTGCTCGATCAGTGCAAGGTCCATAGATGTTCACAATACGAAAATCACGTCCAAGATTAGAAGAGAAGATTCCTACCCCTATGAATCCCTCCCACCCCCCCCACCTCCCCCAAGGTTGAGGAGCTTAACAAAATGCGGGTTAATGCCTATGGAAATACCCCCAAATATCCCATGGGAATCCAAGGCATGGAATATCCATCCAGGTCTGAGGACTTAGAGCATGAAAAATCTGATTAGAGGTCCAAATGTCTCTTGTAGAAAGATAGCATCTACCAAAAGATTATTAAATAATCTCCTAAGGGAAAGATTTTTTGCGGAGCTAGCCAAACCGCGACAGTTGAAGTACAAAATGTTCATAGGAAAATTCCAGGGAGGGTCGTCTATGCTCTAAGGACCTGGTCAAGAGTGATTTTTCGACCATCAACCATATCATGCCCTGCTTGGATGATGCCTAGACCGCTAGAGGGACCAGAGGATGATTTGGCCAATGATCTGAGGAAATAGGGGTGACTACCTATGGAATCTAATGATACCTTAGAAGCAGAACAAGGAGATGTGTGTCCCGGAATAGAAGGTGGAATATCTTAATAGGTGGGAGGAGGTTATGAAGGGGGGCAGGGAATGAGGGGGATAACCAAGGGAGGAGTAGAGGAACATAATGATATAAGACCAGAACCAGATGTACATGAAAAAATATTTGATGTAATAGGGAGTGAATCAAGATTACCTGAAGATAAATTAGCTTCCGCCGCGCAAGATCAAATGATCCTGGGAGATGGTGGGCGCGGAGGAGTGGAGCTCGAACTAGCAGCCGAAGATTTTGTCCTCTAAGCACATCCACTAGTGGAGGGAGCCCGGGAGGATGGAGGCACAGGTGGAGCTTCAGCATCCGTCGGCACAATAGTATCATCTGACTCCTTCTGAGAATGAAGAAGTGGACAATCCTTATAAAGGTGACCAACCGAATGGCATATGTGACATCATAAGGGTACACCTTCGTAGTCCAGGATTTGCAATCGAGAAAACTATCTCCACCTAATGTTAATGTATTCTTCCAATCCCTCTCTAGTGTCCAAATGAACAAGAATACAAGCCATAGACATAATTCCAGTAGCAGTATAGATTTATCATAATCCAAGTAGGTGCAGAGAGCATTTCTGATATGCTTGAATATGTCCTCCGACCATAGGTGGAGGGGAAGTCCAGGGAAGCATACCCAAATCGAACCCACACCCAGCTGCTCTCGTTCCATGTCGAAAAGAGGACTTTGTCTCTTCAAGAGGAACGAAGCCTGATCAATGTGCCAAAATCGAGATAGTACCCACTAAATGGATTCAGGTCTCTATAAACCGAGGGCGAACCACCCACGAGGCAGAATGACAATCACAAGAAATTCTTCCAGAACATGTCCCCAAATCTCCAATATCCAGAGACAAAGTCATGCTAGGTTGTATTTGCGGTCACACACACGTCCGACCAAGATTTGATCCACCGTCTCCGTAATCTCACCCATTTGGAGACTGTCACCAAGCACCAAATTGAGCTTCTTATTACCTTATTTAACACACTTGGATTTCTTAGGTATGCGGGAGGGTTTTCCATGAGATGGGAGAGTCGATCCTGCTGCTACTCCCTAATGATCGATTTCCCTGGTGACTTCACCCAGCTGAGGTTTCGGAAGAGGCCCATCAAAGCAAGAGGTCGACCGAGGCAAGTTAGGATGCGAGGGAAACCCTACAGGTGAGGTGGGAAAACCAGAGGATGGAGGTAAAGAGTGCTCAAGAGGAGTTAAAGGATCAATACCATCGACCAAGTGAGCAAGGGAGGAATAAGTCTCTAAACAGGACGAAATGAACAAAATGGATGCCGGGGAGAATGGAGGTTGATCGGCAAGCAGAATGACGTCAAAGAAAACGAGTAGTGACTCAAACAGGGAGGAGGGGGGGATTCAGAAGGAAGAGGGAAAGCCTGCGATGGGGAGCCATTGATCGGGAAAGTGGTAACCATTGAAACCCTAGGCCCACCTATCAAGGAAGAAGGGAGATGCAGAGACAACGAAGAGGAGGGAGAGGGAAGGTGCGGCGAGGAGGTCGCCCAAATCAACACCTCCTCGAAGGGATCCGAGGAATAATCCATGAGTTCCTCCTCCATCTCAGCCAGTAGATAGGGATGGGCAGCAACAAAAGGAAACGGTCGATAACTGTTGGGAATTGTCACGACAACCCCTGGACGAAACCGATGATGACACGACAGTCCCAAGCAGTCTTCATGCGACAAGAGCGGTAGAGTTGGCAGACATCGAAACCCTAACCATAAACAAGTAACCCTAACCGTATGCAGTCAGGTAGGAGTTCAACAAAGACCACAACGCCATCACCTATATCAGTCTAACTCTCAGTCTTTTGTTTCCACCACACACGTGTTATTGCAAAGGTTCACTGAGTGAAGCCCCTGTGGGGGGAATATTGGGCTATACATATTTATATAGCATACATTGCCTGATATTTATATAAATATGTATTGCCCAATATTTCCCCCCACCCCCATTGAAAAATATTTATATAAATATGTATTCCCTCCACCTCCACCCTCATATTTATATAAATATTGAGAAATGCATCATATCTAAATATGTATTGTCCAATATTTTTCCCCTTCGTCACCCTCACCCTCATATTTATATAAATATTGGGGTGGGGGGTATATTGGGCGATTCACATTTACATAAATATGTATTTCCTAATATTTTTACCCACACCCACCTACATATGGGTTTGGGTGGAAAATATTTATGTAAACCCTATGGGGGTGGGGGTAGATATTGTGTGATACATATTTATATTAAATATTGCACAATATTTCCCCCCCACCCCATATAGGTTTACATAAATGTGTTGTCTAATATTTTCCCCGACTCCCACCCTCAACCTCATACACCATTGTGAGTAATCCATACATTCCCCTACTTGTCCATCATATAAAAAATTTAGATAAAATCCTAATTCCATTTTGTAAAAACACTAACAACATCCTCAAATTTTCAATCTCTAATAAAATGACCCATTAAAAATTTCTACTTAATTATTTCATAATATTATACAAAAAGACATAAAATCCTCTTAACATCTAACTTATTATATATAATATTATGAAAAAAATATAAAATCCTCTTAATATTTAACTTATTATTTTTAAATTATATATTTATATTTAAATAACTTATTATTTTAATAAAAATAAACTAATTCATAACATACTAACTTTTAATGTGTAAAATAAAAAATTTAAGTTTTTCTACACAAATAAATTACTATCATTTTAATTTGAATAATTTAATTAATAATATATTATTTATTAAAATATATAAAATATTTTTCTTTATTTTTATATAAATAAATTTATTTTTATTAATTAAAATCATATATATATTCATATACTCTTGGATATAAAGTTAAGGTTGCCTCTATTATGTCTGTAAATTGCAATGTGTGAATCAAACATGTAATCATGATACACTTGTAAATTTTTGAAAACCAATATATCTGAGTGTCATCTTCTACCTCATGTTTATTCACTCTAATGTGAGAACCATACATATAATAATGATCCACTTAAAAACCAATAAACTAATGTATTGGATATGCCAAAGGTTGCCCTCTTTTATTTTTATGTTTGCTCACTCCAATGTAAAGTCGCAGAAAATAAATTGGTTGATAAACTAATGTATTGGATATGCCAGAGGTTGCCCTCTTCTATATTTATGTTTGCTCACTCCAATGTCAAGTTGCAGAAAATAAATTGGCTTTTTGTGCAGCCTGAAGTTGGTGATTAAAACTGAAAAATAATAATGGTGTGTTACATTTAATAAATCCACATAATAATTGTTTGTTATATTTAATAAATCTACAAAACAAAATCACGGAGGTTTGGATGAGATGCTTAATAAATGTATAATTTTTTAATTTATAATAAAAAAATATGACTTTAACATAATTTCAATTATATATATATATATATATATATATATATATATATATATATATATATATATATATATATATATAATTTTATATATTTTTAATCTAAAAATCTAGATCTGCTTTTATGACTATTGATGTTTATCAAAACATTCATATATTTTATCTCATCTAAATTTGAACTTATTAAACATATAAATCTCAAAAAAAACAAATAATTATACTTTATAAAAAAAATTGTTACACAGATAAAAACATCCCATACTCTATACCATCTCATCTGGATTTGAACATATTAATCAGGAAAACCCTCAAAAACAAACAACTATATTTTATAAAGCTTTCTGTTACAAAGATAATTCACTCTATGGATTTAGATAATTCACTCTATGGATTTTTCTAGTTCAAGTGATAGTGATAGCGAAGAAAGAGTCGGGCTATTAGTGCAGAAAATATTCATCCTATCTGCAACCTAAAGATTATTATAATATTGTCTCGCAGCAGTAGGCGTTACAGGCATTGGCACTTTGGATGCCGACCCAGAATGGACTTCTGTACAGCCATGCCCGCTCTCGCTCTGTACTGTACTTTTAGGTGGCACCGCTCTGTGAAGCCGGCAACGAAACGAACCAGGGTGGGACGTCGGAGCACAGAGACAAAGTTGACGAGGAGGCGGGGATGTCGGAGTGGGGCCTCTCTCTGAAGTGGCTGCCATTAATTAGATATGATTCCAACCACAGAGCTCAATTCTATGACCAAATATCTATCTGCGCACAAAACCAGAAGTCCAGCCCCTTGGATTTTATGGTGAAAATCAGAGCAGATTTGCTTTTGAGATTTTTTGAGTGTACGCCATATTTATGATTATGATAATAATGGCAGTTAAGCTTCAATTTTTTTCTTAAAGCTACTGCTAGACCCACATCATTTGTTAGGTGAGTTGTTAGCGGGCATTGCAAGCAAAGCTGGAGTTTGGATGTGGAGTCTAAACTGTTGAGCAAATGGCCATGGCGGGGCCTTAGTAATTGGAATGGATCTAGGAGCTCATAATGTCACAAGTGACACCCACCCATATCCATATTTTCTTTCTAGGTGTTTGGTGGGGTGAGATGAGTAGTATTGTTGGTGGTGAGCCTATCAATGATTGATTGGCTTGGATAAGAGAGATGGTAGTGATTGCTCTTCTGTATTCAAATCTTGCTATCATATCAAATTAGTGGTGGATGGTTGGAAAGAGATCATGCCCAATCACAAGTTTTGTTGGTGAGCCTATCAATGATTGATTGGCTTGGATAAGAGAGATGGTAGTGATTGCTCTTCAATATTCAAATCTTGCTATCATATCAAATTAGTGGTGGATGGTTGGAAAGAGATCATGCCCAATCACAAGTTTTAAAAATGAAGTGGTTTTCTTTTAATTTATTATGATGTATTTATCTATTTAGAATACATTTCTTTATATATATATATATATATATATATATTTCATTTACTTCAAGAGGATATATATATATATATATATATTAGCTCGGTGTTTATGTAGGGTCTAGTTTTTATTGGATTTCAAGTTCAAATTTCATGAGAAGGGTTGAGGGTGAAAACCAATTTTGGGGTTACATTGTTTTATTGGACATCCAAGCTTGACCAAGTCTCACACAATCCTAGTGGCAGCATTATGCAGTTAGATAAATCATTCTTGCATCCCATATATGGGATGCCCTAGTCTAGGCACAATCTAATATTGAAAAAAAAAATAGCACACACTATATTCTACTTTCATTCTACATATTTATGTTCACAATAACACTACCATTTGGTAAGATAAAAAATGCAAGAGAAAAATAATTATTAAAAATCATAGCAACATGCACACATAAATTACATGTGATTTATCCTAGAAAACCCTTATGGGGAAAACCTACTAATAGATTTATTATTCCTTTAACCAAACTTGACCAAGTGAACCTTCACCCTTCACCTCCAAACACTTTACTAAGGAATATCCTCAATTTTAAAGACTTAACTACATGTAATCCATGGGCCCAATACCATGTGCATGAAACCACCATTGTTGGCCTAACTACCTTAACTCTTTCAACTAGTCAAGTTTAACCTATAAACTTTGACTCTTTAGCTAGTCAAGTTTAACTTAACATTCCCCCCTATAAACTTGACTTGGATTTTCCCATGATCAAATATAGTTAAACTAGTCAAGTGAGCCTTCATTGCCTCCAGACCACTCAAAGTCTATAACCAATATATCTAAGTATCTAACATGTTCCCCCAATCACCTAGGTCTACATCTAGATTTTATTGGTAAGTTACGAGGCGTAAACATGTCTAACAAGGTTGTGTAGTCATATGCTCATCTACATGCAAGTAAAAAAAATTCAACTCCATTAACATTCATGTGTGTGTGTAGTTTTCTATTGTTGGCACTTATGCTATCATTATATCACTTTTTCATTTCTTTTACCTCATTTTTCTACAATCAACACCCATGGCTGCTCTCTTGGTACTCACGCTTATCCATATTTTTTTGCATATGCTCCTTGTCAAACCCTATGATAAACCCTCCCAACTAATATTGTATTTCCATGAAAATTTTGAACATCTTCATAACAATCGCCTTCTCTTTTTCCATAGCTAATGGGTGCAACATCTTTCATGATGAAAACATAATGAAACCCTATAAATCGAATTGTGCTTCCTCTCGCTACCAACGATCACATGGTAGTGGGCTTGTTCACCTCATCTAATTTCTAGCCGCTTCTCTTTGTCATTACATCACTAAATTCCTTTATGTTGATAATGTCAACAATGCCTCTTAGATGTGTTGATGTTGTGCCTCTTGACCTACATCTATTGTGTGCACATTTGATTGTTGCTTCCTTATCCCATCTTTGATCATTTGCGAGTCCCTTATTATAGAAACACCCATGTCACTCTCGCTTGAGAGTCAAGGCCAACCTAATGCTCTAATACCAAATGTTAGGATTAAAAATTATAGAAAAAAATAATTATAACAAATCATACATATATGCACACATGAAGCACAAATGATTTATCCTAGAAAAATCTTATGTAAAATAGTGACTAATAAATCTATCATTCCTTTAACCAAACCTAGCCAAACCAACAAAATAAACCTTCACCATACACCTCGAAACACTTTAAAATGAAATATATTCCATGAGATAAATACAATTAGATACCAATACCATATGCTTTAAACCAACATTGTTAACTTAACAACTTTAACTCTTTCAGAAAATCAACTTCAACTTAACAATATTTATAATTTTTTATACTTTCCATTTATATTCATACTTAAATATTTAAATACAATTGTCATATACTTTTTCGATACCTATGTTTGTCTTAAATAAAATAAATAAATGTATTATCATTTATAAAATGTTGTTCATTGCAATTACTTATTAGAGAACTATGTTCACTTCCATCACTACCCGCCAATCATAGAATTTTGGTCATTTCAATTTATTTATTTTTGTGTTGGCACGAAAGCTGTGTATGAAATGATTATAACACACCTCAATGAGTTGGGATGAATATATATATATATATATATATATATATATATATATATATATATTTTAAACCTGCTATTTAAGTGAAAAAATAAATAGGAAGTTAGTACATTCTTAACAATCATTATTCATGATGTACATTTTCCCTCATTCGTAGGTCTTTAGATTTGAGGATAATATAAAGGATGGTGTTTTATATATATATATATATATATTTTTTTATTTATAATTTTTTTTAAAGATTCTTTTTAATGAAAGAAAGAGGATATAGTGGTTTTTTTTTGGGGTGTTGTAAGTCATTTTAAGAGATGATAAATAATAATAAAAGTATTTGCGTGTAGTCATCCTCTTTCTTATTTCATTGCATTCTCTTTGAAGGAATTAAGAATTTGATTTTCATTTTCATCATGAATAGAAATTATGAGTTTCTCCTCCCTTTTATATATATATATATATATATATATATATATATGGAAATCCAAGAGATGCTTCCTCAAATTCATGGATGACAACTACAATAAATTTATTAGATAAATTAGTATGTCGCACCTAAGGGATACAAATCAAGCACTTTCCAACATAGAACTAACCAAATTCCCAACAACGTTGATACTAGTTGATTAAACATACCCTTAGGTTGGATATACATACATACATACATACATATATCCCAAAGGTTAGTTTGATTGTTGGATGATTTTTTCAAAAGTTCACTAAGGTCTCAAGATCAAATCTCATTGAGTCCCTTGAGATTTCTAGGTGGATTTTAGGTTGATGGTTACTACTATCATCCAATTGGAAAATAGGTGAAACGGGGGAGTGACCCAAGATATTTTATTCGATGAATTTAAACAAATTTCATAAAGAGCATGAAATAACCATATGTGCAACATACATGAAGAAATGACAATATGGACAATTGCACTAGAATTTGATAATGGAGTTCGTCCAAAGATCCTCTTTCTTGGAATTTGTGCCACACAGACACGCCTCTTCTTTGCATTAATGTAGGCATGCCTCGAAATTTGTATTTGTTGTTGGGCACACAGGTCGGTCTCTTTTTGAATTCATGTGTGAGTCCCCCTCTAATGATCGAATGATTAATGATTTAAAAAAGAGTTTGTGGGAAGACATAACAATAAGTCCGTTGGAGGACTAACAATAGTCGTTGGTTTGGGAGGGGGTCTCGGGGTCAAACCTGCGAACCCCTCCCCATGTTGGTAATTACGACACAACCATTGTTGAATATATTATGTCATGTTTAATATTCTCGAGCTCCAGTTGTGATGATGGCTCATTTTCCTGGTTCCACAAAGGTTAGGGGTTTGACCTCGACCATTACAACGACCAACATTTTTGGTAGACCAATTTGGCCAACTGCGGGGTGCCACAAGGTGCCTAGTGATTGGGACACGTGGCAACTATGGATTGGTCCTTGTCACTGCCACGTGGAGGTGATGGAGGGTGCCATGTGCCACCTCCTTGATGGTGCCACATGGTCTTCTATGGGGTGCCAGGTGGCACTCTCAGTGCCTCTCTTTTTATTATTTCTTCAAAACTTCAGAAGGCCGTAAATTCCTCATACAAAGGCCTTTTGAGGTGCCATTAATGTCGTTGGAAAGATCTCGTCGAACTCTATGACTTGGTTCCATTTTTACTGAGATTTTAGGACTTCATTTTTTTATCCTTTTTAGATCCTCCTAGACCATTCCTTGCAACTAAGAACCTTTTGGGCCTCCAAATTCCTTATCAATCAATAGATAGGTGACGAAATTTCTCCCTCACTTTCCCCTTCTTGATCTATTGTGCCTTGTTGGGATGCATTCCTTTGAAACCCACTTGAAGGTGTTAGCTCCTTGTAATTTGGAAGATTGGCAAGACCAAATAGACAAGGGTAACATCAAACCAACTTTGGAGTCCTAGGACCTAGCCTTCCTAGACTTAGAGAGGGCTCTCTCTATATTTGATAAAAGGTATGACTTGTTTGTTTTAGGATGTTGATTTTAGGCTAGTTAAATTGATAGGGTTTGTTTGTTTGTTTGTTTTGTTGGGTAGGTTGTCAAGAAGAACAAATAGAGTAAGAGAGGTTTAAACCATTGGGCTATGGGGTCTTTGAAAAAGATTGAAAAGGACAACAATGAATCAAGGGTGTTTCAATAGGAAATTTAACAAAACCAAATGGATCTTTCAGATAAAATGAGTATATGATGACAGTAAGTTATGAATTTAGTAGGTTTAAAGGGAAATCAAGAATCCTTTAACCATACTTCAAACAAGGAAAGCCTTTAGGACAATAGCTTGGTAAAACTGAAAAGAAATTAAGGATTCTTCAGCTAGACTTCACTAAACAGACCACAACTTAGTAAGTTTAAAGGGAAATCAAGAATCCTTTAACCGTACTTCAAACAAGGAAATCCTTTAGGACAATAGCTTGGTAAAAATGAAAAGCAATTAAGGATTCTTCAGCTAGACTTCACTAAAAAGACCTCAAAACAATAAAAAAGTAGTCCTAGAGGGCAATTAAGAATTCTATAACTATTAATTTCAGAGGAAAACATAAAGATAATAATGACAGACAGAGTTGAGGTGCCAAAACAACATATTTCAACCTAAAATTTATGTTCTATTATGAGAGAAGTAATGAAAATAATGTAAAACAAAGGAAAAATTTGACAAGAGTGGAATAACATCACCATCTAACAGAGTTCATGAATCCTAGGAATGTGCTGGTTCCATTGATATTCATTCCAAGAGATTTACAAGGCTCCAAAGCCAAACTTCATTACAACTCAGAGTCTATGCCCAATTCAACAACCAACCAACAAAAATAATGAGGCTTACATGCAGTATTTAACTGCCAAATGAGGAGGTGGAAACCCTAGCTATGGTTTTAGAAGCCATTAAAAACATAATAAATGCATTTGACCATTAAGGCCATGTAAGGCCCAAGGCAAAAATATCCCAAACTCATTCATGACAAAAATAACTTCTAACATAACTCCTCAGCTAATTTTAGAGATATTTATCCTTTAAGCCTCAAAAATATATTTTTCAATAACTCCTTGTGTCTTTTGTTGACTTTAAAGCAAGGGCGCAGTGCCAAGGTACAAGGGCACAGCGCCATGTCAGGGGCGTAACACCAAATCTGGAAACATTGCCTCGATTGCAGCTGAGTTTTGGAGGCCTTCCCAATGTCCAAATCAGCTCCATGATAGCTCATTGGAAAGCCTGTCCTGTCTAGTTTCCAAATATGACTTTAGGTTTCAAAATGGTGTCAATTTAACTTCTCAAAAATCCGTTCTCCCAAAACTGCTCAGGGCGCAGCACCGGTGTTGAAAAGAGGGTAGAAAGGTGTTTTTTTTTTATGGTTTGTGGCCTTTTTGGGGGACTAGTTTTGCTCCAAATGAGCTGAAATTTTCCGAGGGTGATGTTTCAGGCATGAGAAACATAAAAATGTAAACCTTTTCTCAATTGTGTGCCCCAAAAAAGCATTTGGCCCTTCTTTCTACAAGCCAAACAGTGAAATTTCAAAAACTTTCACCAAGTGCCGAAATTTGGATTTTACCTTGCTGATCATGTTTGGGAGGCTTGGATGGATGCATCAGCAAAGATATCAAGCCTTTCCTTCTCCTTTTCCTCCTTTTGTGCTTTAATCTTTGAAAGGGCTCTTTTGAGTTTTGCCCTTGCAATTTTGTTTCTTAAGGCATAATGCCTTGCCATCTTCTTCTGTAGGTAAATGTTTCTTTTTGCTTTCTCAAGCTGATCCTCTAGGTGTATATTGTCTCTTTCTAGCCAAGAATCTTTTTCATAGTTGATTTCCATGGTAAGCAGCTCACTTGGAGTGAGCTTCTCTGCCAACTATGTCTCTTTCTCTCTTTCCTGGGCTAGGGCTTGTTAGGAATCTGTAATTAGCAAGATTGGAAAAGTCCAATCATAGAAACAACATCGTTTCAACCACTTTGGGATTCTAGGATCTAGCCCTCCTGAATTCGGAGAGGGATCTCTCCAATAAGTGCAAAGATGGATTTGTCTTTTAAGTTTGGGGTAATGATGTTAGGCTAGTTATGAAGGCCAAGGGTTTGTTTTGTTTTTGGATGGTTGAGCATGATTACTGTTTGAGGGAAAATCCTAAATGGAAAGAGTTTCAAAGGTGAGAAGTTGTAAGCAATGAGAGAAGCTTCGGCCAAAAAGATAGATAATTGCAGGTTTTAGTCCATTAGGCTATGGAGTCATAATAGGATTTAATTGAAACAGCAAGAGGCAAGAGTTGTCCATGGGGCAAGTCATCTATGTCTAAGGATCTCTTTGAAGTTTGATTTATGGAATGAAATGGTACAATAAGAAGGAGAATTAAACAGATGAGGAACAAAGAGCAGCCTGGGATCTAGTAAGTACTTCTAAACTAGCCAGCCTTTGACATAGACTCAAGAAAAACATAAAAGTAAACTAGGATCTGGTAAGTGCTTTTAAACTAGCCAGCCTTTGATACACTTTCAATAGAAAAAATTTTAAAACAAAAGGAAACTTGAAGGAAACTATTGGAGTAGAAACTAGCGGGCCGGGCTCACCACAAATCCTCTCCTAGATCTGCTTTACTTGGTTACTTTCAAGACAAACACAAAGATAACACAGAATGGCCTAAGATCTGGTAAGTACTTCTAAACTAGCCATCTTTTAACACATTCCAAGGGAAACATTCAGACAGTCTTTGGGGATAAAACTAGGACCAGAGCACACCATATCTTCCATAGTTCATCTCTACTTAACTAATACTGAACATAACATTCGAGAATAATATTCAACTAAGGCAATAAGACGAGGGAACACCAGCATTCTTATGCTTAAATTGAATTAAATCATTCCTAAATAACACAGATTGGAAGAAAACATGTAAATAAAGATTTTCAGTCAGAGAAGGGTACTGATATACAGTAGGTCCTAACTCTATGCATGTTGTTCTTTATAAGAGAAGATGAACACAGTGGAAACAGAAACAAAATAACAAGTTACAATGAGAAAAACATCACCGTCAACATAGACCAGGATCCCATAAATCAGCTTGTATTGATGCTCCAAACCAGTTACAGCTTTAAGTCCAATGCTTTAGTTTAGCAATCATCTACTCATCTCAACCTAACTTATCTATCACAAGTAGAGCTCCAAGGGCCAGTGAACACTATTTACAATCATAAGTTTAAGCTCAAATGTATTTCAAAATTCAAAAACCCGCAGTTTCTCATCTTCTACAGAATTATTTATAGAAGAATGAGGAGGTGAGACCTGATAAAAGATCTCTCAGGAAAATTAATACAGATTCAAGATTTCTCGCCCTTTGAGGGGCTCAATGGAGAAGTTTACAAACATTCTGTCTGTATTAACTGTTTTACATTTATGAATTAAGCTCGGTGGGAGCTTTTATTGACTTTAAGGCTCTATGTCATGTTTGGAGTAACTCTGCAGATATTTTTAGCATTTAATTTCCTTGCATAAGTAACTCTTTGGCTGCGCTGAGGCGAATATCTTCATTTGATCAAAATCTTCGGCCTCTGTTTTGAATGCTTTGAGGCACAGGTGGCACTTATGGTAGCTGGGAGGAATCAATTTGCCTCAAATGTGGTGCTGGAGGCCTTTCTGTCTGTTAAACACTTATGATGTTCCTTTAATTATGTTTTAATTCTGGGAATTAGGCTTTTGATAATCATTCTTAGCCATAATTCCAAAATCTGTCTTCAATCTTCTGTTCTGCTGCACTCAGTCTTCAACACTGATACTCTTTAACTCATGGTTTAATAAAACAGTGTCTTGTCGATGTGCAGGCCGCGCAGGGCTCGTATGGCATCATTGCCTCATGAAGCAATGATGAGACATGGAGTCGAGCCCCGTGAATGGTTTCCTTTGATAAATCAAAGGCGTGGGAATCGTCATTCCCGGCCTTTGGCTTCCTTATTTATATAATGGAAAACCATTAATCCCTGCAAAATACAAACAATAATTATAAAATCCTGCGTAATTGGGGAAAAACTGCTTCAGAAGGCGGAGGGAAGAGCATGGAGATCAGCCAAGAGGAGGTTAAAAAGGAGAGTAGGGGAAGAATAAAATGGAACCATTGGTCGCGCAATGATCAACGACGGCAATTGATTTGAAAACCCTTTGGTGAATGGCGGAGGGCGATAAAATAAGACGGGAATGATCTGGGACCATCCGATCTGGACACGTGGACGGTCCAGATCCAATCGAAGGATCGTAATCGGGGGCAACACTCAAATGGCACCAATGTAAATTTTCGATGCGACAAAGCGGTGACCGTTGATATGAGGATCAGATCAACAGTGGAGAATGAATCGGAGGGATGGCCGATCGGGAGGAACAAACAAATGCACCGATCGAAAAATGCAATGCGATTGAGCGCGGGCCATTGATATAAGGATTATATCAACGGTGGAGAATGAATCAGAGGGTTAGCCAATTAGAGGGAGCAAACAAAGGCATGCGATGAAAAAATCCGATGCGATTGAGCGCTGGCCATGTGATCGGCTTACGATCAACGGCGGGGATTGGTTTTAAAGCGAACCGGCATAAAACCCTTTAAAACTTTATAAAACCCAAAGTTTAATTTTATACGAAGTTTTTGGTTTTGGGGGCAGGTTTTATATATATGAAGTGGATAGGCGCCCGACTGCGGGGCCTTTATATGGAACATGATGGGCCCGGGGCATATATATCAAAGAGCTAATCGCAATCGGAGCACCGGGCTCGGGCTTTTCAATCAACCCATTGGAATTTTGCGATGCGATTTGAGCACCTTGGGATCTTTAACACTTGGTCCCGGGTGAAAGTCATATGGAGTAGAAAGGCGGGGGGGCAGAGTTTATGTATATATGACCCAATCGCATCGGAAATTTTGATGCGGGTCTTTCAATCAACCCATTTGTGAATTTCTCCGATGCGATTGCGCGATCGGGTCTTTTTAATCTAACCATTTTCATTTAACACGTGACTTTGGCACATTAGATCAAAAATTTGGATAAATGGGTTTTATGACTTTACAAAAGAAAAAAAGTGATCGGGAATGGATTTTCACAATGATTTAGCACCCGATTGCGGGCCCACGGTTTGTATGGAGAAACAATATGATCGAGGGTTATGGAACAGAGGGCCAATCGCATCGGAGTTTGTCTACAACAAAAATACTTGTGCTCGTTGTGTTTTTCCGATGCGATAAGAGCTTGGATGTCTAGCGCTTGGTTCTAGCGCTGGGGCGCGTGGAGGGGAAGTGGTTTAAAACCTAGCCCAAGGGGGCTTAAGTCCTTTGTAGTAAAAACTTGTTTTTTATGAAAATTTTCAGAGTTTTCAATGGATTTGGGGGTTTCAGTATAGTTTAAAAATGAGTTTTAAACTATGTAAAGAGGATTTTCACGAATGGGAGAAGAGGAATCACGAAAAATAAAGGAGTTTATGGAGAAAAAAAGGGGAGAAAAATGAAGGTTAGTTTTGGAAGAGGGGGGGGAAATGATGGTTTTACAGAAGTCTTTCTCTTGGAATTTAGCAGAAATTACAGAGTATAAAATGGAAATAGCAAATGAATATTTTGGACAGAGGCATGAGGCCTTCAAGAGTCTTCAAGAGCCAACACTTTTTAGCAATTAAATTTTTTCCTTGAAGGCTCAAAAATTCTTAGCCACTTTTTGATATAACAAATTTTATAGGTGGTTAATAGTGGCCCCACTTGGGGATGGTGCCTTCTTGAAGGCATCAAGAACTTCAGACTTGCATTCTCTGGGAGGCTGACCTGTGCCACATCCATTGTGTTCTCTGGGAGGCTGACATGTGCCTCATCCATTGGGCTTCCCTTCCTTTGCTGGGATGATATTGCTCTGAAAACACATTAGCAGCTATAAAAACAATGGATCTTTCATCAACAAGCTTTCCACCTACCCAATCCTATTGATCTAACATTTTTTCTTCATTAGAGTGCACTTGGATTGGCAAACTCTTTTACAACATTTTATTCCTTTGAAAGCAAGAAGACTAATCTATTTCTACTCCTTATTTCTCCATGGACTTAGATTAAACAGTTGAGCCCATTTGATTCTCTACCTAATCTACTAATCTGTTAGGATTAAACAGTCTAACAGATTTTTATGCTCTAAATTCTACAACAGAAATTTAAAAGCATACAAGTCAGGATTAAACAGTCTAACTTGATGCTGGTCTATGGCATAAAAAACAAGCTGCACATAGATATTATTTTGCAGAAAATTAAATAAAAAATGGAAGGCTTAAGATATGAAAGTTTCTCATCATGGCCTTCTCTTTTCTTTATAGCTCTATTTTGAATTTGTTTGAGTTGTTTTCTTTTATTGACTGGCTCAGATTTTGAGCTGATTAGAACCAGTTTTACATCTTTTGTGACTCAGGATTTAAAACAGATTTGAGTCATCTCTCTTTGGAAACTTAGGTTCAGATTTTGAGCATGTTTGAACCTTTAATTTATAGCCTAATCTACCTACTAATAAGCCAAGATTAAACAGTTTGGAAAATCGAATTCACTATCCTATCAGCAGTAAATTTAAAACTAATTAGTCAAGATTAGGCTATTTGACTAACTAGAAGTGTGTTTTGCAGGAGTGGCATTTAAGTTTTCACACTTTCAGATTTGTTTCTCTTTTTGGTATGGGGCTGTACCTTTCTTGTTGTTTACAATCTGCCCTCTTTTCTTTCTTTCACTGTTTTTGTATTTTTGAGTTTTCTAACTTTGAATGCAATGGTGGATGAGATATTTACAATGAGAAAAAGATAAAAAGGATTTCAGAACATAACATGGATCAAGAGAAGTAATGCTTAAGCATCCTGCCATTGACAGGACCCCCAAACAATCCTGCTCCATTCAACTCCTACAAGAAAAATGCATTATTACCAGCAACTAAATGAATAGAGTAAGGGCCAAGCCATAAGTTGTCAAATTTTCCATGCTTGCCGTTGTCTTCCCTCCTTGAGTCCCATTTTAAAACTTTGTCCCCAATTTTGAAATTGCTGGCCTTAGTTCTTTTGTCAAAAATATTTTTAATGTTGTCCTGTTTCTGCAATGCTTTGTCATAAACTTCCTCTCTGGTTTGCTAAAGATGAATGGTCTGATTTATTCTTCTGATCATGTCATTTTCTTCAGTTTTCAATTCTTGGATCAGCTTCATCACTGGTACACCAAGGCTATTTGGAAAAATTGCATCAGTACCATACACAAGCTGGAAGGGTGACATGCCAATAGATTTATTCAAAGTCAATCTGTCAGCCCAAAGTGCATGAACTAGCTTTGTGTGCCAAGACTTTTTATTGTCTTCCAACAGTTTCTTTATTATGTTCACTAAAATTTTGTTTGAGGATGCGGCAAGTCCATTACCCTGGGGGTAATAAGCCGTGGAATGCTCCAATGTTATCTAATATCTATGACAGAACTCAACCATCCTCTTTGATCCAAATGCTGCTGCATTATCAGCGATGATCTTGGTAGGACAACCAAATCTAGAGAGAATGTTAGTCTCCATAAATTTTATAATAACAGAATCATTGGCCTGCCTACAAGGTATGGCTTCTATCCACTTAGTGAAATAGTCTGTGGCAGTGAGAATCCATCTATGTTGGGCAGAATAGGGTGGATGGATTTCTCCTATGAAATCAAGTCCCCACTGTTGAAATGGGGCTTCAAAAGTTATTGGATGCAGAGGTAGGGGTAGCAGTTTTCTTTTGCCTTCAAAAAGCTGACATTTATGACAGGCAATGATCATTTTATGCACATCATGAAAAAGAGTAGGCCAGTAGAAACCAGCCCTCAAAATTTTGTTGGCAGTTGTCTTCCAGTATAAATGACCTCCACACTCTCCTTCATGGAGTTCATGCTTCACCTTCTCTGCATCCAACTCAGGAAAACATCTAAGCAATAGACCACTTGCATTTTTCCAATAAAGACATTTATCTATAACACAATGGTTTACAACTTTTAACTTTAAGAATCTTGCCTTTGTCTTTGTCAAACCAGGAGGTGTATTTAAATTAAGCAAAACATAAATAATATCAGCATACCAAGGAGAATTCATAAAATGATCTTCAACTATAGGATTTGAGAATCCTTCTTGGTCATCCAGAGCATCAATCATATTAATATCAAGAACTTCAAAATTTGATTCAATCATTAATCTAGCTAGACCTTGGCCTTTGATGAGTTTAGTGGATTTTATCTCTAAATCATACTCGAGAATAACAACAATCCACTTACCTCTCTTACCATCTGGGTCCTGTGTTAAAATGTCTTTAATAACTGAGTTTGGGACAAAGGCAATGATGTGTGAGTGAAGGATGTACACTACGAAGTCTTTCAAAGCTTAACCAAAGCAAAAGCTTGGATTCTCCATAATGGCTTTGGCAGCACAGGGCATCCCTCAATGCCTTACTAAAAAAAGAATGCAATAGGCTCCTCTTGTCCTTATGAGATTTTTACGTAAAAGGACAACAACTATGGTGTGTTACGATGCAAATGGAAAAATATAAAAATCTTTTGAAAAATCGGGACTTATAAGAGCAGGTGTTTTGGTTAACTTGTTTCACAGGTTCAAGGACTTCTTTACTTCCAAGGTCCATTTTACCCCGTGCTCCTTTTCCAACATGTTTGTGATATTCGTAAGGAGCTCAGCTAGATTAGGGATGAACCTTCTCAAAAATTTGATCTTCCCAATGAAATATTGCAACTCTTTGATGTTCTCAGGATGAGAGATTTGCAATATGGCCTGAATCCTCTTTGGATCTATCTTTATACCTTGTTTTGAAATAATGTGTCCAAGAAGTTTACCCTCTTGGAGCCCAAATAATGTCTTTTTAGGGTTTAAATATATTCCAAACCTTCTGCACTTCTCGAAAACCTTTCTCAAATGTTCTAAGTGTTCTTCATCTGTTTTTGAAAACACAGTGACATCATCAAGATAGATAATGATGAAAAAGCCCAGTTCTTCCGAGAATGCTATGTCCATGGCTCTTTGAAAAGTTGCTCCAGCGTTCATTAGACCAAAAGGCATTTTTAAATACATGAAAGTGCCCCATGGTGTAGTAAAGGCTGTCTTTAATTGATCAGCACGGTGAACTAAGATCTGATTGTACCCCGAATAGCCATCCAGCAAAGAAATTCTCTTAAACCCTACCACCCTTTGTAAAATATGATCTATCTTAGGTAAAGGGTAGTTGTCCTTTAATGAAGCTTTGTTTAAGTCTCCAAAGTCTATACAAAGTCTGATCTCTCCAGTTTTCTTCCTAACCGACACCAGATTAGACACCCACTCAAAATATCTAATAGGGACAATAATACCAACCTCGTACAATTTCATGATATCCTTTTGAACCAAAGGCAACTGGACAGGGTTTATTCTGCGCAGCTTCTGCTTGAATGGTTTTTGGTTTTCTTTGAGAGGGATTTGTGCTGTATTATTTCAGTGTCATAGGATTTAATATCTTCGTAAATCCATGCAAAAACATCAGAAAATTATTTAAAAAGCTCTATGTATTTGAGTTTAATGTGAGTTGGTAAAGTCTTAGACAGTTTAATCATCATAGGTTTAAGTTTACTGCCTATATTGCACTCTTCCACTTCAGTCTCTATAGGTTCCAGTGTTGGTTTATTTGCCACATCGTTAAAATCGAACAACTCTTCTAAAGGGGCCAGACCCTTAGGCAAACTTTCATTTTTAGAGTGCAGAGTTTCTAACTCCTCTGTTTCAAATTCTACATTCATTTGTGCTTTGTTTTCAAGTTCACTAGATAACAGGTTTATATTAGCAAGTTCAGGAGAACTTTCTTCTTCATCAAGAAAATTTTCTTCGCTAGGGCAGTTGGTTTCATAATCTGAATCCGAACTTGGTAGTTCGAATTCGTTTCTGAACTGCATGAAGTCTTCTATTTGTTTGTCTCCGTCGAACACCTGCCAATATTTTTCGTTATTAGGAACGGCTGGTCTAAATTTTATCTGAGTTGTGCAGTTTTTGGTTTCATATGGCATTAAGCATGTTCTAGCTGCAAGGCTAAATTGTGGGCAGAAATATTTCCTTTTCTTGGGACAAAAACCAGTTCGGACTGCTCGAATGTTTTTAAAAGGTCCATGGCATCGTTGCGGTAGGCCCGAAGTCTGGGATTATTTGCGTTATACTCCCCATTGAATTGCCTAATGACTAATTCAGAATCCCCGTGAACTTTAATTCTCTTGGCTCCTAACTTTTTTAACAACTGTAAGCCTAAAAGCAGGGATTCGTATTCGGCTATGTTGTTTGAACACTGAAAGTTTAATTTACAGGAAACACATTCTGTGTGGTTGTTTTCAGTGTTGCAAATCCAGACACCTACACCAGCGTTAGTCCTAGTGCATGACCTGTCAAAATACATACTCCATAGAGGACTGTTTTCGGTTTCGTCTGTTTGGTAACTTTCCTCTTCAATTAATGTGCTTTCAAATTGTTCATGATCAACGACACTTAATTGAATTTGTTTTGACTCATCAGGTTTTTCGTTAAGTGGAGAAACGTTTTCTTGAGTGTCGAGGTTTAAAAACAAAGGACACATGACTTGTATTTCAAGACCCATATTTGGTTTGCTATTGTTTAAAGGTTCAACAAACTGTTTTGACAGTTCTGTGGTATTTACATCCTCCTCTCTATCGGCCATTAACTTTGTTAAAGTTACGTGTTCATCTAATGTTTCTTCATTAAAAGGGATAAATGAATCAAGGCCACTGTTTACATAGTATAAAGGGGAGTTTTGTGGTTTGTCTTGGCTTGTCACTGTGTATTGCACATGAGACTCCCTATAAAGTCTCCTAGTCTGATTGAAAACAGGGATAGTCGCATAGGTCATGTCCATTTGCATAGTCCCTTGTAACTTACCCCCCCACGATCTTGATAACAACATTTCATATTTGGGGGGAACATCAGCCACAACAATATCCATTACTAAGCATTTGGCTGGAATCTGGGCTAAGTTAACAAAGAGATCTTTGATTAATCCTAAACATTTTACTCTGCTTGAGTCAAAGGAGTATAGATATTTATAACGTCTGGTGATTTCTAGACCAAGGCTCTCCATCGCAGCTTTAGGCATTAAATTATGAGAAGCCTCGGAGTCATGCATAGCGTTGTGCAAAATTTTTTCATGAACGTTTAAACTCACATAAAAGGAGGAACAGGTCCCTCTTGATGCATACCTTCAATCTTTGGACCAAAAATAAGCTTTGGTTGGTCATCATTAATATTTATTGTATCCTCATTCTCTTCAATGTTTAAAGCCTTCAAAATTTGGGTCCTATATACATGCTGGGCAGCTAACTCAGTCAAGGGGACGGAGATTTTGATCTTTGAAATTTCCTGCTCTAGGCTGAAAGTAATTTGACTTTTTAAAGTGTTGGTTTCAGCCTTATTAGCTGTCATTCTATCATCAATATCAGCTTGCTGATTTGTCCTATTTACATTTGACAAAATGGTTTTAACAGGAGTACTAGCTGAGATGTTAGTACTACTAATGTCTGCACTCTGTTTTTCATTGTTTTGAGTGCCTTTCTCTTTATCATTACCAGTATTTATAGCCACTGTTTTGTCCTTTTTTTTGACAATTTTAGGCTTGGTCGTAGTGTTGTTTTGTGAAGATTTGTCAAAGGTTTTATTGTTGGGGGTTTGTTGACTGGTTTTGCTTCTAAGGTCATATTCTTTTTGAGATTCTATGATGACATTTTCCATGTCTTGATAATAATTTTCATCATCATCTCTTATGTCATCATAAGGTGTGTATAGACCTTGTTTTCTATCATAATGAATCTCAAAGTCATCATTATCTACCCCCAGCATGTTGATATCATCCTCCTCTATTATTTCATCTGTTTCCTCAACCTCACTTACATAGTTTTGATCATCTTCCCTAGGCCTGTTTGGAGGTTGGTTCCTTCTAAAATTCTGATTTTGGTTCTGGTTTCTATTTTGAGGAGTGGTTTGGTTTTGACTGGCTTGTGCTCTATTAATTATGCTCATCTCTTTCATCATCTCCTCAATCATTTTCTCCATCTTTGAGTTGGAAGTAGAAGGTGTGTTTTCCTCTCTAAAAGACACTCTCTTTTCATTTTTCATTCTTGCTCTCTTCTCCATTAAGTTGATTTCCACAGAAAGAGCACCCTTTTTCATATCTTCAAGAGTTGCAAAATCTCTCTCTCTCAATTGATAGGCCATCTCAGGTTCAAACCCTTCAGGAAACTTGTTTAAAGCTGAGCCTTGTGGAGGTTTTAGTTTTGGGGAAAGTGCATTATACACACTATTGAATCTAGTGCAATAAGCTTGCACACTTTCCCCAGTGTTTCTATGGAGGTTCTTGTAGTCAGCAAGGACTTGAAGAGGGTTTTTATTTACTTCCCATTTGTTCAAGAATGTTTGATGGAAGGCTTGGAGATCATTAATACTATGAGGGGTTAGGCCTTTGAACCATTTTCTTGCTTCTCCCCCTAAACTCTGAGAAAATAGTCTAAGCTTGAAAAAATCATCATCAATTTCATTTCTGTCAAAGTCGTCATTCATCTTATCCACATGTTGTGATGCAGTTGTAGGATTGCTAGCATCATATAATGGAATTTTGGACTGATAGTCCTGTGGGAGATTGACTAATGGCACAGGAAGGACTAAGGGAGCATACCATGCTGCCACGATATGTGGTGTAGGTGGATTCACAAGGGGTGGATTGAGAAAAGGGAAAGTGGGCTGAAGTGTAGTGGTTTGAACAGTGGATGTAGGGTGAGCAGAAGTGGATGGACTAGGAATAGTCTGTTGAGCTGATCTTGGATGAGAGACACCTAGGTTATGAAGGAAATGCAAATCAGGAGGTATTGTTTCTCTACTACCAGGATTTTCACTTGTCTCCGGTGATGAAAGTGAAGACTCAGAGTCTAGCTGGATTATATCATCAAATGACCTAGTTCTAAATGGATTTACTAAGTCAGCTTGTGATTGATGTAGAGCTGTAAGATTTTCAGGAACTGAATTAGCTCTCAAGGGTGATATGAAAACAGTTGATAATTTAATCTTAGGAGACTTCCTAAGGATGCTTTCTGGATTATATACTATCTCAGGTGGATAAGGGTCAGGATGGGCTCTAGTGTGAATCTTTCTAGGAGCCACTATGCTACGTTTTTTAGACCTAAATAAACAAGAAAAGTTCAACTGGGTATGACAATCTTTGAGAGTTTAACTAGTCTGTTTTACAAATTTAAATCCTACAGTCTTCTAACTGAGTTTGAATGATATTATGATGATAAGGGTTCTCCCCAGTGGAGCCTTAAGGTCTGTTAAGGATTGTGGAGTCGCCAAGTGGAAGTTTTTAGCTCTTTTGGAGGTAAAAGGTTTTATGGTCCACCACCACGTTTATTGAATACCAATCTGAAATATTTTTAGGTTTTTTTGAGTTTCTGTGGTTGTATGGAAAACTAAAGAGTCTATAAAAACTGGCCAAGCAACTATGAACTCAAAAATCCCCAGCGGAGTCGCCAGAAATGTTAGGAATCTGTAATTAGCAAGATTGGCAAAGTCTAATCACAGAAACAACATCGTTTCAACCACTTTGGGATTCTAGGATCTAGCCCTCCTGAATCCGGAGAGGGATCTCTCCAATAAGTGAAAAGATGGATTTGTCTTTGAAGTTTGGGGTAATGATGTTAGGCTAGTTATGAAGGCCGAGGGTTTGTTTTTTTTTTGGATGGTTGAGCATGATTACTGTTTGAGGGAAAATCCTAAATGGAAAGAGTTTCAAAGGTGAGAAGTTGCAAGCAATGAGAGTAAGCTTCAGCCAAAAAGATAGATAATTGCAGGTTTTAGTCCATTGGGCTATGGAGTCATAATAGGATTTAATTGAAACAGCAAGAGGCAAGAGTGGTCCATGGGGCAAGTCATCTATGTCTAAGGATCTCTTTGATGTTTGATTTATGGAATGAAACGGTACAATAAGAAGGAGAATTAAACAGATGAGGAACAAAGAGCAGCCCAGGATCTAGTAAGTACTTCTAAACTAGCCAGCCTTTGACATAGACTCAAGAAAAACATAAAAGTAAACTAGGATCTGGTAAGTACTTTTAAACTAGCCAGCCTTTGATACACTTTCAATAGAAAACATTTTAAAACAAAGGGAAACTTGAAGGCAACTGTTGGAGTCGAAACTAGCGGGTCGGGCTCACCACAAATCCTCTCCTAGCTCTGCTTTACTTGGTTACTTTCAAGACAAACACAAAGATAACACAGAATGGTCTAAGATCTGGTAAGTACTTCTAAACTAGCCAGCTTTTAACACATTCCAAGGGAAACATTCAGACAGTCTTTGGGGATAAAACTAGGACTAGGGCAAACCATATCTTCCATAGTTCATCTCTACTTAACTAATACTGAACATAACATTCGAGAATAATATTCAGCTAAGGCAATAAGACGATGGAACGCCATCATTCTTATGCTTAAACTGAATTAAATCATTCCTAAATAACACGGATTGGAAGAAAACATGTAAATAAATATTTTCAGTCAGAGAAGGGTACTGATATACAGTAGGTCCTAACTCTATGCATGCTGTTCTTTATAAGAGAATATGAACACAGTGGAAACAGAAACAAAATAACAAGTTACAATGAGAAAAACATCACCGTCAACATAGACCAGGATCCCATAAATCAGCTTGTATTGATGCTCCAAACCAGTTACAGCTTTAAGTCCAATGCTTTAGTTTAGCAATCATCTACTCATCTCAGCCTAACTTATCTATCACAAGTAGAGCTCCAAGGGCCAGTGAACACTATTTACAATCATAAGTTTAAGCTCAAATGTATTTAAAAATTCAAAAACAAACAGTTTCTCATCTTCCACAGAAGTATTTATAGAAGAATGAGCAGGTGAGACCTGATAAAAGGTCTCTCAAGAAAATTAATACAGATTCAAGACTTCTCGGCCTTTGAGGGGCTCAATGGAGAAGTTTACAAACATTCTGTATGTATTAACTGTTTTACATTTATGAATTAAGCTCGGTGGGAGCTTTTATTGACTTTAAGGCTCTGTGTCATGTTTGGAGTAACTCTGCAGATATTTTTAGCATTTAATTTCCTTGCAGAAGTAACTCTTTGGCTGCACTGAGGCGAATATCTTCATTTGATCAATAACTTCGGCATCTGTTTTGAATGATTTTAGGCACAGGTGGCACTTATGGTAGCTGGGAGGAATCAATTCGCCTCAAATGTGGTGGTGGAGGCCTTTCTGTCTATTAAACACTTATGATGTTCCTTTAATTGTGTTTTAATTCTAGGAATTAGGCTTTTGATAATCATTCTTAGCCGTAACTCCCAAATCTTTCTTCAATCTTCTGTTCTGCTGCACTTAGTCTTTAACACTGATACTCTTTAACTGGTGGTTTAATAAAACATTGTCTTGTCGATGTGCAGGTCGCGCAAGGCTCGTATGGCATCACTGCCTCATGAAGCAATGACGAGACATGGAGTCGAGCCCCGTGAATGGTTTCCTTTGATAAATCAAAGGCATGGGAATCGTCATTCCCAGCCTTCGTCTTTCTTATTTATATAATGGAAAACCATTAATCCCTGCAAAATAAAAACAATAATTATAAAATCCTGCGTAATTGGGGAAAAACTGCTTCAGAAGGCAGAGGGAAGAGCATGGTCGTTGGATGGCATCATCCAACGGTGGAGATCCGCCAAGAGGAGGTTAAAAAGCAGAGTAGGGGAAGAATAAAATTGAACCATTGATCGCGCAATGATCAATGATGGCGATTGATTTTAAAACCATTTGGTGAAAGGCGGAGGGCGATAAAATAACACGGGAATGATCTGGGACCATCCGATCTGGACACGTGGACGGTCCAGATCCGATCGGAGGATCGCAATCGGGGGCAACACTCAAATGGCGCCGATGTAGATTTGTGATGCAATGAAGCACTGATCGTTGATCTGAGGATCAGATCAACAATGGAGAATGAATCGGAGGAATGGTCTATCGGGAGGAACAAACAAATGCACCGATCTAAAAATGCGATGCGATTGAGTGCGGGCCGTTGATCTAAGGATTAGATCAACGGTGGAGAATGAATCGGAGGGTTAGCCGATCGGAAGGAGCAAACAAAGGCATGCGATGAAAAACTCCTATGTGATTGAGCGCTGGCCATGTGATCAGCTTACGAGCAACGGCGGGGATTGGTTTTAAAGCGAACTCGCGGAAAACCCTTTAAAACTTTATAAAACCCAAAGTTTATTTTTATACGAATTTTTTGGTTTTGGGGGTGGGTTTTATACATATGAAGTGGATAGGCGCCCAACTATGGGGCCTTTATATGGAACATGATGGGCCTGGGGCATATATTTCAAAGAGCTAATCGCAATCGAAGCGCCGAGCTCGGGCTTTTCAATCAACCCATTGGAATTTTGCGATGCGATTCGAGCGCCTTGGGATTTTTAACACTTGGTCCTGGGTGAAAGTTATATGGAGTAGAAAGGTGGGGGGGCGGAGTTTATGTATATATGACCCAATCGCATCGGAAAGTTTGATGCAGGTCTTTCAATCAACCCATTTGTGAATTTATCTGATGCGATTGCACGATCGGGTCTTTTTAATCTAACCGTTTTCATTTAACACGTGACTTTGGCACATTAGATCAAAATTTTGGATAAATGGGTTTTATGACTTTACAAAAGAAAAAAGGTGATCGAGAATGGATTTTCACAATGATTTAGCACCCGATTGTGGGCCCACATTTTGTATGGAGAAACAATATGATCGGGGGTTATGCAACAGAGGGCCAATCGCATCGGAGTTTGTCTACAACAAAAAGACTTGTGCTCGCTGTGTTTTTCCAATGCGATAATAGCCTGGATGTCTAGCGCTTGGTTCTAGCATTGGGGCACGTGGAGGGGAAGTGGTTTAAAACCTAGCCCAAGGGGGCTTAAGTCCTTAGTAGTAAAAGCTTGTTTTTTATGAAAATTTTCAGAGTTTTCAATGGATTTGGGGGTTTCGGTATAGTTTAAAAATGAGTTTTAAACTATGTAAAGAGGATTTTCACGAATGGGAGAAGAGGAATCATGAAAAATAAAGGATTTTATGGAGAAAAAAAGGGGAGCAAAATGAAGGTTAGTTTTGGAAGGGGGGGGGGGAATGATGGTTTTGTAGTAGTCTTTCTCTTGGAATTTAGCAGAAATTACAGAGTATAAAATGGAAATAGCAAATGAAGATTTTAGACAGAGGCATGAGGCCTTAAAGAGTCTTCAAGAGCCAACACTTTTTAGCAATACATTTTTTTCCTTGAAGGCTCAAAAAGTCTTAGCCACCTTTTGATATAACAAATTTTATAGGTGGCTACCAAGGCCCTCTTCAAACCAATTGTCCTTTTCCTCTTCCTAGGAAGTTGTTATTCCTCATCCTCAATGTCATTAAGCGTGCCCATAGTTTCATCTAGAATAGCCTTAGCTTTTCCAGCCTCTTTTCGAGCTTTGATAGCTCTGACCTCACTGATGGATTTCTCTGTCTCTAACTGCTGGTTTTCTACCTCAAGGAAGTTGATCACATTTTTGGCCCTACCAAGATTGGTTTGTAGATCTCTAATCTGGGCATCCTTGCTCTTGATAAACATGTTTGTGATCCTCTCCTCATTCTAATCATCAGTGTCAAGGTGAATTAGCTGAAACTCTTGTTCAATTTCATGCTTGTCTTCCTCCTCTTCAACAATGACATCCTATGTAACCTTCCCCTTACCTTTGTCAATTTTTTATTTTATTTTATCTATATATATATATATATATATATATATATATATATATATATATATATATATATAATGTAGAAGGCATGGCCCCTTGCCTCTTAAGGGCAACAAACACATTCCTATTTCCCCTCTGGAAATTCAAAGGAAGTGGTTCAATGTTTCTCATCTTAGTGCCATCTGCCTCATTGCTCTCTTCATTGTGTGATGTTGTGTCATGAGATGAGGGTGAAGGGTTGTGGGAAGGTGATGAAGGAGGATCATCATGGGGTGAAGAAATGTGAGTGAGCGAATATGTAGGAACAATAGGAAGTGATGGAGGAATGGATTCTGGAGGATCGGATGAGGAAGGTATACCTTGCTGATGTTGGCCTTGTGGAGTAGTAAAAACCTCATTGGCAATTAAGGTCTCCCATGGAATGCCTTTCTGTTGTAGTTGGTGCATAACAACCATTTTGATAAGTGAGTGATGGAAGAGGCTTTGCATCTGTTGAGGGTAGTTTCTCTTTTGCACGATGTATGACATTTTATCAATGCTTCGGTAAAGGTAATAGGGTATGTGCAACATCCTCACTCTAGTAAAATGCATAAGAAACCTAATGTGGTATGAGTAAAGACGGGAGAACCTTCCCTAACATATGAAATACTTCATGATAATTCTCATCATAGGTGCATATCTATCAAGCAGGTGAGAGAAAGGAAAGATGGATTTGTTGTGGTCTTTATACCTGGGCTTAAGGTATGGCTCAAAGTAACTCATGTCAAGGTTAGCTTGCTTGAACCATTTCTCCCCTACACTAGGTATGCCTGTGGCATAGTTAATAGCATCTATAGATAACTCAAAGGTGACCCCTGCAAGGTTAACTTGTTTTTCCTGCATGTTAATGATAAATAGTCTAGTTAGCTCAGGGTGATTTTTCACCTGCTACACTTTTTCACAAAATCATAGCAACCTACATGTTTGAAACAAGAAATAGTAAGGGGATATTCCATGAGCTCTTTTGTACTGAGGTGTTCAAATCTATTTATCTTTCCTCCTTTATGATCATGCTTCCTTAGCATTTGGGCCTCACTACCACTGCCACTATCCTATGACATTGTAAACTCTGCATTTATAAAACCCTAGAGTGTAAATGGAAAGGAGATGAAGGGATGGTAAGAAATGGCAGTTTTGGAAATTGAATGGGATGAGTGAGTGAGGGTCTAGGTGTATGAGAATGAGTGAGAGGATAAAATAGCTCAATGACAACCCTCCAACTATGTAATTACCCTTTATATCACTGACACTCTGTCTAGGAAGATGAAATGAGGTTCAAACAGTGATTTCAAGATTGAAATTTAGGGTTTCTCTTAGGGTTTGATTTCATTCATTAAGAAAACACCAAAATTGCTTGAAGATAGGTGCATGGCATGTACTTACCCCTCAATATTTTTGGAGGACCTTTGGTAGAGACTTGGAAGTAGTTTGAGGTGATTTGAGTTATTTGAGGGCTTAGAAACCCTTCCTGGCCAAGAGTGCAGTGCCGAAGCTGAGGGCGCAGCGCCAAGGCTAAGCACGTAGCACCAGTCGTGAGCGCGCAATGCCTTTGAAAATGAGCAGAGGATGTTTTCTGGGCCAGGGCGCAGCGCCTCCCCCAGCACGCAGCGACACCTTCCAGGTGCGCAGCACCTTCAGAATTTGTATGGGGAAAAAATGCCAAGCACGCAGCGCCAGCTTCCAAGGGTGTAGTGCCAGTCTGAGTGCGCAGCGCCAAAAGACTTTACCCAAATTCACTTGGGAAACTCACATATTTTTCTCCCTTGAGTGCTCTTGGTCTTTTGAAAGGTGATAATGAATCTCTTGAAGTGTTAGAAGGGCTTTATAGGCAAATGTAAATTTGATTTATCTTTATAAACCCACTTTCTAATGTTTTAAAGTCATTTTTTCTTTCTCACTGATATTCTTTACACTTTTTCTTGTAGGTTTTCTTAATTCATAAAGTTGACTTTTCTTGTGTTCCTTGAGGCTTGACATGCTCATTTGACACTTTTGGGATTCAACCATACAGTAGCATATTCAAAATCCTCTTTTGCTTCCACCATGGATTTCAACTTACCATTTTACCTTCTCTGACCATATTCTTCAAAACCCTAGGTGTCTACAGCTCTTTTGTTGAAATCATTAGTGTTGTCTTCTAAGTTCTCTATAGCCCTTTCAAGTTCATTCATTTATCTCCAATTCACCTCACCTTTTTCCCTATTTCATCAATATTTTTTGATATATTTTCTTCATGTTTGGATTTGTCTGTCTGCTCCAGGTCATTTCTGCAAGTGGTCACTATTTTGGCACTCAACTAGACCATCAAGCTCAAAACCCTAGTTATCTTCAAGACCAAGTTGTTTCCCTTTCCTTTGCTGTAATTTGTCTTCATTTAGGAGTAGATAGTCTACCTCATCAACACCTTCTGCTGAAAAATCCTTCAACACTCATGCAGAAGTGCTAAACTCTTTGCATTTACCTCACTTGCAGACTTTGAATTGATGAGGAAATATTCTTTGGAAATATTTTAGGTCCTTCTTGAATAACCATGTCTTGACATTCTATTACATCTGAGCCAGATTCAAGCAAAGGAAAAATAGTGCATGAAACATCCAAGGACAACCTTAAATAATGTAAACCCTAATGACCTAGTGGGAGGGTCCTTTGACCTGATTTTGACTGGGATTTGACTTGGAGGTTTTCAAGTGAAAAACAGAGTATTTTCAAAAGTGTTGTATTGAAGATCCAAAATCCAATGTACTTGATTTATCTAAAGAGCCTATAGAGATAGTTTTGAGACCATCAATGCTTGAGGAACCTGAGGAAAAAGGGAATGAGTTAGCTATAGGAAAACCCTAGAGGGAAGGTGGAGTTCAGTGACAAGGGGAAAATAGGGCAATGAGGTCATAGGCAGGGAAGGAGGATGAAAATGAGATATATAAGCCAATGAAGAATTTGTAGGAGCAACAGGGTGACCATGAAAAGGGAAGTTGATAGGATAGTGAAAATTTTTCTATAAGGAGAATGAAGGCAGTGAGATTTCTGAAACTCACAATATTCAAGGAATTTTGTTTTCAAAAATCTATAAACACCCTTTAGTCATCCAAATATAGTGAAAAATATTGATGACTAACAGTGGCTCCACTTTAGGAGGGCAGCTGCTTTTAGGAGGTGTCAAGAACCTCAGAGTTCAGATCTCTGGTTTTGCAGATAAGAAGCCTCACATGCTTGCTAATTTATTCATGTTATTTCATTTTTCAAGGTTGATCTTTGATGCTGTTCTTTGAAGCTATGATCCTACAATATGAAAAACATGATTGCTTCAATATCAATTCTACCCACCCATCATACTTTTCCTAACTTTTTTTCTTCACTTGGGTGCATTTGGATTGGCAAACCCTAGACATCATTTTTTCTTTTGAAAGCATAAAAAATATCTACTTCTACCCTTATCACTTCCAAGAGCTTAGATTCGACTAATGGGCTCTTCTTATTCTATACCTAATCTACTTATCTGTCAAGGTTAAGAATTTTGACATATTTTCATTCTCTAAGCTATCAACATAAAATACAAAACATGACCAAATCAAGGTTAAGCTATTTGATTTGTCATGAGCTGTAGCATCTTGGACAAGTGGCACACAGATTTTATTTTTGTACAAGTAAAACTAGAAACTTGAGGGCTCATAATTTGGAGTTTGTTACCTATCCCTCTCATTTCTCTTTGGTTCATATTTAAGCTTTGGGAACCAACATATTTTCCTAACCTAGTCTACTTGATCAGCCAAATTTAGATGGTTTGGAAAATCTTGCTTCTCTAATTTATCAGCAGAAATTTAAAACATGTTCAATCATTGTTAGGCTGTATGACTGAACAAGACCTTCCTTTCTAGAAAGTAGTGGCATTTGGACTTGCACAATTTTAGAAACATTCTTTTTTGGTATGGGGATTTACCTTTTATTTCATCTTCCCTCTTTTCTCTTTTTGTTCTTTTTCTTTCTTTTTAGTCAAAACAATCTAAAACTAAAAAGATGCTCATAGTGCTGAGCTTATTTTCACTTATCTATCCTAATCTAACTTATATATGATATATACATTAGGTGAACTCTCTTTTCCTATACAGCCAATCAAGTAAGTGACTACATGTTTGATTTTCATTCAGCCCTTTAGGTATGTTGAAAAAACAAAAATGCCACTCCCATATTACTTGTTTTTTAACAGTAGTGATTAAGATCTTCTTTACACTCTGCAACAAACTTCTCCTGGCATATTTTAATCCCTTTTCAAATGTCTCTAAGAAACTGGCAAAAGGATCTCTAAATAATACCTGGCTATGAGGATTTGAAACATGGGCCTCATCTAGGACTATTCCTTCCTCCACTTGGCTAAGCTTGGGATTCTTTTGGGAAACAATTTCTTCCTCCTCCTCATGATCATTTGTCTTGGCAACCTCATAATATAATGCTATGTTTTCCTCCAGCAAGCCTGATATGCCTTGATTGAGTGGACTGAAATTTTCCTGAAAGCCATAATTTTGATGAGCAGGAGCACTCTTTGGCAATAAGACTTCTTGAGAAGGTAGCACAACATTAATATCAATTTGTTCTATAATTTCTGGTTGAAGAAATGTTTCCATGGATAGGTCAGTAGTAGAACAAATAGAAATATCTTCTTTACATAAAAATTTGGAGGTTGGATGTATGTTTAGGATCTGATTGATTTCTTCTTCAGTTAAAAGAGGAGGCATTTTTTTATTTCTTTGGATAGAAACCCAGTTTCCCTCTTTCTCTTGTGAAGGTTGGTCAAGGCTAAAGGTCTTATTGAGCCTCACAGAGAAGAGATGATGAATCATCACTTGTACCTTTAGAGAGATCTTGTGGATATTCCTTTATTTCCTGATTGATTTCATCCTCAACCAACTCCTTTTGGTTGTCATGATAGTTAACATGAGTATGAAATGCATGAATTTCCTCTAATAGATCCTCAGGATGCCAATTTCCCAAATCTTTATCAATGTTTATAAGGTATTGTATGAGATCCTTAGACTAATCACAACAATTTTTAGCTAATGATAAAGATGGAAATTTTTCCTTATAATCTTCATAAAACACCTTGTGGAAATATTTTAAAGAAAACAAACTACGAGGGTCCAGGCCTTCATACCATTCCCTTGCTTTCCCTCCTAATGTCCCCATGAACATTTTCATGAGGCAGTCCTCATGCCATTCAACTTTTAACCTCCATGTATGTATATGAAATCTGATGAGATGTAACAAGGGGTCATCAAACTTTTCATCTTGAAACATAGGCAGGTTTGAATCCCAATTTATCTGAGGAATTTTGTGTGGGAATCCAGGGATGTGATCTCTGTTCATTGGAGCATACCTGCATTGTATCCCTGGATTCATCTTTGTCAATTAGTCAGAGGAAAGGGCTACTGCATCTTTAAAACCAACCTTGATTCTTCTACCAGTGGAGTATTTAGGTCTATTGAGGGCTATGGAGTTGCCAAGTGGAATATTTCAACTTTGTTGTCCACCATCAGCAACCAAATATTTTTCAAGTTTGTAAGGTTTTCAGGTAGGGAACTTTCTTTGTGGATAGGTCTGCTAACAATTGAGTTTTCAGTCTTAGAAGTTTTTCTTAGGATTCTTTCTGGGTCATCAACTATAGTAGGAGGGTTTGGGTTAGGGTGAGTTCTGGTGTTGATTCTTTGTGAAGCTAAATTTCAGACCCACAACACAGAGAGGCTGAAAGTTTATAAGAATTTGAAAACAAAACCAATATGTATGAATATTGAATTCACAGATTAAGTGAATGGGTTTTCTTCTATCGGGTTTGATTAGTGCATTCCCAGGGGAGTCTTTGAGAAACAGTGGAGTCAACAGGGCTACTGAAGACCAGTGGAGTCACCAGGTGGATGATGCTAACTGTTTGAGGATTTGTTTGTTGTCCACCATCAATAATCGGATACTAACCTAGAGATGTTTTTGGGCTTTCATAGTTCTTTATGTAACACTAATATTCTTCATGAGTGTTCCCTAGTGTGTTTTCCATTGATGCTAGTATGGAAAATCAACCAAATATCATTATTGGCTAACACTTGATATATCTAAAATTGACAGGGGATTTTTGAGTTTTGAAGGAATATTTAAGTTGTTACTTACTCATATCCCCATCGGAGTCGCCATTATGTTAGCTCCCTATAATTTGGTAGATTGGCAACACCAAATAGACAAGGGTAACATCAAACCAACTTTGGATTCCTAGGACCTAGCCTTCCTGGACTCAGAGAGGGCTCTCTCTATGTTTTTATAAAAGATATTACTTTTTTGTTTTAGGATGCTGATTTTAGGCTAGTTAAATTGATAGGGTTTGTTTTTTTGTTTGTTTGGTTGGGTAGGTTGTCAAGAAGAACAGATAGAGTAAGAGAAGTTTAAACCATTGGTCTACGGGGTCTGTGAAAATATTGAAAAGGAAAACAATGAATCAAGGGTGTTTCATAGGGCAAGTTAACAAAATAAAATGGATCTTTCAGATAAAATGAGTATATGTTGACAGTAAGTTATGAATTTAGTACATTTAAAGGGCAATCAAGAATCCTTTATCCCTACTTCAAACAAGGAAAGCCTTCAGGACAATAGCTTGGTAAAACTGAAAAGAAATTAAGGATTATTCAGCTAGACTTCACTAAACAGACCTCAAAACCAAAAACAAGTAGTCCTAGAGAGCAGTTAAGAATTCTCTAACTATTACTTTCAGAGGAAAACATAGAGATAATAATGACAGACAGAGTTGAGGTGCCAAAACAACATATCTCAACCTAAAATTTATGTTCTATTATCATAGAAGCAATGAACATAATGTAAAACAAAGGAAAAAACTGACAAGAGTGGAATAAAATCACCATCTAACAAAGTTCATGAATCCTAGGAATGTGTTGGTTCCATTGATATTCAGTCCAAGAAATTTACAAGGCTCCAAAGCCAAACTTCATTACAACTCAGAGTCTATGCTCAATTCAATAACCAACCAAAAAAAATAATGAGGCTTACATGAAGTATTTAACTGCCAAATGAGGAGGTGGAAACCCTATCTAGGGTTTTAGAAGCCATTAATTACATAATAAATGCATTTGACCATTGAGACCATGGAAGGCCTAAGGCACAAATATCCCAAACTCATTCATGACAAAAATAACTTCTAACATAACTCCTCAGCTAATTTTAGAGATATTTATCCTTTAAGCCTCAAAAATATATTTTTCAATAAATCCTTGTTCCTTTTGTTGACTTTCAGTCATGGGCACAGTGCCAAGGTACAAGGGCACAATGTCATGTCAAGGGCGTAGCGCCAAATCTAGAAAAATTACATCTTTTGCAGCTGAGCTTTGGAGGCCTTCCTGGTGTCCAAATGAGCTCCATGATAGCTCATTGGAAATCCTATCCTGTCTAGTTTCCAAATATACCTTTTTATTTCAGAATGGTTTCCATTTTCCTACTCAAAAATCCATTCTCCCAAGACTTCCTAGGGCGCAGCGCCAATGCTGAAAAGAGGGCAGAAAGGTGTTTTTTTAATGGTTTTTGGCCTTTTTAGGGGACAAGTTTTGCTCCAAATGACCTGAAATTTTCTGAGGGTGATGTTCTATGCATGAGAAACATAAAAATGTAAAAATTTTCACAATTGAGTGCCCCAAAAAAGAGCGCAACGCCATTGGCACTGTGTGTTTGGCCCTTCTTTCTGCAAACCAAACAGTCAAAATTTCAAAAACTTGCACCAAGTACCAAAATTTGGATTTTACCTTACTGATCATGTTTGGGAGGCTTGGAGGGATGAATAAGAAAGGATATCAAGATTTTCCTTCTCCTTTGCCTCCTTTTGTGCTTGAATCTTTGAAAGGGCTCTTTTGAGTTTTTCCCTTGCAATTTTGTTTCTTAAGGCATAATGCCTTGCCATCTTCTTCTATAGGTAAATGTTTCTTTTTGCTTTCTCAAGCTGATCCTCTAGGTGCATATTGGCTCTTTCTAGCCAATATTCTCTATCATATTTTATTTCCATAGAAAGCAGCTCACTTGGAGTGAGCTTCTCTGCTAACTCTATCTCTTTCTCTCTTTCCCAGGCTAGGGCCCTCTTCAAACCAATTGTCCTTTGCCTCTTCCTAGGAAGTTGTTCTTCCTCATCTCAATTTCATTAAGAGTGCCCAAAGTTTCATCTAGAATAGCCTTGGCTTTTCCAGCCTCTTTCCGAGCTCTGATAGATCTGACCTCACTGATGGCTTTCTCTGTCTCTAACTGTTGGTTTTCTACCTCAAGGAAGTTGATCACATTTTTTTCCTTACCGAGATTTGTTTGTAGATCTCTAATTTGGGCATCCTTGCTCTTGATAAACACGTTTGTGATCCTCTCCTCATTCTCATAATCACTGTTAAGGTGAATTAGCTGAAACTCTTGTTCAGTTTCATGCTTGTCTTCCTCCACTTCACAATGACATCCTATGTAACCTTCCCCTGACCTTTGTCAATTTTTTTTTATTTTGTTTTATGTATAAGGCATGGCCCCTTGCCTCTTAAGGGCAACAAACACATTCCTATTTCCCCTCTAGTAGGTCAAAGGAAGTGGTTCAATGTTTCTCATCTTAGTGCCATCTGCCTCATTGCTCTCTTCACTGTGTGATGTTGTGTCATGAGATGAGGGTGAAGTGCTGTGGGAAGGTGATGAAGGAGGATCATCATGGGGTGAAGAAATGTGAGTGAGCGAAGATGTAGGAAAAATAGGAAGTGATGGAGGAATGGATTTTGGAGGATGGGATGAGGAAGGTATATCTTGCTGATGTTGGCCTTGTGGAGCAGTAAAAAACTCATTAGCAATGAAGGTCTCCCATGGAATGCCTTTTTGTTGGAGTTGGTGCATAACAACCATTTTGATAAGTGAGTGATAGAAGAGGCTTTACATCTGCTGAGGGTAGTTTCTCTTTTGCACTATGTATGACATTTTGTCAATGCTTCGGTAAAAGTAATAGGGTATGTGCAACATCATCACTCTAGTAAAATGCATAAGCAGCCTGATGTGGTATGAGTAAAGACGGGAGAACCTTCCCTTACATGTGAAATAATTCATGATAATTCTCATCATAGGTGCATATCTATCAAGCAGGTTAGAGAAAGGAAAGATGGATTTGATGTGGTCTTTTTACCTGGGCTTAAGGTATGGCTCAAAGTAACTCATGTCAAGGTTATCTTTCTTGAACCATTTCTCCCCTACACTAGGTATGCCTGTGACATTGACAGTAGCATCTATAGATAACTCAAAGGTGACCCCTGCAAGGTTAACTTGTTTTTCATGCAATTTAATGCTAAATAGTGTAGTTAGCTCAGGGTGATTTTTCACCTGCTGCACCTTTTCACAAAATTCATAGCAACCTACATGTTTGAAACAAGAAATAGTAAGGGGAGATGCCATGAAATCTTTTGTACTGAGGGGTTCAAATCTATTTATCTTGCCTCCTTTATGATAATGCTTCCTTGGCATTTGGGCCTCACCACCACTACCACTTTCCTCTGACATTGTAAACTCTGCCTTTATAAAACCCTGGAGTGTAAATGGAAAGGAGATGAAGGGATGGTAAGAAATGGCAGTTTTGGAAATTGAATGGGATGAGTGAGTGAGGGTCTAGGTGTATGAGAATGAGTGAGAGGCTAAAATAACTCAATGACAACCCTCCAGCTATGTAATTACCCTTTATATCACTAACACTCTATCTAGGAAGATGAAATGAGGTTCAAACAGTGATTTCAATCTTGAAATTTAGGGTTTCTCTTAGGGTTTGATTTCATTCATTAAGAAAACACCAAAATTTCTTGAAGATAGGTGGATGGCATGTAATTACCCCTCAATATGCTTGGAGGACCTTTGGCAGAGACTTGGAAGTAGTTTGAGGTGATTTGAGTTATTTGAGGGCTTAGAAACCCTTCCTTTCCAAGAGCGTAGCACCGAGGCTGAGGGCGCAGCGCCAAGGCTAAGCGCACAGTGTCAGTCCTTAGTGCACAACACCTTTGAAAATGAGCAAAGGATGTGTTCCGCGCAAGAGCGCAGCGCCTCCACCATTGTGCAACACCACCTTCCAAGCGCATAGCACCTTCAGAATTTGTATGAGGAAAAAATTCCAAGCGTGCAGTGCCAACTTCCAGGGGCGCAACGCCAAAATAATTTGCCCAAATTCACGTAGGAAACTCACAGATTTTTCTCCCTTGAGTGCTCTTAGTCTTTTGAAAGGTGATAATGAATCTCTTGAAGTGTTAGAAGGGCTTTATAGGCAAATGGAAATTTGATTTATCTTTATAAACCCACTTTCTAATGTTTTAAAGTCATTTTTCCTTTCTCACTAATATTATTTACACTTTTTCTTGCAAGTTTACTTAAGTCATAAAGTTGGCTTTTCTTATGTTCCTTGAGGCTTGACATGCTCATTTGACACTTTTGGGGTTCAACCGTATAGTAGCATCTTCAAAATCCTCTTTCGCTTCCACCATGGAGTTCAACTTACCATTTTACCTTCTCTGACCATCTTCTTCAAAACCCTAGGTATCTACAGCTCTTTTGTAGCAATCATCAGTGTTGTATTCTAAGTTCTCTATAGCCCTTTCAAGTTCAATCATTTCTATCCAGATCACCTCACCTTTTTCCCTATTTCATCAATCTTTTCTGATATATTTTCTTCATGTTTGACTTTGTGTGTCTCCTCCAGGTCATTTCTGCAAGTGGTCACTGTTTTGGCACTCAACTGGACCATCAAGCTCAAAACCCTAGTTCTCTTCAAGACCAAGTTGTTTCCCTTTCCTTTGCTGTAAGTTGTCTTCATTTAGGAGTAGATAGTCTACCTCATCAACACCTTTTGCTGAAAAATCCTTCAACACTCCTGCAGAAGTGATAAAATCTTTGCATTTACCTCACTTGCAGGCTTTGAACTAATGAGAAAATCTTCTTTGGAAATCTTTTAGGTCCTTCTTGAATAACCATGTCTTGACATTCTATTACATCTGAGCCAGATTCTAGAAAAGGAAAAACAGTGCCTAAAACATCCAAGGACAACCTTAAACAATGTAAACCCTAATGACCTAATGGGAGGGTCCTTTGACCTATTTTTGACTGGGATTTGGCTTGGAGGTTTTCAAGTGAAAAACAGAGTATTGTCAAAAGTGTTGTATTGAAGATCCAAAATCCAATGTACTTGATTTATATAAAGAGCCTATAGAGATAGTTTTGAGACCATCAATGCTTGAGGAACCTGAGGAAAAAGGGAATGAGTTAGCTATAGGAAAACCCTAGAGGGAAGGTGGAGTTCAGTGACAAGGGGAAAATAGGGCAATGAGGTCATAGGTAGGGAAGGAGGATGAAAATGAGAGATATAAGCCAATGAGGAGTTTGTAGGAGCAACAGGGTGACCATGAAAAGGGAAAATGATAGGATAGTGAAAAATTTTCTATAAGGATAATGAAGGTAGTGAGATTTCTGAAACTCACAATATTCAAGAAATTTTGTTTTCAGAAATCTATAAACACCCTTTAGTCATCTAAAGATAGTGAAAAATAGTGATGACTAATAGAAGGTATTCCACATAATGTTGTTGTGAAGTCCTTGTCCTTCTATCCAAGATGATGTCTTCCGTCAACTTATCCAAGTACTCTGGAGAAAAGTCATTTATACATGGAAATTGAACACTCTCCTCTAGATCCATTATCATGGGAGGCTCATAAAGTTTCAAGTTCTCTACATTGACCATGAAATACATTTGCATAGAAGCTGGTAGATCAAGGTGGAAAGCATTTGTGCCAATCTTCTCCAAGATAATGAATGGGCCATATATGATCAGCTTGAGATTTTTACCTTCTTTCTTCAATCTGTCTTTACTGATGTGAAGTCATAATCAATCTCCAACCTAGAATTGATGATCAAATTTTTAATTGTCATGCCTAGATTTATATCGTGCCTGACTCTTTTCAAAATATTCCTAAATTGTTTGGTGCATCATCTGGATCCTTTGAATGAACTTGAGAGATATAATTTTATCACTATGTTCATTATAATCCACATATTTTCCAAAGAGAAAATCCAATGGTGAATTTGGCAAGTATCCAAAACATGTCTCAAATTGTTGTGTAACCAGCTCCAAAAATAGAAGAAAAGAGATATCAACACCTTAGAAATAAGCCACTTCGAGGGGGCAACCTCCAATGCATTACATGAATGAACAATTCTTGGATGATACAATTTAAAAAACATCCTTTCTATATATAGGAGTCCATGTGGCCATAATGTAATCCTAGTGGGCCACAATGTAATCCTAGCCGAACTAACAATAATAATTTAAGGGCACAATAATAACAAAATGGGGGTTACAAGGGTACAATAATAACAATAAAGGGGTTACACTAATAACAATAAGGGACTATACTGGTAATATAGGGACCTAACATGACCCTCTCCTTCAAAAAAGTGTTGTCCTCAACGCTTGAGTAGCTCTGGGTGCTTCTGTATAAACTTCTCATCCTCCCATGTAGAATCTTCAGTGGGTAAGTTCTTCCACTTGATGAGATACTCTGAAATTGATCGATTCCGTAGCTGTCGATTTCTTGTTTCCGTGACCGCTTCAGGTTCCAATATGATTTTTCCTTCCTCATCAAGTTCTGGCAATATTGTTTGAACTGGAAGATTTTCACCTATAACCTTCTTTAAGCATGAAACATGGAAAACTGGATGCACTCGTGAAGAAGAAAGAAGCTCCAATTTGTATGCCATAGTACCAATCTTTTGCAACACCTTGTAAGGACCATAGTACTTTGGCGATAATTTATTATCCTTCTTAGCTTGCTTGAGGGACATTTTTTTGTATGGTTGTAGCCGTAAAAATACCTAATCTCCTACATCAAAACTTCTCTCGCTGCGATGTTGATCTGCCTGTTGTTTCATTCGATTTTGTGCCAAATTTAGGTTATCCTTTAAGAGTTGGAGAACTTCTTGCCGATGCTCGATGTGATCTTCCACTGCTTGAACCTTCGAATTTTCCCTTAAAGATGATGTGATAGATGGTGGATGATATCCATAAAGTGCCATAAATGGGGTCATCTTTGCTGCAGTATGGAAGGAAGTGTTATACCACCATTCAGCGAGAGGTAACCACTTGACCCATTGTGTTTGTTTATCAGATACAAAACAACGAAGATATCCTTCCAAACATTTATTTACTATCTCGGTTTGACCATCATATTGAGGATGATAAGATGAGCTATGAGCTAATTGAGTACCCAAACAAGAAAATAACTCCGTCCAAAAATTTCCAGTAAAAATGGGATCTCTGTCGCTCACAATAACCCTTGGGTTTCCATGTAGCTCTTGAATTGTGTCCATAAATGTAGTAGCAACTGTACTTGCTTTAAATGGATGAGATAATGCACAAAAGTGTGCATACTTGGTAAGTCTATGAACTACCACCATGATGACACTCTTTCCTTCGGACTTAGGTAAACCTGTGATAAAATCCATTGAAATCTCCTCCCAACATTGACTTGGAATGGATAAAGGTTGTAGAAGTCCAGGGGTCTTAATTGTCTCAACTTTATTCTGCTGGAAAACCAAACATTTTGCCACAAAATTTTGAATATCATATTTAAGGCCATCCCAAAAAAAATATTTCTTCACCCTGTGGTAAGTTTTTAAAAATCCTGAGTGTCCTCCTAAAGCAGAAGTGTGCAATTCTAGAAGAATCTTTTGTTTTAGTTGGGAATTCTTACAAAGATATAAGCGATCTTTGTACCATAAGGAATCATTTTTCCAACTAAATGTATTAGATGTACTAGGATCTTGCTACAACTTTTGAATGAGTTCCCATACATCTTTGTCCTTCTTCCATTCATCTCTTGCTTCGGTTATCCAATTTGGTTGGATAATATAAATGGCGCAAAGCAATGCTTCCACCTCTTCATTCTTTCTTGAGAGTGCATCTGCAACAACATTAAGCTTTCCTTTTTTGTAGATTATTTCAAAGTCATAACCCAACATCTTTGTGACCCATTTTTGTTGCTCTTCGGAAGATAGTCTTTGTTCCAAAAAGTTTTTAAGACTATCATGATTAGTTTTTACCTTGAAGTGTCTTCCCATTAGGTAAGTTCTCCATTTCTTTAGAGCATGCAGTATTGCTAACATTTCCTTCTCATAAATAGGTTTCTGTAAATACTTTCCTTTGATTGGACGACTTTCAAAAGAAATGGGTCTTCCTTCCTGCATTAAAATAGCACCAATTCCATTTCCTAAGACATCACATTTCACAATAAAGGTTTTTGTGAAGTCTGGCGTAGCTAAGACCGGTGCTAGGCACATTGCCTCTTTAAGATGTTCAAAGGCCTTAGTTGCTTCAGGAGTCCATGAAAATGCATCTTTCTTCAATAATGTTGTTAGAGGTGCTGCTATTCTCCCATAATTCTTAACAAACTTGCGATAATACCCTGTTAACCCGAGAAATTCTCGCAACTGCTTTATGGTTGTGGGAACTTTCCATTCCTTAATGGCTTTAATTTTGTTAGGGTCTACTTTAACACCCTCGTGAGATACAATATGACCCAGATATTCCACCTCTTGTACTCCAAAGAAACATTTGGATATTTTTGCATATAATTGTTTCTCCTGCAATAGTTTAAGCACCTTGTCAACATGTTCAACATGATCCTTCCAAGACTTGCTATAGATTAGTATATCGTCAAAAAATACCAACACAAATTTTCTAAGGAAGGGTTTGAAAATGGAATTCATCAGCCCTTGAAATGTAGAAGGTGCATTGGTAAGGCCAAAAGAGTTCGAAATGTTGTTTTTCGAATATCTTCAGTCTTCATTCTAATTTGATGATATCCTGAACGAAGATCCAACTTGGTAAAATAATTTGCTCTATGTAATTCATCCAATAATTCATCAATCACACGAATGGGAAATTTATCTTTAATGGTGAGCTTATTGAGCTCCCTATAATGCGGACACATTCGCCATGATCCATCCTTCTTGTGTACCAATACTACAGGAGCAGAGAAAGAACTTTGAATAGGTTGAATTATACCCGCCTCTAACATTTCTGCAATCATACGTTCAATTTCGCTCTTTTGGACATAAGGATATCTATAAGGCCTGATGTTTGGAGGAACACTTCCCGAAATCAAATGAATAGCATGATCATGATCACGAATAGGTGGGAGTCCTTTGGGAGTTTCAAACACCTTGGAATGATTGTCCAAGACTTGTTGGAGATCTGCAGAAATAGATGATTTTGATGTTGGAACTTCTAGTGAGCATAATTGTGAAATTACACCTCATTGTTCTTTCTTTAGAAGCTTTTTCATGACATTAGAGCTTATTATATTTTTTGGCTTCCCTGCAATACCCCGTAATTCAACTTCCTTTCCTTCTGAAAAAAAATTCAAGAAAAGTTCTTGAAAATTAAAAGCTACCGTCCCTAAATATTGTAACCATTGTACTCCTAGTACAACATCAGTACCTCCCATAGGAATGGAAAGCATTGGACTAGTCAATACATATTCCCCCATGGTTAGCTTGATATTATGGCATTTTCCAGAGAAATTTATAGTTCCTCCATTTGCCACCATCACTTGACATTCTGGTGTTGGGTATAGGAAACATTTTAATTCCTTGGCTACCTTGCAATGAATAAAATTATGGGTGCTACCTGAATCAATCAACACTATTACGTTTTTCTTCTTGATATGTCCTTCTATCTTCAGAGTTTGAGGAGTGGTAATGCCTGCCAGTGCATTACACGATATGGTCGGATTCATTTCTTCCTCTTCTAGGGTTGGTTCCTGGTGTATATCCTCTTCTTGTTCATTTTCTTCTTCTTCTTCACAATCTATGTAAAATAATTTCTTCTCAGCACACTTATGGCCTTTAGTGTATTTTCTATCACAACTATAGCAAAGCCCTTTTGCTCTTTTTTCTTCCAATTTTTGTGGTGTCAACCTTGTAGGTTGTGGAAATCTAGGCGTAGAAACACTTCCTTCTTTATAGAAGTGAGTGGTAGGCTTCCTTGTCGCCATAAATTTACATTCAATTTTTCTTGCCAACCTGAATGCCTTCTCCAATGAATTGGGTTCCAAAACGCGAACTTCATGTTGGATGTTATCCTTTAAAGTGCCTATGAAGAGATCAATCATGTGTTCCTCTGAAATATCAGTTACCTTTATATTCAATTTTTGGAATTCCTCAATGTGCTCCCCCACTAAACCCTTTTGTTTGAGATTTATCAGTTGGCTAAAGAAGGTGTTGCTCTTTGTATCCTCATAATGTGCTATCATTTCCTCCGTAAAAATTGACCAAGTGACAATTTTTTTACGGGAGCAAAGCTATCAATACCATACAAATGCATTTTTTTCTAAATGTAAAGTTGCAATGCATACCTTTTGTGTGTTTTGCACATTATGGAGATCAAAATATTGCTCCATCTGTAGTATCCATGTTACAGGATCCTTTCCATCAAACTTCCTCATATCCATTTTTGGAATATGGTGGTTCTTCCCGCCAACATTAGAGTTTATGAAATCATGATTAACATTTATTTAGTTCTCATCATGAGTTTCCTCTACTATATTTTCACCATTAGGAAACATTTCTTGTATCAACTTTGTCAAACCTTCTCTGTTTGCTTTTAGATCATTCTTCATGTTTTCCATTTTAGATTCCATGCCAGCTTCCATGTCATCTATCTTAGATTCCACGTCTTTCTTCAAACCATCCATATTATTCTTCACACCATCCATATTTGCTTCCACGCCTTTCTTCAAAACTTCCATTTCATTTTTTGCTGCTCTTTGTGAGAGCGAAATTTGGTGCATTTTCTCTTGTAATTTTTATAGATCATGTTACAATTCTTCATATTCATGAGTCATAGTAGAGCCTTCTGAAGGCTTAATGGGTGTTGAATTATTTTTACGGGGCATTTTTTAGAACCCAATACTGATATCTATTCTACAATATTCCCTTGGAATCAATTCAAATTGATTTTTCAAACAATACTTATGCAATTCGGAAAAAAATACACACCTTTTTCTTGATTTTGAGGAGCTCGATATTGAAATTTTATTATCTCTGTGATTGCGGCTCTTCAATATCTGAAATTCAGCACTGAAGTATCCATATGAATTCTCTTTTGAATTCCACATGTCTGACCTGATTTGTATTCTCCAAGACAAAGTTATGTCCAATCTCCCACAATGACCTAATTATGGACTGGTTCAGTAGAGTGAAATTGTATGACTTGACACGTGTCACTGTTTCATCCTTCACCTCTAAAATTGATATCCAAGAAACTGCAGTCTGTGTAGTTGCGACCACTTTTTACGGCACTTCAATCCGATGCTCAGAGAGAGAGTTATTGAACTTTTCCCACGATCACCTCTTTGAGATGAAATTCAGGAGCCTGAAAAAGCACCACCTTCCACAGATCATATCTCAAAAAATATTTCGAATCAAGATCTGAAATTTTTTGACGAGTTTCCTCAGGATTTCGGCTTCGCACCCTAAAAATTTCAGATTCTGAACCTTCATAGAAAAAAATTTATAGTGAAAATTCCACGATGACCGGTTTAGGAGCCTGAAAAAAGACCTAAATTCCACAGATCATATCTCCGAAAATATTGCGAACCAAGCTCTGAAATTTTTAGATGATCTTCCTCGGGATTTCAGCTTCCCACCTTAAAAATTTCAGCTTCTGAAACTTCGTAGAAAAAAAAATTATAGCGAAAATGTCACGATGACCTGTTTGGAGCAGCGAAACCCTAGAATCCAAACCTCTGATACCAAATGTTGTGTAACCAGCTCCAAAAATAGAAGAAAAGAGATATCAATGCCTTATAAATAAGCCACTTTGAGGGGGAAACCTCCAATGCATTACATGAATGAGCAATTCTTGGATGATACAATTTACAAAACCTCCTTTCTATATATAGGAGTCCATGTGGCCATAATGTAATCCTAGTGGGCCACAATGTAATCCTAGCCGACCTAACAATAATAATTTAAGGGCACAATAATAACAAAATGGGGGTTACAAGGGTACAATAATAACAAAAAAAGGGGTTACACTAATAACAATAAGGGGCTATACTGGTAATATAGGGACCTAACACAAATGGTGAAATTTTGGTGGAAGAGTGCAAGGCCCAGTTGTATGTATGTTGGACATAATGTATCTATTCATCCCATAACTTAGGATTCTTACTGAATTATCCTTAGAGTAAATGAACCATTTTTTGTATGTCCATCGTTTTGTGGATGGAAATAAATACTCCTCTTGATCTTGGTTTCCATAATTCTCCACAAGCTTGTCCAAAAATCCCCGACGAATTGGGAATCTCGATCCAAGATAATGGATGTGGGTAGTATAAAATGGACCCATACATGTTGAAAGGAAAGGTGAGCAGTTTTCTCAACAATAATTTTCTTTTTACATGGCATAAATATACATATCTTTCTAAGCCTATCCACTACTACAAATAAGTAGTCATGACCCCTATTTGACATAGGCAACCCCACTACATAATCCATGGACATAATCTCCCAAGGATGATAAGGAACGTGGAGTGGTATGAACAACCCCAATTTTTTATTTGTGGGCTTGTAAGTAGAGGGAATCACATACCCCTTTACATACTTGGTTACAATTTCTTTCATCTGAGGCCAACAAAAAATCCTCTTAAGATGATCCATAGTTTTTCCTACCCTAAAATTCCCAATTATAAGAGAAGTGTGAGCTTCTCGAATTACATGTACACTTTCATTTGTAAGAATACATAACTTGCCAATATAGTAGAGTAATTTTCCTTACAAATAGTAGTTCTCCACCAGTGAACCATGGTTAGCCTCTCATAAACATCTTTAAAATCCTCATATGTAGCATATTATTCAACATAATTATCATGAGATAAAGAAGCATTCTTGAAAACAATAGATGCAGAGACAAGAGGTCTAGAAAGAATATTTGTTACTCTCTTACTTGCACCATTCTTATACTTTATCACCAAATGGATCTGTTGAAGAAAAACCATCCATCTAAAATGAAAAAATTGCTACAACTTGGTCTGTGGTTGGAGGTACTATAAGGGAGTATGGTCTATATGTATTATAGTCTACTTACCTATGAAGTAGTGCTTCTATTTCTTGACACTTTAAACCAAGGCATACAAATATTTTTCATATGTGGGATAATTAACAACAACTTGAGAAAAAGTTTCTAAGTGGTACAAATAGGCTTATGATGCTGCATCAATACTACACCCATGGCGTATCCACTGGCTTCAGTCTCAATATCAAATGGTTTTTGAATGTCTTATAAGGCTAATAATGGCATTCTTTTGATTTTATCTTTCAAGGTGTTGAAATCCTTCTATTTCTGTCCTCACCACTTAAAGTCTTGAACCTGTTTCTTGATCTTTTCCATTTCCACAATTGACATCCTGTACATGCCCACATTTGGAAGAGGGGAATCCTATTGAAGATGAATCTCATGTTGAATTTCCCTCTTGGGAGGAAATCCACCTGGTTCTTGGAAAATCTCATAAGAGTTAGAAAAAATATCAAACATTTCTTTCCTATGAGAAGGATCACACCCTTGGAAAGCCTTAGATGTATCAACATCTTTTTCTCTCACAACCATGAGAATATATTTATTGTTAGATTTTATGATTCTCCTCATCTGTCCTACACTAACAAGAGTTAAGTTTAATTTCATACGATGAGCTCTGACAATATATTCCACTTCATATTTGGTGAGATGGTATATCATGTCTAAATAAGGCTTCCTTTCTATCATATAAGTATGGGCTTCCCAAAAATATGCCACAAATGTCAAGTGGGAAAATATCCAAATCAACCTCATCTATAAACTTTGAAGCAATATAAAATATAACTCTACACTGCTTGGTAACATTTAGTTTTGCATTGTTGCATACCCAACCAAAAGGGTAGGGTTTTGGATGAGGTCTTGTTTCGAAACCCAACTTATTAACAATTATTTATGATATAAAATTAACTTGAGATGCCAGATCAAATAGAGTATCTATCTATGTGTGGTTAGATAAAACTATTATATGAAATAATTCACTTCTTCTTCTTTCAAAATCATGAGATGCATTCGCTAAATTTAACTAGCATGAAAGGAATTTTTACCTTACGCCCCAACAATTGTTATCTTCATCTCATCACCTGAATTAGAACCTAGGTCCTTTTGTGTTGTAGCAATAATTTTTTGCTTCCCTTTGCCACCATATTTCTTAGGGTTTAAATCAGGATGTAGTTTCCAATAGTGCTCCTCATCATTCTCATATTTTTTTATATGAGTACAAGATGGATTTCCTTCCTTTTTCTTTGTTTCATTATATTCTTACCATTTCCTTTTCCTTTGTCAAACTTGTCGTTTTGGAACTTTAATGTAGGCTTCCTTGTGTGATATTCTTGTACAATATTTCCCCTATTTTCAAGATGATTTGCTTGCAAATACTTCATCTATATTAATGGGATTAAACAAAAACAATGTGTGAAGAAGGTAATTGTGTAAAGCACCAACATATTTCATCAAAATTTCTAGTGAGTCTAAAGATATATTCAACGCAATGCCTGCCTCCTAAACTCTTCTATTAAGATTTGAACACTCTAACCCTTTCCCTGTATGATCCAAGATGATCCAGGAGAATATCAGTGGCCACCCACCTATTTCATTTGGACCTGCACCATCAATTATTTCATCTTTTCACTTCCAGCAGCTTACTATTTTTAGCAAGTTTTCGAGTCCTGCACTCTCGGAGCCGTTTTGGGGACTTAATCATCCAGGTGGATATTGGTGGCCACCCACCTATTCCATTTGAACCCCTGCCATCAGTTCTTTTTGTTTTTAAGTTTCAACACAACTTACTATTTTTAGCAGTTTTCGGGTCCTGAACTTCCGAAGCCGTTTTGAGGCCCTAAACGACGTTTTTTGGGGAAACTGGGAGCAACATGGATCCATGGACCATGTTGCTCACACCAAAAGTTGTACTGCTCGGATAGATATTTCTAACAAGCTATTGAGCGCATCAAACGGAGATCAGTTTCCAAAGTTACTTCCCTGGGAAGTTGAAACACCAATTTACCCAAACGGGACCCACAATTTTGGTGCTTCATCTCCTAGGGTTAGGTTTTTGGATGTTTCAGGTTTTAGATTGTTTCTGAACAATAAATAGGCCTTCAAGCCTCATTGTAACATAGTGGAGGGGCTTGTAGCATCACATCTCTTCTCAGAGATATGCTTCCAATGCCCTCACTCGTTCATTTCCATTATGTCTGTAATAGGCCTTCGGGCCTCAATATAACATAGTTCAAAGGCTTGTAGCTACCACATATCTTCTCAGAGATACACTACCAATGCCCTGGATTGTTTCCATTATGTCTGTAAGTTTATTTCAGCCATTTGATTTTAATAAAATGAAGCATTATTTTCGCTGCATCTTTGTGCTTATGGTTATATGTGTATTCTGTTGCGTTCCTGCATAAATTTGGATCAGTGGTATCAGAGTGGTTTGATATTTCTTTATTTTTCTTAGCATGTCCCAAACATAGTTAGGGTATAAGGATTTCGGGCTCGATCTGGTTGAACCATTGCAAGATCAGCCTCGCAAACCTCGACGACCCCCCATGGCGGAAGGAAAGAAAGACGAGGGAGCAGGAGATCCTATCAAAATCTTGCTCGAGGAGGCCCTCGAGAAATAGAGGAATGCGATGATGGATAAATTTTTCCAGATCCTTCAATGCCTGCCCACCAATGGCACATCTACATCCACCACATCTGCCAACAGGTCCGTGACATCTTGGACAAATCCACTACCAAGTTCAACAGAATTTGCACCCCCCCCCCCCCCCCAATGGAGGAACTTAATGCAATGGGGACCATTGCTTCCTAAGGAGGGAGGAATGATCCAGGTGGATATTAGTGGCCACCCACCTATTACATTTGGACCCGCACCATCAATTCTTTCAGCTTTTCACTTCCAGTAGCTTATTATTTTTAGCAGGTTTTCGGGTCCTGCACTCCGAGAGCCCTTTTGGGGCCTAAATGATCCAGATGGATATTGGCGGCCACCCAAATATTCCATTCTAACCCTCGCCATCATTTCTTTCTGTTTTTAAGTTTCAACACGACTTAATATTTTTACCAGTTTTTTGGGTCCACTTTCGAAGTTGTTTTGAGGCCCTAAATGACATTTTTTTGGGAAATCGGGAGCAAAATGGGTTCATAAATCGATGTTTCTCACATAAAAATTTGTACTCGAACAAATATTTCTAACGAGATATTGAGCACGTAAAACAGAGATCGGATGCCAAAGTTACGTCCCCGAGAAGTTGAAACACCAATTTACCCAAACAGGACCCACGGTTTTGGTGCTTCATCTCCTAGGGTTAGGTTTTTGGACATTTCGAGTTTTTCATTGTTTCTCAATAATAAATAGGCCTTCGATCCTCATTATAACATAGTGGAGGGGCCTGTAGCCATCCCATCTCTTCTCAAAGATACACTATCAGTGCCCTTGCTCGTTCATTTCCATTATGTCTGTAATAGGTCTTCGAGCCTCAATGTAACACAATTCAGAGGCCTATAGCCGCCACATATCTTCTCAGATATATGCTACCAATGCCCTAGCTTGTTTCCATTATGTCTGTAAGCCTATTTCAATCATTTTATTTTAATAAAATGAAGCATTATTTCCGCTGCATCTCTGTGCTTATGGTTATATGTGTAGTCTGTTGTGCTCCTGCATAAATTCGGATCAGTGGTATCAGAGCGGTTTGCTCTTTCTCTATTTTTCTTTGCATGTTGTTGAGTCTCAAATCTGCATCTTTTCCATACGCTTTTCCATACCTTTTTCACTCACCTAAACCTCCCAAGTTGTCAATATCATGTGCAAAAGAGCATCTAACATGGTTTTTAATTATATTTTTGTGTTTGCTATTTGATTTAGATTTTGTTCATTCAGCTGCGGAATCTAGCCACTTTCCGCAGCTGCTGCAACTTTCCGCAGCTATTTTGTGAAACTATATGCTATAGGTGTCTACAAGGAAAACGAGCCACATGGGCAGGTCAGGAATGACGTGGACATGGTTCGTGTCCTATTGGTTCAAGCAAACTCATTCAAAGAAGCCGCGGTCAAAGGCGTCCACATGGAAGTCAACCATGGAGTCTCATGTCTGCAGGACTCTGTTTCGTGTCACATGAAGATTCATACGGCCGTTTCTAAGCCTGTGGAGGATAAATCGACATCTGTACAAGGTTCCTTAGTCGAATTCAAGCATCCACCTCTCGTAGATTTACTTTCCAACACGGCCATGATCCTAGATTCGTGGACGTAGTGGTCTACGTGCTCTCCACCAGAATGAACTTTAGGAGACAGTGACAGATCAGGGGAGCCAATTCACATCCAATTTGGTGGAGAAGTTGATGGAAGAATACAAAATCAAGCACAGAAGATCTACTCCTTACCATCCACAAGCAAATGGTCAAGTGGAGTCCACAAACAAAGTTCTTGAAAGTATCATCACCAAAACTGTTCATCTACATAGAAGAGATTGGGCAGAAAGGCTTCCATAAGCCTTGTGGGCCTACAGAACTACATGGAGGAATACAACAGGACATTCTCCCTATGAACTTGTTTATGGGAAAGAAGTCTTGCTCCCCATTGAGTTCCAAGTCAAGACCTTCAAGATAGCAGTCCAGTTGGGGATGGACTTATCAGAAGCCCAAAAGCATAGAATGGAGCAGTTGAATGAGCTAGATGAGATCAGACAAGAAGCAATTCTAAGAACTGATCTAGTTCAATATCAAAGAGCTAAATGGCATGACAAGTATATCAAAGAGAAGAATTTTCAAGAAGGAGATTGGGCATTGTTATTTGATTCCAAGTTTAAAGATTTTCAAGGAAAATTTCAGACTCATTGGCTTGGGCCATATGAGATTGACAGGATCTTTAGCAATGGAGCGGTAAGAATCAAGACCATTGATGAGTTTCAAACTCCTCTTATTGTGAATGGCCATAGATTGAAAGTTTATCATAAGCCACTCTCAAAAGAGGATTTTTTCAAAATGTTTCAAGAAAGTTCTGCAATCAGGCTGGTACAGAAGAATTCTTCTTCTCCACCAGCCTAGCTTCTGTTTTCCAAAAAAAAAAAAAATGGTATAAGCCTGAAAACCAATCAGTGATTGGCAGTGTTATACAGAAAATATAGGGTAAAAATCAGGGACACCTGACACTCTATATTTTCCAAAAAATATCTCTCTTTCATTTCACAAGCTTTGTCACCACCCACTCCACTTCATTCCACTTCATTCCACTTCATTCCATTTCATTTCATTTCACTTCATTCCACTTCATTTCATTCCATTCCATCAATAAAAATATTTTTCATGACCATTTCCATCTGGTCATTTGTCATTTGTTCATTTCTATTTCATCCAAGTAATAGCTGTGTCAGTTTCCGCAGCTGACATCTGTTTCCGCAGCTGACTCCAGTTTCCGCAGCCAGAAGCAGATTTCGCAGCTACTACTCTGTTTTCAAAGAGAATGTACAGTCAGATGTTATTTCTATAATTATGAAATAAAATGCAGGTGAGAGGATAAAAAATGAAGACATGGAGCATTCAAGACACCAATGGAGATCAATTAGTTGAAGACCAAGGGAAAAGGCAAAGATTCCAAAGGTATGAATAAAATTTATTTCAAATAGCATTGAAAAACACATTTTTATATAGTTCTGAACCATGAGCTCTATCCATTACGTGCAATGATTATATTAACAGTTCCGTAACCTTTCACGATCTCCATATTATCCTCTTGCATTCATTCACAAACGGTTTCATCATTAAAATTCCGATTTTCACTCATGTTCCAATATCCCACCGGAGACAATGAGACGTATTTGATTTGACCTAGGACTCTTACAGCCGCATAAATCCATAACCATTGTTAAAACGTGCTCATACTTATTGCGCAGCCACCAAAATTCAAAACGCTGCCGAATGTCGTGTCTCTGCCGTGTTTATGAAACCCCACTCTGATCTGTCTCATTCCATTTCGTTCCTTGTGCTCATTCTCACTCCCGGATATCTACCCACAGTCTCACTCCATTCCGTTTATGGTACTCATTCCCATTTTATGATACATTCCCACAGTCATTGTGCTCGATCCTGTGCATTCAATCGTTCTATTTCCATTTGAACCCTCACGCAGGCAAAGTTGTGAAGAGTAGAAAAGGGAAATGGGTAAATTACTAAGAGCAGAGCCGGAAGGACCTAAGTTTATAGAGGGATATCCACAAGTAAAGGAGATATTGAAGAAAGCAAATTGGCTGTGTTTTATCCAGAAATTTAGGGGTTATCACAAAGAAGTTACGAAAGCATTTGCAAGGTCATTTAATGGTTTAGAAGCAGAGATTGGAGACCTCAAGTTTGCGGTCAATGAAGCATCTATAGCAACAGCCACGGAACTTCTTCAGGAGGGTGAGCGTTGGTTTAAAAATAAAAGCATCAGTGATGAGGCATCGAGAACAATCCTACGAAACCAAGGTATGGACATAACTGTTTTTAAAAGAGGAATTCCTGTGCATGCATTGAAAGAGGAATGGGCTACTTTACTACTAGTTGTTCAGAAATTCATTACATGTGAAGGCCGTTTTGGGTCCATGTATATGTACCATACCAGGCTATTGATGAATTTTCTAGAAAATCAAACTCTCAATCTCCCATATTTTCTATTCAATAGCTTGAAGAAAATGGCTGTGACTGTTCAGAAACACTTAGGAGATGTAGAGCCCCATCTATATCATCACGGCCTTGTAAAAATTCTGATTGAAAAGGAGTTAAAGGAAAAGAAAGATACATGGGAACAATTTCTGGTTAGAAATTTCTTTGAGGAACCTCAGGAAATTCCTGAAGGTAGTTCAACAAGAAGGAGTAGAAGAAAAAGAATAAATGTTGAAACCCAAATTACTCCTACTCAGGAAATTCCTGCAGCTAGCACATCAAGAAGAAGTAGGAGGAAAATAACAATTGATGAAATCCAAAATACTCCTACTACTACTATGGAAAGAACTGATAGGGAAGAGAGACTAGTAAAAAGGAAGAAGAAGGAAATCAAGGGTAAGAAGCCAATAACACCAAAAGAGAGAGAAACTATTGAGGCTGTACATAAAACTCCTTCTTCTGAAGAAGAAGATCATCAAGTGCTATCTGAAAGATTAGTTTATCTTCAAAAATAGTCATCCATGCCCAAGAAGACAGAAAAAGGAAAACAAAAACAAAAGGATAGTGTACCACAGCGTGTGAGGAGAAGCAGCAGACTTAAGGGAAAATTGAGGAAAACACAAATTAAGGGTCCTCATTTCATTGATTTGGGTGAGAAGACATCTGAACAGTCCCCAACTGACCATATTCCATCTCAGTCAGTTAGTGAACCTGGTTCATTTCATTCCCAATCAGACATTGAACATACTCCATCCTATTCTCAGCAAGATATTGATGTAAGCCCTCCTCAGCCAGATTTTGAAAATAACTCTCCTTCACGGCATTATGGGGACAACCCAATAAAAATGACACCTGAAATAGACCCCAAGTAGCAGGAAGTATATGACTATATAGAATCTTTGGAAAAAGCAGCCACAGGTCCAAGTACTTCTTCCATTCAGCCTCATACATTGCAGGATGATTTGGTCCAATCACTAAAACAGGAAATTTTTGAGCTGGAGCTTTTAAATAGGCACATCAAAAATGAAAATGAAACATTGAAAGAACAAGGAAAATTGGACAAAATCATCCATGATAATACCATGCTACATCTGGGAATATGGCAGAAGAAGAATAAGAAACTGAAAAGGAAATGCCAAAAGTTGAACAAAGCACTTGTTAATATCAAATTTAGGTGCTTAATGAAGAAACCCAGAATGATGGCAGTACCAAGGAAGAAGAGGAGAGGATTCGATGTGCTGGCTGAAGTGTCAAGGCACATGAACTGAACAAAGAGTATCAAAATTTTGGTTGCATGAGGACATGCAACACCTTCACAGTGGGGGTATGTTGAGTCTCAAATCTGCATCTTTTCCATACGCTTTTCCATACCTTTTTCACTCACCTGAACCTCCCAAGTTGTCAATATCATGTGCAAAAGAGCATCTAACATGGTTTTTAATTATATTTTTGTGTTTGCTATTTGATTTAGATTTTGTTCATTCAGCTGCGGAATCTTGCCACTTTCCACAGCTGCTGCAACTTTCTGCAGCTATTTTGTGAAACTCTATGCTACAAGTGTCTACAAGGAAAACGAGCCACATGGGTAGGTCAAGAATGACGTGGACATGGTTCGTGTCCTATTGGTTTGAGCAAACTCATCTAAAGAAGCCGCAGTCAAAGGCGTCCACATGGAAGTCAACCATAGAGTCTCATGTCGGCCGGACTCTGTTTCGTGTCACATGAAGATTCATACGGCCGTTTCTAAGTTGCTGAGGATAAATCGACATCTGTGCATGGCTCCTTAGTCGAATTCAAGCATCCACTCCTCGTAGATTTACTTTCCAACACGACCATGATCCTAGATTCGTGGACGTAGTGGTCTACGTGCTCTCCACCAGCATGAACTTTAGGAGACAGTTATATTTCTTTTGTTATATATAATGCGTTTGCATACGCATATAGAGTTAGTCGATGTTAGTTTTTGTTATCTTTTATAAGTCTGCTCTGTAGTGTGATTACGCTGCACTTGTGCCGTAACATCACCATTCTGTAATGACTGCTTTTTAATATAAGAAGACTCTGTTTTCCAACTTAATTCGCATTTGAGGACCGTTGCCAAGGCTGGTGTAGAGGGCCCCTGCTCAGCTAAGGTTTTGTGCATTAGTGTATAATTTTCATTTCGTTTCTTTAGAAATCATTGTGTCATAATCCATTTCATATGTTCATACATTGCACTTGTTTCATTTCTGTTTATACACTTCCATAATTTCCATTTCATTTCTGTCTTTCATGATTTATGATTGTTAATCACTGATCAGTGTTCTTGTTTCAGGTTATAGATAGGCAGCCCGGGCATTTTCATAGCTTTTTGACTAATGACATGGAACTAACATTGTTCTGCTGCTAATTTGCTTTTCATAGCTTTTGTTTAATTTCAGTATTGCTTTGTTCATTTCAGTTCTGCTTATTTGCTTCAGTAGTTAAACTTAGATATATTAAGCTGCTCATAGCATCTTCACCATTTCCTCCGAAAGCCACACTGGACTCGATGGTGAGGGATTGTATTATGAAATGTGTAGTTTAGTATTAGTTTCTTTTCGCAAATCTAGATATATTGTCAAGCCATAGCATCTTCGCTATCTGTAAAAGCCAATTGGATCGATGGTGAGGGATTGTATTATGAAATGTGTAGTTTAGTATTAGTTTCTTTTCTGCAAATCTAGATATATTAAGCTGCTCATAGCATCTTCAGTTGCCTCCGAAAGCCACAGCTAGACTGATGGTGAGGGATTGTATTGTGAAATGTGTAGTTTAATATTAGTTTCTTTTCTGCAAATTTAGATATATTAAATCATGCATGACATCTTTAGTTGCCTCCGAAAGCCACAGCTGGACTGATGGTGAGGGATTGAATCATGAGTGTATGGTTTAGTATTAGTTTACTTTCTGCAAATTAAATATCAGCTACTCAAGTTGTTTATGATTACTTCCGAAAATCATAGCTGGACTAATGATGAAGGGTCAGAAGATAAATTGATGTAATCTGATTTAGATTTATTTTGTTGCAATTTTGAATTTCCTTAAACATAGTTTCTTTTGTGTTTAGTCGGCAGCAAGAATAGTTTGATTTTCATGTTCACTAGTTTACTGTTTTGATTTATTAGATTAGCAGCACCTTTTCATTTCAGCAGTACATTTTCATTTTCTTTCAAAGTCTTATCATTGTAAATTTCAAATTTCTTTTAAAGTTTCAAGTTGGTAAATCATTATAGGGGATATCACTTCCTTGAACAAATATAACCAAACTTGTTTTCATTTTAGAATTTCCATTTCACCTTAGAAAAACCAAAAACGACAAAAAGTTAAGAAATAGGTTATCTTGCACATATAGTGCACCGCACTTCATCAGCTTACGATTCCCGGATTGACAAATTAAATGCAGCAATTTAGGATACACTAAATTGACCAAACACATGTCCCCAGCACGATCAGTGTATAAGGAGTTCGGGCTCGATCTGGTTGAACCATTGCAATATCAGCCTTGCAAACCCCGACGACCCCCCATGGCGGAAGGAAAGAAAGACTAGGGAGCAGGAGATCCTATCAAAATCTTTCTTGAGGAGGCCCTCGAGAAACAGAGGAATGTGATGATGGATAACTTTTCCTAGATCCTTCAATGTCTTCCCATCGACGCCACATCTACATCCAGCACATCCACCAACAGGTCCGCGACATCCTGGACAAATTCAATACCAAGTTTAGCAGAATTTACCCCCCCCGCCCATGGAGGAACTTAATGAAATAGGGACCATTGCTTCCTAAGGAGGGAGGAATGATCTAGGTGGATATCTGTGGCTACCCACCTATTCCATTTGGACCCGCACAATCAATTCTTTCAGCTTTTCCTTCCAGCAGCTTACTATTTTTAGCAGGTTTTCGGGTCATGCACTCCCGGAGTCATTTTGGGGCCGTAATGTTCCATGTGTATATTGGTGGCCACCCACCTATTCCATTTGAATCCTCGACATCAATTCCTTCTATTTTTAAGTTTCAGGACAACTTACTATTTTAGCAGTTTTTCGTGTCCTGAACTTCCGTAGCCGTTTTGAGGCCCTAAACGATGTTTTTTAGGGAAACTAGGAGCAGCATGGGTCCATGGAACAATTTTTCTCACTCAAAAAGTTGTACTCCTCGGATAGATATTTCTAACGAGCTATTGAGCGCGTCAAACAAAGATTGGATGCCAAAGTTACGTCCTCGGAAAGTTGAAACACCAATTTACCCAAACGGGACCCATTGTTTTGGTGCTTCATCTCCTAGGGTTAGGTTTTTGGACGTTTCAAGTTTTACATTGTTTCTAAACAATAAATAGGCCTTAGAGCCTCATTGTAACACTGTGGAGGTACGCTACCAGTGCCCTCGCTTGTTTATTTCCATTATGTCTGTAATAGGCCTTCGAGCCTCAATGTAACACAGTTCAGAGGCCTATAGCCGCCACATCTCTTCTCAGAGATACGCTACCATCACCCTAGCTTGTTTCCATTATGTCTGTAAGCCTATTTTAGTCAGTTTATTTTAATAAAATGAAGCACTATTTTTGTTGCATCTTTGTGCTTATGTTTATATGTGTATTTTGTTGCATTCCTGCATAAATCTCTATCACAAGAGGATATAGGATGCCTAAAATTCAAGTCTCCAAATTTTGATGGAATTATTGTCAATTCGAATATCTTGAAGAGATGATTCCAATTCTATTTGAATCACATCAAACCGAGTTCATATGAGAAAGTTATTGCAGTTTAATTTTTGCGACAACTAGTTAAAAGTCAACCTTACCATGACATGTGGAAATAGCTATGGAACATGTGTGGCAATGGTGCAGATGAAGTGGAAGTAATAGTCTCGACATTTGGCATCATGCGACTGGATGATAATGCATGAGGTGGACCAATCCAGTGATGACACATGGCCCAATTGAAGGGCACCACATGGTACCACCGAATGAAAAAATATGGATTGGCTTGACATGTTGGAATTGGTGGGATTTGAACCCATAACCACCAACATATTATCCAAATGCTCCACCAATCGAGCAACATGCACATGGCTTAAAACAATTTTTGTTTCATATTTATGGTGGGTATTTACATTATATTATATATGCTGGAAAAAATGATAGACATGGTGGATGCTACGTTATGGTGGGTATACCATATATGGTTATAACCCACCACATGGAGTATTAGTATAAACATGTCACATGGATTATGAACCAACATGTGTGTGTGTGTGTGTGTGGTCATATACTTAATAGCATGGGTGGTTAATACATTGGGTGCATCTATTATGTATATAAAATGGTTTCTAAATTATATGCGTCGAGTTGCAACGATAATAAAAATATATGGTATATGGTTAATAAAAAGTGTGTGGTTTGGTTGTTTATGCTATATGACGCCAAGGTTACATCTATGATTAGAAGAGAAACTTACACTCCTCTATTTATTTGACTCAATATTTTTGACCTTGGTTGCATCAGTAATCTGCTTCCCCTTGTTGTTCCTCTTGTCAATATTTAGATCATATTCAAAACATGCATTTGACTCTAAAGCTATTTGCACGACTACTAGTGACTGCTTAGCCCAACACTCATTTTTTTTGTGGGTGGGGCTCTTATGGAACTCACAATAGTTTCTAGTGTCCTTTTTCGCCTTCATGGTGCTATTCTTTGCTTGTGGCTTCAATGGGTTGTCCTTGACTATTACACCATGGCTCTATCCATTTTGTTTCAATTTGGAGATGCCTTTTCCCTGCTTCATATTCACGGATCCAAATTATCACTTCTTTTATTTAAAATTATGCACGATCCTCATAGCATATTGGTACGTTGCGCCAAGTGAGGAGATGTCCAATAACTCTATTTCTTCTTATATGTATTTATGCAGACATCCACGGTACTTGAGTATTGTATGTCATTCAGAATCCTTGATACCTAACTTCATGCATAGGGTATGGAAATTTTTTGTGAACTCCAGCACATCTTGGTCCCTTCCCTACCATAGTGAGTTCCAATTTATGTACTTATGTTCATAGCTTCCAACAATATAATATTGTTCCTTGATGGCATCTCAGAAATAATTCCAAGAGGGTGAAAATAAAAATAGTGAGGGTTTCTTCTCATCCTTGTGATCATAGTAAGTTTCCCACTATTCCTTAACATGGGGGGCGACTTTGAGGAGTGAAAAAGTAATATTTTCGCTATCATAAAAACTGTGGACAAAAAAGTATCCCTCCAACAAATTTAAACATATATCCAGGGCATATATGTCTATTTGGCCTTCAAATATAGGGATGCAAAATTTAGCTTGTACCTTAAAGGGGGTGACTCCTTCGAAGTGATTGCTAGATGAAGATGCCTAACCCGCTGATACATGTCGAAGGAGCTGGGAAAATTTGTCCATCATCTCATTCCTTTGTCACTCGAGGGCTTATTCGAGAAATATTTTGAAAGGATCTCCTACTCCCTTGTATTTATTTTCATCTATCATGGGACTTTGTTGGGTTTAGGTAGGCCTATCTTGCAAGGGTTCAACCAGTTCAAGTCCTAATTCCTTATATCATGACATTGTTGGGGACATGCATAGAAAAACAGAGAAATCGCAGAAGAATTTGATACCATTGATCCAGGTTTATGCGGGAGTGAAATGAAATATATATTTAAAATGAAACATAGAGATACATCAAAACGTAATTTCAATTAATAAAATAAAAACTGTTGAAAATGGTTTACATACATAAGAGAAACAAACTAGCTCAGGAAATGGTAGCCTATCTCTGAGAAGAGATGTGACAGCTACATTTAGGCCTTTTTATTATTGAGAAATAGTGGAAAACCCTAAACATCCAAAAACCTAACCTTAGGAGATGAAGCACCAAAAGTTAGTGGGCCTTGTTGGGGTTATTTGGTGCATCCAATTCCCGAGGTCGTAACTTTGGCATATTATATCCATTTCATTCATATGATACCTCACTAGAAAGATATATTTGAAGGAAAAAAATTTCAACTACAAATGCTTGTTTTGGGCTTTGTGTTTTCTCATTTTCCCAAAAAAATGGTTGTTTAGGGCCTCAAAACAACTCTGTAAATTCAGGACCCAAAAAAACTTCCAAAGATAGTAGTTGTGCTAGAAATTAGGAAAGTAAAATTAAATCGTATTGGAGGCCCAAGTGGAATAGTCTAGTTTCCACAAATATCCACTTGAATCAGTCCCCCACCCTTAAGAAGTAATGGTCCCCATTGTGTTGAGTGCCTCCATGAGATGGTGAAACTTCTGTTGAACTTGGTCCTTGGTGAGCCACTTGCCTTGGTGCAGGAGTTGGTTAGCTTTGGAAATCTGATTCAGTTGGATCCTCTGTTGGTGAGTGTTCTTAATATGTGTGTCCATGATTTGATTAATCATGGCCTGTTCAATGCAATCTGGGTTGAGATCTATTGGTGTCAGCTGCTCAACAATGTCTGATGTGTCCAACAATGGTGGAAATTATGGACAAAGGCAGTCCACATTAAACACTAGGTGCAAACAAAGGAAAAGGGGAATGTTGAGCTAGAAATAATTGTCACCCATGGCCTTGGTGATGGTGTAAGGCCCATATCGGAGTGGTTGAAGCTTCCGATGGGCTCTAATAAGGTGTTCCTTATGAAAATGAAACCAAAAACAAAATTCCCACTTGAAACTTATGTGGCACCCAATGTTGATCATGATGTTGTTTGTACTTGGAATTGGCTTTATCCAGGATGTCATGCACCTACTGGTGGATGTGTTGGATGCGTTCAATAAACCTAGTGGCTTTATCAACTTCAGACTGAACATGTGTAGATTTTTTCTATGTAGTTGCAAGAGGCATTGCAACATCAATGGGAAATAATGATTAAAATCCCATGCCCACTTGAAAGGGGTTGTGATCTGTAAACTATCGTGGATATTCCACTAGACAATTTGTCACAACAAATCTGATAATAATATATTAAAATTTTGAATTTCTACACCATTACAGTTTATTTAAACCTCTAGATATGTAAATTTAACTGTAATTAGTGCATGCATGCAAATGGAAATTGTTCATAAAAGTAGATAACGACAAAATAAGCTCACAAACACACATAAGAAACAATATATGCTATGGGAAACCCTTTCGGGAGAAACCCCAGCATAAAGGTGAGGCCACCTCGCTCTCTTTCTCTGTCTCGAAAATATGGCCGCAAGTATAAAGAAGTAGTGCATGTGGCCCATGGGCTGCTACAACGGAAAAATCCTCTCTTTTTTCTCTACCTTCTTTCTCTCCTGGCTATATTTTCTCATCTGTGGAACAAAATTCTCTCGAAAGAAAATGAAATGCCTCTTCTTCCTTGTGGCTCAGTTATAACAAAGGTTGATAATCTACCGGTGGTTAATTTTGACTACATCAACTCTTAACTAGAGCTACAATATAGACTCTTCTATAGTATTTCACATCTATTCTATATTATTTTACATCAAAAACACATGGCTTTACCCTTTTCCATCAATAGTGGGGGTTGACGCAACATCCTCCCAAATTATAGGTGTGAAAACATGAAAGTCAACTTATAAGTGGCATAAATTTTGCATACGGACTCTGATTGACATGCTTCTTGCGTTGTTGGAAACCTATATGTGTGTAGAATAGAATGAAAAGGTTATAAACTAAAGAAACTAATTTTTACCCCAAAAATTTCGTTTTATGCCTCCAAATTCTCTTGGAAGGTTTCAGACCTTGTTTTTCCAAACTGGGTCTCGTTGGTAAAAACGGTCATGTGAGATGATTCCTACACATTTTACACTCTAAATGCTTCAAGATGGATGAAAAAAAATATAATAATCTAATCTGAATCAATTTTTGGCCAATTTATCTATGGAAATCTCTTTTATAGTTGTGTTTCACATAGGGAGGACTCTCATCCCATGTTCATGGATGCTTGGAGTTGTACATGCATAGTATATGCTCTATCATCATGTTTACAACTTCTATCTGGCCATCAATATGAGGATGGAATGCAATTGAATTAGTGAGCTTAGTGTCCAACAATTACTACAGGCTCAACCAAAATGTGCTCAATAAATTGCTATCCCGATCTGAGAAAATGGCCAATGGGATCCCAAAATGTACCTGCACTCGTTTGAAGAAGAGTTTGGCATTGTCTTCTATTGTGATTCTCTTCTTGAAAGGCATCAATATAGCCATCTAAAAAAATCTATCAATGATCGTAAATACACTGTTGTTACCATGTTTGGTAGAAGGAAGGGCATACATGTAGTGCATGGAGATGGATTCCCAAGGCTAGTTAGGAGTAGGAAGTGGAGTATATACTCCTTGTTTCTTAATGGTTGGCTTGACGATGGAACGTGTAGTGTAGGATTTGATATATATTCCAACATCTCATTAGAGATTTGGCCAATAAAAATACTTTACCCCAAAGTGTCTTGTGACCCGACTGTAGTGCGCCTCTGAAATCATCTTGGCTCACTCACTTGAAGGAACACAAAGGTGTCCCAAATGGCATAATAGTGTGTCCTAGAGGTGGAAGTCTAGAAATTTCTTTCCATCCATCAACATCTGGTATATGGTGGAAAATTATGGACAATTTTCATAAATTTGTGTTCATCCAGAAGTCTCATGCCCACAAGAGTCGATAACAGTGGTCAACGCCACAATCGATGGTCGATTAAGGCAATCTGCACCATTTTTTTATTTCCTTCTTCTACTTAATGTTTAGATGAAACTGTTTTAGGTATTGGGAGAATTTTTTATGGAATTCATTATGGAACTTCCCTTGTGTCTGTATAAACTGAAGAGGTCACTAATCTATGTGGATGACCTTCTCCTTCGCTAAATTTAATTTTTCCACTGTTGGCAAGCCTCCACTATGGAATACATCTCTTTTTTGTAGGTGGGGTATTTCCGAATTTTATTGGAGAGTGTCTCACTGCGATAGGCCACTGGATTCCCTTTTTGGGTGATAATTGCACAAATAACATAGTTGGAGGCATTTTTCTCAATTTCAAATGAATGTTATAGGTTTGGAAATGTGAGTACTAGTGCAGAGAAAAGGCGTTTCTTCAGCTCAACGAACACCTTCTATAGGGACTAATACCAGAAAATATTTTCTTTCACTCTACGCTTAGTAACTTAACTCAAAGTCCAAGTGATATGAGAGAATTCCAACAGGAACCTTCAATGGAAATTGACAAGCCCAAAAAAATTTTGAAGCTCTATTAGAGTGGTCAAGGCTGGCCAATCCCCGATGACTTAGATCTTAGCTGAATACACATGCACAACTTGATCATCAATGATGTAACCTAGATATTGGTCATGTTTCATGCCAAAGGTGCATTTCTCCAAGTGGGAACATAGTTTGTGTTGTCATGGAGTTTGAAGGACATGTCAAATATGTTGTAAGTGATCTTCCTAACTCTTTTTGAAGATGAGGATGTTGTCTAGATATACAACCATAAACAAGTTGGTAAAGGGTTGTAAGATGTCATTCATTAGCCTCATAAAAGTTGCAGGGGCATTTGTCAACTTGAAGGAACCACTCAGAAAGGACCTCCTTGGATTTGAAGGTGGTCTTCCATACATCTATGGTTTCTATTAGAACCTGGTGATAGTCAGACTTCAAACTAATCTTGCTGAAGTACTTGCCTCCCTTTTTCTGGTCAAGAAGGTCATCAATCCATGAGATTGGATACTTTTTCTTGACAATGATTTTATTTAGTGCCTGATAATCAATGCAAAGTCTCCAAGTCCCATCCTTCTTCTTTATGAGTACAATTGGGCTCCCATAAGGTGAGGATCTTGGTCCGATGTGACCTTTTCATATCAACTCCTAGATTTGTTGCTTGATTTCTTCGTTTTCCAGAAGAGAGCGACAATATATCAACCCATTGGGTAGAGGCACTTAAGGAATCATATCAATCGAATGCATAGGGTAAAAATGTGTGTGAACACTGACACATCTTGGTCCCTTACCTATCGTAGTGAGGTCCACTTTATGTACTTATATTCATAGCTTCCAACATGGTAGTATTGTTCCTTGATGACATCTCAAAAATAATTCCAAGAGAGTGTGATTGAAAATAGTGCTGCTTTCTCCTCGTCCTCTTTCTCACAGTAACTCTCTTAGTAGCCCTTGAAATGGGGGATGAAATTGAGGAGTGAAAAAGTAATCATTTCTCTATCATAAAAATTATGGACCGAAAAATATCCCTTCAACAGATTTAACCATCTATCTAGTGCTTATGTGACTATTTGGCCTTAAGATATAGGGATGTCAAAGTTAAATTGTACCTTAAAGGAGGTGGCACCTCTGAAGTGACTATTGGATGAAGATGCTTCACCCGATGATACCCATCGAAGGATCAGGGAAATTTTTTCCATCATCTCATTCCTTTGTCACTTAAGGGCTTCTTTGAGAAATATTTTGAAAGGATCTCCTACTCTATCGTCTTAATTTTCTTCTTCCATGGGAGGTCGTCATTGTCGACGAGGCTGGCCTTGCAAGGGTTCAACCAGTTCAAGTCCCAAATCCTTATACCCCGACCTCATTGGCGACATGCACATAAAAACATAGAAAGAGAAGACCGCTCTGATACCACTGATCTAGGTTTATTCAAGAATGAAATGAAATATAGATATAAACCAAAGCACTGAGATACAATGAAAAAAAAATTAAATGAATAAAATAATAACTATTGAAACCTGTTTACATCCATAAGAGAAACAAACTAGCTCGGGCGATGGTAGCTTATCTCTAAGAAGAGATGTGATGGCTACATCCTTATGAATTATGTTACAGTGAGTCTTAGAGGCCTATTTATTATTGAGAAACAATGAAAAACCCTAAACATGAAAAAAATTAACCCGGGGAGATGAAGCACCAAATGTTTGTGGATCCCATTGTGTTATTTGGTATATCCACTTCCTGAGGTTGTAACTTTGGTATACGGTCTTTGTTTGATGTGTAAAATAGAGTGTTAGAAACATTTATTTGAGGACAATACATTTTTGATATAACGCCTTGCCACATGCTATTTATTTTTCTGTTTTCCAAAAAAAACAATATCATTTAGGGCCTCCAAATGGCTCTGAAAGTTCAAGACCCAAAAAAACTGCCAAATATATTAATTGTGCTAGAAATTAGGAAACTAGAAGGAAATGATGTTGGGGGCCCAAGTGGAATAGGAAGGTTTCCAACAATTTCCACTTGGATCACATCCTATTTTAGGTGGGCCTTGGATTTAAACCTTTGTGTCCCAACAACTGTTGCAATGCCCCTTGCAACTATATAGGTTGAAACTACACATGTTCAATCTAAATTTGATAAAGCCACCAATTTTATTGAATTTATTTATCACGCCTGCAAACAGTTTCATTATATCTTGCATAAATATAATACTAAGTACAATAAATGTCATGATCAACATCAAATTCCACATAAATTTCAAGTGGTAGACAAGGTTTGGTTTCATTTACAGAAGGAACAACTTGTAGGGGTCCATCAGAAACTTCGACCACTCTGATATGTGCCTTACCACATCTCCAATGTTGTGGTTAACAATGATTTTGAGCTCAGTATCCCCCCATTTCTTGGCTTGCCCCTAATATCCAATGTGGACCACCTTCAACCATACTTTCCACCATTTTTGGATACATATGATATTGTCGATCAGTTGACACCAACAAAGTTCAACCCAAATTGCACTAAACATGCCTAATCAGATCATGGACACATATATTAAGAACACTCACCAATAGAGTATCAACTGTATCAGCTTGTTAAAGAAAACCGACTCCTCCACCAAGGAAAGTGGCTCACCAGGGACCAAGTTCAACAAAATTTTCCCCATCTCATGGAGGGACTCAATGCAATGGGGACCATTCCTTCCTGAGGGGGGAGGAATAACCTAGGTGGATATTTTTGGACACCCACCTATTCCACTTGGATCCTAGCACAATATCCTTTGGTATTTTTGAGTTCATGAACTTCCTGAGCCATTATGAGGCTCTAAACAATTTTTTTGGGGGAAAAAAGAAAAATTAATTCAATGACTAAGTGTGAATTCAAAACTTGGTCTCCTCAAATAGACCTTTCTAACGAGTTATCGTGTGCACCAAACAGAGATTTTATTCCAAATTTACGACCCCGGGAAGTTGACGTTCTAACTTACCCCATCAGGGCCCATAAGGTTTTAGTGATTCATCTCCTGTGGTTAGGTTTTTGGATGCTTATATTTTCTCATTCTTTATTCATGATAAAATGCCTCAAAGCCTCATTATAAATCAGTTCAGAAGGTGTGTAGCTATCACATCTCTTCTCAGAGATAAACTACCACCACTCAAGCTAATTAGCTCTCATTTTGCATGTAAACAAGTTTTAGCAATTTTTATTTATTAATTGAAGTTTTGTTTAGTTGCATCTCTTTTTTTTATTTAAATATGTATTTCATTTCATTCCTTTATAAATATAGATCAGTGCCACCATCTTCACTTAGAATGACCGATATGTAGCAAGTGAGGGACACATTTCTTTAGAAAAATATAGCCTTAAGGGTTAGCTTGATTAGAATATGCTCGTATTCCAAATCCATAGAGATCTCGAGATAAAATTTCATAAGGTCCTTATGGTCATCATCCACCTATGTGATTAATAGTGGATATTCCTTATGTCCAGAAATTATGGGAAAGAAGGGAGACAAAACTATGATAGTTGACATGGTACCAATGCTTTGATTTTTTTATTAATTGTGTCAAAGTGAGGTGAGATTACTCTCTATCTCTCTCTTTGTGCACACACACACACACACACACATAGAGTGTGTAATATCACCTCACATTGACACACTTAACCAAAGAATGGAAGCATTAGTACCATGTCAACTATCATGGAGCTCTCTTGCTTCTTCCCCGTAATTTCTAGACATGTGTGCATGCACACACACACACACAAAGAAAAGCAACAGTGCATACACAATAGAAATAAATATGGCCTAAAAATCCTTAATGAGGAAAAATAAGTAATTGAGAGTTGTGCCTATATTTTTCGTCATTGAACTTGATCCTTCATAATATAGTATTTGGGTATGTAGAAACATCCAAAGGCCTAATCTATTGAATTGAATTATATTACAACCCTAATCCACTAACTATAATAGATTAGAATGGGTTAAAAAAGTTGAAAAAGTAGGAAAAACATAGAACCCCCTGCCCCCCCCCAAAAGGAATTCGAGCCATTACCCCAAACTTTGATGAGTTGGGACTATTTCTTCTCCTTGTAAACCATCTTGGTCAATGAGGGGGGAAGGAGGCTACTGTTGGCTTGATTTGGGCTGACCCGAGTTTGATCTTACTGCGCACCAAAAACACCCTTGATCAATGGCCCTTTTGGCAATGACCTACAAGCAAATTGCAGTCTCGCCCGAAGTGACTATGGGTGGATGCAGAGCCATGTTTTTGCAGCCTTGAGGGACTGCAGGATGTGGTGTTTTCTTATTATCTATGCTTACAACTTCATAAATCACTTCGCAACATTCAAGTAATCATAGAAACATATCATATAAGCCCATAAACCATTACTATGTTGACACATCATGCAACTGTAATAACTAATTCGTAACAACAAATATTAGGTAAATAGATACATAAAACACATAAGAACATTAGAATATCATAATAACTAATTTGTAACAACAAATATTAGGTAAATATATACATAAAACACATAATAACATTAGAATATCATCCCCAAAACTTCTTCTTTATTATGATAAACATTTGAATAAAACCTATCTTCGACCCGCACACTATGATGCAGGTTGTCTGCACACTTAGGCCTCTGCACACTTAGCTGTAGAGCCTCACCCTTACTACAAACTATAGAGTACAAAGATACAACCCTAGCACAACATATCATCCTTACATCATCACCATCATGTTTTCTCAAAGCTACATTGATTCTCTTTATATACAATTCATTGAGGGGCTACATCACTACAATACCATGGAATCCCTAAAACAATAAATTATAGCCCAAAACCATTATAAAATTGTGTGCTTTTACACAAAGATGGGATTTCGACCCACCCCAAAGCCCCTCACTACCGTGAAGTATATTAAAATATTCTGCCGCATGGTCCACTTCGTGCTCCATTGCATGTTACATTGTGCTCTCCTCTCCACAAAATGAGGATTTTTTGCAAAATTTAGGCCAATTTGGGTTTCACCCAAGAGGCCCCCAACACTCACATGTGACTCGTTGCGAGTCACTAAACTGGTTTGCCTCTGATTTTTATTGTGATTTTTTTGTAGGCACTATTGTACTGCTGCAGTATCTCTGCGACTTGCTTCTCTTTACTGCACACTTATTATTTACTACAAACTTCTTTATTGCACTCTTTCTTCTCCAATCCTTTCTACTATCTCCACAAGTTGTCTAACTATTTGCGCCAAAATATTGAGTTCGACGATGCGCTATGTGGCACTAGTTAGAAGTGCGTTATAGCAATGTTCTAACATATTCCATGATTTTGTCCTCACCTCTTGAAATTTGTCCCCAATTTAATCCAAGTCCCCCTCAATGATGACTAGTGGCATTATATCCTTCATTTTATCTGCCTTATGCTTCTTCCTGGGTTTCTTGGTAGCTTCGGCACCTACCTTTCTTTTTTCTGCGACATAGGGGCCTGTCCTAGTATTTTCAGGCTCTTTACTGTTGTGTTATTGTGTTTGGCACACGAATGTACCAAATCACACCTACTTAAGAGGGGTGGTTTTTCCCTCTTAATTTATTGGTCACGGGCTGAAAATAGATGGAGTCAAGAAAGTTAGTGGAACATGATAAAACATAAACATACTAGATAGAGAAATAGCATGCATATTCAAACATAAAAACTAAACTAAAACAAATAAAACAAAATCTCTGAATAGAGTCAAACAACTTCAATAATCCAAATGGCAGTGCTTACGTCCCCTCTTATTGAGTGCTGGTAGGAAGGAAGGATGAAAATTTTACCCACTTTCCAAGGGGCCCTTAGAACTATGGAGTTCCAAGTCCTGATGCAAGGATGTCTTTACTTCCGAGCTACCTTGGCGCAAAGTCTCCCTCTCTCTTCTATGGTGGATTGGAGTTTTTGGATGGCCCACAATTGATTCCCCTCTATCTCTGCTCCGGATCACGCACTGTTGGTATTGCTTGGGGAAATTCTAGCCAGCATAACAATGTGCTCTCATATTGTTCATCTCTTGGTGGCCTTTTATAGGAGAATTCAAACTCTCCTTCCCTCTCTTGGTACATTGTGGATAGTGACCCAAGAGAGGAGGGTGATTCCATTGTGTGCCACATTTATTCCATTGTTTTCTCCCTTGAGGTCCTAAGGAGGCTTGGGTGGTTGTCCTTAGGCAACCTCAAGTGTGGGATCAATGTCCTAGAGTGTGCCTTGTGGTCCCGGAAAGTGACTTCCTCCACTCTTAGGTCCGCGTGGATTTTTGAGAAAAAGTCACGCAAAGGCATGCTTATCGAAGAATTATGCGCGCAAAGGTGCATTTTTCTAGTTTATTCAGTGCACAATTTGATTTTCCTATTAGACCTTAGAGATTTTTAAATACTTCAGATTCTCTAATGTTTCTCAACCCTGTAAATCCTTTTTCCTGACATTGAATAATGTCATCTTTGCTTGTCCTATTTTCCAGTTATGACAATTGTGCCATAATGTGTGAGGTGTAGGAAGAACTGTATAGCCAAAATACATTATAGTTTCTTTTCTATGCATTGTGTGGAGACAGAGAGAGAGATATGTGTGTAGCTCGGAGTTGGAGACACCTTGCACCGGGTCGAAGAGCGACCATGTCCTGTAGGATCCCCACAAGCCATGGTATAATACAATATATAAAAATTTTCTACGAGGCAGGCATGTCCCATGCTTGTGATGCTTTGCTTAGTTAAACAAAGCTACTTGACATATCTAGGTCTCATACTTAAGATATAGGTTTTGTCTGTGTCACTAGTATGGTAGTGATCTGTTGGTTCATGATGATGAATGCTGACTCCCTCAGGGGTGTTTTTTATTTCAAAATAGGTGGAATGTGGTACCCATATGCGTAAACTTGGTATGGCAGATAAATGCGCATTGTATGCATAGGTGCTAGCTGGGACCTTCACGTGTAAGAATTACTGAAAAAGATGCTTATAAAGGCACGGGTCTTTGACGAATTTGATAAAAGTGAAATGGTTGTAAGGTATGATACCATCTTGACATGAAAGCTTGTGTTGTAGTCAAATGTCAAGAGGATCAATGACATATGTGGGAAATGATGTCTCCCACAGTGCCACTCGAGGATGTCCCTTCTGTGGAGAGGGATGATCCAAGGTACCACTTCCTTTTTGGAAAATAGGTGTTGATGTCGACAAAAATGAAGCCTCAACCGAGCGAGAGAGTCACTGATATAGGGGATCAGGATCCTAGATGTGATTGGATTAACATAGGCATGATGGCGAGGGGCGATTGAAGATTGATGATGGGGATTCAGTGGCCCAAGGTCGGAGTATAAAAATTAGCTTGGCAGTAGTCATAACTATTTCTGATGGGGAAATCCCTAGAGTTGGTAGGAATTCTAGGGTGGGTATAAACTAGTTATGAATGTCGTGGTGGCTTTTGCGTGAGGGTGTGATACTCCAACCAAGGATGACTAGGGACTTCTACCATGGGAGAAAAAATGGATGGGTGGGTGGGGGACATAGTGCACCATTTTCGTTCTTTGTACACTTACCAAAAGAATAAAATAATGGGGTTTGGTTTATACAAAACACAGAAACGGGTGCCCCAAAACATGAAAGTGTTCACTCACTGATGATATGAGAAAGGTCTTTTTGCTGAGGGTGGGGGCCCCATTGGTTGGTCTCATGTGTGAGGTTGATGAAGTGGATGGAAAAATTCGCAGATGGGTTATGTTGATGGAGGTATGGTAGGCCAAATGCGAGGAGCGGTAGTGCGCTTTCAATCTTCTTGCAAAACTTGGTCATCCAGGAAACGGGATTTATTTTGATATGGTAAAAATTGACCTGATGCATGGTAGGTGGTTGTGCATGAGGTGCTTCGTGGACTACGGTGGTATGGCCATGGGGTCACTATTTTTTTGATATATGGTCTACTTTGGGTGACAAGTGCCATGGGGGGGGAGGCTCTACCGACCAACGAGGATGCTTATCATGTACAAGGTGAGCTGATGATAAACATGGTCGGGTGTTTGGAACCTATGGTTAGTTTCTGATGGATAAATGATGTTAGGGTATGCAGAGTTTTTCTGAGACTCTATCATGTTGGGGGTAGAATGATACCTGCTTTGGAACTTTTAGTGGATGGAGTTGTGGATGTTTGCACACTACCTGCAAAAACAAATACCCCAAGTGAAAGAATCTTCTTTATTCAAATATTATTTGAAATACATGTGCTTAAAAAAGAATATGAGAGAGGGCATACCTACCGACACTAAAAATTTATTATTTCGGGGGTACGAATATGTGGCACTGCCCTTGGGTGTTATGGAGCGTTGATCACAGTGTTGATTTCAATCTAGTGATTTGGCCTTCTGAGCTCTCATTATGGTCCTCCAAATTTTCCGAAAAGGGCGACATATAGGCGAATATGGCTCAATTCAGTTCATTTTTGTCTGTTGAGTGTTGAGAGGTCAGAGGCTTTGGCGGAGCATATCTTGTCGTTGTGATATGCATGAGCACCCAGGATTAGCTATTTTTGAGTCAAGTAGGCTCCTATGATGTCTTGAATTTTAATTTTTTTAGTGTGTTGGTGTCAGGGTCTGTACAATATGGTTTTGTACGGATCTTAGGCCAGTTTTTACCTTGACTGTGTGGGCGATCAAGGTACAGGCGCATACCTTGAGCGCATTTAGTGTGCTTGTCCTAGTTTTAGGCACGCCTTTGGCACGTCTATGAGAAGGAAAAATGCACCCTCCTTGTGCATGTCTGAGAAACAGGCGTGCAGAGAGACAAAGCTATTTTTTGTCAAAGATTTTAGAAATTTTTGATGTTTTTAGTATTTTCAGTGTGGCTGATGTGTTCTTGTTTTGATGACAATATGTTGTGGAGGGAGAGGGATTGGCCCAATATCTATGTTGCCTTAGCTACTGACGATCACAAGCTCCAATAGTTGGCATGTTGGGGTCTTCTCAAATTTATGTATCAGAGGATCATCTTTTGTGCTACCTGGTTCGATGCTGGAACAGGTGGAGCAAGGTGATGGTGCTGCGGGGGTGCGACCTTGCTATCTGTCCTAAGATGGATATCTATTTTGTGACTGGGTTGCTGCCTCAGGGTGAGGCGCTTCGATATCCACTTCCCTCTGGGAGGGTGGATCTCGAGAGATTTTTAGCAGGCCACTATGGCAGGGCACCCCTTACAAAGGGGTGTATAGCTATTGCTATAGTGAAAGACTTGGCCCAACACTGTGCTCTAGCGGCCATTGTGCGAATAGTGGGGTTGTTTGCTCCTCATCAGGCATTAGGTCCGCATATCAGTGTATTGCACCAGCTGACGGTCGGGCACTTTTTTTACTTTTCCCATTTATATTATGACAGGATGATGGTGCAACTTTCCAAGGTCCGAGATGGATCGAAGCTGTTAAATTTTCCAGCATCTTATGTAGCATCATGTATGAGCTGGTGGTGATGTTGGGACCTACGATGATGGTGCCTACTGAGGGGCCACAAGAGCCTCACATGAGGACGTTGGCCCCTGTGATGCCTCGAGGAGGTGGAGGTAGGGTGGGGCATTATTGGAATGCCACCACGGAGGCTTGGTTTGAGGCCAACCCTCAGATGTTCCTACCATTCCCTTATATAGGGATAGACTTCCAAGGAGATCCAGACATGGGTCTGCCCAGTGGATATTCTTGGGGCCCGAAGGTATGTTTTTGTTTTTTCGGGATTTACTTGAGTATATATGTTTAATATGTGTATTATGATGACACTGACATAGTTTTTCTTACTCTTGTAGATGTTGGCAAGGTCGGTCGTCCTATGGCTTGGTTGGTGGGGCACCATCCGATTCGGCAACCTCAAGGAGCTCACGGGGGACAGGGAGGAGCTCCTACACAACCTCTGGGTAGAGCACCAGGTGGTGAGGCTATCCCTTCGAGGGAGGGTAGCAGCTTGCCAGCTGCCGAAACTCCTGCTGAGCGAGCTCGTGCTGATGTGGGAGAGGCTCATGTTGCTAAGATGACCGAGCAGGTGGCAGCTTTAGAGGATGCATGGGGTCTAGTGGGCTACTTGGGATGCCTACTAGAGGCTTTTTGGATGACCTCGAGAATGTGTGGCTGGAGACCTTGATGGCCCGGGAGAGGGGTTGCCAGCCGATTTTACGTCGGGTGGTGATCTCTGTGTTGACGACGGCTTTAGTATTGGTACCAAGAGTGGGAATGGGTCTAGGTGCCCCACCTAGGGGAGCACCGCTCTAGAGTATTTTTGTACACGAGGAAAGAACCTATTATGAGGATGTTCCCCCTATTTTTGTTGACTTGTATGTATGTATCTTTTTGGGCTGACTTGAGGGTCAGAGATACTATTTTTTGTACTTAGACACATACATTTTTGGTATATATATGTGAGAGATATTTTTTGCGGCTCTACATGGTGTGCCCCCTGTTTTTGTTTATGAATTATGCTATGCCGATGGACATATATGTTTTCTATGTTTTTTTTTTTTATGGATGATGGTTTATCTAAGATGGATTCCAGTTCAAAATATTGTTAGCTATGCAATCAGTTGTTTGGTTTTGACTCCTTGGTACATGTGTGAATGTAATGTAGTCAAATTTTCTGCTTAATATTTTTTCACGCAAGTATTTTCTAAACATATGTGAATCTCTTATCTCAAATGTTTGGTTTAACTGCGACATTATTAATTGGGAATTAAGGTAGATATGAATATGGAGCATGCCCTGATTGAGGGCGTCGCACATAATTCCGATGACAACCTCATATTCTGCCTGATTGTTTGTTGCTAAACCAATACAAACACCATTGGTGTCGAGTGGTGATCGGTCAAGGTGATAGATAACCCAGTCGACCGCTGCTAAAATTTGAGACCATCATGATGCTCCATTAGCAAATCCGAAGTAAGGGTTGGGCTGGTAATCCATTGTGACACTAGAGCGCGTTTTGTAACAATTATTTTGGTCAAAAATTTAAAGTGGTTGGGTCTATGTACGTTGACTTAGGGGAGGGCCTTCTCGGCCCTTATGGGTAGAATTTCTTGAGGTAAAGGCCATTGACGGGGTTGATGAGGCATGTTCTGTCTAGCTCAGTCAAGATGTATTCCCCCTTGAGGAGGAAATTCTTTATGATGTATGGTCCTTTCCACAAGGTTTCGAACTTTCCTGGCCCTAGGGCTTCTTTTGTGACATCATAGCGGAGGACTAGTTCTCCCTCGGTGAATGAGCGAGGGTTGATGTGGCAATTGAATGATGCTTTTACCCATTTCTTGTGGGCCTCGTTGTGTTGCAGTGACTGTTTTCGGCTTTCGTCGACGAGCTCTAGTTGTACTAGGTGTTGTTATAGAGGTTGGGTATCATCAAGGAGTTCGATGGTGGCATGTAAATTCGGGATCTCGTGTTCTATGGGAATCACGGCTTCGAACCTGTATACCAAATGGAAGGGAGTGAAACCAGTGAATGTTTTCATGGCCGTGTGGTATGCCCACAAGGTGGAGCAGAGCATATAATGCTAGTTGATTTTATGGTTATTCACCATGCGTTGTAACATAGTTTTGAGGACTTTGTTCATAGCTTCTACTTGTCCGTTGGATTGGGGGTAGTATGGTGAAGATAATTCATGGGTGAATCCAAGATGGTGAGATAGCTCCTGAAAAACCTCATTCTCGAAGTGTTTCCCATGGTCGGATACTAACTCCTTGGGAACGCTGAACCGGGAAATCACGTGGTTAAATAGAAATTGAGCGGTGGTTTTTGCGGTGTTGTCACTTTAATTTTCCATAGTCCAAAAAAACTCACAGAATAACTCATAAATTCTAGTAAGATTATGAAAAATTTCGGCAAAGATTTTTGAAAATTTGAATTATAATATTTTGGGTGCCTTAAAGGTTTTTGATGGTGCTGAACCCATTTCCACCATCAAAAATGCAATTCAAACACTCCAACTACCTAATTTTTTGAAATTATTTTACCAAATTTTAGCAAAAAAACTGCTATAATAACTATTCTATTAGGTGGATAAACCATTAATTTTCATAGTGGATAAGATGGGCCACATGGGTCCACTTTTTCTAAAACTAGACCATAAACGTTGAAGATAGTTAATTTGAGATCAAATATAAAAGACGAGCCTCTCTACACGTGTCGGACTCTCGTAAGAAAATGAGTAGAATGGCTTCCTGAGTTTATCACATGTATTTGATTTGCTTTTAAGGCTTTTGACTCGGAGCTTGACAATGAGATTCGTTAGCGTTTGTCAAAGGCTCGTGCTGCCTTCACTCCAACCTCTCCACAAACCAAATTAATTGACCAACTTTTGTCACCGTCCATGAATACTGTTCCCCTACCCCATCTCAATAGTTGCTTCCTTTTTACTCAATTATAAATAAAGTCTCTCTTTTCACCACTTATAGCCTGCCACATGTCCCCTACAATGGTAAATTTTAACATTTATCGTCATGCCGTGCATGCCACTGGCGGGGTATGGCAGGGATCCCACTTGAATTTCTCTTACAGTTTTCTTTATATATATATATTTTGAAGGTGTTTGATTTTAGGTTTTATCATCATTAAAACAGGTTGTTAGCTTGCTTGATTACATTGTAAACTATTTCCCCTATGTATACTATATGTCTTGATCTGAGTTTTCACAAGCAAGATAGACAATTTATGTTGGATGAATTCAACTTCCTACTTGGTCCTCCATCCATTCTTAGTAGATATAATCTTGCTTCATTCATTGGTTTGTGATGGTTTACAACTACCTATCCATTTTTACTAGTTGTAATCTCGGCCCATGTGTTACCTTACGATTGTTTTGTAACTATTGATACTTATAAATGCCACCATGGAACCTTTCTTAAAAAAAACACTTTTTTTCCAATCAACCAAGTAATTTTCACTAAAAAAAATGCAAGGGAACATGTAAATCCATGTTGCACATAGATTTAAAATAATAAAATCATAAGTCCCTTCACAATCACTTAATACTAAGAGTTTTTACAAACCAACAGAGAAGTAGGTTTCACTATACATACCTAAGTGGGTGTTTCTTATATTGGATCAAGAATCCATATTTCCCTATTATGTTTTCCTACATTAGATCTCTTGAGAGACAATTTATTATGCGTTGTGACACATTATGGATGCATGTGTATTATATAAACAACATGATGACAAGTAAAATGCAATCCTCCATCACTAGAAGTAAGTTGGATAATCACTTGCAATGAAAGATGTTTCTCCATTTTTGTACCACATTTGTTATGTGTAATTTTCATGGCTCAAATAAATTCTAAGCAACAAATATATCCAACGTAAAAACGTCTCTCTTAACCTAAATGGTGGAATTTGAATCCAATGAAAAATATAAATAAATACATAGTGGCACTCAAGTTCAATTATTGTGTTAAATTAAAGGCATTGTGAGCCATTTTGAAGAAAGGCGATCAGTTTAATAATACAAAATCCTAGGGTCAAGTGGCATGGGAAAGAAATATAGTGAAAAGATTAAGTAAAATATGTAAGCATAGTGGTGCACATGGGTCATCCTAATTAGTCAACATTTTCTTAAATAATTAGTGTTGAATTAGCATTTGTAATGGAGCATGTGTCATACTGATAAAATAATAAAACAATGTTATGGGAAATGGGCATGCTAACCAAATTTATTGAAAATTATTTAGTGATATGTAACCTATTTGATGGAGGGGCATGAGAAGATCAAACATTGGAAGAATTGAAAGAAATTTTAACGAGAACATTAACTTATTTATAGATATTTACAGAGAGGAACAATAAAAATAACCAGCGACAAAACACATAAACATGAAGACATAATATTTAACTGGGAAAAATCCAAACTCTCAAGAAAACCCAATCTAATGAAATTTCATTAGCCTTGGCCAAAACCCTAGCCAATATGGCCAAGTGAGCCTTCGCTACTCACCTTCCTAGCCTAAATTACAATGAAGTCCTCCCAGCCTTTTATAGGCTCCATTACATACAATACCATGGGTACACTATACCATGTGCCCAAAACCACTACTGTTTAACTTGGTCAACTTTGACCATAAACCCAAGCTAATTTTACCTAACATTCCCCCCGTAAACTTGACTTGGGGTTCCTTGAATAAATCCAGCCAACCTTGCCAAGTGATTTATCCCATCCCTTCTCACTCTGACACTTACCCCCCTCAAAGTTTTTACCCAAGGTATTCGTTAACCCAATATCCTCCCTATCACCTAGGTATATCCTAGACTTTACTAGTCCTCTACATTCATGGAAACTAGCTGGAATAATCCTTTTGCTTTAGAATGTGCTGAAAAGAGTGGCATTGCTTCCTCAATCCCAGAGGGCTCATAAAATATCAGTTTCCCTCATCTTTTCATGATGTTAGGAGATGTGCAACTGAAATTCCTTTCTTAAGGACATAAATTCATGAACCCCTTCATTTTAAGGTTCCTTTGGTGGTTGAAGCATTGAGGGATGAAAATTTCTTCTCATAGTGTGGCTTGATATGCATATTTAATGGTTTATGGTCATGTTTAGTAGATCTTCACTCCTAGGATTTTGAGCATTGGAGACTACTAATTTCAGATGAGATAAATAAATATCCTTTGGCCATAGGGATTTTTATATCAGTCTCTGATAAAGATAAAGATTGAGAGTTGATATTTGGTTCTGGTATGTGGTTTTGGGGAAGTGCAGGGTTTTCTATGCAACCTTGTTTTTGCTCTTTCGACTCCTTTTCAACTATAATTTCTACCACTCCAATTTGGGTAAGGCTTCCTAATATCCCTTTTCATATGTGTAATTTTCCATCATTGAAAGCTATAGGAAATTATTTAGGTGTATTTCATCACCATGGTAATGATACAAAATAGTACTTGAGACCCACATGCTTGCATTTTCGTGCAAATGAACTTTAGTAAAGGATTTCTCATAAAAATAAAACTAGCAAGCCTAGATTATCTATGAGTGCTAATGTTAGATTATGAAAATATTTCTTTCTATTTTAGATCTTGTTACAAAATAGGGAATTCCTTCAAAAATTGTCCCAAAGATAGGAAAAATAGCTGCAAACCAATATAATTCGAAGGTTCCAATTCATAACATTATATGATATTTAAATATGAACTACCCCATATCAAAAAAATGAGGAAAATCAACAAGAGACATTAGAATCCATGAAAGACTCCCACCAAGTTCATGGACACTCACCAACAAGCCAAGTTGAGGTGGAATGTATAAAGGAGACCTATGACAATCCTTATAACTTTTTTTACCCAAATGCTTCTATTGAAAGTAATTATGAAGAATTTAATCCTTGGGAATTTAGATATTTTTGTTGATTCGTCTATCTCTTCATAAAATAAGACTAAAAAACTAACTTCTTGGGCAGACCAGGAAAAAGAGGAAGACCCACATAAGAATCCTAAAGGTGCAAATAAGATTCAAGATAAAAAATAGAAGAATTATTCTCCAGATATAGTAGATAACACGGGTTGGATACAAGTGAGGAGAAAGGATTGATATACTTCACCAAGGAAAATAAGAATTTAGACAAAGATTAACAAAAAAGAGAAACTAGTCAAAGTAAAAACAAAAAATAATTAAGAATGGGATGCAAATGTATTTGTATATGAGGGGTCTTTTGGAAAATATTTAGTTGGAATGGGATTTTTTTGTTTTTTTTTTGTAGAGCTCTCGATTAAGGATTTGGATTAATCCCATTTGTTCAATATTGAATCCTCAAGGAATTTTGGCAACACTTTTTTTAGAATAATTGTAATGATTCTAGGTCATATCCCAGTTCTTTTAATATAATTCAAAATACTCATTTCTACTAAAAAAAAAATAGCATAAATTATATGAGATTGAGCTAGGGAGAATTAAAGGAGGTGGGAGGGGATATGCATTGTTTTTTTTTCCCTTGGCATGAAAGGCCACTACCAAACCTTTTAATCATTCAACTAATTTCCATCACCATTCGAATTAAAATATTTTTTATTAGTACTTTTTCTTCATATTAAATTTACTAATATGTGTTTTTCTTAATTTTTTTTCGCTTTCTTTATTTACCAACACGTGTATCCCCATAATGATAATACTATTTTACAAAAGCTCATTTTCTCAAACTTGTTTCTTGTGGATGTGGGGGACACATTGAGCACAAATTTTTATCTCTTGAATCCATCTCTAAGAGAGAATAGTTAAAATAAAAAATAAACCTTGTGAGCCCACTCTAAGGAGTAGGTTTAGAAATACATTGGTTCCCTCCATTATATCATAAATTGTATGAAATGTGTTGTTTTTATTTTATTTTTGATATTTTGTTCACAAATCAGCATGACTAACTTGTGGCTTCAGAGCCTTCAGCCCAAGTGTTAGTATGAATCTTAATTCCAAGTGTACGAAAAAAATACCACTTTAGCTGTGCATAAAAAACAGCCCTAACAGCAAAGATGGTTGCCAATATCCTCATATCTGCAATTAGGTGATCAAGATAAATGCTGCAAAAATCTAGATCTGTGCATCAAAAGACATTAAGCAGTAGAAAAAACAGGATTTACTCCATGCATCCAACAAACAACACAAGAATATGTTTAATGAATTTTGTATTAATGGAACCTAGGAGGAAAACACATAAGGGTGTTACCAGTTTTCCTCAATGGGATGGCTTCTTGTAAGTCCTCAGCACTTCAGATCTAAAATTCCTCTTTCTTGATGGTGTAGAAAACCCAAAAAAAAATGGTAGCAAAATATGCCTATGATGGTGGATCAAAGTCAGACCAAAAGTATAGATCCAGAGTGATCTTTAGGAAACAAAAGGTAGTGAATGAATGAGAAAACCATTCTATTTATAACAAAATATTGAGTTAGTCTAGATAATGGTGCATAATTAAAATATTATTAACCAAATCAAGATCCAACTTTTCTGGAACATTTTATTATATTTGTTGGAGGGAAAAAGAATTTGACTTGGGTCAAATCCTTTATTTGTAAATAATAATAAATAAATAAATTATTTATTTATCATTTTAAGGATGTGGTTATAAAATAATCAAATAAATAATGATTTATTTAATTATTTAAGGGTGATTTAGTCATATTTAACAAATAATATTATTTAAATAAGGTTTAAATAATTATTCTTAGAAAATAATAAGATAAATAATGATTTATCTAATTAATTTCCTTTTTTTTTATTAAATATAACCAAGAACATTAATTAGATTGATGTTTAACTAATTATTCCTTGAGGAAAATCAAACAAATGTAGATTTATTTAATATTTCCTCATGGGGTTTCCTGTTTAGACCATAAACAAATTAATAAAGGTGGTTTACTAAGTTATTTTCATAGTGAAAGCAATTTTACTTAGGGTAAAATTGGTCTTACATGGTGTACTTAGGTCCATCTAATAGTAATAGGTTAGATGACCAAAAAATGGTGTAACAGATTGCCCCCCAGCGTGCGAGCATTAGGAGCTAATTGTATGACCAAAGTACGTTGTAAGAACTCAATCAATAGACACCGAAGGGGAATTCAAAGAGAGAGAAATATAAGGTAGACCGAAGAGGTAAAGGACTAGACCTTGAGGAGGCGAGACTTACAGGTGCGACAAATCTCCTTTATGAGTGAGTCCATGTGCTATAGGCGGCGAGGGAGGCATACCTATGCCCGCCGAGACAAAGTACAAAGAATAATGTGTCCAGTAAACAAGGGACTGAACAATATAGTACATGTTGGCATAAACATGAGCCAGGTAAAAGCATGATAATGAATCCCACAAACATATTATGCCTAGGATAACAGCCAGGACTTATACAATAATATCTGAGTACATGAGATACAAATACAACCCAAATGCCCCTGTAAACAGGAAAGGGCTCTGAAAATATGACTGAAACATGCAATCAAAAAGGCGCTGCAAGCGGCTGAGGCCAACATCATCAAATATATGGAGCTGCATCGAAGGCTGTAATGAAGAGATCATCCGAGCATGTGGGGGCCTACTTGTAGGGCCACCCCCTCATGAGGGCTGAAAACATCTCACACACACCCGGGAATCGCCGGTATCATCTGCTGCATCACTGAACCATCAAGTATACAGATCTCAATCATGCTGAAAGGAGTGTTTGGTCAATTTAGTGTGTCCTAAATTTCTACATTAATTTTTCAATCCGGGATTCGTAAGCTGACGAAGTGTGGCGGACTATATGTGCAAGATAACCTATCTCTTACTTTTTGTCGTTTTTGGATTTTTATTTATCTTGGTTGGTTTCCTAATGTGAGATGGAAATTTTAAAAGACAAGTATGGTTATGAATGTTCAAGGCAATGATGTCCTTTATAATGATTTCCCAAACTTCAAACTTCAAATGGATTTTGAAATATGCAATGACAAAACTAATTCCTAAAAGAAAATGAAAATGTACCACTATACTAGTCAAACAAACAGTGAACTATTTATCATGAAACCCATTACCCTTACTGCTGTCTAAACACAAAAGAAACTGTACTCAAAGAAATCCAAAGATTTGCAGTAAAGTAAAGCTAAGATCAAATTACATCAATTCATATTCTGACCCCTCACCATTAGTCTCGCTATGGCTTTCGGAGGTAATCATAAACAACTTGAGCAATCTGATATCTAATTTGCAGAAAAATAAACTAATATCAAACTACACACTCATACTTCAATCCCTCACCATTAGACTCGCTATGGCTTTCAGAGGTAATTGAAAATGACATGAGAAATTTAATATCTAACTTGCAGAAAAATAAACTAATATCAAACTACACACTCATACTTCAATCCATCACCATTAGTCTCGCTATGGCTTTCGGAGGTAACTGAAAATGAAATGAGAAATTTAATATCTAACTTGCAGAGAAATAAACTAATATCAAACTACACACTCATACTTCAATCCCTCACCATTAGTCTCGCTATGGCTTTCGGAGGTAACTGATAATGACACGAGAAGTCTAATATCTAATCTAACTAGTAAAACAAATGTACAAAACTAAAATGAATAAAACAATGCTGGAATTAAAAACTAAGAAAAATAAATCAGCAAAAGGACAAGATTAATTTCATGTCATTAGTCATTACAAAAACTATGTGCAAATGCCCAGGCTACCTATTGTAATTTGGAACAAAAACACTGATCAGTTAAAATCAATATAAAGCATGAAAGATTATGAACATAAGTAAAATGTAAAGCATGAAAGATTATGAACATAAGTAAAATGTAAAGCATGAAAGATTATGGACAAAGATGAAACGTAAATACCATGAAATATGTAATGTATATATATATGTGAGTGACTATGGCACAATGAACATAAGGAAATGAAGCATGAAACTATACAGTAATACACAAAACCTCGGCGTGTGCAGGGGCCCTCTGCACAATCCTCGGGAAGCAGCTATAAAATACGAATTACGCTTATGAACAGAGTCTTCTCATATATTTAAAATGCTGTCATAACAGAGAAATAATGTCACAGCACAGTGGCAACGCAATTACATTACAGAGCTAACTATTATGCGTATGAGAACGCATTATTTATAACAGAGGGTGACATAACTAATTCCCTAAAGTCTACGCTGATAGAAGACACGTGAACAACCACGTCCATAAATCTAGCGTCATGGCTGCCGTGAAGATTAAATCTATGGAGAGTGGCCATTGGATTCGGCTTATGGAGCCGTTTATAGGTGTTGATATGTCTCCCATGATTTAGAAACGGTCACGCAAATCTTCACATGGTGAAAAACAGAGTTCTGTCACCGTGGGACTCTTCGGTTGACCACCGCTTGATTATCTTTGACCACGGTCTTCTTTAGTGAATTTGACTGAGCCAACATGACTCGATCCATGTCCATGTCATTTCCAACTTGCCCATGTGGCTCGAATTGCCTGAAGACACCTGCAATATAGACTTCAACAAAATGGCTGCGGAAAGTTGCAGCAGCTATGGAAAGTGACAAGATTCCGCAGCTAAATGAGAAAAAATCTAATTCAAACAGCAGACACAAAACATAGTTAAAAACCATTTTAAATGCTCTTTTACTATTAATATGAAATGATATTGATGGCTTAGGAGGTCCAGGTAAATGGAAAAAGTCTAGAAAGGTGTATAGGAAAGATGCAGGTTTGGGACTCAACATACCCCCACTGTGAAGGTGTTGCATGTCCTCATGCAACCAAAATTTTGATCACCCTTCTTCAATTCATATGCCTTGATACCTCTGCCAGTACATCCAGTCCTCTTCTCCTCTTCCTTGGTGCTGCTAACATCCTGGGCTTCTTCATCAAGCATTTGTATTTGAGATTAATTAGTGCTCTACTTATCTTCTGGCATTTCTTCTTCAGTTTCCTGTTCTTTTTCTGCCACAGTCCCAGATGTATCATGGTATTATCATGAATGATCTTGTCCAATTTTCTTTGTTCCTTTAATGCCTCATTTTCATTTTTAATGTGTCTATTTAAAACCTCCAACTCAAAGACTTCTTGTTTCAATGATTGGACTAGAGCTTCTTGTGTTGTATGAGGCTGAGTGGATGAGGTGCTAGGGCCCGTGGCTGTCATTTCTAAGGATTGTATGTAATCATACACCTCTTGCTGCTTTGGATCTATCTCAGGTGTCGTTTTCCTTGGGCTGTCCCCAAAATACTGTGGAGGAGAATTGACTTCAAAATCTGGCTGAAAAGGACTCATATCAACATCTTGAGGATTAATTTCAACATTTGGCTGAGAATGAGATGAACTATGGCCAGCTGGAGTTTTTTCAGGTGTTTCTTCTCCCAAATCAATAAAATGAGGTCCTTTCGTTTGTGTTTTCCTCCACTTTCCTTTAAGCCTATTGCTTCTTCTTACACGTTGTGGACTACTGTCTTTTTGTTTCTGTTCTTCTTTTCCTTTCTTTTTGGCTATGGCTGACTGTTCCTGAAGGTGAACTAGTCTCTCAGACAATACTTGATGGTCTTCTTCTGAGGAAGGGGTTTGATGTTCAGCTTCAACGCTTTTTCTCTCCTCGGTCTTTTCCTTCCTCCTTTTAGACAATCTTTCCTCTCTACTAGTTCTTTCAACTGTGTTAGTAGGAGTGCTTTGAGTTTCATCATTTGTTCTCTTCCTTCTACTTCTTTTTGATGTACTGCCTTCAGGAATTTCTTGGGGTTCTTCAAAGAAATTCCTAATTAAAAACTGTTCCCAGGTGTCCTTTTTCTCTTTTAACTGTTTTTCAATCAAAATTTTCACAAGACCATGGTGATACAAATGTTGTTCTACATCCCCCAGATGATTTTGGACGGCTACAGACATATTTTTCAAACTATTTAATAAAAAGTATGGCAGATTGAGGGCCTGGTTATCTAGGAAATTCATCAACAGTCGGGTATGATACATATACATTGATCCAAAACGTCCCTCACAGGTGATAAACTTTTGAAAGACCAACAGTAAACTGGCCCACTCTTCTTTTAAAGCATGAACAGGAATTCCCTTTTTAAAAATAGTTACATCCATACCTGGGTTATGTAGGATCACTCTCCAAGCTTCATCACTAATGCTTTTGTTCTTGAACCAGCGTTCACCTTCTTGAGGGAGTTCTATAGCAGCTACTATGGATGCCTCATTCACCGTAAATTTGAGGTCCCCAATTTCTACCTCCAGACCATTGAAAGACCTTGCAAAAGCTTTTGTCACCTCTTTATGGTAGCCTCTAAAATTTTGAATAAACCGAAGCCATTTTTCCTTTTTCAATATATCTTTGACTTGCGGGTATCCTTCCATGAATTTGGGTCCCTCTGGTTCTGTCCTCAACAACTGACCCATTCTTCCTTCTACTCTTTAAAACTCGTCTGCGTGAGGAGGGTTTAAGGGAGGTAAGACGGCTAAATGAGCGGAAATGAGCACGATTTATGAAGGAGACCAGTGACTGTAAGCGGATATCAGAGAATAGGTATACGGAATATAGCGTAACATAGAAAAAAATGGGGTGAAGCGGAACAGAGAAGGGTTACGTGAGCACGGTGGAAATGCAGCTGTGAGATCAATAGAACAGTAGGAGGAGTAGAACGCATCCGGCAGTATTTAAAATTGGGTGGCTGCAGAGTAAATGCAAGCACGTTTATGAAACGGCTACGGATTTTATGTGGCTGAAAGAAGCCGTAGTCAAATCAACCACGTTTCATCATTACAGGTGGAGTATCAAAGTACGAGTGAAGATCAGAGGCTTGATTATGGGACCGTTTGAAAATGAATGCAAGGATTGTGGGAGGATCATATAGAGATCGTGGAATGGTTACGGAGTTTGTCAACACAATCATTGCATATAATGGAGCTATGGTTTATAACTATGTAAAAATGTGCTTAAATGCCATTTGAAATAAATTTTTACTCATACCTTGGAATTCTTGCCATTTTTTCTTGGTCTTCAATCAGTTGCTCCTCATTGATGTCTTGAATGCCCCATGTCTTCATAATATGTCTTCATACCTGCATTTGATTTCATGATTGTTGAACTAACATCTGGCTGTACATTTTTTGAAAAACAGAGTGGTAGCTACAGAAACTGCTTCTGGCTGCGGAAACTGGTGTCAGCTGCGGAAACTGTCACAGCAATTATTTGGAAATAGATGGATGATAACTGACTGAATGAAAATGATCATGAAAGAAAATTTTTATTGGTGAAATGAAATGAAATAGATGAAATGGAGTGAAATGAACTGAAGTGGAGTGGAATGAAATGGAATGAAGTGGAATGGAATGGAGTGGGTGGTCATAAAACTTGTGAAATGAAAGAGAGAGAATTTTTTTTTTTTGGGAAAATATAGGGTGTCAAGTGTTCCTGATTTTCACCCTACATTTTCTGTATAAGACTGCCAATCAATGATTGGTTTTCAGGCTTATACAATTTTTTTCTTTCTTTTTTTTTTTTTTTTTTGTTTTTAGCTGAAAAGAACAAAGGCTACGCTGGTGGAGAAGAAGAATTCTTCTGTACCAGTCTAATTGCAGAATTTTCTTGAAACATTTTGACAAATTCCTCTTTTGAGAGTGGCTTATGATATACTTTTAATCTGTGGCCATTCACAATAAGAGGAGTTTGAAATTCATCAATGGTCTTGATTCTTACTGCTCCATTGCTAAAGATCTTGTCAATCTCATATGGCCCAAGCCAATGAGTCTGAAATTTTCCTTTCAAATATTTAAACTTGGAATCAAATAACAATGCCCAATCTCCTTCTTGAAATTTCTTCTCTTTGATGTATTTGTCATGCCATTTAGCTCTTTGATATTGAACTAGATCAGTTCTTAGAATTGCCTCTTGTCTGATCTCATCTAGCTCATTCAACTGCTCCATTCTATGCTTTTGAGCTTCTGATAAATCCATCCCCAACTGAAATACTATCTTGAAGGTCTTGACTTGGAACTCAATGGGGAGCAGGACTTCTTTCCCATAAACAAGTTCATAGGGAGAATGTCCTCTTGTATTTCTCCACGTAGTTCTGTAGGCCCACAAGGCTTCAGAAAGCCTTTCTGCCCAATCTCTTCTATGTAGATGAACAGTTTTGGTGATGATACTTTCGAGAACTTTGTTTGTAGACTCCACTTGACCATTTGCTTGCGGATGGTAAGGAGTAGATCTTATATGCTTGATTTTGTATTCTTCCATCAACTTCTCCACCAGGTTGGATGTGAATTGGCTTCCCTGATCTATCACAATTTCTCTTGGAACACCAAAGCGAGTAAAAATATCCTCATAAAGAAAATTAACAACTGAATTTTCAGTAGTAGACACTAATGCTTTGGCTTCTACCCATTTAGTAACATAATCAGTACAAACCAATATATATTTATTTTACTTAGATGGTGGATTAATAGGTCGAATGAAATCTAAAGCCCATTTTTCAAAGGGTTCGATGAGTACATGTGGTTGCAATGGAATTTCATTTGAAAGGGTAGGTTTCCCTACTCTTTGGCAGCTGTCACACCTTTTGACATATTGTTTTGCATCTTTGAAGAGGGAAGGCCAATAATATCCTAAAGAGAAGATTTTATAGGCCGTCCTTTTGTCTGTAAAGTGTCCGCCGCATGGTTCATCATGACATGCCTTAAGAATATCAGGCATTTCATCTTCCCCGACACATCTTCTGATCATAAGATCTGGCCCTGTTTTAAACAATTCATTAGAAATCCATGAATATTTTGAACTCTCCTGAATAATTTTTCGTTTTTCACTTGGAAATAAATGTGAAGGTAGTTTCCCTGTAACCAAATAGTTAGCAATATCTGCATACCAAGGAGTCTTAATAGTTACCGCAAACAAGTATTCATCAGGAAACTTATCCTCTACAGGAGAATCTTCTTTAGTATTCTGAATCCTAGACAAGAAATCAGCTACTGTATTTTGTTTCCCTGGTCTATCCAACACAGTAATATTGAATTCCTGCAAAAGTAGGAGCCATCTTGTCACTCTGCCATTAGTAACAGGTTTGTTCATTAGATATCTAATCGTAGAATGATCAGTATGAATAAAAGTTTCATAGCCTGTTATATAATGTCTAAACTTATTGATTGCATGAACAACAACTAAAAACTCTTTTTCAGTTACAGTATAGTTCAACTCAGTGGGAGTTAAATTTTTACTGGTATAATAAATGGCATAAGGGACTAAATCTTCTTAACCCAACACAGCTCCCAGAGCTGTATCTGAAGCATCTGTAGAAATATGGAAAGGGAGTTTCCCATTTGGTCCTCTCAAGATAGGTGCTTCAGATATTCTTGTTTTCAAAGTTTCAAAGGTTGATTGAAAATCAGGATCCCATTTGAATTCACAATCTTTTTTAAGCAGTTTGAAGAGTGGAGATGCTATTTTGGTGAAGTTTTCTATAAATCTTCTATAGTATCCAGTAAATCCTAAAAAACTTCTAACATCTCTTTGACAATTTGGAATAGGCAGCTTGGAGACGACTTCAAATTTTGATCTGTCAACCTTAATCCCATCTCCTGAAATATGATGCCCCAAAACAATACCTTCAGTAAACATCATAAAGAATTTTTCATGACTTAATGAAAGGTTTGTTTCTTTACATCTTATAAGAACTTTTTCCAAATTTTCTAATGCCTCTTCAAATGAATTACCATAAACTGTAAAATCATCCATATAAACCTCTACACAATCATGGATTAGATCAGAAAAAATTCCTAGTACTGCTCTTTGGAATGTTGCAGGTGCATTACATAACCCAAAAGGAAGCACTCGATAGGAAAAAGTTCTCAATGGACAAGTAAATGTGGTCTTATCTTGATCTTCAGGTGCTACCTGAATTTGATTATAGCCACTAAAACCATCCAAAAATGAAAAGTACTTTTTGTCTGCTAATGTATCTAATACCTTATCAATAAAGGGCAAAGGAAAGTGATCCTTCAAAGTTGCTTTATTCAATTCCCTGTAATCAATGCATACCCTCCATTTACCATTCTTTTTAGGTACTATAACCAAAGGAGAAACCCATCGGCTATCTGAAATTGGATAAATGAAGTTTACATTGAGTAATTTTTGGAGCTCTTCTTTCACTATCTCCTTAAGATTTGGATTCATCCTTCTTTGAGGTTGTCTAATTGGTCTACTGTTTTCCTCAATATAGATATGATGGATGCAAGTCTTAGGATCAATACCTTTCATGTCAGTATACTCCCATGCAAATGCAGTAGAATGTTTTTGCAAGATTTTGGTTAGTTCTTCTTGTTGTGACTTTTCCAATTTTTTGTTGATATTCAATGTTTTTCCTGGAAAAATCTCAATGGTAGAACTACCAAAATCTTCCATAGAGTAAAGAGACATTTGTCTTGATGATAAATATTCTATGTCAGATTCCAACTCAAATTGTGTGGGGTCATATTCTGAAGATGTCTCAAAATTTTCTAATGTGTTCAGAATTTGACTATCCTCACTGATTTCAGAAATGGTAAAGACAGGTTGTATAGTGTCCTCATCATCAACCCATTCATTGTCTCCTACTTCTGTGATTGCTTTTGCCGGAGGATACAAATTGAATTTCTTTGTCGAATTACCATTAGAAATGTACATATCCCCAAATCTACAACTAATAAAAGCATCAGCTGTGGCTAGCCAAGGTCTTCCTAAGATAAGTGGATGCCCTCCTAGATTACTCTTGGGAGTCAAAATCATAAAATCTACTGGATATTCCCAAGAATCTAAGGAGACTGAAATATCTTCTAATACACCATCTGGTTTAATAATTTATCGATCTGCAAGCTGCAATAAAGTAGGTGTAAAAAGAAGGTTAGGAAGTTTAAGCTGGTCCATAGTCTGTCTACTCATAATGTTGATAGCAGCCCCTAAGCCAATCAATGTGTTTGGAATTTCTATCCCATTTATATGTGTCTTGACAATTGGACTTCCTGGATCTACATACTTCTGCATGGTAATTTTTCCCATCATGATATCTGCAATTTTTCCTACTAGATGGATTCTTCTTGTATCTTTTAGTTTCCGTCCTGGTCTTTTGAGACTCAACTCCTTTATTGTTTTTGCTAGAATAGGAATCTCTCGAATGGCTTGTAGCAAGGGAATCTTGATACAAACATTCTTTAATTCATCTAGAAAATCATAGTTAGGCAATAAGATTTGTTTTTCCACCCCCTTATCAATTTGTAATCTTTCAGGGAAAGGAGGTGTGGATGAAGATGCAGGTTGCTCAACTATAGGAGTTGTGGGTGTTAACTTTTCTTTCTCTTTTTGAATATTTGAGTTTTGAAGAGATGCTTCCCCAGAACCCTTATTGGCTTTAAGAGAGTCCTCCTCAAAGGTATCTTGCTCTTGGACATCTATAGAAGGTTTTTCTAAAACTCTACCAGACCTGAGTTGTACATCATTGAGAGGAACAATCATATAGGTAGGAAATTGTTGTCCTTCTATCATGTAAGTATTCTGAGGATTTTTGTTGTTAGGATTTGGAAATGGCTGAGCTGGAAGTTGATTTGTCATTTGTTGGAATGGAAGCATGAGTTGAGGATTTGGATTTTGCTGAGAAGGTTGTTGTTGTGGAAATGGAAATGAAAGTTGTGGATTTGGATTTGGAAGTTGTGGAGCTTGTTGATTTTGAAAAGATGGAGGATATTGATAAAATTGAGCAAATCTCCCATAAGGATTTTGCATCCCTTGTACCCATGGCTGATATGAATTTTGAGGTTGGAGCCAAGGTTTTTGCCAAGGATTCCAATTTGGTGGGGGTTGAAAGTTCATAGGGTTGTTAAACCCTTGAGTTTGTTGCCCCTGCCAAGGTCTTCTTGCAACAAAACAGAGAGATTCTACTGAATTTGGATCTTCTTGAAAGACAGCTTTGAGTCCAGGAATTGAAGAACAATCCTTGGTCTCATGATTCTCTGAACAAATCATACATGTTTCTACAAATTTTGCATCCAAGGGAAATTCCCTTAAAGCATGTTTATTCCTATATTTCGGACAAAAGATGGCTAGAGCATCTGTTTATGCTTTCTTATTGTTTTGGATCTTAAGGGTGTCTAGTTGTTCACTAAGGCTCCCTAAGATATTAGTTTTGAATTCATCAAGCATATTTCCAATCTCTGCCCTACTTACTGATCCAGTTGCAGATTTGTTAGCCCTGATAAGAGAAGGATCCCTAGGCCCTTTTCCTGTTTTAGATTTTCCTCTTGAGAGATGGACACATAGTTCTGTTATGTCACGAAGTGGAAGTTGAGAAATGTCTCCTTTCCCATCATGTTTAAAATATCTATCCATTCATCTCTAATGGCTTTTAATATGAGGGCTTTCAAGGTTTCATCATCTAAGTTGCTCATCTTTGCTCTTTTCAAGTTGTATTGAAATCTTTCAAGTAAGTCTTCCAAATTTTCATCTTCTTTTTGCATCATTTTGAATACCCCATCCTTGTGATTGGTGGGCATACAATAGTCCAAGTATCTATCCAAAAATGTTTGTTTCATATCATTCCAAGTCCTAATAGATTGAGTGGCTAATCCCATGAACCATTTCAAAGCAGCTCCCTTCAATGTTGAAGGAAACAGTTTGAGTTTTTGAGAGTCTTCCATATAGTCATAGGTTTGGCACACGACTTCAAACTCAAACAAAAATGTTTCAGGATCCTCACTTCGCAATCCATAAAAGTTGGGGAGGACAGATGGTGAGATGTTTTTCATCATTGTATGAGTTTCCTCATCAACTATAGGGAATCCAAACAAGTTGTCTCCTTCCCTATTTCTTCCATTATTACCTTCACCATTGTTGTCTCCATTGTTTCCTCCTCCTCTACCTCTACCTCTACCTCCGAATCCATCTATTATTTCCTCTGCCACGATAGTTTCTTTAGAGTCCTCAAAGTCCTCTGGTTCTTCTATCAAGGGAGGATGAGAGGGAGTCTTTTCCTTTTCTTCTTCAGGTGATTCTACTTCTTTGATTACAATATACTCTCCTGTAGAAGTAAAGAAAGGATCCTTTTCTAAATGAGATTTTGTAGGTGGTGTAGGAGAATCCTCTAATTCAGCTGCTCCTTGAATTCCAAGAATATTAAGGCTAGGGGTAGATGGTGGTGAATCTTTTCTATGCCTTGAAGAAGATGAAGTTGTGAAAATCGAACTCTTGGCTCTAGCTATAAACCTTCCCCTAGAATCTCTTGCTCTATGCATGTCATTTTTATTATTTATTTTTTTAAGTTGGGCTAATAATTCTCTTTCTGATCTTCCAGATCACACTAGGTGCAAGAAGAGAGCATACTTAAGAAATTATTGAACCAATAACTCTCTTTTCTGATCCTCCAGATCACACTAGGTGCAAGAGGAGAGCATACTTCAAGAAGTTATCAAGTTTTCCCTTCTTTTTATTGTTTTTTTTTAAGAAATTGGCTACCTAGTTACACTTCCCCGGCAACGGCGCCAAAATGTTTGGTCAATTTAGTGTGTCATAAATTGCTACATTAATTTTTCAATCCGGGATTCGTAAGCTGATGAAGTGTGGCGCACTATATGTGCAAGATAACCTATCTCTTACTTTTTTTCGTTTTTGGATTTTTATTTATCTTGGTTGGTTTCCTAATGTGAGATGGAAATTTTAAAAGACAAGTATGGTTATGAATGTTCGAGGCAATGATGTCCTTTATAATGATTTCCCAAACTTCAAACTTCAAATGGATTTTGAAATATGCAATGACAAAACTAATTCCTAAAAGAAAATGAAAATGTACCACTATACTAGTCAAACAAACAGTAAACTATTGATCATGAAAACCATTACCCTTGCTGCTGTCTAAACACAAAAGAAACTGTACTCAAAGAAAAGATTGCAAGTAAAGTAAAACTAAAATCAAATTACATCAACTCATATTCTGACCCCTCGCCATTAGTCTCGCTATGGCTTTCGGAGGTAATCATAAACAACTTGAGAAATCTGATATCTAATTTGCAGAAAAATAAAATAATATCAAATTACACACTCATACTTCAATCCCTCACCATTAGTCTCGCTATGGCTTTCGGAGGTAACTGATAATGACATGAGCAATTTAATATCTAACTTGCAGAAAATAAACTAATATCAAACTACACACTCATACTTCAATCCCTCACCATTAGTCTCGCTATGGCTTTCGGAGGTAACTGATAATGACATGAGCAATTTAATATCTAACTTGCAGAGAAATAAACTAATATCAAACTACACACTCATACTTCAATCCCTCACCATTAGTCTCGCTATGGCTTTCGGAGGTAACTGATAATGACATGAGCAGTTTAATATCTAATCTAACTAGTAAAACAAATGTACAAAACTGAAATGAATAAAACAATGCTGGAATTAAAAACTAAGAAAAATAAATCAGTAGAAGGACAAAATTAATTCCATGTCATTAGTCATTACAAAAACTATGTGCAAATGCCCGGGCTGTCTGTTGTAATCTGGAACAGAAACACTGATCAGTTAACAACAATATAAAGCATGAAAGATTATGAACATAAGTAAAATGTAAAGCATGAAAGATTATGGACAAAGATGAAACGTAAATACCATGAAAGATGTAATGTATATATACATGTGAGTGACTATGGCACAATGAACATAAGGAAATGAAGCATGAAACTATACAGTAATACACAAAACCTCGGCGTGTGCAGGGGCCCTCTGCACAATCCTCGGGAAGTAGCTATCAAATACGAATTACGCTTATGAATAGAGTCTTCTCATATATTTAAAATGCGGTCATAATAGAGAAATAATGTCACAGAATAGTGGCAACGCAATTACATTACAGAGGTAACTATTATGCGTATGAGAACGCATTATTTATAACAGAGGGTGACATAACTAATTCCCTAAAGTCTACGCTGATAGAAGACACGTGAACAACCACGTCCAGAAATCTAGCGTCATGGCTGCCGTGAAGATTAAATATATGGAGGGTGGCCGTTGGATTCGGCTTATGGAGCCGTTTACAGGTGTTGATATGTCTCCCGTGATTTAGAAACGTTCACGCAAATCTTCACATGGTGAAAAACAGAGTTCTATCACCGTTGGACTCTTCGATTGACCACCGCTTGATTATCTTTGACCACGGCCTTCTTTAGTGAATTTGACTGAGCCAACATGACTCGATCCATGTCCATGTCATTTCCAACTTGCCCATGTGGCTCGAATTGCCTGAAGACACCTGCAATATAGACTTCAACAAAATGGTTGCGGAAAGTTGCAGCAGCTGCGGAAAGTGACAAGATTCCGCAGCTAAATGAGCAAAAATCTAATTCAAACAGCAGACACAAAACATAGTTAAAAACCATTTTAAATTCTCTTTTACTATTAATATGCAATGATATTGATGGCTTAGGAGGTCCAGGTAAATGGAAAAAGTCTAGAAAGGTGTATAGGAAAGATGCAGGTTTGGGACTCAACAAGGAGCTGGAGCTGAGAAACAATCAAGTCAAAGGGAAATAAGGAGTCCCTTTGCCTGATCCGAGGCACCGAACAAGCGTGGAAACTGGTACCAAGGTACATCACCCTCTAGACCTGTCTTCTGGAATGAGTGAGCTGATGTCGACAGAAGGAGGTCCACCATAGGTGAGGCAATAAGGGATCCTCAACTACGGCACGAGCGAAAATAGTAGAGCGACTAACAGACTGACACCAGTGATGATGATAAAATGGGGGGGTATTGAGTAGCAGACGAACGACTTCCCTTGTTAGAGCATAAAGGTCATGGATGACCTGGCAGCAACTGACACAATATCATGAAGGATAGGGGACAGTAGGACTAAAGGCCATAATGTGTGACACGAGAGAGGAACCAGGCAATGAAGGATGGAGGACTATAGCAGGATACAAAGGGACTCGGGATATACTCAATGAATGCAATGATGCATTCTGAAATAATTCTGTAAATGTAATTTACATAATAGGAGAAGTAAACTCAGATAGTTGCAGTAGGATTCCTAAGATTTGTCAGATCTAGGAATTTTCACATTTTTCCCTAGTTATTGGACCTAAATTCTCCGTCTTATCTTGTTCTTGGTTGTCTTCAATTGTGCATTTGGTTTATGTTCTATCTACAATTTCTTAACTAATATTGTAGCAAAAAGAAGTTTTGGAATAAGTAATTGCTACAACATAGAACATCACAATTTTAACATGGTATTAGAGCTTTGGTGAAAACAAGCTCAAGAAGATAAGAGTTGTCATCCTTTTATTTTCTGTTGAAATATCACTTGTTGCTCCTTTTATTTACTGCTAAAGTATCACTTGCTACTCCTCACTACTGAAATATGTTTGACTAGATCAAGATGTTTTTTTCTTACTTCAAGAATGAAGAGAAATTGAATGATGGTTTGAATTTAGGTCCATGGAAGGAAATATTGGATCTTACTCTTGAGGAACATGATGTATTGGAATATGTTGCAGGTGGGGTAGCAGAACCACCATGAAATTCAAATGTTATTATCAAGGCTAGATACAAGAAAGGAAAATTCAAGGCTAAAAATATTATCCTTGATTCTCTTGGAGACCATCTCATCACCTATGTCTCCAACGTGAAGAAATCTAAGGAAATGTATGACAAGTTAATTTGAATGTATCGAATAAACAACTTGAATCAAGTATTTTCTTTGAAGAATCAACTCAAGGACATTAAGATGAACAAAGGAAATACCATTCAAACATACTTCATGAGGATATCAAAAATCAAAGATCAGTTGTCAATCGCTGGTGAAATTGTATCTAACAAAGAGTTGGTGTTGATTACACTTGGAGGTCTATCTCCTACTTGGGAGACTTCTATTACTACTATCAACAAGAATGATAAGTTTCCTGCATTTGATGAGCTCCAGTCAAGAAGAGGCCAGAATGATTTCTAGAGGAAGAATTCCCAAGCATGAAGAGGGAGAACCTACTTCCTTTGTTGTCCAAGGCAAGAAGCAGAAAGGAAGAAGAGGTCATCATTTTTCAAGAAAGCTTGCTCCCAGATCCAACAGTTCCTATAAATGGTATAGGGAATTATCAAAATTTCAATGCTACAACTGCCATAAGCATGGCCATTATGCCCATGACTGTCCTGAAAACATAAAAGCACCAAGATCCCACTTCAAAAATCGTAGCAACAACTTCAAATCTGATTATAGAAGAAGAAGAGAAGCTCTTGTTGTTCGTAAATAAAGCCACCATTCTTCCAAGACTTCAAGGAATCCAAGGTATGATAATAATGTAGTTGAGATATAGTCAGAGTACTTTCTTATTTGTGCTCTTTCTAGTTCCTCTCCTGCAAATTCTTGTGATAGGTGGTTGATTGATAGTGGTGTTTCAAGGAACTTTACTAGTTATAAAGAAGTTCTCTCAAATCTGGTTGAGAAGGAGACAGATCTAAAAATCATACTTGGAGATAACTCTACATATCATATAAAGGGATATGGTTCTGTTTCTTTTCATTTTGATGAAGGTAAAACTATTTATCTTAAAGAAGTATTGCATGTTTATGGTCTGAAAAAAAAATCTTGTGTCTATATCTAATTTAAAATGATGAAGGAATGAAAGTTGCTTTCATAAATGGAAAAGTTCTCACTTGGCCAATGAGATCTAGAATGAGAGATGCCTTCACTCTGGGATCAAGGTCTGAAGGTCTCTATAAATTCAATTGAAGACTAATGCATGTGCTAATTCATAACAGTAATCATGAATGTGAACTTTGGCACCGAAGGTTCGCTCATCTGCACTATAAATCATTGCCCCATGTGAGAAATATGGTTTCAAAAATGTTGGATAATAGATTGGATCATGATGGAGTTTATCAAGGGTGTGCAAGTGGAAAGCATGTAAAGGGACCATTCCCTTCAAGCAAAATAAAAACCAATCAGGTACTTCATCTTGTACATTTTGATTTCTGTGGACCTGTGTCTGTAACTTCTCTTGGTGGCTACTTGTATTATATAATCTTTGTGCATGATTTTTCTCACAAAACTTGGAACTTTTTTTTTCAAAAAAAAAGTCAAGAATTTAACATGTTCAAATACTTTAAAGCTCTGGTAGAAAAAAAAACTGGAAAGCATATCAAAATCTTCAGATCTGAGAACAAAGGAGAGTTCACTTCAAATTATTTCATTGACTTCTGCAAAGAGGCTAGAATCAAGAAAGAGACCACAATACCATATAACCTAGAACGAAATGGTGTAGTCGAAAGAAAGAATAGAACCCTCATGGAAGCAATCAAAGCTATGTTGCATGATCAGAAGCTACCAAAGTTTCTTTGGGAAGAAGCTACTAACACTATTGTTTATGCCCAAAATAGATCTCCACGTCGAGCCTTAAACAACAAGACTCTTGAATAAGTCTTCACTGGTGAAAATCCTGAAGTTGGGCACTTGAGGACCTTTGGCTGCCCTATCTACTATCATGTGCCAAAGGAAAAGAGGACCAAGGTGGAAGGTTTAGGTAAGAAAGGTACGTTTTTTGGTTATTTTGAAAATTCTAAAGCTTACAAAATATACATGTCTGGTCAAAGAACTATAGATTTTAGCAGGGATGTAACATTTGACGAAGATGCAACTCTTGGAAAAGCAAGAGACACTCCTCCTCTTGCTAATGTTGAAAGTCAGGATGATGTCTTGGATGCTCAAGAAGATCCTGAGCCTAAACTTGATCTTTTTGATGGACCCATGGAGCCTATGGACACCTTGGATCCTCTTCCAAGTGATCCTCTTGCTAGAAATAGGCCATTATGGCTTTATGACACTCTACAGAATGTTGATAGGCACACTGGCCACAAAGGAACTTTCAGAGAAAGCAAGAAACCTTGTCAGTTCCAGGGATACATTGTAGCCATGAGCAACATTATTCAAGTTGAACCATGCACTTTTGAAGAAGCAGTGAAAGATTATGTAGGGAAAGATGCAATCACTGAAGAATATGAGTCCATCATACGTAATGATGTATGGGAAGTAGTTCCAAGACCCAAAGATAAGTTTTTTGTGACTTCCAAATGGTTATATAAAATCAAACATGGTGTGGATGGCAGTATTGAAAAATATAAAGCTAGATTTGTGGCTAGAGGATTCTCTCGAAAAGAGGGAGAAGACCATGATTATATTTTTGCACATGTGGTTCTATATACTACCATCTGATCCATTGTGGCTCTAGATGCTAGCCAGGGATGGACACTTCACCAAATGGATGTGAAAATTGCTTTTTTTCATGGCTTCCTCAAGGAAGAAGTATTTGTGGAGCAACCACAAGGCTTTGAAGTGCATGACGGGAAAACTCATGTGTAGACAGAAGAAAGCTCTCTATGGATTGAGGCAAGCCCCAAGAGCTTGGTATGCTCGCATTGATAACTTCTTAATGGAGCTTGGTTTTACTAGAAGCAATATTGATCAAAATCTCTACTTCAAGATGGTCCAAGGTATGCCTTAGATTTTGGTATTATATGTTGATGACTTATTCTTGACTGGTGGAGAACCTCTTATTCTCCTATGTAAGAGGGAGTTGGCTTCTGAATTTGAAATGAAAGATCTTCATTTGATGCACTACTTTTTGGGCCCAGCGACTTGGTGAGAATTTCCTTTCTCAAGGAAAATATGTTGTCAAGCTTCTGGAAATATTTGGTATGACAGAATGTAAGTCCATGAACACACCAATGGAAATGAATTTCAAAAAGTTATGTGGTGAAGCTACAAGACCTAATTTGGCTAATCCTTTCAAGTATCAACAACTGATTGGAGCACTAACGTTCTTAGTGAACACTAGACTAGACATATGTTTTACAATCAATACTCTAAGCCAATATATGATTAAACCATCACATGCACACTGAATTGTTGCAAAGCATGTGTTAAGATACCTACATGGTACCATCAATCTTGGATTGAGATATACTACTGGAGATGTGAGATTAAATGGGTACTCTGATGTTGATTGGGCTAGTAACTCTACTGACAGAAAGAGCACATCTAGATGTTGCTTTAGATATGTCATGATATCTTTGATGAGTAGAAAACATAAGTTTGTAACCCTTAGCATGGTTTAAGCTGAGTACGTTGCTGCTAGCATGCCTAACTATGAGGTAGTATGGATGAGGAAGCTCTTTGGAGAGTTGTTTGAGCATGCGCTAGATACGACAGTAATATACTGTGACAATAAGAGTGGGATTTGTCTTGCATAAAATATCGTGTTCCATGACAAGTCCAAGCACATTGAGATCAAATATCATTACATCTAGAATATGGTGCAGAGAGGAGCAGTAAGACTCCATCATATTGAAATTGATGATCAGATAGCTGACATACTTACCAAGCCTTTGCCGAAAGGGAAGTTCTTGTTATTCAAAGAGAAGCTTGGGCTGACGAATTCGATGCTTCCTAGTGGGGGTAGTCATGGATGATTGAGAACACTAAGATAAGCTCTTCCCTCTTGTTTGAGCTCCTAGGATGGGAATGGAGCCAGGAGAGCTCATGGGGTTGACGGAACTCTTGACTGTAGGTTGTGCGTGATCCTTGTCTTGTGTTGACAAGTGGTAATCTTGCCTACCATCAAGTTTGTGACTTACCAAGAGTATGTCCCAGTATGCATCCTACCCACAAGTTGGGCTTGTTGGGAGTACCACCCATCTAGCTAATGGGTGTGAAAAATATTGGTTGTGTGCAATCCTTAACAAGTGGTAACCCCCCCAAGTAGAGGTGAGACTTGGTTGTGCGTGATCCTTTTCAAGTGGTAATCCACCTAAGCAAAGATGAGACATGGTTGTGCACAATCCTTGTCATGTGTTGACAAGTGGTAATATCCCCAAAGTATGTGGATGCAGGTGTTCTACCACTTGACTCTTATGGTAAAGCTTGGTTGAGCATGATCCTTGTCATGTGTTGACAAGTGGTAATCCCCCCAAGCAAAGGTGAGACTTGGTTATGCGTGATCCATTAGAGAACTTTTGAGGTCTAAAATGGGCCTCCTAAGGAATATTATAAAATAATAGTGGAAATAATAAAATAAGATTAGATTACTTCATCAATTTCTAGAGGGAGAAAAAAATAATAATAAATTAATTAAAAAGAGAATAAAAATAAAAATAAAAAATAAAAAATAAAAACCTACTTTTCAACTTGTATTTTCAACTTATCTCCCTATGATTTTACTCAAATTTCGAGCGGGAGCACTCATTGGATGCATAATTTAGTTTTGTATCCAAGGAGTACCCATGTTGGATACTTTCGATGGACCCTACTACATGAAAAATGTGAAATACATGAAAAATGTGATTGCAACCACATTTTTCGTGTAGTAGGGTCCATCAAAAGTATGCAACATGAGTACTCCTTGGATACAAAGTTAAATTATGCATCCAACGAGTGCTCCCGCTCGAAATTTGAGTAAAATCATAAGGACATAAGTTGAAAATACGAGTTGAAAAAGTAATTGGTTTATTTTTTTTTATTTTTTTATCTTTTTACCTTTCTACTACAAAAATGGTGAATCAACCCCCATGATTGACATCATCATATTGAATTCTCTTGGTTCATATAAAGTTGATTTTTGTTGCAAATTTTTGTTTTGAGGCCCATTTTCTACCTCAAAATTTCTCTAATGCTTTTCATGTGTTGACAAGTGGTAATACCCCCAAACTTGTGTCAAGATGGGAAGATCAGTGGATATAGGGTGACAGATGAATCTCCCCTATGATGATTCTTCTTCATTAGATTGTGACATCATTGTTCCAAAGAAGATATCATCGGAGATGAACATAGAAAGCAGAGATCTTTATTACAGAAAGAAATTCCTCCCTAGCTAAGAGGGAGTGTTGAAAATTGGCAACTCACGGATGGATTTCCTTAAATAAAATTTCATTTCTGACAATTCTAGAGTGACTTTCTAAAATTAGAAAGTCATGTTTAGCATCTCAAGCACAACTTGCCAAAAATAGTAAATCACCTTTGCATCAATTGGTAATCAAGTATAGATGTTGGAAAATCACTTAACGTATCGTTAATCAATCTTAATAGTTCAATTTTTTACTTAATCATCAATATTATCATTACCTGTATTACTATCCTTATGATACTATGACATTATTATTATTAAAAGGAACTTCAAATCACCTTACCTTCATCACTTAATCACTTTGTACCTCTATGTCTCACATAGCACATTGTAATTCTCTCTCTCTCTTAATGGATATGTTTCTCTCATTAAAGTCTTGTCATAAAATATTATCTTACACTTTCATTAATGCAAATTTTGCTCTCTCTTTCTCTCTTTTACGCACTCATTAAGACATGGCATATTCCTCTTACTCACAATAAAATCATGTCATAAAAGATTCCTCTTACACCTCCTTAATAGCATGAGTTACAAAGCCATGCGTACCTCCTTAATGGCATGAGTTACAAAGGCATGTATACCTCCATAAATGGCATATGTAACTCCTCAAGGCATTTGTATTGCTCCTTTATGACTATCATGAGTTACAAAGGCATGTGTACCTCCTTAATGGCATGAGTTACAAAGGCATGTATACCTCCCTAAATGGCATATGTAACTCCTCAAGGTATTTGTATTGCTCCTTTATGACTAGAATTTGTTGCTCCTCCTATATATGTATCTCATATCATCTCATTCTCACTACTTGTGCATTATGAAAGAAGGATTCAAAATTAAGAGAGAGAGAGATTTGGAGAGACTTAAAGACGATGGTGAGAGAGAGAGACTTGGAAAGTAAGAGCACAACTTGAAGGTTTGTTCATTGTTTGCATCAGTTGCTGCTACCAGTGATCTTCATGCTACAACTTGTTCAGATTTGGGTCAAATTATTCATTATCTTGATCTCTCATTGTACTTTGTATCTTTGTTGAACAATTGATATCTAATAGAAGAAGAATCTGGTTGGGTTTTATCCTTGTGGGTTTTTCCGTGATCATTGGACATAAATTCTCTATGTCTTATCTTATTCTTGGTTGTTCTTGGAATAAGTGATTGTTACAGCATAGAACATCACAATTTTAACATTATTATGATATATATACACCCCTTTGATGAAGTTCTCCCCTTGTGCACAATTGTTGAGGTTGATTGTACCTTTTAATGGTTAGCTTGAGCCTATTTTAATCAAATGGAGTTTACTTGCTAAAGTTCCCTTCTTCATTTGCTTGGTTTCACAATTGTGATTGTGTTGTTGAGTGGTGTATGGTAGTTTTAGCGGGGGCATTTACCTTGATTTGCACACGTGTTGAGAAGCCTTTCTATTATATCACTATTCTTTGCTTGAGATGGAGCTATCCCTTTTATTCCTTGGATTGGGTTGAGATTGGATTGACTTGGAATCTGGTTCATGGAATTATTTAATAGATCGTTGACTTATCATCACCTTGCAGATCATGTGTACCATTATTAGGAAGTTATATGCATTTCTCGAGGGGTGCCTTATTATATATTTTTGTCACATGTGTGGAGCCTTTTTCTTGGGGGGGGCCACCTCTCTTGGTCTAATTTATTGTTTATGTAGAGACGTGTTAGAGGGCACACATATTGGAGGAACATTTTATCATTTTCTTGCATCTTGACAGATTCAACCTACCTATTTTGAGGACAATGGAGCCTTACACTTTCTATTGTTATTTTTGGAGAAGTGTCCCACCTTCTTGAGCTCTAATGCATAGAGATCTAGCCATGCCACATCTGTACATGTGGCATGACCACACATATTTTATTAGTTGTTTGACTTGTCCTCTCAGGATAGTTGAGTGATAATGTTATTTTATGCTTTCCTAGAATGAATCTAAGGTTTTGACAGGGATATTATTATTTTATTGTGGAGGTTGTTGAGACAACTCTATATAATCAAGGCTCCTACTGTAATGGTTGTTGACATTTTGGCAAAACATCAGGGACATTTGAATGGTGTTTTGTTGGAGCTTTGGGCACTTGTTTTGGAATCCTATTGTTGAAGACTAATGGTTGATTTCTTGCATCAAGTTTGTTAATCAAAGGCTGGAAATAAATGGTAATGTTGTTCCATCTAAAACTATGTAAGTGTGATTGATTCTCCCCTAATTTGTTTGAATCTAAGTGCTGGAAATGTATTCATATGCCTAATTTCTTAATTAAGGTTTGGAATGGATGCATAACTTTATGATAGACAAACCATCTGTTACAAATTAAGAGGTTTTTCCTAATTTGAATTCCTCTCAAGATAAACTTGATTTAGTGAGCAACTGTTGAAAATATTAGTGAGAGAAGGGTTCCTTGATTTGTGCCTTAATCATAGGAGCCAAAACATGTTTCTTCTTGTGCATGCTTGAGTTCCTAAAATTTTTCCCTGAAAATTAGGACGAGTTAGGATGTAGTTAACTGATATGTTGAAATTGAAAGTCGAGTTCTTGATTTTCTAGTGTGAGTTGATTGAGGAAAAACACAAGTGATTTGAGTTTCAACTGGTTGACTTGAAATAGGATGAGTTGCATGAGCACCTAACTCATGCTAACTCAATCAATAACAAAATCATTCCTTAATTAGAAAACTCGCAACCATTCGAATTGCCATTAAAAGGAGGAACAAAGGCACAAGTTTAATCATTCTTTTGGTGAGACGAAGCGATAGGAAGCATGAGTTTGTGTGTGGAGATTGTGAGAGGAAGAGTGTGCAACAGAAGCTTGTGCATAGGTTGGTAGAGGGCAGCAGAGATCAACAGTCTTGCAAAGGTTTCATGCTTTAGATCAAGCAGAAAATACAAGTGTGTCTTTCATATTGAAACAACTGTATTTTGTAAATATCAATTGCTCAGTTTTTGCTATCAATAAAATTCTCATCAAGCAGAGTGTTTTCCCAGTTGGGTTCAAAGAAAAACAATGTTTTTTAGTGTTTTCTTTTGTTCCTATTCCGCTACATATTTTCATTGAGAAATTCTGTATTTGTATGAAAAGAAAGTGTCTTTCAGATTGTTCATATTAGCAGATTAGAATTTTGTGGATTTTCTACATGGTATCAGAGCTCGGATCAGAATAAAGATAGCACATCCAAAGTGCAAAACACATCAAGGAAGATCTCTGAAGTGGCTCCAGACTTGAAAGAATCCAGTGAAGGTGAAAAGAAGAAAGGGTTGCACATTTTCTAGACTTTTTGGAGGGTCGAGTTGCATGGGCAGGAGGTCAAGGTTATAGGAGGGAGATCTGGGCTGATCTTGTGCAATAACAAGAAGTATTTTGTCTTTTGTTCTGGCCGCATAAATTATATGTAATTGCAGAGGTGAACAGAACGTACAGCTCATGTGAACAGAAAGTACAATGCAGGTGAACAGAGGGTGGTCTTCTCTTTGGTAACAGATGCGAAACATCTGCTATGCCCTAATTGCAAAACCGCAGAGCTGTAGGTATTTTTTAGAGGACCCAAAGCTCTAAACAGGAGTGTTGGAAGTGATAGAAGGGACAATGAGTTAGGGAGGACAATTGGGAAAGACAATCATCATCTTTTGGAGCAGATTTAGGGTTTTTTTTGTGCGCTAACCAGAGATCAGAAAAATTGCACAATTGCCAACAACAAAGGGAGTAGAAATAAGGTATGTGTGTCTCCTTTTGTTGATGTTGTTCTGCTAGTAGATAGAGTCTAGTTGGAAAATTTTGGTGGCATCTTGTATAGGTGGAGGGTTGTTAGTAGGTGCCTAATTGTGGCCAGAAATAAAATATTGTCAAGGACAACAAGAGTGCTAGTAGTGGCAGAAAAATTCAAGCCCAAAAGATTGCAGACTTTGACGGACTAAAGGAGCAGTGACATAGGCAACCTCCAAAGGCCTAATTATAGTCTTTTGTAAAGGATTACAGGTTGTTAGTGGCCAAGTTTTAGAGAGCTCTCAAGGGAAGCGAGATGGCTTACTAAGGGTTGAGAGCATATCATTGTCTAAAGGGAGCATCGAACTTCATTACTTGCAAAGGGAGGATTATGATAGTGTTGGAAGATATTGGTGTGGGAGAATTTCTGAAGCAAGTTATCCCACCACCACAAGATGCCCAACAATTGGCCCAGCGTAATAAGAATGGTATCAAGGCAAAGAGGATCATTCTAAAAGGGGTTAAAGATCATATAGTGCCTCATATCCATGAGAAGAAGGCAACATTTGAGATGTATGATACAATCCTGAAGTTGTATCAAAGTGCCAGTGATACCAGGAGGCTTGCTATTAAGGAGAAGTTGAGGAGGATCTGAATGAGTAAGGATGAGTGCATAAGAGAGAGAGATTTCTTCTTTCTCTTGATTATTATTGTGTTCTTATAATCAAACAACTACCAAACTATGAATATCAATGAGACAAGAGGACATAAAATGTAGGCTACTAGCCAGAGCCAATATCTCTCCTCTTGAGAGGAAAACCCACAAGAATTCTTCTCTTCTTATAGAATCTTCAAATAATGAATTCCAAGACCTAAGACCCTTGACAAAGACCCCTTCAAGACCAAGTCAAACTTCTCCTTGATGAACTTTCTTCTCACAAAATCAACCCAAGTCAAACTTGCTTCAATTTTTCAGATTTCGGCCTCACTTTAGATTATTGACTTCTGCTTCAAGTTTGGACTTTTCGTCCCTCCTACAATCTCTGAAGTTTCGCATGTGTGACTGATTTTTGGGTAGATTTGAGTCCTCTCCTTCGCTAAATTTTCTCTTCTTCCTTTGTAACTCGACTTGCAAATTTGATCCCAAACTTAGGCTTCCCTTTTGCAAGTCTACAATTCAACCTCACTGCAATAATATGATGCCCTAATCCTTTTCGCACATGTGAGAAATTCAACCCTAAAGTAGTCCTCCAAAACTTCGATTTATCTTCACTCTTGTTCTCCTCTTCTAATTCTCTAGCTAAAAGGCTTATTTTTCCCTTGTGATTGAACTTGTTTCTTGGTTGATCAAATTTGTTCTCCAAATGAGGTTGATGGCACACTTATATATACCCTTCATGTAGCTCAAACACCCTTAATGAGGTTTACTTTTCTTTGCTTGTAGGCTGACTTCTTGTTTGCTCGGTTGACTTGATCTTGGAGGGTCTTTAGAGATGACTTTGAATCAATTAAATTCTTTTGACTTGATACATGATGCCCAATAGGGTCTTTAGACATGAATTTGACTCAATTAAATTCTTTTGACTTGATACATGATGCCCAATAGGGTCTTTACATCAAACACATGAAATCATGATTACATAAGACATTATGAAGACCGAACCTAGTTACATTTCCAACACTCCCTCTTAACTAAGGTATTCATAATACATACAAGGTACTTGGACATTCTCATACTGAATACTTCTCATAAGAAGAGTCCAATTGGTATGCCATCTCATAAGTTATCTTCTCGGCTTATATCAGTGCATCTCATCATATCAACCAACATTGTCACATAACAAGGCCTTGACTAACAACTCTACCTGTCCACAAGATTAGAGCACAATGTTGGGGAGACAAATGATTTATACACACCTTCATCATTGTTTCTCAAGGCACATACCCCATCTGGATGTTCACAAGGTATGTCCTTCTAGGAACATTCCCATCTTGGATTTACACATCCTCATAAAATTTCCTCTTCGATTACTCTTGCCTATTGGATGACCTACCTCATCCTCAAAGAGTATTGGAATACAGATTCTTACCCAATCCTCCATTCTTTCTTCATGACATGAAGACAAGAATGATGCGTCTATATCTCCCCCTCAACTAGGGACAATCTATTCATTCCTATAAAAGGAATATACCCAAGCTCCCTCTTAACTAGGGAATTGTTTCCAACAGAAGCTATCTGCTCTACAGTGGAGATCATGGTACCATATGTTGCTTGTAGGGATCCTCCTTATGCATCATTTCATGGATTAAATTCAACTTCTTCATCATGGAGTCAACTTCTTCCAAAACTCCTTCGTAGGGCATCGATCATATTCTATATCACTATCTCTTCAACGAAATATAGTGTTGAACCAACAACCATGTCATCATTTTCATCAGAAAGTGATCTTCTTGACATCATCAAGCTATCCTTTATACAACTACCTCTTCCAAGTCATGTTTCTTTCGAGATCTTCCATCCATTCTTAGTTGTATATGAAATTCTACAACCCTCTTTTGGTAACCCTATCACAATCCAACGAGATGCTTTCAATAATAAAAAATGAACATTAAATCAACATTGCCACTTTATGATGGCCCTTTGTCATGACATATGCTTCTTGCAACATCAACATCCTTTCGCATACTGTATGAATTCATGTCCAAGAAATACATTACCTGCGAAAATTCCTAGATCTGAAATCCAATTGTAGCGACTAGAAAATATTCACCTAATTATTAATTTTTACTTAACAATTTATTTACAGTTAAATATGGCAAATATTGAATACATCACACTACAACCTTCACTACATAAATTGTGGAAAATAAATGTAGAAACAAAATCTAGCAAGAAAATAAATAACACACACGACACTGTTATTTTTGGACTAAGACCCCAGAAAAACCCAATGCGGGAAAACCAGTGCAGCAGCTAAGGGTTTGTATTATTATGCAGTGATTTCTAAGTATAATTCTTCGAATGCCCAAGCTCGAAATCCTATACAGAGATCTAACTAAACAAAAAGCTAGTGAGATGATGTCACCCCATCATTGGAAGATTCAACTATGATCTGCGCTGGAGATGGCCCTCTACGCAGTACTGCGTCACACCTACGCAGTCACTGCATTACACCTCCTCTAATCTCTCTGATAGCTAGAAACTTCAGCCCTCTGGCCTCACGGTCTCACACCCTGGCTCCGGAACTGGATCTTGACTGTTCCCCAGCTGATATATGGACTCCCTTTGAATCTTTACGCACCCTTTGCGTGGTTGGCTCTGCACTGCCTCTCCAGAATACTCTATGCCCTCTCTGCCCTGTACTCTCTGAATCAAGAAAAATCTCAAACCGTAAAATTATCTCTGCCCCTCTCTGCAAGAATCAACTCAATCAATCTTCTCCCTGAGCATTGCTCACTAAATAATTTTGACCTCTAAACTCTATCATTGTAATTTCCAAATGCCCCATCAAGTCCTTCTTATAATCTTCTTATTGAGACTTCAACGGCCGAGATTAAATCGTTAATCAACAGTTGAGATTAACTTGACTTGATCTTTGTATTTTTCTAGAAGATTCACACCCTGTTTTATTAATACGCTTTAATTATTTTAATTTCCTAAGTTTAAACTTAGGGTTCCATTAAAAATAATTAATTATTTTCATAAAAACACAATTCGGGTGGAATTTCCCAAAACACTTTCTGGGTTCGTTGGAATGCATATGTCTAAGCTTCCCTACAAAATTTGAGACTTATATCACATCCGATGCTACTAGAAATCAACACTTCCCCTTAGCGAGGAATGTGTTATAACAATACATCTTGTTGAAGTATCACCCTGTCTCTATAAAATCTACCTTTGCGCTGCTGATGTCTAACACTACTGCCCACCAACACTGTGTTGTTGCATCTATGATGTTGTTGACCCTACATACTACTATTGCACTGCAACTCTGCTGCCTGATGCAATAGAAAAACATCCAAGTTTTGAACTAAGTGTACAACATGATGCATCTAGTACTGAAGATATGACTGGTGCTAGACTCAGCGCTGACCCTTTAAAGTTGTTGTGTTGCTATTGACTGCTACCAACTCTGCTCTGTGCTACTCAGACTTTGGCGCTCACTAGCCACTACGCCGCCACTTCTGCACTCCTCTGCACCAACTGATACTTTTCCATCCTGCTACTTCTGATTTGGGCTCCCGTAGTAAGGTATTGATCCATGAGGTGGACTCCACAAGGATACTTCCCTCTGCAGTTTTTTCAAAATACATTTCTAGATCGCCCAAATTCTCCCCTAGAGACATGTGGCAATCATCGTGAACTCTTCCTCCTCGATCTTCGCAGTTACAGCCTGCAGATCATGCTTCTCATCTTTGTCCTTCTTCTTGAGAGGAAATTGTGTAGCGTAATGTCCCATCTCACCACAACGGAAGCATTTAATCTTTGATACGTTCTTCTTCCACCTCCGCTGCTCCTGCTGCCCCTTTGATGCAAGGGATACATTCTCATCTTCCTCCTTGGGCTTCGTCGCACTGCTACTGTTGCCATCAAGCTTGCACTTGAATAAGTCCCTCCTCATCTCATCCTATTAAAGAGTTGCCCACATTCCTTCCCAGTCTGGCAACTTTTATCTGCCCAGGATACTCTAGAAAAAGGCTTGACATTCTTCAGACACGGAATGCAGAGCCAATCTGACAATCTCTATGGACTGAGGTGCTGACCCTCCAGCAGCTAGCTAATCTCAAACCTCCTAAAGCTTCACAAGGAATGGGTCTATGCATTCTCCCCTCTACACCCTAGTAGTCTACATCTTTTCCTCCAAGAACATCTTCGGTTGCTCGGAAGACCCCTAGTATAGAGTGGCCAATGCATCCCACATCTCCTTTGCAGTCCCTTTGCTATAAATATGTGAGACAATGTGATCCTTCACTCCGTCGAGGATCAAGCGTTTGGCTTTTTCCATGTTCTTCTTTAAGGCTCTCAACGGAGCTGCATCTACAGGTTCACCTACTAAACTATCAATGAAAGCCTTGAGCTCATGCTCGTCCAGAAGGAAGGATATCCTTGCCTTCCATATTACATAGTTGGAGGCACCCTCCAACCGATCCTGATCACGCAACCCAGAGGCTGCCATCTCACCCAATCAAATGTCGAACTGCTGCCTCTAACCCTCTACGCAGCTGGCTCTACACACTCCCTGTTGGAGTCAACCAAATAAATCACGATCTTGCTACTTCTGCACAGGAAATTAGAATTTATTGGGCAAGAAATTCTTTGAGGTCATAATTCCCTCAAAAGTGTCTTCTTCTCTCTTTTGACGCTTTCTGCACCAACAACTACTGCTACAAGAAAATTGCATCCCACTAGTTGTTGATCTGCGTTGAATCTGCTGCGTTGCTCCCTCTGCCACTAAAAATTCACGATCTGGACAGTCTTACCTCTCTATCAACTCACTTAGAGAGAGACTTCCTCACAAATCTTGCCCTCCTGGCTTGGACTGCACAATTCCAGGGGAAATTGATCTGTTGCCTACGCAGCTCTTTGATCTCCTTCTTTCAGCTCAACGCTAGATCCTTCTGGTCTGCTCTCTTGGTTCTCCTGCACTATTATACAAGCTTTGATACCATGTGAAAAATCCTAGATCTGGAATCCTATTGCAACGATTGGAAAATATTCACCTAACTATTAACTTGTACATAACAATTTATTAGCAGATAACTACGACAAACACTGAATAGATCACACTGCAACATTCACTACATAAATTGTGGAAAATAAATGCAGAAACAAGATCTGAGAAAGAAAATAAATAACACACACAACACTTTTATTTTTGGACTAAGTCCCTGGAAAAACCCAATGTGGGATAACCGGTGCAACAGCTGAGGGTTTGTATTATTATGCAGTAATTTCTTAGTGCAATTCTTCGAATGCCCAAACTAGAAAACCTATACAGAAATCTAACTGAACAAAAAGCTAGTGAGATGATCTCATCCTGTCACTGGAAGATCCGGCTCTGATCGGCATTGGAGATGGCCCTCTGCGTTGTCTCTGCACAGTCTCTGCGCAGTACTTCATCACACCTACGTAGTCACTGTGTCATTGCTGTTGGGGTTGCGCTACACCTCCTCTGATCTATCTGCTAGCTGGAAAATTCAACCCTCTGGCCTCCAAATCTCATACCCTGGCTCTGGCATTGGATCCTGACTGTTCCCCAGCAGAAATACGGACTCCCTATGAAGCTTTTTGCAGCCTCTGTGTAGTTGGCTCTGCACTGCCTCTTTGGACTGCTCTCTGCCCTCTCTACCTTGTACTCTCCAAATCAGGAAAGATCTCCAACCAGAAAATTATCTTTGCCCCTCTCTGCAAGAATCAACTCGATTGATCCTCTCCCTGAGCACTGGTCAGTAAATAATTTAGATCTCGACTCTGTCAGTGTAATTTCCAAATGCCCCATCAAGTCCTTATAATCTTTTCGTTGAGACTTCAACAACCAAGATTAAATTGTTAATCAACGGCTGAGATTAACTTGACTTGATCTCCATCTTTTAATAGAAGATTCACACCCTATTTTATTAATACCGTTTAGTTATTTTAATTTCGTAAGTTTAAACTTAGGGTCCCGTTAAAAATAATTAATTATTTTCATAAAACATAATCCGAGTGGAATTTCCCAAAACTCTTTCTGGGTTCTTCAGAATACATGTGTCTAAACCTCCCTGCAAAATTTGAGACTTAGAGCACATTCGATGCTACCAAAAATCAACATTACCAAGGTTCTCCTTTTCGAACATATCAAGGTCTTCATACCTTCTCCATGGAGATGTCATAGCTAATGCTTCTTCTTATCAGATGTTGATCACTTATGTTATCTTACGTGACTATAGATACATCTTTCTCAAACTATTCTTTCACCTTTCTTCACATATTGCTTCCTCGAGATCTTCTATGCATAGTTCCTTCATTATAAGAACCATATTTGCCAACCCCCTCATATTCTTCATGAGTTCATATCAGGTTATCATGTAAAAGAGTTCAAGGCACATTGTATTTATGCCTTCATGTACCATACAAAAGGAAGAGTTCCCTTTTCTATCATGCTGAGGGCATTCTAATCATTTTATCTGCAACCATATGATGACATGACTTTATCTATCTATTACCAAATATATACATACCTCTTCTTTCATGTGGTCATCTAGACTTCCTTTAGCAACTCCCCTTTCTTTCTTGAATATTAACATAGTTCAACCAACTTGACATGTTGCACATCATTGTCATCATACCATCATCGTTCTAAACCATGGATTCCATACTAGATGGAATTTAGACTATCTACGAAACACTTGCTTCTTCTTAGTAGAGATGAACCTTCTAACAAAGATTCCAATTGAGGATCTTAATGATCCTCATTCTACAAATGCTTCTTTCCTAATGATGAGGTGTGAAAAAATATTATCTTCCTATTTTTCTAAATGACTTTCTCCAACCATATAAACTGCTTACTTCGGTTGTCCTTCTATGCTTCCAATGAAGATGCCATGAGCTACTTCCTTTCTGTCATGTACTATAAATATTCTAAGGTCTAACAATGGAGGAGAATATACTTCAAAATAAATCATAGATTTTTGTAAGGAGTCTTGGATTAAGAGGGAGTTGATAGTCCCATACAACCCCAAACAAAATGGAGTTGTAGAATGAAAGAATCGATCTATTGAAGAAAGTGTAAGAGCCATGTTACATGATCAATATTTGCCAAAAATTATGTGGGGTGAAGCAAAAAAGACTACTATATATATTCAAAATCGAAGTCCTCACAGATCACTAGACAACATGATTCAAAGAAGTATTCACTAAGAAGAAACCAAGCGTTGACCATCCCCGAATATTTGGTTGTCCTGTCTATATTCACATACCAAAGGATAAGAGCAAGAAGTTGGATCCTACAAGCATGAAGGGAACATTTGTTGGCTATAGTAATACTTCAAAGGCATATAGGATCTACATAAAGGAAGGACACCGAATAGAAGTTAGTCGAGATGTGATATTTGATGAAAGTATTGCATTTAAGAAATCAAAAGACCTCCCGATGGACTTTGATGATGAAGAACTTCCTATATTTGAAGAGGAATGTACCAAGGAGGAAGAAGAATCAAATCATGAAGATGAAGGTCCCATTGAACCCGTGCAACCTGTGATCATCCATGAAAGTAGAAAAAGACCTAATTGGTTGAAATCTACTCTTTTATATGCAAAGGGACATGGAGCAGCCAAAGGCACATTTAGGGAAAGTAAGAAGTCCAAAAGATATTCTGGGTATTCAGCCTATATGACGAAGCTAATAGAAGCAGAACCATCCACCTTTTAAGAGGTTGTCAAACATCAAGAATGGAAATATGCCATGAATGAAGAGTATCAATCGATAGTGAAAAATGGAGTTTGGGAGATCGTACCTAAGCCTGAAGACAAATCTGTGTAACTTCCAAGTGGCTCTATAAGATTAAACATGCAGCAAATGGAAGTATTGATAAATATAAGGCAATATTTGTGGCTAGGGGCTTCTTTCAACAGGAAGGCATAGGTTATGAAGAGACATTTGCACCTACAGCAAGGTATACAACAATACATTCACTGGTCTTTGTCTGGCATCATTTTTTTGTTTGTTTATCACTAGATTCAATCATTGAATCTAGGGAGATCTTGTCTTGTCTACAAGACAATATTTTGTTCACCTAATAAAAGGTGACCTTACTGGGGAGTGTTTTTTTTCTTCTATATGCCTTCTTGTGTTCTCTGATTATGTTTCACTACCTTGATTGATTGTATTTAGATGCTTGAAAATTTAATTTTTTAGATATGTGGCTGCATTTTTTTTCTTTGTTTTTCCTAGGTGTCACACTCTTCTCTTTAGCAGTAGAGTGACAGTTGTGCAGTCTTGTCCTTAGCAACAGAGCGACACCGCACTGGTGCCAATTTCTCACATGTGACACAGTTATAAATTTTGAAAAATTAGGGTTTTTTTCCATTTGGGTCTGAAAATTTTTTCTTGTTATGATTTATTACATATGTTTACATTAATTGATTAGGAGATCATGTGTTGTGCTCAAAATTGAAAGTGCTCGAAACTGTACTGAACTTGAGCGACCAGATAGGTCTCATCTTTGCGATTCTGATGTCATGAACGGTTCGAAAAACCGATGTCGTATGAGGAAGATATCGCGTTCTGTTCCTTTTCCTATACAGCTAAAATTTTTGTGACAGTGTGAATGGGATGCCCAGTCAGCATGCACGTACAGTCAGCAGGTGGCATATACTAGGAATATTCCCTTTTCTCATATCCAATTATATTTCTCCACGTGGCACAACCAGGACCTTTGGAAGGATATTTACGTGTTTATTTAGCACCATTGGATGGGTGACACGTGGCAAGCCCGAAGGGTGCCACGTGCCCCCAGAAGGCTAGTGTAAAATTTTGGTGGATTCGAGGGGGGTTGACCCCACGACATCCAGCACGCCAGCAAAGACCCACACCATCTCTGCTACACTTTGGTTCTTACCATATCAGTCTTCCGCATTATTTTAAAATGTAATGTTTTGAATGTTGAGGGGGGGACTGCCAGCGGTCCTAACCCGCCGATGGCCCCAACATTGCGGTCACATGAAATATGGTAAACCGTGACATCTAACAGTAACCGGCGGCTACAAACAACCATTATTCCAGCGGCTAGGGGCGTGGTCACATGTCACACCGTGACGTTAAACCTCAATATGATAGTTTCCTGTACCGTAACCTCTGGTGGTGATTCCATATCACATGGCAATGGTTCTACGGTTAACTGAACGCGAAGGTTTTTAGACATTTTCTGGGCGGCTATTCCGGTGGAGTTTAAAAATTTGTCACATGTGCGGGTGGTGGTGGCTTTTATTGCCACGGTTAAAACGAAACTCCGACTCCGGGTTCCGCTCCATCGTTGCGGAGTTTTAAAACTATAAACCGCGGAGTTTAAGGCGGGGGGTCGGCTTGTGACCACCCCGCCCTAACCACTTGTGTTTAATTCAAACGGTTTAATCTAGCAGAGGATTTAGCGTCGACCTAAAATTTAGGGATAATTGCCAAATTAACTGCAGTTCTCCACAATTAGTGGAGGATTTCTAGTTGAGATTGGGAAAAGGATTTGGGAGGTCAATTTTCAACCAACTTGGGTGAAACAAGAGTCTACCTAGACTAATTTGAGCATTTTGGAGCCACTGGTGCAGAGAAAACGGCCATTAGAGGCTTGTAAACACATGTATTTTCAATTTTGAGCATAATGACAAAGAGGGACATGCCATTAGGAGCTGGACCAGCAGATGTAGCCCAGGAGGGGTGAACTGCTTCATCATGCCTGTTGTGTAAAACTTATGTGTGATGTTATTTCTCTATTATACACTATTGTATAATGTTATTTAGGATTATTTTCATGCTTAAAACTCATAAATTCATCTATGTTTCATGGTTAAAATACTTATTCCTTAAGAAACAAATGGAGACAAATTGTACATGTTTTTATTACTGAAAGGACACTTAGCACAGCAAACTAATACACTCCTTTCATATCAGGTTGGTATAAAAGCTAGAGTTTAATCTCTGGTGTTTTTTTGTGCTTAGATTTGTTTAACTGTTTGCAAGGGTTTTATGCTTACTAAGCTTAAGCTTAAGAGAGGAGAAGGCAAATTGGTGGAAGCAATAGGTTCTCAAAGGGAGCCACAACAAAAAAGGGAAAGATTGCCACATTCTCCACCACCTAGTTCACCTCCAAAAGAAACAGAAGCAGCATTAAGCATGCCTCCAAAGGAAGAAGAAACCCATGAAGAGGTGGATCCCAAAGAAGAAGAAAGAGTGTTCAAGAAAGCATTCCTTGACATGACTAAAATGGTGAGAGTCCTTTATCAAGAAAGGAATGAAAGACTAGAAGGAGAAGGATCCAAACTTTACAAGGAAGGTCAAGGATCATCAGGAGGTCACAATGATGAAGATAAATCAAAGAAGGGAAATGGAGGAAATGGAAGCAGTGGAAAGTCACCATCCTCACCCTCATTATCATCATCCTCTACTTCATCTTCAGTACACCAGTCACACAAGTCAAAGAACACTGGTAAAAGTCCTTTTCTAAAACTTGACGTTAAGTTTTAATTGCCAATGTTTAATGGTGAAGTCAATGCAGAAAATATTGATAATTGGATTAGGAAATTGGAGGTCTATTTGAGAATTCATAACCTTCATGATGATGATACCAAAATCCAACTAGCTTCGTTAAGGATGGAAGGTGTAGCACTTGTTTGGTGGGAATCCAAGACAAAGGAGGAGATCAAAAAGCATGGTGATATTATTCTATCATGGACTGATTTCATTACTGCAATAAAACAACATTTTTATCCATTAGCTCACATGCATAAATCCATAATGAACTGGCAAAATTTTAGACAATTGAAAGGACAAAATGCACAAGACAACATCCAAGAATTTAGGAGAAGAGCTCTCTTATTAGGGGTAGATTTGCAGAGCCAAGATAATTTGCTCAAGTACGTAGGAGGCTTACATAGCTACCTAAAACATACTATTATCATGTTTAAGCCTACAAACTTAGATGAAGTTTGTGTTCACGCCACACATCTAGAAGCTAGAGGGAAAAACATTACTGATGAGAGTAGGAATAAACCTTTTAAGGGGAAAAAAAAAGAGAATACCTCAAAAGGTAAGGGAAAAAAGAATGCATCTGTCAAGAAAGAGGGAGAAAAAGTGGTTTGTAAACATTGTTCAAGAGATGGCCATAAAGAGAAAAATTGTTGGAAATTACATATTGAAAAGAGAACCAAGTATAACAATAACAAAGGGAAGTAGAAAACTGTAGTTACAACTCAACCTGACTTAGGAGAGGATTCAGGTAATGAATAAAAAATTACAGCCACGGGATTGAAGAACTTGATGGGGAAATAAATTGAAACAAAACCCAGTACTAGTACAACAAACTGTCACATACAAGCTCCAAATGAAGAAGAGAGAATTGAACTGTTTCATGCGAGGGCCATATCCAAACGTACCAATATTGACACACTTTTTGACAATGGGTCACAAGAAAACTTAATCTTGGAAGACTTGGTCAAGAAACTTAATCTTGAGACCATTCCACATCCAAAACCATATCCACTTGGGTGGATTTATAAGGATGCAAATTTACAGGTTTCAAAGAAGAACATATTGCACTTTGCAATAACTTCACATTTTGTTGACACGGTTGAATTAGATGTGGTTCCGCTTGATATTACAGTTATTGTGTTGGGAAGTCCTTACTCGTATGACAGGAAAGCGATCTTCAATCGCCATAAGAACAAATACCATTTATTCAAAGATGACAAGGAGTACATTGTTAGAGCACATCGCAAGAAAATAAATATTGCAATGGTAAATGCTGGACAGGTAAAGAGGCTGGTGAATTCAAATAAGAATTTTTTTCTTCTAATGATTAAGCGTAAAGTTGATGTTAATCATGAATCATTTGAGGATTTTGATATTATGTTGAATTCAGATTTATATGATGTATTTGATGCACATCATGAAATATTTCAGGAGCCAACAGGATTGCCTCCAAAAAGGGAGATTCAACATGAGATTCAGTTGCAACAAGATTGTCCTCTTCCAAAAATCGACATGTATCGCATGTCAATAATGGAGAATTTTGAAATAAAGAGGCAAACCAAGGACATGTTGGAAAATGGACTCATAAGGCCAAGCACTTCGCCATGCAGTTCACCCATAGTCTTGATTCCAAAGAAAGATGGGACTTGGCGCATGTGTGTAGACTTCAGAGCTTTGGACAAGATAACAGTAAAGAATCGATACCCACTCCCAAGGATAGATTATTTGCTAGATCAGCTGAAAGAAGAAATTTTTTTCACTAAGTTAGATATGAAGTGGATATCATCAAGTAAGAATTGCAGAAAGTGATATATGGAAGATTGCATTCAAAACCAAAAAAGTACTTTTTGAGTGTTTGGTTATGTCGTTTGGTTTGTGTAATGCACCGGCGACTTTCATGCATGTTATGGATAATGTTTTGCATCCATTTCTTGATGAATTTTTGATTGTGTAAATAGATGATATACTCATTTTCAGCAAAACAAGAGAATAACATGTCTTGCATGTGAAAAATTTTCTTGATGTTTTGAAGAAAGAGAAATTTTTTCTTAAGATGTCAAAGTGTGAATTCGGAAAGACTTCTCTAGTTTATTTGGGACATATTGTAGGAGGAGGCGAGTTAAGAATTGATCCATCTAAAGTGGAAGCCATTTTGAATTGGCCCACTCCCAAAACAGTAATCGAGGTAAGAATTTTCTTAGGCGCAACTCAGTATTGGATAAATTTTATTTCTAACTTTTCTTCCATAACAGCTCCTATGCATGCAGTGAAAAGTGTGAAGAAAGGCTTCCAATGGGGAGGAAAACAGCAGCAAGCTTTTGAATCTTTAAAATACAAGATCAGTTCAGCTCCGGTCCTTGCATTACCGAATTTGAGACAGCCATTCGAGATACAAACTGATGCTAGTGATTATGCCATGGGCGCAGTACTTTTGCAGCATGGTAAGCCTATCGCTTTTCATTATGAAACATTCAATGGTGTTGTAAATAATTATCCTACATATGAAAAAGAGATGTATGTGTTGGTACAAAGCGTCAAGAAGTGGAAACACTACTTGATGGGTAAAGAGACAATTATACATACTGATCACCAACCATTACAGTACTTGCAGTCGCAAACAAAATTGTAGCAATCACGACATTTCAGGTGGATGGGATTTCTTCAACAATTTCACTTGGTTATAAGGTACAAGAAAGCTATTTTCAATAAAGTTACTCATATGCTTTCAAGGCCAATTATAAGTGCTTCTACTTTACTTAAAAATGACTCTATTGTACATGAGAGTTACAGAGAACAGTATGCATCTGATGCTGATTTTCAAGATGTGTATGCTAGTTTGAGTGAAGGGAATCAAGTTGAGGAAAATGATTATCACATGCAAAATAATTTGTTGTTTCGTTTGGGCAAGTTGTGTATACCAAAAGGAGAGAGGCTCATTCATCTCTTATTTCTGGACACTTTTGGGTAAGAAAAACAGTGGCGCATCTACAGAGGTATTTTTATTGGCCTATCACAATAGATAGTGCGTCATGTTTTATAAGAGGTTGTTCTATGTGTGCAACAAGCAAGCCTAGCAATAGGAAGCTTGGGTTGTACACGCCACTACCGGTACCATCAAGACCATGGGAGAGTTTCTCCATGGACTTTTTTGGAGGTCTACCTATGTCAAGAAAACAACATGATTATATTTATGTAGTTGTGGATAGATTCAGTAAAATGTGTATAAGTATGCCATGTAAGAAAACCATTACTATTGAACAAACTGCTAAACTTTATTTTCAACGTGTATGGTTTCATTATGGGTTTCCAACTTCTATTCTTAGTGACAGGGATTCCAGGTTCATTGGGAATTTTCGGTCCAATGTTTGGAAGATGATGGACACAAAGTTGAAAAAAAGTATAGTTTTTCATCCGCAACTTGATGGCCAAACCGAGGTGGTGAACAGAAGCATTGTGCATCTATTAAGAGGATATTGTAGGAAACATCCCAAGTTATGGGATGAACAACGGCATTACATTCAACACGCTTACAACCGGTCAAAGCACTCTTCTACAAATACTTCACCTTTTGAAGCCTGCTTTGGGTATTTTCCGAAATCACCATTAGACTTCATCTTTGAGAAGGATGATGTAATTTATGGGCATAGTGATATTGACAAGGCTCGAAATTTCATTGAGAAAATTCAGATTATTCATCAACAATTTCAAGAACAACTTGGGAAGAGTCAAAGCAAATACAAGGAGAGGCATGACAAACATAGAGTTGATCACAAGTTTCAAGAAGGAGATGAGCTATGGTTGCACATAAGAAAAGAAAGGATGTAAGGAGAAGGTAAAAATCTCAAGCCGATTCGCTATGGTCCATTCAAGATCATCAAAAAAGTTGGTAATAATGCATTTCAACTTGACTTTCCTTCAAATATGCAAATGTATTCAGTTGTCAATGTGTAAAATTTACGTTTGTATGAGCCTCCTATGATTGATGATCAAGGGAGTGATATTCAGCTGCCATCTATAGAATATTTCTCACCAGAATTTCTAGATGAGCTCAAGGAGGATACCATACTTGACAGGAGGACATGCACTTCTAAGAGGGGAAGTGTCTATTATCTTCGAATTGGTCTCAAGGGAATAAAACCAAGTAAGGAAAGATGAATGGAAGTTGAAAAGGTGAGGGAGTTGTACCCTCATCTTCTGAACAAGTAATTAAAGTATTTTGGGTTCCAAAAGCTTCCTAGTGGGGAGGTGTGATCAGGAGATCATGTGTTTTGCTCAAAATTTAAAGTGCTTGAAACTGTACTGAACCTGAGCAACTGGATAGGTCTCATCATTTATATTTCAGTGACGCGAACAGTTTGAGAAACCGATGTCGTATGAGGAAGATATCGCGTTCTGTTCGTTTTCCTAAACAACAAATTTTTTTGTGGCAAGGTGACTGGGATGCCCAGTCAGCATGCAGGTACAATCAACAGGTGGCATATACTAGGAATATTCCCTTTTCTCATATCCAATTATATTTTCTCCACATGGCACAACCAAGACCGTTGGATGGATATGTACGTGTTTATTTGGCACCATTGGATGTGGCAATCCCGGAGGCTGACACGTGTCCCCGGAAGGCTAGTGTAAAATTTTGGTGGAGTTGGGAGGGGGGGGTCGACCCCGTGACCTCTGGCACACCATAAAAGACACACACCATCTCCTCTACACTTTGGTTCTTACCATATCAATCTTCCACATTTTTTTAAATTGTAATGTTTTGAATGTTAAGGGGGGAACCGTCGGCGACCGCAACATTGCGGTCACATGAAATATGGTAAACTGTGACATCTAATAGTAACCAAAGGATACAAAAAACCACTCTTCTGGAAGCTGGTGGCGTGGTCACATGTCACACTGTGACATTAAACCTCAAAATGACAGTTTCCTGTACCGTAACCTCCCGCGGTGATTCCATATCACATGGCGAGGGTTTCGCGGTTAACTGAACGCGAAGGTTTCTAGACGTTTTCTGGGCGGCTATTCTGGCGGAATTTAAAAAACTGTCACGTGCGTGGGTGGTGGTGGCTTTTTTTTCCACGGTTAAAACGTAACTCCGACTCTGGGTTTCGCTCCATCGTTGCGGAGTTTTAAAACTATAAACCGCAGAGTTTAAGGTGGGGGGTCGGCTTGTGACCACCCCACCCTAACCACTTGTGTTTGTAGAAATTTGAATAATTTTATGAATTATTTACTGAGATTATCCTGGTCACATACTATTTGAGCTTCATACATAACACATAATCTCTTCTACGCATTAATCATCACATGCGGAAATAAAAACAACAAGCGGTGTTGAAAAACATTCACATGCGCACATAGAAATTCAACACATATAACACAGTATGTATACCAGGGAAAGCTTACAGCTGAAAACCCCCTACTGTCTGTATATTATAATGAAGAATAATCATGTAACAATCTCAGTACAATACTCCTCACAAGTACTCAGTACTGTCTCCAAAAGTTACACACAAACTAGCTCAGTTTTGAACAAGTCACGGGTTCAAAACTCCTCCACTGTTTGCCTGCCTCTACTGCACAATCCAAGATGAGAGAATGGAATGGAATGAATTCGAACTCCCTTGGCTTTAACTGTGCAATCCTCATTTGCAATCTCCTCCAATGATTGTGCAAATCTCATGCACACTATAGTCACAACCGATAGTAGACTCCACCCTTTCACCCACCTCTAACACTGGTCTCCACTGAACTATCCATGCATTGCAGTTAACTGATGTGTTCTTTAGTTGAATAATGAGTTAATAATTAGTGAATTAATTAATAATTAATTCACACCACTCATCTCTAGTGTATTATCCAGTTAAACTAAATACAACTAGTTCAACTAAGTTAAACCGAACACAACTCCACCAACTGTCTCATCAACTCCACCAAACTCTGCCACATGAGTTCTAACTGAAGTCAACCATGCAATAGCTCAACTAACCCTTAGGAAAAGCGTATTTCCTTCTGTCAGTTGCATGTGCCACATCCAAGCATCAAACTTAAGTGCTCCAAGAGGATAAGATAATGTTTATAGTCTAAATATTATTAAGGGTTAATAATATTTGACTGTTCTATTTTTAGCCCGGCAGTCTAAAAATAGAAACCGCCCAATGTCTAAAAATAGAGGTCCATCTATTTTTACCAACTTGACCAATCATCCATAAATAACATCCTGCAACTCATAGACCATGATCCATATGTCTAAAAATAGACATAGTCTAAAAATAGACTTTGCGACAAAAAATCACTTGTGTGGCCCCCACCTAGTTTTGGTGATCACTTTCCAACTAGGATCAGGAAAGATGTTTCAGGATGCCTCCTTCACTGTTTCTTGTTGCAATCTTCAACACTCCCTCTCAACAAGAAAGGACTGTCTTTGCATGCGACATGCAACTCCATGCATTCGCCCTGCAACCTTCACAAGTGCCATGCAACTCCATGCATGCGACATGCAACTCCATGCATTCGCCATGCACCCTTTGTATGCGCCATGCAAACTCATGCATGCACCATGAAACTCCATGCATGCGCCATGAACCCTTTGCATGCAACATCTCTGAAACTGAATAGGCTCCAAACAACTCAATCAGTCTGATGCATCTATCATCAAAGTCTTCGAATTCTGCTGGTACCAACTGCACATGTAATCAGGAACCACTGCGCTGTTGAACTCTTGCACCCTTGCACTCTGCACTTGTTTTCAACTCTGATCCGCACTCCAGTATCCGACACTGTCATTTTGATCTGCCTGCATCAATCCAACTGATCTGCTACTGCTGCGCTGTGGGCACCTCGTAGCCAGGTCAACTCATGAGATCCACACCATCTCATGAATCCTACCCAGAAATCTCCTCTTAGGATTAATCATGCATGTCGCCCCACCTCTCACCTGGTGGTATAGCTGCATGCACTCCCTCTACCCATCTGGCATGAAATTTCTCTGCATGAGTGGTTTCTTCCACTCCATGATCCTCTTGTGGCTGCTCCACATCCTGAGGTTCACTATCACCTGCATGCAAAACTTGCTCCCACTCAAGCATCAGTTGCATGTCTTTCTCCCGCTTCCCAACAGTAGGAAGCTCCATAGACATCCCATCTACTTCAAGTCTGTAGAGATTCTTTGTCTGAATCCCAACCCTCTTGACTTGTCCCGTTGCCTTGTGCCGAAGGAAAAATTTTCCTTCTCTGAAGACAACTTCATACCCTTTATCCTCTAACATTGCGACTGAGATTAAATTCTTTGTTAGACTTGGTACATGCAATACATCCTGTAAAAGAATGAGTTTACCTGACTCCCTCTAAAAGGTTATGGTACCAATGACGGTCGCATTGTATCATCCATTGTCGTCCAACTCAACATGCATCTGGAGATTTTTCTCCACCAAGTCACTGAAAAGATTCACATCTCCCGTCATGTGAAAGGAAGCGCCACTATCAAAATACCACCCCGATCCCAATGCACTAGACACCATGCATGTGATCAATGAGAAGTCCAGCTCAAATTGCGAGGCAAGAGCCTCACCAGCTGCAGCTCCAGCAGCCTGCTTGTTCTTCTTCTTCTGTGGACAATTCGTGGCGTAATGTCCATGATCGTGACAGTGAAAACACTTCACTTTGGACATGTCACGCTTTTTACCATCCGCACCGGATTGAGAAGCCTTCTCCTTGCCCTTCCCTTTCCTTGCTTTGGCAGCCAAAGCGCAGTCTTCTTCATCAGATGCCTTTGATGAAGATCCGTCCCTGGTACTCCGCCTTATCTCCTCTTGCACAAGATCAGACCACAGTCTTTCCCATCCTGGCAATTTCTCCCGACCATTGACATTGTCTTGATATGCATGCCAACTTTTCGGAAGCCCGAGGAGAGCCAAGCTCACCAGTTCCTCATCCTCCACACTAACTCCTACACTCCCAAGTTCATCCCTGCAGTGGACAAACTTTGTCAAGTATACCGGAATAGTGTCATTCTTCTCCATCTTTATTTTCTTGAGTTTATCCTTAAGCGCCAGCTTCCTTTGGTCACTCTTGCTCTGGAAAAATTCTGTCAAAGCTTTCCACATCAAGAATGGAGAAGCTTTACCATGCAGGCTGGATACTATGTGATCCTTCACGCCCTCCAACAGAATCCTTCGACACCTTGCTGTCTTCTTTTGCCAAGCTTCAATCTGAGCAGCATCAGTAGGCTTTGGGACTTCAGCATCTATGAAATCCTTTAGCCTATTATCATCTAACACCGCCTCCATCCTATCTCTCCATGCAATATAATTCGAGCTTCCTTCAAGAGCATACTCCAATCGCAATCCTTGATAAGACATTTTGACTTCAACACCAAGAAAACACTGCTGCAAAATTCGAATTCCAAGCTCAAAACTCAACTGCTTCTGGATCTGTGAGAACAAATTATTTCTAGCACAGAGATCGACTGTAAGGGAATTTACTGGATATATCACCTTTCAAGGAAAGAATGGATCCAGAGGCTACCTGGCCCGTTACAGACTCTGTCTACCGAAATAATTGCAATCACTGTAATAGATCCCGATGATCAATTCTCTCGCTCTGATACCATGTAAAAATTTGAATAATTTGCTGAATTATTCACCGAGATTATCCTGGTCACATACTATTTGAGCTTCATACATAACGCATAATCTCTTCTACGCATTAATCATCACATGCGGAAATAAAAACAACAAGCGGTATTGAAAACATTCACATGCGCACATAGAAATTCAACACATATAACACAGTATGTATACCAGGGAAATCTTACAGCTGAAAACCCCCTACTGTCTATATATTATAATGAAGAAGAATCATGTAACAATCTCAGTACAATACTCCTCACAAGTACTCAGTACTGTCTCCAAAAGTTACACACAAACTAGCTCAGTTTTGAACAAGTCACGGGTTCAAAACTCCTCCACTGTTTGCCTGCCTCTACTGCGCCATCCAAGATGAGAGAATTGATGGAATGAATTAGAATTGCCTTGGATTTAACTGCACAATCCTCATTGGCAATCTCCTCCAATGATTGTGCAAATCTCATGCACACTATAGTCACAACTGATAGTAGACTCCACTCTTTCACCCACCTCTAACACTGGTCTCCACTGAACTGTCCATGCATTGCAGTTAACTGATGTGTTCTTTAGTTAAATAATGAGTTAATAATTAGTGAATTAATTAATAATTAATTCACACCACTCATCTCTAGTGTATTATCTAGTTAAACTAAATACAACTAGTTCAACTAAGTTAAACCGAACACAACTCCATCAACTATCTCATCAACTCCACCAAACTCTGCCACTTGAGTTCTAACTGAAGTCAACCATGCAATAGCTCAACTAATCCTTAGGAAATTCGAATTTCCTTCTGCCAGCTGCATGTTCCACATCTGTAGCTCGAACTGAAGTGCTCCAAGAGGATAAGATAATGTTTATAGTCCAAATATTATTAAGGGTTAATAATATTTGACTGTTCTATTTTTAGCCTGGCAGTCTAAAAATAGAAACCGCCCAATGTCTAAAAATAGAGGTCCATCTATTTTTACCAACTCGACCAATCATCCATAAATAGCACCCTAAAACTCATAGACGATGATCCATATGTCTAAAAATAGACATAGTCTAAAAATAGACTTTGCGACAAAAAATCACCTGTGTGGGCCCCACCTAGTTTAGGTGATCACTTTCCAACTAGGATCAGGAAAGATGTTTCAGGATGCCTCCTTCACTGTTTCTTGTTGCAATCTTCAACAGTGTTTAATTCAAATGGTTTAATCTGGCGGAGGATTTAGAAATGACCTAAAATTTAGGGATAATTTCCAAATTAATTGTAGTTAACTATAGTTCTCCACAACTAGTGGAGGATTTCGAGCTGAGGTTGGGAAAAGGATTTGGGAGGTCAATTTTCGACCAATTTGGGTGAAACAAGGGTCTATCTAGACTAATTTGAGCATTCTAGAACCACTAGTGTAGAGTAACCAGCCATTAAAGGCTTGTAAACACATGTATTTGCAATTTTCAACATAATGACAAAGAGGGACATTTCATTGGGAGCTGGACCAACAGATGTAGCCCAAGAGGGGTGAACTGCTTCATCATGCCTGCTATGTAAAACTTATGTGTGATGTTATTTCTCTGTTATACATTGTTCTACAATGTTATTTAGGCTTATTTTCATGCTTAAATCTCTTAAATTCATCTATGTTTCATGGTTAAAATGCTTATTCCTTAAGAAAACAAATGGAGACAAATTGTACATGTTTTTATTACTGAAAGGTGTTAGGTCCCTATATTACTAGTATAGTCCCTTATTGTTGTTAGTGTAACCCCCTTATTGTTATTATTGTACCCTTGTAACCCCCATTTTGTTATTATTGTACCCTTAAATTATTATTGTTAGGTCGGATAGGATTACATTGTGGCCCACTAGAATTACATTATGGCCCCATGGACTCCTATATATAGAAAGGAGGTTTTGTAAATTGTATCATCCAAGAATTGTTCATTTATGTAATGTATTGGAGGTTTCCCCCTCGAAGTGGCTCATTTCTAAGGCGTTGATATCTCTTTTCTTCCCTTTTTGGAGTTGGTTACACAACATTTGGTATCAGAGCTTTGGATTCTAGGGTTTCGCTGCTCCAAATAGGTCATCGTGGAATTTTTGCTATAAATTTTTTTCTACGAAGTTTCAAAAGCTGAAAAATTTAGGGTGCGAAGCCGAAATCCTGAGGAAGATTTTCTAAAAATTTTAGAGCTTGGTTCACAACATTTTCGGAGATATGATTTGTGGAAGTTAGGTCTTCTTTTAGGCTCCTAAACAGGTCATCGTGGCATTTGCGCTATAAATTTTTTTCTACGTAAGTTCAGAATTTTAAATTTGTATGGTACGAAGCTGCAATCCTGAGGAAATTCGTCAAAAAATTTCAAATCTTGGTTCGCAATATTTTTGGAGATATGATCTGTGGAAGGTAGTGCTTTTTAAGGCTCCTAAATTTCATCTCAAAGAGGTGATCATGGGAAAATTTCAGTAACTCTCTCTCTGGGAATCAGATTGGAGTGCCGTAAAAATTGGTCGCAATTACACGGACTGTAGTTTCTTGGCTATCAATTTCAGAGACAGAGGATGAAACAGTGACACGTGGAAAGTCGTACAAGTTCACTCTACTGAACCAGTCCATAATTAGGTCATTGTGGGAGATTGGACACAACTTTGTCTTGGAGAATCCAAATCAGGTCAGACCTGTGGCATTCGAAAGATAACTCAGAGGGATACGTCGGTACCGAAATTCAGATATTGAAGTGCTTTAATCACAGATATAATCCAATTTCAATATCGAGCTCCTCAAAAACAAGAAAAAGGTGTGTATTTTTTTTTCCGAATTGCATAAGTCTTGTTTGAAGAATCAATTTGAATTGATTCCAAGGGAATATTGTAGAATAGATATCAATATTGGGTTCTAAAATATGCCTCATAAAAATAATTCAACACCCATTAGGCCTTCAGAAGGGTCTACTATGACTCATGAAGATGAAGAATTGCAACATGATCTATCAAAATTACATGAGCAAGTGCAACAAATTTCACTCTCGCAAAGAGCAACAAAAAATGAAATGGAAGTTTTGAAGAAGGGCATGGAAGCTAAGATGGATGGAATGGAAGCTGGCATGGAAGATAAGATGGATGACATGAAAGAAAACATGGAAAACAACATGAAAAACATGAAGAATGATCTAAAAGCAGACATCGAAGGTTTGACCAAGTTGATACAAGAAATGTTTCCTAATGGTGAAAAGATAGTAGAAGAACCTCATGATGAGAACAAAATAAATGTTAATCGTGATTTCATAAACTCTAATGTTGGCAGGAAGAAACACCATATTCCAAAAATGGATATGAGGAAGTTTGATGGAAAGGATCCTGTAACATGGATACTACAGATGGAGCAATATTTTGATCTCCATAATGTGCAAAACACACAAAAGGTACACATTGCAACTTTACAGTTAGAACAAAATACATTTGTATGGTATAGATGGCTTTGCTCCCGTAAAAAAATTGTCACTTGGTCAATTTTTACGGAGGAAATGATAGCACATTATGAGGATACAAAGAGCAACACATTCTTTAGCCAATTGATAAATCTCAAACAAAAGGGTTTAGTGGGGCAGCACATTGAGGACTTCCAAAAATTGAATATAAGGGTAACTAATATTCCAGAGGAACACAGGATTGATCTCTTCATAGGCACTTTAAAGGATACCATCCAACATGAAGTTCGCGTTCTAGAACCTGATTCATTGGAGAAGGCATTCAGGTTGGCAAGAAAAGTTGAATGTTAAATTATGGCGACAAGGAAGCCTACCACTCAATTCTATAAAGAAGGAAGTGTTGCTACACCTATATTTCCACAACCTACAAGGTTGACACCACAACAATTGGAAGAAAAAAGAGCAAAAGAGCTTTGCTACAGTTGTGATATAAAATACACTAAAGGGCATAAGTGTGCTGAGAAGAAATTATTTTACATAGGTTGTGAAGAGGAAGAAGAAAATGAACAAGAAGAGGATATACACCTGGAACCAGCCCTAGAAGAGGAAGAAATGAATCCGACCATATCGTGTAATGTGCTGGCAGGAATTACCACTCCTCAAACTCTCAAGATACAAGGACAAATCAAGAAGAAAAAGGTAATAGTGTTGATTGATTCAGGTAGCACCCATAATTTTATTCATTGTAAAGTAGCCAAGGAATTAAATTGTTTCCTATACCCAGCACCAGAATGTCAAGTGATGGTTGCAAATGGAGGAACTATAAATTGCTCTGGAAAATGCCATAATATCAAGCTCACCATGGGGGAATATGTATTGACTAGTCCAATGCTTTCCATTCCTATGGGAGGTGCTGATGTTGTACTAGGAGTACAATGGTTACAATCTTTGGGGACGGTAGCTTTTAATTTTCAAGAACTTTTCTTGAAATTTTTTTCAGAAGGAATGGAAGTCGAATTACGGGATATTGAAGGGAAGCCAGGAAGGATAATAAGCTCTAATGTCATGACAAAGCTTCTAAAGAAAGAACAACGAGGCGTAATTGCACAATTATGCTCACTAGAAGTTCTGAAATCAAAATCACCTATTTCTGGAGATCTCCAACAAGTCTTGGACAATCATTCCAAGGTGTTTGAAACTCCCAAAGGACTCCCACCTATTTGTGATCATGATCATGCTATTCATTTGACTCCAAGAAGTGTTCCTCCAAACATCATGCCTTATAGATATCCTTACTTCCAAAAGAGCGAAATTGAACGTATGATTGCAGAAATGTTAGAGGCGGGTATAATTCAACCTAAGCAAAGTTCTTTCTCTGCTCATGTAGTATTGGTACACAAGAAGGATGGATCATGGCGAATGTGTCCGGATTATAGGGAGCTCAATAAGCTCACCATTAAAGACAAATTTCCCATTCCTGTGATTGATGAATTATTGGATGAATTACATAGAGAAATTTATTTTACCAAGTTGGATCTTCATTCAGGATATCATCAAATTAGAATGAAGAATGAAGATATTCCAAAAACAACATTTCGAACTCATGAGGGTCATTATGAATTTTTGGTCATGCCTTTTGGCCTTACCAATGCACCTTCTACATTTCAAGGGTTGATGAATTCCATTTTCAAACCGTTCCTTAGAAAATTTGTGCTAGTATTTTTTGATGATATACTAATCTATAGCAGGTCTTGGAAGGATCATGTTGAACATGTTGACAGGGTGCTCAAAATATTGCAGGAGAAACAATTATATGCAAAAACATCCAAATGTTTCTTTGGAGTACAAGAGGTCGAATATCTGGGTCATATTGTATCTCAAGAGGGTGTTAGAGTAGACCCTAACAAAATTAAAGCCATTAAGGAATGGAAAGTCCCCACAACCATAAAGCAGTTGCAAGGATTTCTTGGGTTAACAGGGTATTATCGCAAGTTTGTTAAGAATTATGGGAGAATAGCATCACCTCTAACAACATTATTGAAGAAAGATGCATTTTCATGGACTCCTGAAGCAACTAAGGCCTTTAAACATCTTAAAGAGGCAATGTGCCTAGCACCGGTCTTAGCTACGCCAGACTTCACAAAAACCTTTATTGTGGAATGTGATGCCTCAGAAAATGGAATTGGTGTTGTTTTAATGCAGGAAGGAAGACCCATTGCTTTTGAAAGTCGTCCAATCAAAGGAAAGTATTTACAAAAACCTATTTATGAGAAGGAAATGTTAGCAATACTGCATGCACTAAAGAACTGGCGAACTTACCTAATGGGAAGACGCTTCAAGGTAAAAACTGATCATGATAGTCTTAAACACTTTTTGGAACAAAGACTATCTTCAGAAGAGAAGCAAAAATGGGTCACAAAGATGTTGGGTTATGACTTCGAAATAATCTACAAAAAAGGAAAGCTTAATGTTGTTGCAGATGCACTCTCAAGAAAGAATGAAGAGGTGGAAGCATTGCTTTGTGCCATTTCTATTATCCAACCAGATTGGATAACTGAAGCAAGAGATGAATGGAAGAAGGACAAATATGTACGGACACTCATCCAAAAGTTGCAGCAAGATCCTAGTACATCCGATACATTTAGTTGGAAAATGATTCCTTATGGTACAAAGATTGCTTATATCTTTGTAAGAATTCCCATCTAAAACAAAATATTCTTCTGGAATTGCACACTTCTCCTTTAGGAGGACACTCAGGATTTTTAAAAACTTACCACAGGGTGAAGAAATAATTTTTTTGGGATGGCCTTAAATTTGATATTCAAAATTTTATGGCGGAATGTTTGGTTTGCTAGTAGAATAAAGTTGATACAATTAAGAAACCGTGACTTCTACAACCTTTATCCATTCCAAGTCAACGTTGGGAGGAGATTTCAATGGATTTTATCACAGGTTTACCTAAGTCCGAAGGAAAGAGTGTCATCATGGTGGTAGTTGATAGATTTACCAAGTATGCACACTTTTGTGCATTATCTCATCCATTTAAAGCAAGTACAATTGCTACTACATTTATGGACAGAATTCAAAAGCTACATGGAAGCCCAAGGGTCATTGTGAGCGATAGAGATCCCATTTTTACTGGAAATTTTTGGACGGAGTTATTTTCTTGTTTGGGTACTCAATTAGCTCATAGCTCATCTTATCATCCTCAATCTGATGGTCAAACTGAGATAGTAAATAAATGTTTGGAAGGATATCTTCGTTGTTTTGTATCCGATAAACAAACACAATGGGTCAAGTGGTTACCTCTCGCTGAATGGTGGTATAACACTTCCTTCCATACTGCAGCAAAAATGACCCCATTTATGGCACTTTATGGATATCATCCACCATCCATCACATCATCTTTAAGGGAAAATTTGAAAGGTTCAAGCAGTGGAAGATCACATCGAGCATCAACAAGAAGTTCTCCAACTCTTAAAGGATAACCTGAATTTGGCACAAAATCGAATGAAACAACAGGCAGATCAACATCGCATCGAGAGAAGTTTTGATGTAGGAGATTGGGTATTTTTACGGCTACAACCATACAAACAAATGTCCCTCAAGCAAGCTAAGAAGGATAATAAATTATCGCTAAAGTACTATGGTCCTTACAAGGTGTTGCAAAAGATTGGTACTATGGCATACAAATTGGAGCTTCCTGCTTCTTCGCGAGTACATCCAGCTTTCCATGTTTCATGCTTAAAGAAGGTTATAGGTGAAAATCTTCCAGTTCAAACAATATTTCCAGAACTTGATGAGGAAGGAAAAATCATATTGGAACCTGAAGCGGTCACGGAAACAAGAACTCGACAACTACGGAATCGATCAATTTCAGAGTATCTCATCAAGTGGAAGAACTTACCCACCGAAGATTCTACATGGGAGGATGAGAATTTTATACAGAAGCACCCAGAGCTACTCAAGCGTTGAGGACAACACTTTTTTGAAGGAGAGGGGCATGTTAGGTCCCTATATTACTAGTATAGTCCCTTATTGTTGTTAGTGTAACCCCCTTATTGTTATTATTGTACCCTTGTAACCCCCATTTTGTTAATATTGTACCCTTAAATTATTATTGTTAGGTCGGCTAGGATTACATTGTGGCCCACTAGAATTACATTATGGCCCCATGGACTCCTATATATAGAAAGGAGGTTTTGTAAATTTTATCATCCAAGAATTGTTCATTTATGTAATGTATCGGAGGTTGCCTCCTCGAAGTGGCTCATTTCTAAGGCGTTGATATCTCTTTTCTTCTCTTTTTGGAGTTGGTTACACAACAAAAGGACACTTAGCACAAAAAACTAATACACTCCTTTCAAATCATTAATAAAATTCATTTGTATTTTGATTTGATGTTTTGCATCATTCTTTTTGAAAAATTACTTATCTTTGCAAATTAGGGTTTTGGATTTGATCTGTTGATTTATCAAAATAAAGGTTGGTCATTGTTGGGTTAGTGTGAGTTTGTCTTTATTCTCTCAATAAGTTAGATTGAATAATTCTACATACATGCTTGCAAAGAATCATTAGCATAAGTGAAAACTTGGATTTTTTCAAAGTGGGCATTTTGTATTCACGGTTGGTTTTTTTTTATGAATTGTAAAGAATATTGATTATTCCTTTTTATAAAACAACACAGAATTGTGCTAATAGTGATTTGGTATTCATTGCATCAATTTGAAATAATTAATTTTAAGAGTTTAATGGTTTTCTCTTTAGTATCTTGAAGCTTAGGGTTTTTGTGTTTCAAAAGAGATTTTTGTGATTATTGTATTGTTTGATGAATTAAAGTGAATTTTCTGCATTTGTTGAAAAGGAATATGATAAATCTTGAGTTCTTGCATTTCGTTGGAATATCAAAAGAATTTTCTCCTTCCCATAGATATAATTTCATCAAATTAAAGAGTCTATTTCGCATATTTGATGAATTATATTGGAATTGAAACCATTATATCATTTACATCACTTAATATCAAATCAAACTCAATGAGAATAGGAACTTTAAAATCAATCAAACATTAAATCAACCAAAAATTAGTGTGATTCTAGGTTAGAAGATGTGCTTTAGCATCTATAAACATAGGAGTTATCGTTAATTGACTTTGTTACATTATATGGGTAGTTGCTATTCCACATACGTAAAATATCAAATCATTATCCGCATACCCTTAGGTATATCGGATGGTGCTCGACGTATGTAAAGTATATCATAATGCTTCCTATCATACATGATGCACTAGACAACACTAACACAGGCTAAGCTTCCATGTACTCTCGAGTATATTGGAATACCCCCTCTAAGTTGCATACCATCCATAGGTAACTAAGTCGGCCACCTTGTCATATGTGATACACCGAACACAAAATTTAGGGAGATTTCTTGCACGTACTATGTGAAAAATTCATCTATTGCAATAACTGAAAAATATTCTTCTAACTGTCAATTCTATTATGCGATTTATTTGCTACGGAAAATATCGAAGAAATTTAGTACTGCAATTTTCACAATAAATTACTACTATAAATAAATTACTATAAATAGATAAATTATAGCACATACATAGAAAACATTAACACAGTTATTTTTGGACAGTTGTCCTAGGAAAAACCCAATGTGGTAAAACCAATGCAACAGTTGAGGGTTTTCTTATTAATCTTAAGCAGCAAATTTGAGTACAAGAATTTTGACAATTTAAACAGAGAAAAATACTGAGAGAAACTTTGTGAGAAAATTCTCTCTCCACAGCGACTCCCTGACCCTGAGATGGACCCTCTTCCCATACGTTGGTGCCTTTGTGTTTCTCTTTGTGCAGTGACTGCACATAGCTCTATTGGATTTCTCTCTTCCTCACGCTGCCTCCTCCTAAATTTGATATGTACCTTTAGGACTTTTGTTGGTACCCTAACTCTCACCTACAACTCACCCTCTGGATATATCTCCTCTACTGAATCTCAGCCATTGAGAAAATCGATCTTCTTGGGAAATTGAGTAACTGCACTGGTGTGTTCTCCATCTACCCATTGAATTCTTCTTATAATATTTGGTTGGAGCACCAATGGCCAAGATTAAAACATAATCAATGGCCCATATTATTTCCCTATCAATCCGTGTTTGTTTCTAGAACATTCACACCATGACTTAATTAATTCTGATTAATTAATCATATTTTTTAAGTTTAGACTTAAGAAATATTAACAACTAACTAATAAATCTAATTATGTTGACTCTATGTGGAATTTCCAGAAACAATTTCTGGGTATTGGAGAATACATGTATTCTAACCTCTTCACCAAATCTCATGGCTAGAACGCATCTGATGCTACAAAAAATAAAACTCCCTCTTAGCGAGGAATGTGTTTTAGTGCTACAACCCATTGAAACAACACCCTATATCGGTATCATCTCCTGTCACATTGCTAATGTCTGGCTACTACTGCCCACCAACCACTGCGCAACTCTCATATGTGTTGCATCTGTGTTGCTACTGACCTTGTAGAACTGATACCAACGCTGCATCTGCATTACAACTCCCTCTCATCTTTTGTTGCTACAATTGCAACATCTACAACTGAGAAACATCTAAAGTTCTCGGTCTCTGCTACTGAAATAGGTTCTCCATCATTCCCATATGTTCCCTGAATTGGATGAACTTATCTCTTCCTATATCTTTCGTGATTATGTATGCTACCTGATCTCCTATGGGAACATACTACAGTTCGAATTCCCCATGTTGTACACAGTCTGTAGTGAAACGACATATGATATTTATGTGTTTCGACCTGTCATGAAACACTGGATTCTCATAGAGCTTTATGCCTAATTATCACAGTAGAAACGAGTCACTCCCATCCTCTGCCTGAACAAGCTCATGAGCAGCTTCTTAAGCCATATAGCTTCACACGTAGTCGTGCTAGCTTCCATATATTTTTCTTCTATTGAGCTCAGTGCTAATGACTTATGCTTCCTGCCATACCAAGAAACCATCCCTGATCCAATATTGAAGCAATTCCCGGAGGCACTTTTCCTATCCACTAAACTACCTACCAAATCTGCATCTTTGAATCCACATAATCTGACGTCATCTCCTCGAGTATATTTCAACCCATACATGATTTTGTCGTGCATATACCTCATAATGTGCCTTGTTGTTGCCAAATGTACCATTTTTGGCTCTACCATGAACTGACTAAGGGTATTGATAACGAAACAAATGTTTGGCCTATTGTTAACCAGATACATGAGAGACCCAATGAGATTCCTATACAAGGTGTGGTTGAATTCCTTGTCACCTAACACATCTATCTTCTTCCAATTGGTGATTATGGGAATATTCATGGGCCAGAAATATTTCATTCTGAACCTCTTCAGAATATCTATAGCATATCTCCCTTTCCCAAGGAATATCTCCCCATTCTTCTGTCAAACTTACAATCCTATAAAATAGTGCATCAACTGCATATCCTTCATGTCGAATTTTGCTACAAGGTTCCTCTTACAGTCTTTTATGAGCCCCGATGATCTTGTCATAAATAGATCATCCACATACAAAACTAGAATGACAAGATCATCCTCTACCATCAAATAGTAGAGGTTGTGATATGCATCACTCTTGACGAATCCCAATTGCTACAAGTAATTGTCAATCCGACCATACTATGTTATGGGTGCTTGCTTGAGCCTGTATAGGCCTTTCTTCAATCTGCACACATGAGTGTGCTTCTCATGAGTTTCTAAGCCTTCAGGTTGTTCTATATAAACTTGTTCTTCTATCACCCCATTCAAGAATGTTGTCTTGACGTCCATAAGGTGAATCTCCCATCCCATCTAAGCTGCTAGGGATATAATAGATTTGATAGAGGTATATCCAGAAACTAGGGTGAAGGTCTCCTCATAGTATATTCCTTCTTTCTGTGCATTACCCCTTTTCCACGAATCTATCATTGTACTTATCTACACTACCATTTGCAACGTACTTGATGTTGTAGATCCATCTGGAAGCTACAACTAATTTGTCTTCTGGCCTCGGTACTACTTCCAAAACATCATTTCTCCAGATAGAACTATACTCTTTTTTCATGGCATCCACCCACACTTGTTGTTGTGAAGCTTCCTAAAATTTGCAGGGTTCTGCAACCTGATCTACCAAAGCTTAATATCTGTCAGGATTCCTGCATTGTCTCTTGTCCATCCTAGGAGCTCTGATAAAATCTTGTGCGTCTCTCAAGGTCTGACGAACTTCCCAGCTGGCTCTACCATTGTTGGTGGGAGGTTTAATTAGTTCCTACTCCTATCCTTGTTGCTCCGTCTATTTAGAACTCCCTGGATCTCCTACCCCTGAGGAAATATTGGTACTAGTCACTGTACTTGATCTCTGTGACTATCCTCGTACTGGTCCCAATTGTTGTCCCTGCTGCTGCACTAACGGAACTTCTGCTAATTGATTCTAATCACCTGCAGGCATCTCTCGAGATATTCTAAAATCCATGTCTTCCATGAAATTTACATCTTGTCTCACTACATTATTCCTACTACTAGGAATGTAGATCATGTATGCCTTTGAGGTGTCACTATACCAGACAAGGAACCCCTTCTCTGCAGTCTGATCCAATTTGTTTTCTTTCTCACCTGGCATGTGGTAGTAAGCCACACTCCCAAAAATACTCAAGTGGCTCACTTCAAGCTTCTTTCCTGTGAAGACTCCATCTATCGTTTTCTTCCCCATTCTCTATGAGGAGTTATGTTATGTGTACATTGTTTTGTTACATGCCTCTGCACATAAAAATATGGGTATATCTTGATCATACAACATAGCCTTCGCAGCCCCAAATATCGTTATGGTTTTTTTCTCCGCTACTCCCTTTTGTTGAGGGTTATATGGAGTTTTCCATTCTCTTTTGATGCCTTCCTTCGCACATAAATTTGTGAAATATTTATCAATGTATTCTCCACCATTATCTGAGCGAAACACCTTGATATTTTTCCCTGTCGCATTCTCTACAAGTGCCTTGAACTCTTTGGACCAATCAAAGACCTCATCTTTAGTATTTAAGAAATAAATCTAGTTTTTTACGGAATGGTCATCAATCAAAGTGACGAAGTATTCACCACCACTAAGAGCTCTAGTGGAAATAGGGACACAAATATTTGAGTGTATAAATACCAACATGTATTTTTCTTTGTTGTCACTTCTCGGGAATGTTTCCTTCACATAATTCCCAAGTACGCATCCTATGCATACATTGTCATGCTCCATACTGAGAACCAGAACTCTTGTTACAGTTTCTTTGAGCATCTTGAGTGATCCATGGTGTAAATTTCCCATCCTCCTCTGCCACAATTTTTTAAGCTCCTTCCCACCACTAATGTCACTGCCTATTAGTGCCACTGGATAATCGAGCTGCAACCTGTATAAATTTTTCCTTCGAGCTCAAATTTATTTGACCCTCTTCCAGCTAGAGTGTTTGACATACACTTTCTTCCCTACGAAGTGTACACCATACCCCTTTTCCTATAACTGGGAAATTGATATTAGGTTCATACCTAGTCCCGGTACATGTAATACATTAGTATTGTTGGTGCTAGTTCTTGACTCTGTCTGAAACTCTATGGTACCTTTCCCTACAAGAGTACATTTGGTTTTGTTTCCCTAGTGATTTGGAAGTCCATCTTCTCCTGGTAGCTAGAGAAATATTATCTAACTCCTGTCATATGAGCTGAAGCTCCATTATCTATATACTAGACACCAGGTGAATTTGAACCTAATAAGCAAGAAAATTCATCCTCCAACCTAGAAGATAAATTTGAAGCATCTTGAATGTTAATTTTTTCCATGATTTTCTGTGTTATATCTCTTTCCTCCCAATGTTGATTTTGTTGCTGTAAAAAACATTCGTACAAATAGAGATCCGCTTTGCAAGAAAAAATACGGTTTATCCCTCTACCTCTAGTAAACTTCAATCTAGAGAAATCATATTTCTCTGTCGCTCTCTCAGAGAAATCGTTTTTCCTCAATAATTTTGACCCTCTTGGAAAAGTAACTATGCTTCCTCTGGGGGATTTGAATTATTTCTCACGTAGAGCAGCGAACCTCCTCTCCTTTGCTACTGAGCTCTCTGGATGATCATATAATCTCTGATACCATGTGAAAATTTCATCTATTGCAATAACTGAAAAATATTCGTCTAAATGTCATTTTGATTATGCAGTTTATTTGCTACGACAAATATCGAATAAATTTACTACTGCAATTTTCACAATAAATTAATGTGGAAAATAAAATGCTAGAAATAGAGAAATTCTAGGACACACATAGAAAACATTAACGCAATTATTTTTGGACAATTTTCTCTAGAAAAACCCAATGTGGGAAAACCGATGCAGCAAATGAGGGTTTTCTTATTAATCTTCTGCAACAAATTTGAGTACAATAATTCTGACAATTTAAACAAAGGAAAAATACTAAGAGAAATTTTGTGAGAAATTTCTCACTCTCCAGAGCAACTCCATGACCCTGCGATATACCCTCTACCCATATGTTGGTGCCTTTGTATCACTCTCTGTGCAGTGACTATGCAGAGCTCTAGTGGAATACTCTCCTCCTCACGCTGCCTCCTCCTGAATTAGATATGTACTTTATGGACTTTTGCTGGTACCCGCACTCTCACCTGCTACTCAACCTCTAGCTCTATCTCCTCTACTGAATCTTAGCCACTGAGAAAATCGATCTACCTAGGCAATTGAGTAATTACACTAGTGTGTTCTCCATATACCCATCGACTTCTTCTTATAATTTTATGTTCAAGCACCAACGACCAAGATTAAAACATAATCGATGGCCCATATTATTTCCCTGTCAATCCGTTTGATTTTCTAGAAAATTCACACCATGAATTAATTAATTCAGGTTAATTAATCATAATTCCTAAGTTTAAACTTAGGAAATATTAAAAAATGACTAATAAATCTAATTAATTCGACACTAGGTGGAAATTTCATAAACGATTTCTGGGTATTGGAGAATACATGTATTATAGCCTCTTCACCAAATATCCTGGTTATAACACATCCGATGCTACAAAAACTAAGAAAATGGAAATGGTATTCCACAGTTCCCAGGGGATTGGTAATCCTTTTATACATAGTCACCCTTTTATTTGATTTTGGTTATTTATTTTGTTGATTAAAATTTGGAACAAACCTTTAATAAAATTCACCATGGAAAATTTACCAATACATTCACATAGAATGCAAGGTTTACCCCCTAAATACACACCTGGTCAATTGGAAAAAAACAAAGTAAAGAAATTAAAATTGGCATAATCTGGAACGTCATACCAACCTGAAACATCTTGTGTCGCAGAACTTGAAACGATAGAATTTGAAGTAACTCAAGAAAAAAGGATAGAATCAAAGACAATTCAAACTGAACCTGAAGTTATTGAAACCCTAGAACCTGGAATCATTCTGGAGAATCAAAGATAAATATAACTTCAGAGACAAATTTTATCGAACCAAAAATTGAGCAACCTGAATCTGACATTTTTGAACCCGAGTCACCTTCAACTGTTATATATCCTACCCCTATATCGTTTTCATATCGAATAAATTTTATTACAATTTTTCTACCTCTCAGTATTCTAAGCATTGAATATATTACTGAAGGAGTAGAGGAAAATCCTAAATATCCTCTTCTTATTATCGGTGATATGTTAATTGCTCAAGCTCTTCATTTTTAACCTTTTCAACTAGATCCTTGGCATTCGACTCCATTAAACATTTTAAAACGAGGTATTCCTCATTTACGCACTCCTTTTGATTTTACACCTAGGCGAATCATGTCAGAAACTCCTCTTGTAAATGAGTACACCACTTAGCTAGCTTGTTGTGACTTCTATGTTTATGGAATCTCTGAATTCATTCATATATGGTGTACCTTCATTTCCTGTTGGGTATCAACCACTCAATGGAACTTTTTCGAGAGCCACTCCTTCTTCTCAATTTTCTACTTGGTTTTATGGAATCTCATATGGTTTATATACTCATAATATAGAAATTATTGATCATAGCATGAATTCCATCCTTGAAACACCTTTGGAATTAGACCAATACATTCATATGTTATTTGGAAACATAAGCATTCCTCAACCAACTCCAACTAGGACTTATTATCCATCTGGGGGGTGACCATCCTATGTTCCTCCTGTAGGAATTTATTCTTCGTTTATAGGACCATCTGTTACTGTAACTTATACGAACCTTGGTCATATACCTCAGGTCGATACAATTCAATTTGTTCTATTTCAACCCTTGATTGGTGCTCCATTTCCAAGAATGGGGAGTACTATTTGGAACCCTCCTTATGTTCAACAACCTGTTCAATTTGCTTCACAAGTGCATGTTTATCAACCTAGCCAAGTTACTGGCCAAAATATATCACATACATCTATTCAGCAACTTGTCCATGACACTCCTCAAGTATATGTTCAAAAACTTGTCCAGAGTATTACTCAAACACCTGTTCAGCCTACTATGCAAACAATTGTTCAACAACCAGTTCCAAAACGCCTCAAACAGATATCCAATCTATGCCACAAATGACTATACAAGGTATGCCTCGGATATCAATTCAACAACCTACATAAAACATACCTAAAGCATCTTGTAATCAAATTGGTCAGAGTATACCTCAATCTTTCATTGGTCTAACTTTCCAGTCTACGACATAGATACCTATTGGTTAACCTAGTGTAGGAACAATTCAAACGTCGTATTCAGGTAAACCTTACCCAGTCCAACCTTACCCAGGTCAACCTTTTCAAGTCCAGCTATACTTGAGTCAACTCGTACAAGGTCAATTGTATTAGGCTCAGAATTTTCAAATTAAACCATATCCTAGTCAACCTTTTCAATGATTCTCATTTCTATATCAAACGGGTATGACTTACCCTGGTTACCCCAGAGGAATGCAAGTTCCAACTACATAATCTACTCCAATATATCCTGGATATCCTCCTCCAGGGGTTGGAATAAATCCTCAAGGGAATTCACATTCTCAACAAGAATTTAATCGATAGTTACCTTTCATTGTGTGTAATATTCCCAATTAGAAATAGCTAATTGGGAATATTAATTTTGACTAATTTTGCCTTTATAAAGTTAAAATATAAATAAAGTGGGTGAAGGAGCACTTAGCTCACACTTAGGATAAAAGCTTTCCCTAAATTCACTAAGGAGACATATCGAATTAGCAAGGTGGGGCCTAGTGGGCAATTGGCAGCGCAGAGATTGGTGGGGCCTATGTGAGAGAGAGGCTCCCCAAGAATAAAAGGAGGAAGGGTCTCCTCATGCTCATTCATTCTGATTATGCATATTTAAGATTTGTCTTCTGACATTGAGCACGCTTGCTGTTTAGCAAAGTATGCACGTACTATTCAGTACATCGGGTGTCTTCGTTTGGAGATCCCAACCTTAGCCTCGGGGGACGTCGAATGCCTGCTTGGGTGAGGAGTTTCAACCTTGTTTTTCCGGAGAGAGTTTCATTTACCACAGGAGGAGCATCCACTTAGAGAGACATCGCATTCAGTGAGAGGGAGGACGCAGTCTTGAGAGGAGGTGGTTCCATATTGGGGGTTTGTTGGTGGATTCAGCCCAAGATAGTGGGTAAGGGGCCACCCCTTCGCTATTCCAGCATTTTGGAGGATTTAGGGGCCATTATTTGGAGTAGATTATTCAAATCCAATGTCCCTCCTTGAGGAATAGCGTAGTGCCTCAAGGGAGCCATTTTCGGGGGTCGGCCATTTCTGAAAATATTTTTGGGCTTTTTTGGGTATTGGGAGTAGAGGCCATTCTTGAAGTTTCAGAATTTTCCGAGGTGGGGAGAAACCCCAAAGATTCAATTAATTCCAGTAGTAGCAGTACCAGCAGCTTGGGAGATAATGCAGTTCATAGGGAGCAGTCATTCCGGGTCATTTCCTAAGAGTCTTTCTATGCTTGCCTACTGCAAGCCGAGGTGCCATCATTCTGATCATCTCTGTACTCATTTCCATTTCTCTGTATTAATAAAATGGCTCAGCGTTCTCCATATTGTTTATTTCCCTTATGATTTGTCTCTAGTTGTTGTATGTCTTTGTTTATGTGCTTTTATTGTTGTTTATTACCATTTGGGATATTATAGTGGTATTAGAGCTCACAGACTTGGCTCAGCCTGTGGAGCAGATTGTCTATGACACCAACAGGAAAACCACACATCACTTGCAGGGGAAGAAGGTATAAATACCAAGAACGAAGGTTAAAGCTCACTTTCGGGGAAGGTGACAACATTCCGGTAGTGGACGCAGAGGAAGAAGAACCGATGGCGGAGGAAAATGATGCTGGGAAGGATTTCGGGGAACTCCTCCTCAATTCAGTACAGGATTTGTCAAAACGGATAGAAGAGATGGGGAAAAGGTTCATGGTAGAATCTAGACAGCGTGAGACCCTAAGGGGTTTTCACATTGGAGAGGGCTCAGGCACGTCTCATTGTTTACAGGAGCACCCCACAGCACAACAGGTAGCATCACACACACCCCCCCGTTCCACGATGCCTACATTTCTTGCCCTAGACATTGGGGCAGAAGCACAGCAGGATCAAGTGTCGGAACACATGGGGGATTACTTTGCTGAGTACCAGTCATACGGGCAAGATTTCATATATGCCATCACTTTCCACAATTTTGTTTAGCTCAAGTGGGATAGAAAACCCCGCAACCATCACAGGGGGAACAGGCATTCACATGACGGGGACTTACAGTGCACGGTGGGCAGATTCCATTTACCGACATTTGATGGATCATCCAAGTTCTCAGAAACAGCATGGATGGAGAAGATGGATATATATTTCTAGCTTAATCAGATGGCAGAGCTAGAGGCCATCAAATTAGCAGCACTGCACCTAGAAGGCGAGGCCCAGGATTGGTGGTTTCACAGGATGATTACGCTGGGGCACTCGGGAGTGACAACATATGCAGAGTTTACACCGATGTTGGTGGATCATTTTAACTGGAGGGACCCAGAGGAGCATTTTGTTGAGCTAACCAAGCTCAAGCAGACCAGGAGGCCGGACACGTACATATTAGAGTTTTTGAGACTTTTCGTGATGGTACCAGATCTATCCACCGCCCGTATGATTTATATGTTCATAGATGGATTGGCAAAGCCTCTACGGGGATTGGTCAAATCAGCGCAACCCACGACACTCCATGATGCAGTTGAGAGGACTCGGGATTTGCACCTTGCACTTCCCAGGACTAGAGCTCCTTGTCCCCAGAGACCGGCATTCCAGCCGAAGGGGAGAGACGAGAAGGTTCCACCTGCCAGGGGGAACCAAGGTAGAGGGTTTGGAGATGATGAGGCTAGGAGAGAATTGAAACGGAAGAGAGTGTGCTTCACATGCCAGGAGCCATGGGCACCAGGACACTGTTGTGTTGTGGGGAAGGCACATTACATCAAGGTCTTCTCCGACAGTAGTGGGGAAGAACACGAGTATGAGGATGCGGAGGCTAGAGGCAACAGTACAGCATAGAGAGGGGATCATCTGCCACCTCCACCACCGGGAGCAGGAGGTGCAAATTTTGCACCTATCGGGGGAGCCCTTGCAGCCTTGCGGGAAGTTCCCAAGTACTTGACACTGCGTGTCCGAGGCACAATATGAGGGCAGCGCATGTCGGTGTTGGTAGACAGTGGGGCTACCCACAATTTCATTGATACCCAGCTGGTAGAGCGGAGGGGCATACAAACATAGACTTTTGATGGGTTTTCGGTACTGGTTCCAGGGGATTGGACCATGCAGTGTGTCAGGTATGTGCCAGCCTTGGCAGTGACAATGTTGACATACACCCTGACAGATCATTTTTTCGTGGTGGACATTCCGAACACCAACGTGATACTTGGGGTACAATGGCTTATCACACTTGGGAAGGTCACCATTGACTAGGAGACCTTGGAGATGGAGTGGACGAACAAGAAGACTGGGAGGGATGAGAAGATTCGGGGTATGCACACCTATCCACCCCAGATAGTTTCAGCACACTCGATGGAGGCCGATTTCCGGAAGGGAGATATAGATTGGGCAGTGGAGTTGCATGTGTCAGAGGCAAGATCTACAGGGCAGGCCGTACACCCAGATGTACAGTCCATTCTCGACAGGTATGCTACGGTATTTGGGGAGATACCTAGAATGGAGGGGCATACAGACATAGACTTTTGATGGGTTTTCGGTACTGGTTCCATGGGATCGGACCATGCAGTGTGTCAGGTATGTGCCAGCCTTGGCAGTGACGATGGTGACATACACCCTGACAGGTCATTTGTTCGTGGTGGACATTCCGGACACCAACGTGATACTTGGCGTACAGTGTCTTATCACACTTGGGAAGGTCATCACTGACTACGAGACCTTGGAGATGGAGTGGACGAACAAGAAGACTGGGAGGGATGAGAAGATTCAGGGTATGCACACCTATCCACCCCAGATAGTTTCAACACACTAGATGGAGGCCAATTTCTGAAAGGGAGATATAGAGTGGGTAGTGGAGTTTCATTTGTCGGAGGTAAGACCTACAGGGCAGGCCGTACACCCAGATGTACAGTCCATTCTCAACAGGTATGCTACGGTATTTGGGGAGATACCACCAGGACAGCGACCAGATCAGGGGTTTGACCACACGATCGAGCTAGAGCAGGGCATCCAGGTTGTTATCACTACACCCTATAGGCATCCCAAAGCCTATCGGAATGATATTGAGAGGGCTATCCATGAGCTCCTAACTCTTGGACACATCCGTCCTAACACTAGCCCCTTTACTTCTTCAGTAGTACTTATGAAGAAGAAGGACGGCACATTGAGGATGTGCATTGATTACAAGGCTCTGAACAAGAAGACCTTGAAGAACCGGTACCCCATCCCACGGATCGATGAGTTGATGGATGAGCTAAGGGGGGTCAAGTTCTTCTCAAATATTGATTTGAGATCCGGGTACCATCAGATTCACGTGAGGGAGCAGGGCATTCCCAAGACCACTTTCAGGTGTCATTACGGCCATTTTGAGTTTTTGGTGATGCCTTTTGGGCTAACCAATGCCCCGGCCACTTTCCATCATGCATGAACCACATCTTCCGTTGTCACTTGAGGAAGTGTGTGCTAGTGTTTTTTTACGACATATTGATCTACAGCCGGACATGGGAGGAGCATCTCCAACATCTAGAGGTTGTACTGCGCATTTTGGAAGAGCAACAATTTTATGCTAAGCTCTCCAAGTGCAAGTTTGGGTTGACCGAGATGCTCTACATGGGGAACATCATCGGGGTGGATGGAGCAAAGGTACACGAGGAGAAGATCAAGGTCATCAGGGAATGGCTGGAGCTGAAGAATGTGACGGAACTTCGGGGATTTGTGGGGATCTTCTATTGCAAGAAGATATTGCCACATGAGAGGATGTATGCTATATAAAACAAGGAGATGTTGGCCATCATGCATGCATTAGCCAAGTTTCGGCAGTACCTGGTGCGGAACAGGTTCAGGGTGAGGACGGACCACAACAGCCTCCGGTTTTTTCTAGAGCAGAAACAGTTGCAGGAGAGGCAGAAAAAGTGGGTCAGTAAGATCCAGGCTTACGAATTTGACATCGAGTATATCAAAGGGAAGAAAAACATTGTGGTAAACGCGCTTTCACGCAGGCCAACAGCATTGTCCTTGATGAGTTTTGACATGGATTGGAGATAACTGTTGGAATGTATACTCTCAGAGAGAGGGAGGGGGGGAGTGGGGCTGGGGGGGCGTCTTCAACGGCGGGGCTCCCAGCTCAAGAAGAAGATATTGCATGCCTCACATGATTCACCATTATCAGGCCACCAAGGGTTTACCAAAACCTACAGGGCCATCAGGGAGAGGGTCTCTTGGAAAGGCCTCAAGGAGGACGTGCTCCAATATGTCAGGGAGTGCGGGGTTTTCCAGTGCAAAAAAGGAGAGATGAACCATCTGGCAAGACTATTGCAGCCTCTTCCCATAACTGAGGGGAAATGGGAGAGTATCTCGATAGACTTCATTACAGGGTTACCCATGGTACAGGGAAAGGATTGCATATTTGTATTCTTTGACCAACTGACTAAATATGCTCATTTTTTCACCATATCGATACATTGCATTGTAGCCCAGGTAGCAGAGTTGTTCTTCAGGGACATTTTCAGATTTCATGGTCTTCCGAAGACCATTTTCAGTGACATGGATAGCCGCTTCATGGGCAGATTTTGGCAAGATATTTTCCATTTGGTGGGCACTGAGTTGAAACCGAGTACCAGATACCACCCCCAAACAGATGGACAGAACGAGATAGTGAACAAGTGGTTGGAGGGTTACTTGCGTAACTATGTCAGTGGCCAGCAAAAGCCATGGCTGAAGTGGTTGCACTTGGGGGAGTACTGCTACAACAACACTCATCACATTTCTATTGGTATGTCTCCATTTTATGCATTGTATGGATATCATGCTTTATATTTTTTTGACATGATGTTTGGTGCTAGCAAGGCTCCTAGAGGGAAGGACTGGATCCAGGAGAGCCAAGATATTCTCCAAGCTCTCAAGGATAACATGGCTACAACGCAGAACCAGCAGAAGATGTATGCTGATAGGGGATGGGTTGAGAGGCAGTTTGAGGTAGGAGGCTTGGTCTACCTACGCTTGCAGCCATATCGGCAGTCCACGTTGAAGTAGAAGGGGGATGAAAAGCTCAAGCCCCGCTTCCATGGACCCTACAAGGTGATACATAGAGTGGGACAGGTTGCATATGAGTTGGAGCTACCCCAGGGTAGCATGATTTATAACATTTTTCACGTATCATGCCTGAAGAATGCATTGGGGCAACAGGTGCCTGCAACAGAGGAGCTTCCACCTACAAATGATGAGGGGCACTTGGTGCTACAGTCGGAGGCCATTATTAACACTAGGGAGAGGCCGTTACAGAGCAGAACAGTCAGGGAGTACCTAGTGAGATGGAGGAATTTACCAAATGAGGATGCCACTTGGGAGAGTGAAAAGGTTCTGCAGCATCCATCATTACAGTTGCTTGAGGACAAGCAACGTTTTGTCGGGGGAGACTGTAATATTCCCAATTAGCAATAGCTAAATGGAAATATTAATTTTGACTAATTTTTCCTTTATAAAGTTAAAATATAAATAAAGTGGGTGAAGGAGCACTTAGCTCACACTTAGGATAAAAGCATACCCTAAAGTCAATAAGGAGACATATCGAATTAGCAAGGTGGGGCCTAGTGGCCAAGTGGCAGCGCAGAGATTAGTGGGGCCTAGGTGAGAGAAAGGATCCCCAAGCATAAAAGGAGGAACGGTCTACTCATTCTCATTCATTTTGATTATGCATATTTAAGATTTGTCTTCTGACATAGAACACGCTTGCTGTTTAGCAAAGTCTGCACATGCTATTCAGTACATCAGGTGTCTCCTTTCGGAGATCCCAACCTTAGCCCCGGGGGACTTTGAGTACCTGCTCGGGTGAGGAGTTTCATCCTTGTTTTTCCAGAGAGAGTTGCAGCTACCACAGGAGGAGCATCCACTCAAAGAGACAGCACAGTCAGTGAGAGGGAGGACACAGTCTTGAGAGGAGGTGGTTCCGGATTAGGGGTTTTTCGGTGGATTCAGCCCAGGATAGTGGGTAAGGGGCTAGCCCTTACATATTCCAGCATTTTGGAGGAGTTAGGGGCCATTATTTCGAGCAGATTATTCAAATCCAGCGTCCCTCCTTAAAGGAAAACGCTATAGTGGCTCAAGGGAGCCATTTTCAGGGGTCAGCCATTTCTGAAAAGCTTTCTGGGATTTTTTGGGTATTGGGAGTAGAGGCCATTCCCGAAGTTTCAGAATTTTCCGAGGTGGGGAGCAGCCCCAAAGATTCAGTTCATTCCAGCAGTAGCAGCAGCATAGTAGCAGTACTAGTAGCTTGGGAGATAACGCAGTCCAGAGGGAGTAGCCATTTTGGGTCATTTCCTAAGAGTCTTTCTATGCTTTCCTAGTGCAAGCCGAGGTACTATCATTCTGATCACCTCTGTAATCATTTCCATTTCTCAGCATTAATAAAATGGCTCAGCGTTCTCCATATTGTTTGTTTCCCTTATGATTTCTCTCTAGTTGGTGTATGTCTTTGTTTATGTGCTTGTATTGTTGCTTATTTCCATTTGGAATATTACATTGTGACATTAGATTTACCAGATCTATCTCGGCTCATGAACAATCCAATTTATCATTATCCTTTTTGGTCGACAATTCCTGTTAAATTTCCAAGTTACATACCAAAATTTGATGGTAAGTCTAGAAAGGATCCATCAAATAATGTAATGATTTATCACCTATTGTGGGCATATCGCACCTCAGCAAAATCTACAACCAAATTTACTCCCTTTTAGTTATTTTACGGTTTGGAAGCAATCTTGCATATTGAATGTGAAATTTCGTCACTAAATCTAGAAATTGAACTACTTCCTGCTACTTGTGAAGAGGAGGAAGATTTTCTATACTTGGCATGTCTAGATGAAACTAGTTTTGATGCCGCATTGGCTAGTGAGGCTCATAAGAAGCGTGTTAAGACACATTTTGAACAAAATGTAAATCGTCGTGTGTATTCATAAGGTGATTTGGTCTTGGTTTATGATCAACAACTCGACAAGTTAGGAGCTGGAAATTTCAAACCTATGTGGCATGGTCCCTATATTGTAAAACGTGCACTTGAAAAAGGTGCTTATGAGTTAGTTGAGTATGACGAGATTCCTTTGTCTAAGCCCATAAATAGGATTTACTTGAAAAATTATTATGCTTAGCTTACTGCATGAGTACATTGTATATTGTTGTATCATATTTTACATATGTGGAAATTTTATTTCTTTTTTACAAAATCCTTTTATTTCACCTGCTTATCTTGTGTTTCACTTGATTTGCAGATGTCAACACTCCCTCAAACATACTTGGCTATGCTCATGGCGCTAGTCATAGTCCTTAGAATTTTTCTTCCGCCGCTTCGTCCATCTATTTGCCCACTGATGAGTTAGTGAGTTTGCATGGCGTATGCCTTGGTCACATGATGAACAATATTGCAGAATACAATACCATCATTGAATTTTTATCTGACGCCATTTCATTTGGTCTTCTTCATTCAACCATCGTATTATATTCTCAACTCATGGTATTACACTTAAGTCGCATTTATTCAGTTAGAATTTCTTCAATGTTAAGGATGTTTTTACGGATCCATCTCTTGGAAAGAGAATTCAATTACATTGAATACCAACACATTTCAAGACATTTAAACACATTAACTGATGCATTGGAAAATTATGTGTTAAATCGACATTTGCAACATTTTTAAAAAGAAACAATATTCATTCAAACATTGTATAAAATAAGCTGAGAAAATAGTAGTCTCCATAATGTCTGTAAATTTTTTTTGGCTTTTACAAAATTGAAGTCAAAAACATATGAGGCTCGTTGCCTTTATTATACAAATATATGTCAATAAGACTTAAAAGACAAAATCTATCTCTATACCTAGAAACTAAGCATGGCGCTCATGATAGCATATGATTGCACGAGCCACTCGTCGTAAAATACAACCAATCCGCACAGGTACACTTTTTGTATGCCTCTGATAACAGGGAGGAAGGTCATAAATCCCGATGTTTGGGATATCTAGGGTCAACCTCTCTATTTTCCCCTCAATCTCATCTAAAGTCTCCACTTCAATAGGATCCTTCTCAACTGGAACTCGTTGTACACCACGCCTAGTTGTTTGTAACATCACTACTGGTTTGACTCGTCCCACATCTACATAATATTTACATAGCTAAGTTTTGGCTCAAATTTAAAACCATAAAAAGATATTGAAAAGATAAAAACAACCAAAGTGAGAGTTTTACCTAGGTCTCCCCATTGTATTCCTTCACGAATAGGGATATCTAGATCACCTCTAAAAGCTACACATGTGTATAGGTAATCATCAATCATGAGGACTTGCTGGCCCATCCATATGAAAAATGTAGGAGTGTATCTAATCACTCAGCCACCACCTCTGTGGCAAGCCATCAACGAAACCCATTGTAGCATATGACGATCTATTGAATCCATCATCTCCATGGACACCTGTGGGCATAGTATGGGGATCCTCTCTAAGTAAAATGATACTATAATCGCAACATATCTAAAGTGCTTCAATCATCATGTCTTTAATCTAGTGAGTTTCCCTTTTAAATTGTCTAGAACCCCTTCACAACAATTGGATACGGTAGGTTGCACACACTCTAATAAAATTTGCATTTGCGCTTTTGTAGCTAGGTACTCCATAATAAAGAAACAATTTTACTCGATAATAGACTTCAATAGTGTTGTCCATCCTTGAGTCAATCTTGAATCACTCCTAATTTTTTCTTCAAAACTGGAAATGAGTTTTTTGTTGTAAGCCCTCCTGCATTGGATCACTTCCTATTGACTTTAGCTCATTATCTGGGAATTTGATTTAGAAACTTACTTTAGTACCTTGGAGCTTGCATGCCTCAATGGCAAGTTTCTCACTTTCGACGACAAGTTTTCATTATTGACCTTCGATCGAACAATTTTGTGGGTGTTCGACCTCAAGACATTTTTTCACACCTCGTAGATTGTCCTAGAGTACCTTGAGAACCATTTTCATTATTGGGGCTTTCTCTCGCACCTTTTAACAATTCACATCAGTGGTCAATAATTATGGGATTTCTACCATGTTCGACTTCGAGACATTTACTCGCATGATTAGATTCGTATTATGGATCGATAGAGATGAAGACCAAGACCCTAGATCTAGTTTCATCCATCCAGGATGCGTGGATTTTTTAAATATTCATGATTGTAAATATAGATCCATATTTGATGGTTGCGTCCATACTGAGTCTATTATTGACATGGATCTTTGTACATTTCCATACTTGTTCTTTAATACACTTGTACTCTAAGCATGGGAATTCCTACCTCAGTGATCAATATATGAAATATTGTATTGTAATCCTTGCTTTTTTATTTCAGGTCTCCAACTAGTTGGTCTCTAATCCAAACTTTTTCATGATAAAGTGCTTTAGTCCTCAAACACTTTTTCACTGAGGCAATGTTACCATCTTATTTGTCACCATTAGGAAAATGACCACAAATCGACATCTCTCACTACCCGATGAACTCTTGCAAGTAATTCCATACAATGTTGGAAGCAAAAACATTCTAAAAACAACAAGAATCCTAGACTACATTACTAAAAAACACAATTTCAATCGTTGTCATATTTTTCCTAGAAATTACACATGGCAAGTATCTATCATTACTTATACTATGGTACACCTCTTATTCATCAAATTGAAATGCTGACATTTAACGTAGGTAAAAATAAAAATCAATTTCTAGAATCCTTGTTGGGGAATATTATACCAACAAGAAGGACTCGATCCCCTACCGATCTGGGCCTCATCTCATGGTTAATGAATTTATTCCCTCTCATTATGGAACCTTAATCCCCATCTTTGTGTATTTGATCCTTAAGAAGAGGATCTCAAACCTCCTCCTCTTCGCCTATAAATTCAACACAGGCCAGAGGGGAAGGGCTTGAATTTTGATGTAAACTTATGTTGTCAATTTGAGATTGGAAGCTTGCCACTTAAGGGAGGATTGGAGATTATTGGAAGGATATTTTCCAACATCAAGGCTTGGTTGTATCTCTCCTTTTCATTCAATTATAATACAAAAGAGTATTTCTTACTCACTATATTGTCCATTGGATCTGATATATTGGGTGTTTACTTTTATTGTCCATTGGTTATGATATTAGGTACCATTCACCTTGATCACTAGTATATGTTGTATTGAATCATTTATATATCATATGCCTTTGATCCTTTGTTTGTTATTGTGCTTGAAAGTATGGATTCTAAGTGTTGGGAAGCTGCATCAAAACATTATGAAGATCTTCATCAAGCATTTCCTTTGAAAGGTATGGATTTCGTACTCCATTACTCTTGCTTCTGATTCAATTAGAATGGACCTAGGGAAAGATTTACTAGTTTATTTGCATGTTACTAGATTCATTCATTGAATCTAGGTAGATCTTGTCTTGTCCGCAAGACGATATTTTTTCCGCCTAACATGGTCTAGCAGCAACTTGCAACAACTTGGATCAATTGATGTGAAGATGACCAAGGTTCAAATCTTTGAGTTTGCCTTAAAAATTGTCAACATACACATGATTGCATATTTTTGTAACAAAATCTACCTATATAAGCTTTTCAGATGCCTCTAGAACCTTAAAGTGTTTTAATGTTTCCCTAGTTTATAAAACATATAACTTAGATCACACATTAGGTGTAATAGGGCATCCTCCTAGTGTGCCCTAAGATATTTTACAACTTATTGATATGTGGTTTTTATTATGAGCTTATTATACTTGGAATATCATGATGAGATTCATATTGTTATTGATAAATTCTCTTTTATATGTGATGTATGCTCATCTTATTCATGGTTCCTTGTGTTTTCATGAATAATGCAACTATTTGGTTTGCAAGTTGTAAATCAATTATTTTATGATGATGATATGTAGCCATGATACAAGAAAATTGCAAATTGCAATGGTATATATTTATAATATTCATTTATATTTGTTTACATACTAGCTCAAGTGTGCTTATCACAAGATTTACATGGTAATTTGTCTACAAAAAGGATCTACGCCTTAAGAACTACCTTCACATATCAATATGATATGGAAGTCATGCGTAAAAAACTCATTGAAAACCAATACTATAAGAATTACACACAAAAGATTACCATGCAAATTATATAATAGTTTTTTTCCATTACAATATTTTTGAATGTGTGTAAAAATCGATTTGACGATAGACATTGTGAGGGAAATGCATTAGTGTATGTGGTTTTAAAGTCTTGTATCGAGAAACGAATCATGATTGCTCATACATATCCAATGATGGAGATGTGAAGGGAAAATTCCTTGTATCTCCATATTGTCTCCATACCTTAGTTCGTGGCTTAATTTAACCCTATGTGTTGTGCACTATGAGAGGTTGATTCAATGCAATTTGAGCAAGTAATGTCCAATTATTATTTGTATGCAACAATCCCCATCTCTATCAATCCAAACATATTCAATTGTGGTAGGGAAATGTAAAATTCAAGTTATATGCTCAAGTCTAACCTTGTATCCTATCAATTGGGTTTATCTCAGGTGGTTGGGAGGAAATATTATGATCCTCCCCACCCAAGTTCAATTCCCACAAGTGACATGATGAAATTTGACATAATGGCTTCGAGCCTGTGATGTAATGGACCGAAACATGTATATTCCTCATATGGAATATAAAAAGTATTTTCCACATGGGAAAAGAAAAAATTTCTAACCTTGTAGATCCCAAATAAAAAAGGCAAGTAAGTCTCAACACTTAATTTGAGTTTGCATTCGATTGTGGTAGTTGTGTTAGAGCACATGATTCGTTAAAAGCAATTTGCAGGTGAAAGATTTAAATATTAAAGGTGAACATTATCATGGACAAATCTCAACCATCAACTTTCAAAGAACAATGGTAAACTAGTAACCATAAATTCAATAGAACAATCTTAAGTTTACATTCATTTTTGTGTGCATTGCTACGCTAGTGGTGGTTTTGGTTTTCATAAGCATACATGCAAACCTTGTTAGATATCATATTGATTTAACCCACTTTCTATTATCTTTTGCATATAATTGTGCGTTCATTCCGCCCATAATAATTTTTTTCTTTTAAGTTTGAGTGGTTGTGAGTTAAGGTTTGGAAGCTTTCGTTCTTAAACCCATTATTTTATTTTGTCTCCATTGCTAAATTTTCAAGGTAGACTGTGGTAAAAGATTCCTATAGTGTTCTATGGAAATGGCTAAAGAATAGTCCAAAGCACCTATCTTTTGACATTTCTTTGATTAGCATACCTTGGCACCAAGTTGAATTTGTTGGTAGCATTTCCATCCTTAGCATGATGAGATTTTGAGCATAAGTTTGTTGTTGACGAGGGTTTTAATCCATTGTAATATAGTATGGAATGGTTGGTTGTAATTTTATCATGGAAAACTTTGCCCTTCAAGGATTGAAGTGTAGGCCATGATGGGTTTGTTCCCATATCGTGACATCTTGATGTGAAAAAATGAAAGCCTTTTCTTATAAAATTATTTATAAGTGTAGTGAATAAGTAAAGGCATATTTTCATTAAACATTATATCTAGCATGTAGATTTAATTCATCAGTTCCACTATAATTTCTAAAATGTTAAATGTCAAATCAATGCATGTTGGAGTTACTGTTGTATCTTTGTTTTATGCTCCTTTTGGAAGAGTTGCATATAATTAAATATTTTCTTTATGAAATTGGTTGTTGCCTCCTTAAAACATGATATATGCAAGAGGATTTTGAGTTGAAGAATATCTTATTATTGTGACATTGTAACCTAGGTAAAGCTTCCTAGTATGTTGAATATGGAAGTTGGAAACTTGTATTAAATCCGGAATACAAATGTTACATGTAGCACACATATCTCATAATCGTTTGCTTCTTGTAAACTCATGCAAGTATTCATGAAAAGTTCCGAGTACTATCCTCTAAAGCATGAAAGCATGTCATTTGAGTATTTAAAGTTGGAAATGTAAATAATATGGCATTAAGAGTTGATAATTATGGCTTCTCAACAAGTTTTATACTAGGTCCTAGCCTAGCCTAATTTTTCCATCTTCTCATTTACAAATCCCAACAACTTATGAAATTCCTTGACCACTTGATGTCTTTCATACATATATGTTTGAAAGCTAAAATTATGGTCTATTTTTTGGATTACTTGATTCAACAATTTGCATGTTGGTATCAACTTTTGCTTTTTATTTTGGCCTTACCAATGTTTGATGGGAACCCCATAATTAATTCATTAGATGAGCTAATTAAGGAGTAAACTCCAGTCCCAACTTATGATGGGACCGTGATTCAAATTAACAAAGTCATGTGTGAGGATATTTATTATAAGATATCCATATCATGTGAAATACTATAGATGATGCATAGAATTTTTTTCATACATTTTGTTTGATACATCAACAATAGTGCATATTTTGAACAACCTGAATTCTACTTTCATAGATGTAACCCAAATTTGTGTATTTTTAGGCTTGGTGTGAGTTGTTCTTGTTGACTTGTAACTTGTAGGCATATAATATGTAATATTTCATTCACTTTTAGTACCAGCAACCTAATATTTGCAATTAAAATTGCTAGCAAGATGTTGTTGAAGTATTCTAAGTTTTGTGTGCAATAAATTGTTTCCACGCACACTCATCATTAGCCCAATGGGTTAGCTCAATAAACTCGAATGAATTATTTCATGTCAGAGTCCACCATGAGGTCTCACATTCTAATATGGTTGAGGTTCAAGTCATGATGAATCCCACTTGGTTATCTATTGCTATTGTGGCTAGCAATTAAGCCACCCATTCATCTAAATATTCTAGATAAAAGGAGGGTTCCTATGAAGTTTTCTTACCTCTCTTTAGAGAGATACTTCCTTGCAAATATTGCCCTCCTGGCTTGGACTGCACAATTCCAGGGGAAATCGATATGTTGCCTACGTAGCTCTTTGATCTCCTTCTTTCAGCTCAACGCTAGATCCTTCTACTCTACTCTCTTGGTCCTCCTACACTGTTATACAAGCTTTGATACCATGTGAAAATTTCTAGATCTGGAATCCTATTGCAACGATTGGAAAATATTCACCTAACTATTAAATTTTACATAACAATTTATTAGCAGTTAACTACGGAAAACACTAAATATATCACACTGCAACCTTCACTACATAAACTATGGAAAATAAATGCAGAAACAAGATCTGAGGAAGAAAAGAAATAACACACACGACACTGTTATTTTTGGACTAAGTCCCTGGAAAAACCCAATGCGGGATAACCGGTGCAACAGCTGAGGGTTTGTATTATTATGCAGTAATTTCTTAGTGCAATTCTTCGAATGACCAAACTAGAAATACTATACAGAGATCTAACTAAACAAAATTCTAGTGAGATGATCTCAACCTGTCACTGGAAGATCCGGCTCTGATCAGCACTGGAGATGGCCCTCTGTGTTGTCTTTGCATAATCTCTGCGCAATACTGTATCAAAACTACGCAGTAACTGCATCATTGCTGTTGTCACTGCGCTACACCTCCTCTGATCTGTCTGCTAGCCGAAAAATTCAACCCTCTGGCCTCCCGATCTCATACCCCAGCTCTGGCATTGGATCCTGACTGTTCCCCGGCAGAAATAAGGACTCCATCTGAAGCTTTGTGCAGCCTTTGTGTAGTTGGCTCTGTGCTGCCTCTCTGGACTGCTCTTTTCCCTCTCTACCTTGTACTCTCCAAATCAAGAAATATCTCCAACCAGAAAATTATCTTTGCCCCTCTCTGCAAGAATCAACTCGATCGATCCTCTCCCTGAGCACTGCTCACTAAAGAATTTAGATCTCGACTCTGTCAGTGTAATTTCCAAATGCCCCATCAAGTCCTTATAATCTTTTCGTTGAGACTTCAACGGCCAAGATTAAATTGTTAATCAACGACTGAGATTAACTTGACTTGATCTCCATCTTTTTATAGAATATTCACACCCTATTTTATTAATACCGTTTAATTATTTTAATTTCCTAATTTTAAACTTAGGGTCCCATTAAAAATAATTAATTATTTTCATAAAACATAATCCGGGTGGAATTTCCCAAAACGCTTTATGGGTTCTTCAGAATACATGTGTCTAAGCCTCCCTACAAAATTTGAGACTTAGAGCACATTCGATGCTACCAAAAATCAACATTACCAAGGTTCTCCTTTTCCAACATATCAAGGTCTTCATACCTTCTCCATGGAGATGTCATAGCTAATCCTACTTCTTACCAGATGTTGATCACTTATGTTATCTTACGTGACTATAGATACATCTTTCACTAACTATTCTTTCACATTTCTTCACATATTGCTACCTCGGGATCTTCTATACATAGTTCCTTCATTATAAGAACCATATTTTACAACCCCCTCATATTCTTCATGAGTTCATATCAAGTTATCATGTAAAAGAGTTCAAGGCACATTGTATTTATGCCTTCATGTACCATACAAAAGGAAGAGTTCCCTTTTCTATCATGCTGAGAGCATTCTAATCATTTTATCTGCAACCATATGATGACATGACTTTATCTATCTATTACCAAATATATACATACCTCTTATTTCATGTGGTCATCTATACTTCCCTTAGCAACTCCCCTTTCTTGCTTGAAGACTAGCATACTTCAACCAACTTGGCATGTTGCACATCATTGTCATCATACCATCATCGTTCTAAACCGTGGATTCCATACTAGATGGAATGTAGACTATCTATGAAACACTTGCTTCTTCTTAGTAGAGATTAACCTTCTAACAAAGATTCCAATTGAGGATCTTAATGATCCTCATTCTGCAAATGCTTCTTTCCTAATGATGAGGTGTGAAAAACTAGTATCTTCCTATTTTTCTACATGACTTTCTCCAACCATATAAACTGCTTACTTCGGTTGTCCTTATATGATTCCAATGAAGATTCCATGAGCTACTTCCTTTCTGTCATGTACTATAAAGATGCCATGAGCTACTGACAATGGAGGAGAATATACTTCAAAAGAAATCATAGATTTTTGTAAGGAGTCTTGTATTAAGAGGGAGTTGATAGTCCCATACAACCCCGAACAAAATGGAGTAGCAGAATTAAAGAATCGATCTATTGAAGAAAGTGTAAGAGCCATGTTACATGATCAAGATTTTCCAAAAATTATGTGGGGTGAAGCAATAAAGATTGCTATATATATTCAAAATCGAAGTCCTCACAGATCACTAGAAAACATGATTCTTGAAGAAGAATTCACTAAGAAGAAACCAAGTGTTGACCATCCCCTAATATTTGGTTGTCCTGTCTATATTCACATACCAAAGGATAAGATAAAGAATTTGGATCCTACAAGCATGAAGGGAACATTTGTTGGCTATAGTAATACTTCAAAGGCATATAGGATCTACATAAAGGAAGGACACCGAATAGAAGTTTGTCGAGATGTGATATTTGATGAAAGTATTGCATTTAAGAAATCAAAATACCTCCCGATGGACTCTGATGATGAAGAAATTCCTATATTTGAAGAGGAATGTACCAAGGAGGAAGAAGATTCAAATCATGAAGATGAAGGTCCCAGTGAACCCGTTCAACCTGCGATCATCCATGAAAGTAGAAAGAGACCTAATTGGTTGAAATCTACTCTTTTATATGCAAAGGGACATGGAGCAGCCAAAGACACATTTAGAGAAAGTAAGAAGCCCAAAAGATATTCTGGGTATGCAGCCTATATGACGAAGCTAATAGAAGCAGAACCATCCACCTTTTAAGAGGTTTTCAAACATCAAGAATGGAAAGATGCCATGAATGAAGAGTATCAATCGATAGTGAAAAATGGAGTTTGGGAGATCGTACCTAAGCCTGAAGAAAAATCTGTGTAACTTCCAAGTGGCTCTATAAGATTAAACATGCGACAGATGGAAGTATTGATAAATATAAGGCAATATTTGTGGCTAGGGGCTTCTCTCAACAGGAAGGCATAGATTATGAAGAGACATTTGCACCTACAGCAAGGTATACAGCAATAGATTATTCAGTAGATTATTCAGAGCCAACATCCCTCCTTGAGGAATAATGTAGTGCCTCAAGGGAGCCATTTTCGGGGTTCAGCCATTTCTGAAAATATTTCTGGGCTTTTTTGGGTATTGGGAGTAGAGGCCATTCCCGAAGTTTCAGAATTTTCCGAAGTGGGGAGCAGCCCCAAAGATTCAGTTCATTCCAGTAGTAGCAGTACCAGCAACTTGGGAGATAACGCAGTCCAGAGGGAGCAGCCATTCCGGGTCATTTCCTAAGAGTCTTTCTATGATTGCCTAGTGCAAGCCGAGGTGCCATCATTCCGATCATCTTTGTACTCATTTCCATTTCTCAGTATTAATAAAATGGCTCAACGTTCTCCATATTGTTTTTTTCCCTTATGACTTGTCTCTAGTTGTTGTATGTCTTTTTTTATGTGCTTTTAGTGTTGTTTATTTCCATTTGGGATATTATAGTGGTATCAGAGCTCATAGACTTGGCTCAGCCTGTGGAGCGGATTGTCTATGACACCAACAGGAAAACCACACATCACCTATAGGGGAAGAAGGTATAAAGACCAAGAACAAAGGTTAGAGCTAACTTTTGGGGAAGGCAACAGCATTCTGGTAGTGGATGCAGATGAAGAAGAACCGATGGTGGAGGAAAAGGATGCCAGGAAGGATTTCAAGGAACTCCTCCTCAAGTCAGTACAGGATTTTTCGAAATGAATAGAAGAGATGGGGCAAAGATTCACAGCTGAATCTAGACAGCGCGAGACCCCAAGGGGTTTTCACATTGGAGAGGGCTCAGGCACGTCTCATCGTTTATAGGAGCACCCCACAGCACAGCAGGTAGCATCACACACACCCCCCCATTCCACAATGCCTACATTTCTTGCCCTAGACATTGGGGCAGAAGCACAGCAGGAGCAGGTGTCAGAACACATGGGGGATTACTTTGCTGAGTACCATTCATACGGTCAGGAGTTCATAGATGCCATCACTTTCCATGATTTTTTTCAGCTCAAGCGGGACAGCAAACCCCGCAACCATCACAGGGGGAACAAGCATTAAAATGACGGGGACTTAGAGTGCACAGTGGGCAAATTCCATTTACCGACATTTGATGGATCATCCAAGTGCTCGGCAATAGCATGGATGGAGAAGATGGATATACATTTCCAGCTTAATCAGATGGCAGAGCTAGAGGCCATCAAATTAGCAGCACTGCACCTAGAAGGCGAGGCCCAGGATTGGTGGTTTCATAGGATGATTACGCCGGGGCACTCGGGAGTGACAGCATATGCAGAGTTTACGCGGAGGTTGGTGGAGAATTTTGACCGGAGGGACGTAGAGGAGCATTTTGTTGAGCTAACCAAGCTCAAGTAGACCGGGAGGCCAGACACATACATATCAGAGTTTTTGATGCTTTTTGTGATGGTACCAGATCTATCCACCGCCCATATGATTTATATGTTCATATATGGATTGGCAGAGCCTCTACGGGGATTGGTCAGATCAACGAGGCCCACGACACTCCATGATGCAGTTGAGAGGACTCAGGATTTTCACGTTGCACTTCCTAGGACTATAGCTTCTTTTTCCGAGAGACCGACATTCTAGCCGAAAGGGAGAGACAAGAGGGTTCCGCATGCCAGGGAGAACCAAGGTAGAGGGTTTGGAGATGATGAGGCCAAGAGAGAATTGAAGCGGAAGAGATTTTGCTTCACATGCCACGAGCCATGGGTACCACGACACCGTTGTGTCACGGGGAAGGCACATTACATCAAGGTCTTCTCCGACAGTAGTGGGGAAGAAGATGAGTATGAGGATGTGGAGGCTAGAGGCAACAGTACAACACAGAGAGGGGATCATCTGCCACCTCCACCACCGGGAGCAGGAGGTGCAAATTTTTCCCTACCGGGGGAGCCCTTGCAGCCTTGCGGGAAGTTCCCAAGTACTTGACACTGCATGTCCGAGGCACAGTACGAGGGCAGCGCGTGTCAGTGTTGGTAGATAGTGGGGCTACCCACAATTTCATTGATACCCAGCTGGTAGAGCGGAGGGGCATACAGACATAGACTTTTGAAGGGTTTTCGGTACTGGTTCCAGGGGACCAGACCATGCAGTGTGTCAGGTATGTGCCAACCTTGGCAGTGACGATGGTGACGTACACCCTGACAGATCATTTGTTCGTGGTGGACATTCCGGACACCAACGTGATACTTGGGGTACAGTGGCTTATCACACTGGGGAAGGTCACCACTGACTAGGAGACCTTGGAGATGGAGTGGACGGACAAGAAGACTGGGAGGGATGAGAATATTCGGGTTATGCACACCTATCCACCCGAGACAGTTTCAGCACACGAGATGGAGGCCGATTTCCAGAAGGGAGATATAGAGTGGGCAGTGGAGTTGCACGTGTCAGAGGCAAGATCTACAGGGTAGGCCATACACCTAGATGTACAGTCCATTCTCGATAGGTATGCTACGGTATTTTGGGAGATATCACCAAGACAACCACCAGATCGGGGGTTTGAGCACACGATCGAGCTAAAGCAGGGCATCCAGGTTGTTATCACTACACCCTATAGGCATCCCAAAGCCTATCGGGATTATATTGAGAGGGATATCCATGAGCTCCTAAATCTTGGACACATTTGTCCTAGCACTAGCCCCTTTGCTTCTTTAGTAGTACTTGTGAAGAAGAAGGATGGCACGTTGAGGATGTGCATTGATTACAGGGCCCTGAACAAGAAGACCATGAAGAACTGGTACCCCATCCCACGGATCGATGAGTTAATGGATGAGCTGAGGGGGGCCAATTTCTTCTAAAATATTGATTTGAGATCTGGGTACCATCAGATATGCGTGAGGGAGTAGGACATTCCCAAGACTGCTTTCAGGTGTCATTACAGCCATTTTGAGTTTTTGGTGATGCCTTTTGGGCTAACCAATGCCGCGGCCACTTTCCAATCATGCATGAACCACATCTTCCATTGTCACTTGAGGAAGTGTGTGCTAGTGTTTTTTGACGACATATTGATCTACAGCCGGACATGGGAGGAGCATCTCCAACATCTAGAGGTTGTACTACGCATTTTGGAAGACCAACAGTTTTATGTTAAGCTCTCCAAGTGTGAGTTTGGGTTGACCGAGATGCTCTACTTGGGGAACATCATCGGGGTGGATGGAGCAAAGTAACACGACGAGAATATCAAGGCCATCAGGGAATGGCTAGAGCCAAAGAATGTGACGGAACTTCGGGGATTTTTGGGGATCTGCACCTACTACCGGAAGCTCGTCAAGGGATTTTCCAAACTTGCTACACCCCTTACAGATATCACCAAGAAAGGGGCATTCAATTGGTCGGATACAGTGCAGAGGGATTTTGACATGCTCAAGGAGGTGATGAGTAGCTGCCCCGTGTTAGCATTACCAGATTTTACCTAGCCCTTTGTCTTGGAGTGCGATGCATTGGGGGAAGGGATAGGTGCAGTGTTGATGCACGTAGGCCACCCCATAGCTTTCGAAAGCAAGAATCTATTGCCACATGAGAGGTTTTATGCTATATACAACAAGGATATGTTTGCCATCATGCATGCATTGGCCAAGTTTCGGCAGTACCTGGTGGGGAACAGGTTCAAGGTGAGGACGGACCACAACAGCCTTCGGTTTTTTCTAGAGCAGAAATAGTTGCAGCAGAGGCAGAAAAAGTGGGTCAGTAAGATCTAGGATTATGAATTTTACATCGAGTATATCAAAGGGAAGAACAACATTGTGGCAGACGCACTTTCACGCAGGCCAGCATCGTTGTCCTTGATGAGTTTTGACATGGATTGGAGGGCTCGCCTGTTGGTAGAGTACTCCAAGAACCGTTTTTCCTGTGATATTTTGGATGGACAAGTGACAGATGACAAGTACAGAGTGATGGACAAGGTGATCTATTACAGGGACAGGATCTTCTTGACTGATGGCTCCTAGCTCAAGAAGAATATATTGCATGCCTCACATGATTCACCATTATCAAACAACCAAGGGTTTACCAAAACCTACAGGGCCATCAAGGAGAGGTTCTCTTGGAAAGGCCTCAAGGAGGACGTGCTCCAATATGTCAGGGAGTGCGGGGTTTTCCAGCGCAACAAAGGAGATATGAACCATCTGGCAGGATTATTGTAGCCTCTTCCCATACCTAAGGGGAAATGGGAGAGTATCTCGATAGACTTCATTACAGGGTTGCCCATTGTACAGGGCAAGGATTGCATATTTGTATTCGTTGACCGACTGACTAAATATGCTCATTTTTTCACCATATCGGTACATTACACTACAGCCTAGGTAGTAGAGTTGTTCTTCAGGGACATTTTTAGATTTGCATGGTCTTCCGAAGACAATTGTCAGTGACAGGGATAGCCACTTCATGGGCGGATTCTAGCAAGAGATTTTCCGTTTGGTGGGCACTGAGTTGACACCGAGTACCAGATACCACCCCCAAATAGATGGACAGACCAAGATAGTGAACAAGTGGCTGGAGGGTTACTTGCGTAACTATGTCAGTGGGCAGCAAAAGGCATGGCTGAAGTGGCTGCACTTAGGGGAGTACTGCCACAACAACACTCATCACATTTCTATTGGTATGTCTCTGTTTTATGCATTGTATGGATATCATGCTTTATCTTTTTTTGACATGATGTTTGGTGCTAGCAAGGCTCCTAGAGGGAAGGACTGGATCCAGGAGAGCCAGGATATTATCCAAGATCTCAAGGATAACATGGCTACAGCGCAGAACCAGCAGAAGATGTATGCTGATAGGGGACTGGTTGAGAGGCAGTTCGAGGTAGAAGACTTGGTCTACATACGCTTGCAGCCATATCGGCAGTCCACGCTGAAGCAGAAGGGGGCTGAAAAGCTCAAGCCCCGCTTCTATGGACCCTACAAGGTGATACGCAGAGTGGGACAGGTTGCATATGAGTTGGAGCTACCCCAGGGTAGCATGATTCATAACGTTTTTCACGTATCATGCCTGAAGAAGGCATTGGGGCAGCAGGTGCCTACAACAGAGGAGCTTCGACTTACATATGATGAGGGGCACTTGGTGCTATAGTCGGAGGCCATTATTGACACTAGGGAGAGGCCGTTACGGAGCAAAACAGTCAGGGAGTACCTAGTGAGATGGAGAAATTTACCAGATGAGGATGCCACTTGGGAGAGTGAAAAGGTTCTGCAGCATCCATCATTACAGTTGCTTGAGGACAAGCAACATTTTTTCAGGGGAGACTGCAATATTCCCAATTAGCAATAGTTAATTGGAAATATTAATTTTGACTAATTTTTCCTTTATAAAGTTAAAATATAAATAAAGTGGGTGAAGGAGCACTTAGCTCACACTTAGGATAAAAGCATTCCCTAAAGTGACTAAGGAGACATATCGAATTAGCAAGGTGGGGCCTAGTGGCCAAGTGGCAGCGCAGAGATTGGTGGGGCATAGGTGAGAGAGAGGCTCCCCAAGCATAAAAGGAGGAAGGTTCTACTCATTCTCATTCATTTTGATTATGCATATTTAAAATTTGTCTTCTGACATTGAGCACGCTTGTTGTTTAGCAAAGTATGCACGTACTATTCAGTACATTGGGTGTCTCCATTCGAAGATCCCAACCTTAGCCCCGGGGGACTTTGAGTGCCTGCTTGGGTGAGGAGTTTCATCCTTGTTTTTCTGGAGAGAGTTGTAGCTACCACAGGAGGAGCATCCACTCAGAGAGACAGCGCAGTCAGTGAGAGGGAGGACGCAGTCTTGAGAGGAGGTGGTTCTGGATTGGGGGTTTGTTGGTGGATTCAGCCCGGGATAGTGGGTAAGGGGCTAGCCCTTCCCTATTCTAGCATTATGGAGGATTTAGGGGCCATTATTTGGAGCATATTATTCAGAGCCAGCGTCCCTCCTTGAGGAATAGCATAGTGCCTCAACGGAGCAATTTTCGGGGGTCAGCCAATTCTGAAAAGCTTTCTGGGATTTTTTGGGTATTAGGAGTAGAGGCCATTCCCGAAGTTTCAGAATTTTTCAAGGTGGGGAGCAGCCCCAAATATTCAGTTCATTCCAGCAGTAGCAGCAGCATAGTAGCAGTACCAGCAACTTGGGAGATAACGCAGTCCAGAGGGAGCAATCATTCTAGGTCATTTCCTTAGAGTCTTTCTATGCTTTCCTAGTGTAAGTCGAGGTGCCATCATTCTGATCACCTCTGTACTCATTTCCATTTCTCAGTATTAATAAAATGGCTCAAAGTTCTCCATATTGTTTGTTTCCCTTATGATTTGTCTCTAGTTGTTGTAAGTCTTTGTTTATGTACTTGTATTGTTGTTTATTTCCATTTGGAATATTACATTGTGACATTAGATTTACCAGATCTATATCGGCTCATGAACAATCCAATTTATCATTATCCTTTTTGGTCGGAAATTCCTATTAAATTTCCAAGTTACATACCAAAATTTGATGGTAAGTCTAGAAAGGATCCATCAAATCATGTAATGATTTATCACCTATGGTGTTCTTTGGATTCATTAGATAATGATTCCCTTAGGTTACGACTTTTCAAGTGGAATTTTATAGGTTCAACAACAAAATGGTACATTGAGTTACCACATGCTTCTTTCCACAATTTCAACTCCTTGGCAACAACATTTTTAACGCATTTGTAATTATCTATTCGATATGACATTGGTACTGAGATTTTGACTTCGTTAAAACAATATAATTCCACCCATATCTCGGATCATATACATGAGTGGAGACATAGATATTATTTAGTCAAATTTTATATTCCAAATCAGTTGTTAGCTTAATGGTTTACTAAATATTTACTTCCTTACATAACGGAGGATTTTTCTAAGGGAGGAGTTGTTACAGAAGAACAAGTCATTGCTCGTGCCTAATACTTAGACCTTGTCTATTTGCAATCTAAAAACCTGTAAAAAAATATTCCAAATGCACCTCGCCCATCCAACACAACTCAAATAGCTTCAGTTCCTACATGATCTCACACATCTGATGCTCTAATTAGTTCTGTTAGCCAACAGTCAAAGAGTAGACAATCTAAGAGTAATTCTAAAAATACTCCTACTATGGCTACACAAAATTCACCCAATGAAAATACTAATCCCAAAATTTCTTCCGAATTTAACGCAATAGAATCATCTACTGGTAAGCCTCAACAACTAAGAAGTAAGAAAATGGCAAAGGAAAATCAAAACAAAATGTCCCTCTAAAGGAAAAACCAACGAAAAACGAACCTTTTGAAGAGAAAAGGAAACCTCGGTATCCTTGTTTAATTTGTAATGAGAACCATTATACTAAGGAATTTCTGCATCGTACATAGGTTAATAAATTCCTCAAATGTTCCTATACATGTGATGTCTTAAAATATCATTTTCCTTCTCAAGAAAGTAAAATTATTGCTCACAATTTGTCTTCTTCATCCACATCTGCAGATATCATGATGGTAGCAACGAGGTCTAAAAACTACAGATTTAAAACTCCTTCAGATGAAAATTATACCAATCAACCTTCTGAATTGGTTCCACCTCCTTTACAGGTGGAGAAACCAACTTCTAACATAGTAATTTTTCCTCCTCCAAAACATGTTATTCGAAATTCGTCTTTTAATCCACATGTCAGAGTAGCTCAAAATTATAACATTGTTGAAGGCCTTGCTCAATCTCCTTCTGCAATGTCGGCTCTCAAATTGCTTCAAACATGTCCAACACAATGAAAATTACTATTGTCAGCCATTGGTGCAATCGATCCCCGGGATTCTAACCTCATATTATTTGATATTGAAATTCATATACCTAGACTCCTGCATCAAATGGCATTTCAAATTCCATTTTTTGTTAAAACAAAGAGAGTTTTTCTTATATTAATTGGCGAGGGATATTCTACTTGTATTACGTTTATTTCTTGTTGGAAATATTTGGGCTCTTCGAAAATCAATCAATCGCCTACCACTCTCAAAGCTTTTGATGGAAGAGTTTTTCAACCTTATGGTATTTTAAATGACCTATCGGTAGAATTAGAGGGTAAAATGGTTGTTATTGAAGTAGAGGTTGTCGATACTCATCTTAATTTTGAATCTTTTACTAGGTCAAAGTTGGACTTATGCAATGTCTGCCTCGTCACTTTTTCAATTAATATTATTCCGTCATTAAGGGAGGATAGTTAAAGTAGACCAAATGGATTTTTACACTTCTTATCCAAATTCCATTGGTAGTGTACCCTTTGTGGGGAAAACGACTAGTACTTTTGAGAATGTTCGATTTGGTTTTCTTAAGGATTCATCATTGATGGGAACTTTTGTAGTCCCATTTCCCAACACTCCTTTTATTGTTTCCCGAGTCAATATGATTTCATCAAGAACTCCATAATCATATGATCCTTGGATTGTGCCTACATAATTAGAATTGACCATTTACGGCGACTGAATGCCTCTAATCCCATTGGAAATAGCTCATCAGGTTATTCAATCATTTTCATAACCCCCTCTTAATGAAACTAATCGATTGAATGCGATCATCAATGAGTATTATCTATAATCTTGGTTGGAACCTGTATCATTCCCTGACCCTTTCGATAACATGTTTCCAACATACAAGAATATAATGGAAGTTATGACTTTAAATGAAATTCCTTGGGATGATTATCATCTTCGTTCCTCTTTTCTTCCCAACCTCGAAAATATTGAGAACAAATTTTCTACAATGTTTTCATTGATATTGTAAATTATGTTGAGTTCCCTAGATTGATTTTTGAATCTAAATCTGAAAATAATTTAGGGAATGTATCTACAACCATTCCACTTAATATCTTGGTGAAACCTGGAATTACGGATAACATTCATATAGGTGCCTCATGCTCACTTGATGAAATTCAAACTTATAAGGCCATATTCCAAGAATTATGTGACATTAGTGCATGGTCTTATTAGGAAATGTCCAGAATCGACCCAAGTATTGTAGTTCATGAAATCAAGACCTACTTGTATGCTAAGCATATCATAGAGAGATTACGTTTAGTGCATCCTAGAAAAGTTTCAGTTATTAAAGTTGAAGCTGAAAAACTTCTAAAAGATGGTTTTATACATCCTATACCCTTGACCAATTGGGTTTCCAATATCGTTCATGTTAACAAGAAGCAAGGGACAATAAGAGTATGCATCAAGTATAGAGATATTAGCAAGGCTTCTCCTAAAGATAACTATCCTACTCCTTACATTGATCAAATAATTGATCATTGTGTTGGTAATGAAATATTTTCTTTTATGGATGGATTTTATTGTTACAATCAAATTAACATACTCCTTATGGATCAGCATAAAGCCGTATTCATTTTTCCATGGGGAACTTTCACATATCAAAAGCTTCCATTCAGGCTAAAGAATGTTGGCGCCACTTTTCAACGAGTTATTTCTTACTCCTTTCATGAAATTAAGCATATTGTATAGTCATACTTAGATGATCTACCAACACATTTGTTAAAACGTCAAGATCATCTAATGTATGTACGAGTGATTTTTCTATGATGTCGTCATTATAATATACACTTAAACCCACATAAACGTGTTTTTTGTGTCACATCTCAGTCATTTACTAGGATTTATCATGTCTAAATAAGGCATTCGTGTTGACCCCCTCAAGGTAGAGGTTATTTTTAATTAGCCCCCTCCTTCCAATTTATGCCAACTCCAAAGTTTGCAGGGGAAAGCAAACTTTTTACATCGATTCATTCTGAATTATGCAAAGCTAAATAAAGGTTTCACCCGTATTTTGAAAAAAGGAACCCCTTTCATTTGGGATGAAACTACTCAAAAATATTTTGATGCAATAAAACATGTATTGACTCACACAACTTTATTGCATCCGCTTAATTATCATTGAGATTATTTTTGTATTTAGCTGCATCAGGTGTTACCATCGATATGGTATTTGTCCAAGAGGATGAATTAAACAATGAATATGTGGTTTACTACTTGAGTAGAAATCTTACCAATTCTGAAATAAAATATGCACAATTGGAAAAATTGGCCCTGGAAGTTGTACAAGTTTTCCAGATATTTTGTCATTATATTCTATTGCACAAAACAACAGTGATTTCAAATTGCAACCCCATGGTTTATATTCTTACAAGATAATTTTTTGGGGCAAAATATTCCAAATGGATTGTTATCCTACAAGAATTTGACTTAGAATTTGTTAAATCCAAGTCAAAGAAATCACTAGTTTTTGTTGAGCTTATTTGTGACTTTCCCTATTCTAAGATAGAAACAGTGGCAGAGGATTCTCTTCCAGATGAATCTCTCCTTCTTATCAGTACACTAGATCCTTGGTATGGAGATATTATTGTTTATCTCTAGACTCAAAAATTTTGGCCAAACTTATCTCGAACTAATTGTGGTCGCATTCGATACCAATCCCAGCAATATACTATTGTCGGCGATACACTTTATCGTCATGGTGTCGACTCAGTTTTTTGACAATGTTTAACACATAATGAAGCTGAAAAATATTTGAATGACTATCACTCTGGAGCATGTGGTGGTCATATGTCAAGGTTTTCCACTGCTAAAAAATTCTTGTGCGTTGGATATTTCTAGCCTTCTATGTTCAAAGTTTGCATTTTTTCCATCCATAAATGTCAGAATTGTCAAATGTATCATCGAAAAATGGGTGCACCTCCTTCTCCTCTTCACCCAATAATCGTTGTCAATCCCTTTGTGAAACGGGGCATCAATTTCATTACATGTAACCCTCACTCGACCGGGTGGCACGACTATATTATCCTAGTTGTGGATTATTTTACGAATGGGCCGAGATGATGCCTTCATTTAGGGATGATAGTGAAACCGCTGCTCTTTTCGTATTCAATCATGTGATTACTTGATTCGGTGTGCCACAGGCCATCTTCACTGACCATGGAATCCATTTTTTAAACTTTATGATGACCGAACATACCGCAAAATTTGGCTTACATCACGATCGCTCGACTCCCTATTACCCATAGGCCAATGACCAGGTAGAAGCCATGAATTTTTTTTGACCATTATGCTTCAACGAATAATAGGAACCCATAAGCGAACTTAGAATCTAATTCTTTTATGAGCATTGTGGGCATATCACACCTCAGCAAAATCTGCAACCAAATTTACACCCTTTTAGTTAGTTTACGGTTTGGAAGCAATCTTGCATATTGAATGTGAAATTTCGTCACTAAATCTAGAAATTGAACTACTTCCTGCTACTTGTGAAGAGGAGGAAGATTTTCTATACTTGGCACGTCTAGATGAAACTAGTTGTGATGCCGCATTGGCTAGTGAGGCTCATAAGAAGCATGTTAAGACACATTTTGAACAAAATGTAAACCCTCGTGTGTATTCATAAGGTGATTTGGTCTTGGTTTATGATCAACAACTCGACAATTTGGGAGCTAGAAATTTTGAACCTATGTGGCATGGTTTTTATATTGTAAAGCATCCACTTGCAAAAGGTGATTATGAGCTAGTTGAGTATGACGAGATTCCTTTGTCTAAGCCCATAAATAGGATTTACTTGAAAAATTACTATGCTTAGCTTACTGCATGAGTAAATTCTATATTGTTGTATCATATTTTACATATGTGGCAATTTTATTTCTTTTTTACAAACTCCTTTTATTTCACCTGCTTATCTTGTGTTTCACTTGATTTGTAGATGTCAACACTCCCTCAAACTTACTTGGCTATGCTCATGGTGCTAGTCATAGTCCTTAGAAATTTTCTTCCGCCGCTTCGTCCATCTATCCGTCGCTTCGTCCATCTATTCGCCCACTGATGAGTTAGTAACTTTGCCTGGGGTATGCCTTGGTCACATGATGAAAAATATTGCAGAACACAGTACCATCATTGAATTGTTATCTGACGCCATTTCATTTGGTATTCATCATTTAATCATCGTATTATATTCTCAACTCATGGTATTACACTTAAGTCGCATTTATTCAGTTAGAAGTTCTTCAATGCTAAGGATGCTTTTACAGATCCATCTCTTGGAAAGAGAATTCAATTACATTGAATACCAACACATTTCAAGACATTTAAACACATTAACTGATGCATTGGAAAATTATGTGTTAAATAGACATTTGCAACATTTTTAAAAAGAAAAAATAGTCATTCAAACATTGTATAAAATAAGTTGAGAAAATAGTAGTCTCCATAATGTCTGTAAAAAAAAAAATTCTTTTACAAAATTGAAGTCCAAAACATATGAGGCTCGTTGCCTTTATTATACAAATATATGTCAATAAGACTTAAAAGACAAAATATAGCTATATACCTAGAAACTAAGCATGACACTCATGATAGCATATGATAGCACAAGCCACTCGTCATAAAATACAACCAATCCGCACAGGTACACTTTTTGTATGCCTCTGATAACAAGGAGGAAGGTCATAAATCCCGATGTTTGGGATATCTAGGGTCAACCTCTCTATTTTCCCCTCAATCTCATCTAAATTCTACACTTCAACAGGATCCTTCTCAACAGGAACTGGTTGTAGACCACGCCTAGTTGTTCGTAACATCACTATTGGTTTGACTCGTCCCACATCTACATAATATTTACATAGCTAAGTTTTGACTCAAATTTAAAACCATAAAAAAATATTGAAAAGATAAAAACAACCAAAGTGAGATTTTTACCTAGGTCTCCCCATTGTATTCCTTCACGAATAGGGATATCTAGATCACCTCTAAAAGCTACACATGTGTATAGGTAATCATCAATCATGAAGACTTGTTGGCCCATCCATTTGAAAAATGTAGGAGTGTATCTAATCACTAAGCCACCACCTCTGTGGAAAGCCATCAACGAAACCCATTGTAGCATACGATGATCTATTGGACCCGTCATCTCCATGGACACCTGTGGGCATAGTAGGGGGATCCTCTCCAAGGAAAATGATAATATAATCGCAACATATCTAAAGTGCTTCAATTGTCATGTCTTTAATCTAGTGATTTTCCCTTTTAAATTGTCTAGAACCCCTTCACAACAATTGGATACGGTAGGTTGCACACACTCTAATAAAATTTTCATTTGCGCTTTTGTAGCTAGGTACTCGATAATAAAGAAAAAAATTTACTCGATAATAGACTTCAATAGTGTCGTCCATCCTTGAGTCAGTCTTGAATCACTCCTAATTTTTTCTTCAAAACTGGACATGAGTTTTTTGTTGTCGGCCCTCCTACGTTGGATCGCTTCCTATTGGCTTCAGCTCATTATCTAGGAATTTGATTTAGAAACCTATTTTATTACCTTGGAGCTTGCATGCCTCAATGGCAGGTTTCTCGCTTTCGACGACAAGTTTTCATTATTGACCTTCGATCGAACAATTCTATGGGTGTTCGACCTCAAGACATTTGTTCACACCTCGTAGATTGTCCTAGAGTACCTTGAGAACCATTTTCATTATTGGTGGTTTCTCTCGCACCTTTTAACAGTTCACATCAGTGGTCGGTAATCAGGGGGTTTCTACCATGTTTGACTTCGAGACATTTAATCGCATGATTAGATTCGTATTATGGATTGATAGATATGAAGACCAAGACCCTAGATCTAGTTTCGTTCATCCAGGATGCGTGGATCTTTTAAATATTCATGATTGTAAATATAGATCCATATTTTATGGTTGTGTCCATACTGAGTCTATTATTGACATGGATCTTTGTACATTTCCATACTTTTTCTTTAATACACTTGTACTCTGAGCATGGGAATTCCTACCTCAGTGATCAATATATGAAATATTGTATTGTAATCCTTGCTTTTTTATTTCAGGTCTCCAACCAGTTGGTCTCTAATCCAAAATTTCGCATGATAAAGTGCATTAGTCCTCAAACACTTTTTTTTACTTTTCACTTTAGGGGGCAATCTGTTACACGCCATTTTTTCACCATTAGGAAAATGACCACAAAATTGCATCTCTCGCTATCCGATGAAATATTGCAAGCAATCCCCTACAATGTTGGAATCAAAATCATTCTGAAGACAACAAGAATCCTAGATTACATTGCTTAAAAACCTAATTTCAATCGTTGTCATATTTTCCCTAGAAATTACCTGTGCAAATGCAATTATCATCATTATAACCTGCGCAATCCTGTGCTCTCTATTCCATTAAAAAGTGTGATAAACATTTAACGTAGGTAAAAATAAAAATCAATTTCTAGAATCCTTGTTGGGGAATATTATACCAACAAGAAGGACTCGATCCCCTACTTATCTAGGCCTCATATCATGGTTAATGAATTTATTCCCTCTCATTATGGAACCTTAATCCCCATCTTTGTGTATTTTATCCTTAAGAAGAGGATCTCAAACCTCCTCCTCTTGGCCTATAAATTCAACACAGGCCAGAGGGGAAGGGCTTGAATTTTGATGTAAACTTATGTTGTCAATTTGAGATTGGAAGCTTGCCACTTAAGGGAGGATTGGAGATTATTGGAAGGATATTTTCCAACATCAAGGCTTGGTTGTATCTCTCCTTTTCATTCAATTATAATACAAAAGAGTATTTCTTACTCACTATATTGTCCATTGGATCTGATATATTGGGTGTTTAGTTTTATTGTCCATTGGTTATGATATTAGGTACCATTCACCTTGATCACTAGTATATGTTGTATTGAATCATTTATATATCATATGCCTTTGATCCTTTGTTTGGTATTGTGCTTGAAAGTATGGATTCTAAGTGTTGGGAAGATTCATAAAAACATTATGAAGATCTTCATCAAGAATTTCCTTTGAAAGGTATGGATTTCGTACTCCATTACTCCTGCTTCTGATTCAATTAGAATGGACCTAGGGAAATATTTACTAGTTTATTTGCATGTTACTAGATTCATTCATTGAATCTAGGTAGATCTTGTCTTGTCCGCAAGACGATATTTTTTCCGCCTAACATGGTCTAGCAGCAACTTGCAACAACTTGGATCAATTGATGTGAAGATGACCAAGGTTCAAATCTTGGAGTTCGCCTTAAAAATGGTCGACATACACATGATTGCATATTTTTGCAACAAAATCTACCTATATAATCTTTTCAGGTGCCTCTAGAACCTTAAAGTGTTTTAATGTTTCCCTAGTTTATAAACCATATAACTTAGATCACACATTAGGTGTAATAGGGCATCCTCCTAGTGTGCACTGAGATCAATTACAACTTATTGATATGTGGTTTTCCTTATGAGCTTATTATACTTGGAATATCATATGAGATTCATATTTTTATTGATCAATTCTCTTTTATATGTGATGTATGCTCATAGTATTCATGGTTCCTTGTGTTTTCATGAATAATGCAACTAGTTGGTTTGCAAGTTGTATATCAATTATTTTATGATGATGATAGGTAGCCATGATACAAGAAAATTGCAAATTGCAATGGTATATATTTATAATATTCATTTATATTTGTTTACATACTAGCTCAAGTGTGCTTATCACAAGATTTACATGGTAATTTGTCTACAAAAAGGATCTACGCCTTAAGACCTACTTTCACATATAAATATGATATGGAAGTCATGCGTAAAAAACTCATTGAAAACCAATACTATAAGAATTACACACAAAAGATTACCATGCAAATTATATAATAGTTTTTTTCCATTACAATATTTTTGAATGTGTGTAAAAATCGATTTGTCAGTAGACATTGTGAGGGCAATGAATTAGTGTATGTGGTTTTAAAATGTTGTATTGGGAAATGAATCATGATTGTTCATAAATATCCAATGATGGATATGTGAAGGGAAAATTCCTTGTATCTCCATCTTGTCTCCATACCTTAGTTTGTGGCTTAATTTAACCCTATGTGTTGTGCACTATGAGAGGTTGATTCAATGCAATTTGAGCAAGTAATGTCCAATTATTATTTGTATGCAACAATCCCCATATATATCAATCCAAACATATTCAATTGTGGTAGGGAAATGTAAAATTCAAGTTATATGCTAAAGTCTAACCTTGTATCCTATCAATTGGGTTTATCTCAGGTGGTTGGGAGGAAATATTGTGATCCTCCCCACCCAAGTTCAATTCCCACAAGTGACATGATGAAATTTGACATAATGGCTTTGAGCCTGTGATGTAATGGACCAAAACATGTATATTCCTCATATGGAATATAAAAAGTATTTTCCACATGGGAAAAGAAAAAAGTTCTAACCTTGTAGATCCCAAATAAAAAAGGCAACTAAGTCTCAACACTTAATTTGAGTTTGCATTCGATTGTGGTAGTTGTGTTAGAGCACATGATTCGTTAAAAGCAATTTGCAGGTGAAAGAGTTGAATATTAAAGGTGGACATTATCATGGACAAATCTCAACCATCAACTTTCAAAGAACAATGGTAAACTAGTAACCATAAATTCAATAGAACAATCTTAAGTTTACATTCATTTTTGTGTGCATTGCTACGCTAGTGGTGGTTTTGGTTTTCATAAGCATACATGCAAACCTTGTTAGATATCATATTGATTTAACCCACTTTCTATTATCTTTTGCATATAATTGTGCCTTCATTCCTCCCATAATATTTTTTTTCTTTTAAGTTTGAGTGGTTGTGAGTAAAGGTTTGGAAGCTTTCGTTCTTAAACCCGTTATTTTATTTTGTCTCCATTGCTAAATTTTCAAGGTAGACTGTGGTAAAATATTCCTATAGTGTTTTATGGAAATGGCTAAAGAATATTCCAAAGCACCTATCTTTTGACATTTCTTTGATTAGCATACCTTGGCAACAAGTTGAATTTGTTGGTAGCATTTCCAGCCTTAGCATGATGAGATTTTGAGCATAATTTTGTTGTTGACGAGGGTTTTAATCCATTTTAATATAGTATGGAATGGTTGGTTGTAATTTTATCATGGAAAACTTTTCCCTTCAAGGATTGAAGTGTAGGCCATGATGGGTTTGTTCCCATATTGTGACATCTTGATGTGAAAAAATGAAAGCCTTTTCTTATAAAATTATTTATAAGTGTAGTGAATAAGTAAAGGCATATTTTCATTAAACATTATATCTAGCATGTAGATTTAATTCATCAGTTCCACTATAATTTCTAAAATGTTAAATTTCAAATCAATGCATGTTGGAGTTATTGTTGTATCTTTGTTTTATGCTCCTTTTGGAAGAGTTGCATATAATTAAATATTTTCTTTATGAAATTGGTTGTTGCCTTCTTAAAACATGATATATGCAAGAGGATTTTGAGTTGAATAATATCTTATTATTGCGACATTGTAACCTAGGTAAAGCTTCCTAGTATGTTGAATATGGAAGTTGGAAACTTGTGTTAAATCCGGAATACAAATGTTACATGTAGCACACATATCTCATAATTGTTTGCTTCTTGTAAACTCATGCAAGTCTTCATGAAAAGTACCGAGTACTATCCTCTAAAGCATGAAAGCATGTCATTTGATTATTTAAAGTTGGAAATGTAAATAATATGGCATTAAGATTTGATAATTATGCCTTCCCAACAAGTTTTATACTAGGTCCTAACCTAGCCTAATTTTTCCATCTTCTCATTGACAAAGCCCAACAACTTCTGAAATTCCTTGACCACTTGATGTCTTGCATACATATATGTTTGAAAGCTAAAATTATGGTCTATTTTTTGGATTAGTTGATTCAACAATTTTCATGTTGGTATCAACGTTTGCCTTTTATTTTGGCCTTACCAATGATTGATGGGAACCCCATAATTAATTCATTAGATGAGCTGAAGGAGTAAACTCTAGTCCCAACTTATGATGGGACCGTGATTCAAATTAACAAAGTCATGTGTGAGGATATTTATTATAAGATATCCGTATCATGTCAAATACTATAGATGATGCAGAGAAGTTTTTTCATACATTTTGTTTTATACATCAACAATAGTGCATATTTTGAACAACCTGAATTCTACTTTCATAGATGTAACCCAAATTTGTGTATATTTAGGCTTGGTGTGAGTGGTTCTTGTTGACTTGTAACTCGTAGGCATATAATATGTAATATTGCATTCACTTTTAGTACCAGTGACCTCATATTTGCAATTAAAAATGCTAGCAAGATGTTGTTGAAGTATTCTAAGTTTTGTGTGCAATAAATTGTTTCCACGCACACTCATCATTAGCCCAACGGGTTAGCTCAATAAACTCGAATGAATTATTTCATATCAGAGTCCACCATGAGGTCTCACATTCTAATATGGTTGAGGTTCAAGTCATGATGAATCCCACTTGGTTATCTATTGCTATTGTGGCTAGCAATTAAGCCACCCACTCATCTAAATATTCTAGATAAAAGGAGGGTTCCTATGAAGTTTTCTTTGGAATATATATATATATTTCATTTTGATTCACATATATGATTTTACAATAATAAATACAATGATTCTACTATTTTGACTACCAATTTCCAAAGTGTGTAATCACTAACTAGATCATCAATATTGTTGATATAATTGTATAAGTGTGATTAACTATGTATAAAAGACTCTACGTCAAGGACCTCAACATCCTCAAAAAATTGTCAAGTCTCTCCTCACATCCATGAGAAGCATGCTAGAGCTCCACATTGTAGACACTTGTGGAACATTGGTCAATTATTCCATATCTTTAATAAACATTTTTAAGCCAAAGCACCTCAAAACAATATCTAGAAATGGATTTTGCCAAGAGTCGATCATAATCAACAAAAGCTCCACTTGAAACAATTCAACAAGGACAAAAAGAATGATTCATCATTACAAACTGGGTTGTAAAAACATAACAAAATCGTCATAACTATTATGTTCGTGATTCTAAGCTTTAAATTCATCAATATTGCTATTTTTGCAAACTCAAAACTCATGATACAATCCACATTACCATGAGAAACAATGAGAATTGTAACACGGTTTTTTGAAGTCATCCTACCACATCAACAATCTACTCCATGCAAATTTTCTATTTAAATTTTATGGTCATTTTATGCTTTGATGTTCTATTTTTTTTTAGTTTACGAAGCAAAATTTCATGATAAAAATACACGGGCTATAACGGAAATGGCATGTCCTTGATTAAGATGTTGGGTTATGATTTGTCAACCATCATACATAGTGATCAATATGAACATGGAGACAAAGTTATATAACTTATAAGTGGGAGGAAGAACACAATTTTTACTTCTAGTGTGAAGATGAGGAGACAAGGATGGAGAGAAGCTCGAATGAGTGGTCAAGGGAAATTTCAGCCAATGACAAAGATATATGAGATGATAAATAGAAATTGGGTAAGTTTGGCTATTAAAAATTTGACTTTTGAAGGTTATGAAGCAAATTTGAACAAGTTCCATGCACATATTTGACAAATGGGGAAAAATCTAGTGAATATGAAAAGAGATGCGTCTCAAGAAATGGATGATGTTGCTAAGTGGCAAAGTAGGAAAATAAAGATAGAAGATATTTAACATATTATAAATTATAGTGGAAGTAATGGATGAAAACTACAAAAGGGGAAAACTACGTGAACAAATGGTGAATGAGAACTCATGGCGAAAAGGATGATTGATTATGTTAAAAACTAAGAATATATGGTAAAAGTGTAAGCATAGACACAAACAAAACAGGATGACAAACAACATAAACATGAGAAAAATGAAATGCAGGGGCATGAGACAAAAGAAGGGAATGAACCAAATAATTTGTTGGGGGAAAAGGAAAGGTGAGAAATAATCCAAAGGAAGTTCATAGAAAATGAAAATGGAAGGAACAAATACTTGATGTGAAATGCATAAATGGAATAGCCATTTGTTTTCTCTTCATTGATAAGCATCATAGATTTGGCTATGGTTGAGAAAAAGCTACAACGTAAATTTTGGAACGAGAATTAAATACATGGACAGGACCCAAGAATAGACAACAATGAATAAAGTAACAATTTTGATACTATTTGGAGTAAATCAATAGAGAGATACAAAGAGATATTTACATTGTAAAAACAATTCCAAGACACAAAGGTTAGGTGTATCCAACTTAGTAATGGACATATTTTAAGTAAGTGCGTGGAGGGAGAACTATGAAGTGAGAGGTTATTTTTATGGTAGAGGGAGGAAGGTCAAGCTACTAGCATATTGACATTGCAACCAATCAACCATTGTGTTAGTAAGAGACGCCACTTTGTTAATCGCAGTTCCAATACTATCTGGGAAAATAGACTGATAGAGAGGTATTTACATTGTAATAACAACTCCAAGATGCACAAAAATTAGCCATATCCAAATTAGTAGTAATTGGAATTTTTTAGGAAGACATGTGAAAGAGGTATTATGGGGTACTATCATTGGGCCTTTCTTTTTCTTAGGCAAAGGGGGGAAATCCAAGCAATAAGCATACTAACATTGCAACCAATAAATCATCATGTTAGTGGAGGTACCACTCCCTTGTGGTTGCCCCCATTGACATAAAGATATGGTAAATTGAAGCTTATATGTTGCCATGAACAACTTCTCTCGAGCAATGCGGCATAGTAATTTTTTTATAGAGAGGTATTTAGTCATAAAAATAATTAATAAAAATGATTCTATTACGAAATTTTGAGGGGAATATTTATAAAGTAATGGAAAACAACATGATTCATTTGACTATAGTCGCAAATACAACCATTATGCATATAACTATTTTATAATTAGTACATAACAAAGAAAAAGATAATAAAACATAATTCATAGGATGCATTTTCCATTCACAAAACTTTGAAATATATGATGGTAATTTAAACAAAACAAAGTCTAATTATTTGAATTTTGAAATTTTGAAACACAATTACTCATGGGATATATAAATTATATCATAGTTAAAGCATAGAGTAGTACTTCAAATACTATTTGAAGTAGACCAATAGAGAGGTAGAAGTAAATATGGCATAGAAACAAATCCAAGATGCACAAAGGTTAGGCATGCCCAACTTAATATTGGACTATTTTTAGTAAGACATGTGAAATGGGTACTATGCAGTACTATTAATGATTTTTTTTTTTACAACGAAAGGAAGACAGTTAAGAAATCACACATACATTGTAACCAATCGAGCATTATGTTATTAGGAGGCACCACTCCCTTGTGGCTCCCCCCAATGGCATAAGGACATGGTAAATTGAAGCTTATATGTTGTCATGGACAACTTCTCCCAATCAATGTGGACAGTAATTTTTGTATAAACATATTTATATTGTAGATACTAGAAACAACTAAATAAATAACAATGCTATTACAATATTTTGGGGAGGAATATTTATAATGTAATGAAAGACAACATTTTTTTTGGTCTATAGTTGTAACTACAACCCTTGCAACTAGTTGATAATTAGTGCATAAAAAGGGAAAAGGACAATGAAAAATGATTCATAAAATACATTTCCCATTCAAAAAAGGTTGAAAGACATGATGGTAATTTAAATAAAACTAAGAAAAGGTCTAATTATTTGAAATTTAAAAATATGAAAAAATAATTCCTCATTGGATGTAAAAATTATGCAATAGATAAATCATAGATTAAACCTAAAATAATAGTTTGGGTATTTTCTTTGGAGCAGATTAGTAGAAAATTATTTATGTTATAGAACAAATCCAAGCCACAAATGATAGGCATATCCAACTTTGTAATCATCATTTTATATCAAGGAATGTAAAAGGCTGTGGAGTACTACCAGTGAGAGTTCTTTTTCTTTGTAGAGGAAGGGGGTTAGGCAGAACAGTAAAAATTCTCATACTACAACCAATTAGCCATTATGTCAGTAGACAGGACCAATCCCTTGTGGCAACTCCCGTGACCATAAGGATATGATAGGTTGGAGCTTATATGTTGCCATGGACCACTTCTCTCAATCAATGTTAGATAAGATAATATTTTTTTGTGAGATAAGATAACATTTTTTTTGTATAAAGAGGTAGATAAGATAATAATTTTTTTGTATAAAGAGGTATTTATGTTGTAGCAACAATTGAGTAATAATGATGTTATTACAACATTTTGGGGGAATATTCATTTAGTGATGAAAGAAAACAAGTCTTTTCCCTATAGTTTCAAATACAAGCCTTATACACAGAACTAGTTGATAGTTTGTACATAACAATGTCAATTGGGTTTACTTTCGAGTGGTTGGGAGAAATGATTGGGATCTTACAACCTAGGTTTAATTCCGGCAAGACAAGATGAGGTTTGATGTAATGGCTTTGAGCCTATTATGTAATGGAAAAAAACATGTATATTCCTCCTATAGAATATAAGGGTATTTTCCGGGTATTTTCCATGTAAAAGAAAGATATATATAAAACAAAGAAAAGTATTGAAACGTTTTTCATAAGATGCATTTGCTATTCAAAAAACTTCAAAATACATGATAAGCCAGACAAAGGCTAATTATTTGGATTTTAAAAAGATGAAAAATAATTACATTGAATGTATAATTTATATCATAGATAAATTGTTGCAAGCTCATTTACACCAGTAGACAAATACCTTACTCCAAGTAACAGTTTTTGGGAAAAACTAGTCTGCGAATATGTAATGTATTTGTATAAAAATATTCACAGATAACATGCAACTTAAGCTTAGACTCGCTAGTACACCTCAGCAACAATTGGCACCTCGCCAGTACACCTCACCAACAGTTGGCACCTCAAATGGTGGAAACAAAGGTATTACTATAAAAACATCCATCGATACTTCAACTCTATGGAAGTGTTGAGATGCGCTTGAATTCACCTACTCCTTTCTGGACAAGATCTACATGAAAAACCTCTGAGACTTCTTTAAGCAACGACTTGTGAGTCACGTCTAATAATGTACAAGAATCCCATGTTTCCATGCAATCCTTGAACCTTGGAATAGTCACATTTTGCATTGAATTTGAATCATTTAATATCTTGGATAAAGTCCCAACTGGACGGTCACTTATGCCACAGGGAACAATCCTAGTGAACGGTGTGAGGTCTGTGGCAACATTGAGTGCAAGCCCATGATATGTTATCCACCGGGAAACACGAACGCCTATGGCTACCACTTTTTGATTTCCTGCTCGTAAAAAAAAAGGCATGCATAAGGAAATATTTCTAAATGAAGTTTCCTGTTACCGTGCATCAAAGGAAGATTATGCGTGAGCTATGATACATACCAACCCAAAAACCTGTTATGACATCAATACGAGATCCTGTTAAAGCAAATGTGGACCACAGAGATCGAATAACCACCTCTTCCAGTGCTCCGAGGTACCAATGAAGATCCATTTTGTAATGGCACAAATTTATAATGGGGTACATCATGAGCTACAACTCCAATGCATCTTAAACAACAATCAGAACCAAAATAAATTTAGAAGATTTATGTTTTCTTGTTAAACCATGAATCAATATGTGTAGCTAAAGCACAGGTATGGAAATGAATGGGGCCTAAGCAGGAAACTAGGCTCATATTTCCTTAATTGAATCTGCCAGTACCTGACCAGGGCAATGATATGTCACTTCACCACCACGTTCAGTTCGATATATATCAATTGGAGAATCGTGTAGGTCAAAGAGCAGAAACTTCTCCGAGCTCCGAGTGCCCAAGGTATAAACAGGAGGATGCTGAAGAACAACTACAGAGTCGCATTCATCTTTATCTGCTTTCAACAGGGCATGCGTAGTTTCCACCATGTGTTTTTACCAAGACCAAGCATCCTTGTATGGTATGAGTTCATCATATAAATCATAGTAATCACATCTACATAATAAGGACTGATCTTAGTTTTGATTTAGGAAGAAACACATCAATACTATAAGAAAGAATAAAAAGTAAGATCTAATGATACTGGCCATATTCATGGTGTGAATATAGATCAGAAATAGAAATGGCAGTTATGGTCTCAACTTCTGACATGTGTCTTTTCCAAGACCAGGCATCCTTGTATGGTATGAGTTCATTAAATAAATCATAGTTATAACATTTTCATAATAAGGACTAACCTTAGTTTGGTTTAGGAAGAAAACACATCAATAATGCAAGAAATAATAAAAAGGAAGATTGAATGATACAACAATCAAGCCAAAACGCCATCTTGAAGGTGTGAATATAGATCACAAACATGAAAGGCAGTTACAGTCTCTGTCTCAAGGACAGTGTTAACCCTTATGCTACATGAGGGTTAACTTACACATTTTATCACATGACAGATAGTTACGGATGATATCGATTGATGATTGATCAAACCCAAGGGCACTATTATGGATGTGCACACTATCCCTAGCACTTCCCTTATGGCTCATTCCGACCACCATCTTAGCAGTGGGTGTGCAGAATTCAGGAGAGAGTGGCTACTTACACATGACTAGGTGAGGTGACGTAGTCAAACATTGTTGGTGGTACATGATGCCAGTTACCCACCAAAAGTGGGTGACCCTATAGGAGGATTTTTCTCCTATACATCTCTTCAGCTGGCAGTCGGCAGCTTACAGCCGCTGACAGCAACCAATGTAGCCAATGTATTGTGCCACTTGATCTCCATTCCCTGAAGCATTCATATGTCCCCTCACCCATCTGTCAAGAGCATATGTTTGAAGGTGGGCATTTCAATCCTAAAGGTATGTCTTTCATTGTGCAATCGGGTGCTTATGTTTGTTTCTCCTTGGGCATATTAGGCATGGATTATTGGGTGACTTGGAAGAAGGAAGGGTTTTGATTGTAGTTTTGTTCCCTCACCTTAAATGGGGGGTTAATCCTCAATCCTAGTCCCGTGGGATCTCCCCTATCAGCCTATGGCTTTAGTAAGGGCAATACTTGGAAAACCCTGATTTTGGTGGTGTGGTCTCATTTTCCCATTTCACATTTGCAACTCCTCTCCACACATTACAAGCCCTATTTCATCATCTTCCCTCTTTGGGTCCACATTTGTTAAATTTAGATAACCATGGTATGTTCTATGCTTAATGCGGTTTACTTCAATATTTCTTATAGGCCCAATTCAAATTAGCAATCACATAAACATGAAAGTAAAACGCTGATAGAACATAATAATAGATCAACAGAAGACAAACCAAATAATATATCAGAATTTGTGATTCTTCTTGTCCGGAAAATATAGAGAAAAATGTTTGTTACAACGGTCAGGATGCCCTAGCCAAAAAAGACTTTTGTTGGTCAAACCAGCTCTTCCAAAATACAAGATCAGCTTTCCTCAAGTGTCACACACACCTCAAAAGACAGCTCCCAAAACAGTCAACACAAGTCAACAAAAGGATCCCTCATTCAAATTTCCAGCATCCATATTTCCAGCATCGCATCCATTTCTGACATCCAGATTTTCGGCATCGCATCCATTTCCCTCTCCTATTTATATCCATCAGTGAGGGTGTGTGACACATCTATTGGGCTTGTGAGCCTGCATTACAATTCTGGCCAACCTTGACAATTTTCAAATGTGTGAAAAATAAATTCAAAATATAAGTTCTGCTCATCCAAACAAGATGATCTTCAGATCAATCTTGCACCTCTCTGAAAGAGGAATCCAACAAAAATATCATCATCATCATATGAGCAATGAAACATGGAGTTTGGACCTAGTTGCCCAAAATTAACACTCCCTCTCAACTAGGGAGAACTCCATCTGTCCACCTGTGCCATCCTGTTATCCAATACCATAATGTACTAACATATATCATCATGCACTCCTTCGTCATCCTGCTGTAACATGCTTTGTTGGCTCTTATTCTCACAATGAGAGTGAGTCACAAAGACATCACACTCTGCTGACCTGAAGTCAGCTTGAGGTTAAAACCTCAATCGGACTCAAGAGAGTCACATACTAACCAAAAGTTAGTTTACTGATCCGAATTCACTTTAGAGGTAAGAACCTCATCCAGACTTGATCCTAGATCAAGTGGTTGGACACATCCCATCCTAGACATAGAGAGTACGGCAATCCCCAATGCATCCATCGATCATGCTATCAGTCTCTATCCCCATTTCCCAACTCATTGGCCAAATGAGAGGTACTTCCCATGAGTCCCAGACTCCATGGGTAGGATGCATGTGGGGCATAGATCAAAGAGAGGGTGAACCAGATCAATATCATAACAGTGGGGAAGAAGTTCACCAACAAAGTAAGGCAAACCTCGCCCTATGGTTGCTTATAGCTCCAAGAAGTTATCCCCAAGCCCCCTAGAGCTCCTAGAGCTCATAGTCCAACTCAAGCGGCACCCTCAGGATAGGGTCTATCCACGATACCAAGCTTCTCACGGAAGGTTAAGAATTTTACCTTCCCCGAGGGCTTCATGAGAATATTCGTGACCTGCTCATCAGTCCAAATGTGATGGAGCCTTACGGCGCCTCGTTGTACCATGTCCTAGACAAAGTGGTACCTAATATCAATATGCTTTGATCGGTCGTGGAACACGGGATTCTCAGAAAGAAGAATCCCACTTTGGTTATCGCAAAGGATAATGGTGGTATCCAGCACATGCCCAAATAGCTCACTAAAGAGCTTTCTCAACCAAATAGCTTCACAACAAGCCATACTCACTGCAATGTATATCGATCCTCAGCGGTGCTCAAAGCAACCGATTTCTGCTTCCTGCTCATCCAAGATATCGAAGCAGAACCCAAGGTGAAACAAAATCCAGATGTGCTCTTACAATCCACCACACTGCCTACACAATCAGGATCGATATATCCATGGAGCCTTATACTCCCAGCAGTCTATCTCAGCCCATAAGTGATTGTGCCCCGAAGATATCTCAATAGATTCTTGGCATCAATCCAGTGAATGTGATGAGGCTCGACCATATATTGACTCAATGTGTTCACTGCAAAACATATGTTCGGACGTGAGTTCACTAAGAACATCAAGGCCCCCACGAGTTGACAATACTCGGTGGTTTCCCAACTTGGGCCTAGCAGCACTTCCACACAACTTCTTAAATTTGAGTTCCATCGGAGTATTCACGGACTTGCATTTCACCATTCCAAATCTCTCCATCAGCTTCACAACATATTTTCCTTGAGAAAGTAAAATCTCACTTGGATTTTTCCAGACCTCCAGGCCTAGGAAATAGTGCATCAGTCCTAGGTCCTTCATCTCTAACCCAAAAGCTAGCTCCCTCTTACATTGATGAATAAGAGCATCAGCACCTGTCAAGAAGAGATCGTCCACATAGAGAACCAGAATGAGAGGCTTGTCAATATCAACCTTAAAATAAAGGTTTGGGTCAGCATCACTTCGAGTAAAGCCCAACTTCATCAAGTAGCCATCGATCCTCTCATACCAAGCCTTGGGGGCTTGCTTCAACCGATAGAGGGCTTTCTTCAACCTGCATACATATGTGTCTTTATCTTGGACATTGAACCCCAGAGGTTGTTCCACATAGACCTCTTCCTTGATTGAGCCATGTAAAAAAACAGTCTTCCCATCCATCTGATAGAGACTCCATCTTTGCATTGCTGCAAGGGCAATGATTGATCGGATGGTGGTATAACGGGAAATAGGTGCAAATATATCATCATAATCTATGCCTTCCTTTTGACAGAAGCCTTGGGCAACAAATCTTGCCTTGTACTTTTCATCACTTCCATCGACTCCATGCTTGATCTTGTAGATCCATTTCGAGGTGACAACAGGTTTGTCCTTCGGTCTAGGAACCACATCCCAGACATCATTCTTCATGATCGATTCATATTCCTTGTGCATAGCATCCTTCCAAACTTGATGCTTTACGGCTTCTTCAAAATTTCCAAGCTCATATTGTACAATAGTACTCATGGCTGCTAGGTTCCCTTGGTACATATTCAACACCTTACTTTCTCAGATTGTTCCCCTTGGAGCAATATGTCTCTCGGCATCTTCGAGAGTGTCTCTTAGCAATGAAGGTCTTCTTTTATTTGAAGAAGGTGGATCTATAGGATCCATTGGACCTTCAACATCAGCCATCGATTCTTCCTGCCTTCCAGCGTCTTCTTCTTCTTTGTCTTCCTTTGAGATAGGAAGATTTCTAACCTTCCTAAGGGCAGCATCTTCATTGAAGGTGACATCATGGCATATCTCCAGTTCTCTTTGGCCAAGCACATAGATTCTATATGCCTTTGAGGTTTCACTATAGCCCACAAACATTCCCTTCTTCCCAGAAGCATCCAACTTACTTCTCTTATCTTTCGGCACATGAAAATAAACAAGACTTCCAAAAACTCTAAAATAAGAGACATCGGTCTTCTTACCAGAGAAGAATTTTTCGGGGGTTTTGGATTCCAATGCGGAATGTGGACATCTATTTTGAACATACACAGCAGTGTTGGCAGCTTCTTCAAATAGGAACTTCAGAACACCTTGGTCATAAAGCATGGCACGGGAAGCTTCCAAAATGGTTCTATTCTTCCTCTCAGCAACACCATTTTGTTTGGGAGTATACAAAGTGGTGGTCTCCCTCTTAATACCAACTTCCCTGCGATAGTCATTGAATTCATTCGACTCATACTCTGTTCCATTATCGGTCCTCAAAATTTTGATCTTCTTCCATGTTTGATTTTCAACCAAGGCCTTGAAGGTACAAAACCACTTTAATGCTTCATCCTTCTTCTTCAAAAATTATATCCAAGTCTTCTGAGAAAATTCATCTATAAAGGTGAGATAATATAAGCATCCTCCCAAAGATGTTACGGGCAGCATACCAGATAGAACAGAATGTATCAATTGCAAAATATTAGATGTCTTCGTGACACTTGAGGGGATGGACCCCTTGTATGCTTTCCTTCGGCACAACCCTGACATACACCTTCATGATCATATTTTAAATCATGCAACCATTTCACCACCTTCCTTGATTCTGGAAGGGCTTTTTAATGAAGGTGTGCAAACCTCTAGTGCCATAGCTTGGATTGAAGGGTTGTGTCACATGTCATGGCCCCCAGTGGAATTCCTCCAACCTAATAGAGTGTATCAACCCTGACAGGCATCAGCAGCACAGAGGATGCTTCAAGGTCAGAGCATTATGCAGCACACATATTTTTAGAGCACTTTCCTCGCTAAGAGAAAGTGTTGATTTTTGGTAGCATCGAAAGTGCTCTAAGCCCCAAATTTTGTGGAGAGGCTTAGACACTAGTATTCCAAAGAACCCAGAAGTTGCTTGTGAAAATTCCAATCGGTTCATTTTTATTGTAAAAACTAATTATTTTAATGGGGCCCTAAGTCTAACTTAGGGAAAATAAATAATTAAAAGGTATTAATAAAACAGAATGAGAATGATCTATAAAGTGAAGATCAAGTCATGTTATAATATTAGCTGTTGATTAGAGATATAATCTCGGTCATTGATTTCTCAACGAGAAGACTATAAAGAAAGGCTTGAGGGTCATTTGAAAAGACACACTGAGTGAATCTAGTGATCGAATTCTCCTAACGAAGCAAGTGCTCAGACGAAGATCAGATCTAAGTGATTCCAGAGCAGAGAGGGGAAAAGTAAGTTCCAAAGAAAAATATTTTCTCAGTCGGAGAATCATCAGCAGATATAGGCACAGAGACGTCCAACATAACTAGCGCAGATCCATGCAGGGCTATGCAGAGGTTGCGCAATGGCTGAGAGGGTTTCCAAGATTTAGCTATCGGATCAAATCCAGGAGCCGTGAGCCGGGATGTGAGACTGGGAGGCCAAGATCTGAGACTCCAAGAGTCAAATTGATATTTTTTTGGGGTGACGTAGTGCTTAGAGGAGGTGAGGTAGGGCTTACGCAAAGGCTGCACAGAGACCTCCAGGGGCAGCTCTTCTAGTGTCTGGATTAGCCGAATTTTACAGTGATTGAGTGAGGTAAAACTAACAATTCTTTCTGCCAATATTTCTCTCTCTCTGTAACTTAATAACCCTTGAGGTATTCAGCGATGTATTCAGAAATTTCTACTGCTTGATAATACAAACCCTCAGATTTGATGCACCGATTTTCGCGCATTGGGTTTTTCGGGGGACTTAGTCCAAAATAAAGGTGTCCTATGTGTGATTGATTTCTTCCTCAGTTTCCTTGTTTCGGAATCACATTTAATTAAGTGTAGGCTGCTTCAGTAGTTTACTTCAATAATTCATGATGCATTCTGAATTAATTATGTAAATGTAATTTACATAATAGGAGAAGTAAACTCAGATAGTTGCAGTAGGATTCCTAAGATTTGTCAGATATAGGAATTTTCACATTTTTCCCTGGTTATTGGACCTAAATTCTCTGTCTTATCTTGTTCTTGGTTGTCTTCAATTGTGCATTTGGTTTATGTTCTATCTACAATTGCTTAACTAATATTGTAGCAAAAAGAAGTTTTGGAATAAGTAATTGCTACAACATAGAACATCACAATTTTAACATGGTATTAGAGCTTTGGTGAAAACAAGCTCAAGAAGATAAGAGTTGTCATCCTTTTATTTTCTGCTGAAATATCACTTGTTGCTCCTTTTATTTACTACTAAAGTATCACTTGCTACTCCTCGCTGCTGAAATTTGTTTGACTAGATCAAGATGTTTTTTTCTTACTTCAAGAATGAAGAGAAATTGAATGATGGTTTGAATTTTGGTCCATGGAAGGCAAGATTGGATCTTACTCTTGAGGAACATGATGTATTGCAATATGTTGAAGGTGGGGTAGCAGAACCACCATGAAATTCAAATTTTATTATCAAGGCTAGATACAAGAAAGGAAAAGTCAAGGCTAAAAATATTATCCTTTATTCTCTTGGAGACCATCTCATCACCTATGTCTCCAACGTGAAGAAATCTAAGGAAATGTATGACAAGTTAATTCGAATGTATCAAATAAACAACTTGAATCAAATCTTTGATTTGAAGAATCAACTCAAGGACATTAAGATGAACAAAGGACATACCATTCAAGCATACTTCATGAGGATATCAAAAATCAAAGATCAGCTGTCAACCACTGGTGAAATTGTATCTGACAAAGATTTGGTGTTGATTACACTTGGACGTCTATCTCCTACTTGGGAGACTTCTATTACTACTATTAACAAGAATGATAAGTTTCCTACATTTGATGAGCTCCTGGGAAAGTGCAGTCAAGAAGAAGCCAGAATGATTTCTAGAGGAAGAATTTCTAAGCATGAAGAGGGAGAACCTACTTCCTTTGTTGTCCAAGGCAAGAAGCAGAAAGGAAGAAGAGGTCATCATTTTTCAAGAAAGCTTGCTCCCAGATCCAACAGTTCCTATAAATGGTATAGGGACTTATCAAAAGTTCAATGCTACAACTGCCATAAGCATGGCCATTATGCCCATGATTGTCCTGAAAATAGAAGAGCACCAAGATCCCACTTCAACAATCGTAACAACAACTTCAGAACTGATTATAGAAGAAGAAGAGAAGCTCTTGTTGTTTGTAAAGAAAGCCACCATTCTTCCAAGACTTCAAGGAACCCAAGGTATGATAATAATGTAGTTGAGATATAATCAAAGTACTTTCTTATTTTTGCTCTTTCTAGTTCCTCTCCTGCAGATTCTTGTGATAGGTTGTTGATTGATAGTGGTGTTTCAAGGAACTTTACTGGTTATAAAGAAGTTCTCTCAAATTTGGTTGAGAAGGAGACGGATCTAAAAATCACACTTGGAGATAACTCTACATATCATATAAATGGATATGGTTCTGTTTCTTTTCATTTGGATCAAGGTAAAACTATTTATCTTAAAGAAGTATTGTATGTTCCTGGTTCGAAAAAAAATCTTGTATCTATGTCTACTTTAAAATGATGAAGGAATGAAACTTGCTTTCATAAATGGAAAAGTTCTCACTTGGCCAATGAGATATAGCATGAGAGATGCCTTCACTGTGGGATCAAGGTCTGAAGGTCTCTATAAATTTAATGGAAGACTAATGCATGTGATAATTCATAACAGTAATCATCAATGTGAACTTTGGCACCGAAGGTTTGCTCATCTGCACTATAAAGCATTGCCCCATGTGAGAAAGATGGTTTCCAAAATGTTGGAGAATAGATTGGATAATGATGGATTTTTCCAAGGGTGTGCAAGTGGAAAGCATGTAAAGGGACCATTCCCTTCAAGAAAAAGAAAAACTGTTGAAAATGCAACAAGATGATGGAGCTTAGTGAAATGAAGTCGCCTTCACTAAGTGGGCCCGCAGGCTATTTTTGGCGCAAAGTCTATTTTTAGACATATGGATCATGGTCTATGAGTTGCAGGATGCTATTTATGGATGTTTGGTCGAGTTGGTAAAAATAGATGGACCTCTATTTTTAGACATTGGGCGGTTTCTATTTTTAGACTGCTGGGCTAAAAATAGAACAATCAAATATTATTAACCCTTAATAATATTTAGACTATAAACATTATCTTATCCTCTTGGAGCACTTCAGTTTGATGCTTGGATGTGGCACATGCAGTTGACAGAAGGAAATACGCTTTTCCTAAGGGTTATTTGAGCTATTGCATGGTTGACTTCGGTTAGAACTCATGTGGCAGAGTTTGGTGGAGTTGATGAGACAGTTGGTGGAGTTGTGTTCGGTTTAACTTAGTTGAACTAGTTGTATTTAGTCTAACTGAAAAATACACTAGTGATGAGTGGTGTGAATTAATTATTAATTAATTCAGTAATTATTAACTCATAAATCAACTAAAGAACACATCAATTAACTACAATGCAGGGACAGTTTAGTGGAGACCAGTGTTAGAGGTGGGTGAAAGGGTGTGATTGACTATCAGTTGTGACCATGATTGTGCATGAGATTTGCACACACATTGATGGAGATGTCCAATGAGGATTGCGCAATTGGAGCTAGTGGGACTCGAACTTGGATCTCATTCATTACTCACTTGGATTGCGCAGTAGAGGCAGGCAGACTTGTGGAGAAGATTTGAACCCATGACTTGTTCAAATCTCAGTTAGTTTGTGTGTAACTTTTTGGAGATAGTACTGAGTACTTGTGAGGAGTATTGTGCTATGTATTGTTACATGTTCTCTATCATTATACTATACAGATAGTTGGGGGTTTTCATCTATTGCTTTCCCCATTACATCCTGTGTTGATATGTGTGCTTGATTATGTTTTAATGAGCGCATGCGACTGCTTTCTATTTCTTCATATTGATGATCAATTGTAGAAGAGGTTATGTATTATGCATGAAGCTTAAATAGTGTGTAATCAAGATAATCTCGGTGAATAACTCAGCAAATTATTCAAATTTATACATGGTATTGGAGAAGAATTGATCATCGGATCTACTACAGTGATTACAATTATTTTCGGTAGACAGAGTCTGTAACGGGCCAGGTAGCCTCTGGATCCATCCTTTCTTTGAAAGGTGACATATCCAGTAAATGCCCTTACAGTCGATCTATGTGCTAGAAATAATTTGTTCTCACAGATCCAGAAGCAGCTGAGTTTTGAGCTTGGAATTCGAATTTGCAGCAGAATTTGGAATTCGAATTTGCAGTAGTTTTCTTGGTGCCAAAGTTGAAATGTCTTTCAACAGATTGCGACTGGAATATGCCCTTGAGGGCAGTTCGAATTATGTTGCATGGAAGGACCGGATGGAGGCGGTATTAGATGATAACGAGCTGAAGGAGTTCATAGATGCTGAGATCCCAAAGCCTACTGATGTTACTCAAGTTGAGGCTTGGCAAAAGAAGATGGTGAAATGTCAAAGGATTCTGTTGGAGGGCGTGAAGGATCACATTGTATCTAGCATGCATGGAAAAGCTTCTCCATACTTGATGTGGAAAGTGTTGACAGATTTATTCCAAAGCAAGAGCGACCAGAGGAAGTTGGCGCTCAAGGATAAACTCAGACACATAAAGATGGAGAAAGGCGACAGTATGCCCAAGTACCTCACGAAGTTCATCCAATGCAAGGATGAGATGGGAAGTGTGGGGGTGACTGTCGATGATGAGGAATTGGTGAGCTTGGCTCTCCTTGGTCTTCCTAAGAGTTGGCATGCCTATCAGGATTCTGTCAATGGTCGGGAGAAATTGCCAGGATGGGAGCGACTTTGGTCGGATCTTGTGCAAGAGGAGATAAGGCAGAATACCAGAGACTGATCTTCATCAAAGGCATCTGATGAATAAAATTGCGCTTTGGCTACCAAAGAAAAGAAGGAGAAGAGCAAGAAAGCTTCTCATTCCGGTGCGAAAGGAAAGAAGCAGGACATGTCCAAGGTTAAGTGTTTTCACTATCACCAACACGGACATTATGCCACAAATTGTCCGCAGAAGAAGAAAAATAAGCAAGCTGCTAGATCTGTAGCAGGAGAGGCCTTAGCCTCGCAGTTTGAGATGGATTTTTCGTTGATCGCATGCTTGGTCTCAAGTGTGATGGGATCAGTATGGTTCTTGGATAGTGGTGCGTCTTTTCACATGACTGGAGATCAAGATCTGTTTTCAGATCTGGATGAGAAAGATCTTGGAGTGCACATCGAGATGGGCGATGATGGTAGATACAAAGGCGAATTCCAGACGCGTACCATTTCCTCGAGAGGAGTCTCGGTAAACCCTTCGTATTGAAGGAAGTGATGCATGTTCCAGGATTGAAGAAGAATCTGATCTCTGTGGCGATGTTAGAAGACAAGGGGTATGATGTGGTCTTCAGCGAAGGAAAAGCTTTATTGTGTAGTAAGACAACTGGAGAGACCCGGAAGATAGGGGTTCGAGTCAAGAACCTTTATCAGTTGCAAGTAGATGGCTGCGCAGCAATGGCATGCAAAGCGGAAGGAGTGGTGAGCCGGGATGATGGCGAGTTGTGGCACCGGAGATTGGGCCACCTTCACCATGGAGATTTGAAGATACTGCAACAGATTTCTACTGGGCTTCCTAGGGGCACTCTTGCGCAGCCAGATCAGTGCAAGGGGTGTGCCTTGGGAAAATTTGTGAAAGCCACCTTTCACGAGAAGGATAGTCGCGCCACGACGATCCTTGAGAGAATTCACATGACGGTGTGGACCTTTCGCAGCTTCGGACAACAGCCACAAGTACTATGTGATCTGTTGATGATTTTTCTGAAAGCAGCTGATCTTCTTCATGCAGAAGAAGAGTGAGACATACTCAAAGTTCTGAGTTCAAGGCAATCGGCTGAGAAGGAATCAGGAAGTGAAGTGTGAAGGCTCTTAGGAGCGACATGTGTGGAATTCATCTCATTCGAATTCAAAGGACTTTTGCAAAATGCTGTATGATTTGGAGAGAGCTCATCGACCTCATAACCCACAGAGAATGTGGGGTTGGCTGAAAGTGAAGAACAATGATCGTGGGTGCGAACAGCAATGTTGCATGATCGAGGGCCTACCCTTCACTTATGGGGCGGAGGCATGCACACCGCAATATGTGCGTAACCGTTGTCCTCACAAGATACTTGGCATGAGTACACCGGAGGAGGCGTTTTCTGGTAAGAGACCTGATATTTCCCATTTGAGGATTTTTGGTTCACCTGTCTACTTGCATGTGACGAAGGATGCCAGGAAGAAGCTGGATCCGACCGCAGAGGTTGGGATATTTGTGGGGTACATTGATACACCCCACAAATATCGTGTGTATTTTCCAGACAGTCGCAAGACTGTTGTGCGATGGGATATCAAATTTCAGGAGGAGAAAGCCATGAAGTGTTCGCTTGAGAGGGAGCCACACTTGCATGCAGATGAGGAGCTATTAGTTCCTAAGGATGAGCTTCCGGATGTGGATCAGCCACAAGAGGAATTTCATGGAGTAGAAGAGACCACTCATGCAGCGCCAACCATCAGAGGGCGCAAGCACACTATAGAAGCTGAGCGACTGGCTCAAGATGCAGAGAAGATTGTAGGACCACCTACAACATAGCACAGACAGAGACAGTCACCGAATCGGTACACTGGATACATGGCTCTTGTGAGAAAATGTGTCGTGACAGAGCCATCCTCTTTCGAGGAAGCTGTGGAGGACCTTGCATGGGTAGATGCCATGGTGGAAGAGTATGATTCGATTGTCAGAAACAGTGCATGGGAGATTTTCCCAAGACTGGAAGGGAAATCAGTGGTGGGTTCGTGATGGATCTACAAAGTGAAGCAGGCGGCTGACGGGAGTGTGGAGAAGTACAAGGCAAGATTTTTTTCCCGAGGCTTCTCACAGATAGAGGGGATAGATTATGAGGAGACCTTTGCACCTGTCGCAAGGTACTCTTCCATACGGACGATCCTAGCTCTCTCAGCGCAGATGGGGTGGCACATCCATCAAATGGATGTGAAGACTACGTTCCTCAACGGAGTCATTGAGGAGGAGGTGTACATAGAGCAGCCCAAAGGTTTCGAGGTCTTCAGCAGTGAGTCGCATGTGTGCAGGCTCAAGAGAGCACTGTACGGGTTGAAACAAGCACCTCGTGCTTGGTACACATGGATAGACAGTTATTTCACCGGACTTGGATTCTCCAAGAGTGAGGCGGATCCTAACCTGTACCAGATTGTGGTGGAGGGGAAACTGCTGATCATTGTACTGTATGTAGATGATCTGATTTTGATGGGTGATGAGCTGTTGATACTTTCATGCAAGGAGGATCTTGCTAGAGAGTTTGAGATGAATGACTTGGGCCTCCTTCATTATTTCCTGGGATTGGAAATTTGGCAGCGGAAGGATAGACTGTTTGTGTCTCAAGGAAAGTATTCCCAGGAGATACTGGAGAAGTTCAACATGCAAGGCTGCAAGCCTATCGACACTCCTCTTCCTGGTGGTTGGAGGAAAGAGGATGCTACTTCGGCGGAGGTAGTGGATGCCACTGTTTATCGACAGTTGGTGGGGTCGCTTATGTATCTGGTCAATACACGACCCGATATATGCTATGCTGTTAACCAGCTTTTGCAAGCTATGGTTAAGCCTACCAAGATCTTCTGGAAGGCAGGCAAGCATGTATTGTGTTATCTTAGAGGCACATCGGGATATGGCTTGTGGTACAGACAGGAGGATGAGGTGAAGTTGTGCGGCTTCACGGATGCAGATTGGGCAGGGAGCCCAACGGACAGAAAGAGCACATCTGGAGGGATCTTCAGTATCGGGTCGACAGCAGTTTCTTGGTACAGCAGGAAGCAGAGATCCGTGGCACTCAGTTCAGCAGAGGCTGAGTATATGGCAGCAAGCTTGGCTGCATGTGAGGCCATATGGATGAGGAAGATCCTGGTCGGGTTGTTCGGGTCACACTTGGAGCCTACTGTTATTTATTGTGATAACCAGAGTTGTATTAAACTCTTGGCTAATCCAGTATTTCATGATAGATCCAAACACATTGACATCAGGTATCATCATATCAGAGATTGTGTGCAGCGAAGAATCATGTTACTTTCATATATTCCCACGGAGGATCAGGATGCTGATATCTTGACGAAGGCGCTCACCAGGAGAAAATTCGAATACCACAGAGGCAGGATAGGGGTTGCAGATAATCCATATCTTGTTGAGAGGGAGTGTTGAAAATGCAACAAGATGATGGAGCTTAGTGAAAAGAAGTCGCCTTCACTAAGTGGGCCCGCAGGCTATTTTTGGCGCAAAGTCTATTTTTAGACTATGTCTATTTTTAGACATATGGATCATGGTCTATGATTTGCAGGATGCTATTTATGGATGATTGGTCGAGTTGGTAAAAATAGATGGACCTCTATTTTTAGACATTGGGCGGTTTCTATTTTTAGACTGCCGGGCTAAAAATAGAACAGTCAAATATTATTAACCCTTAATAATATTTATACTATAAACATTATCTTATCCTCTTGGAGCACTTCAGTTTGATGCTTGGATGTGGCACATGCAGCTGACAGAAGGAAATACGCTTTTCCTAAGGGTTAGTTGAGCTATTGCATGGTTGACTTCAATTAGAACTCAAGTGGCAGAGTTTGGTGGAGTTGATGAGACAGTTGGTGGAGTTGTGTTCGGTTTAACTTAGTTGAACTAGTTGTATTTAGTCTAACTGACAAATACACTAGTTATGAGTGGTGTGAATTAATTATTAATTAATTCACTAATTATTAACTCATAAATCAACTAAAGAACACATCAGTTAACTGCAATGCATGGACAGTTCAGTGGAGACCAGTGTTAGAGGTGGGTGAAAGGGTGTGATTGACTATCAGTTGTGACCATGATTGTGCATGATATTTGCACACACATTGATGGAGATTTCCAATGAGGATTGCGCAGTTGGAGCTAGTGGGATTCGAACTTGGATCTCATCATTAATCAACTTGGATTGCGCAGTAGAGGCAGGCAGACTTGTGGAGGAGATTTGAACCCGAGACTTGTTCATCTTCCGAACTAGTTTTGTGTGTAGCATGTGAGATAGTGCTGAGAGCTATGAGAGCTTTGTGCTATGTATTGTTACATGTTCTCTATCATTATAATATACAGATAGTTGGGGGTTTCAGCTATTGCTTTCCCCATTACATACTGTGTTGATATGTGTGCTTGATTATTGTTTTATGAGCGCATGCAACTGTTTCTATTTCCGCATATTGATGATCAATTGTAGAAGAGGTTATGTATTATGCATGAAGCTTAAATAGTGTGTAATCAGGATAATCTCGGTGAATAACTCAGCAAATTATTCAAATTTCTACAAAAACCAATCAGGTACTTCATCTTGTACATTTTGATTTATGTGGACCTATGTCTGTAACTTCTCTTGGTGGCTACTTGTATTATATAATCGTTGTGGATGATTTTTCTCACAAAACATGGAACTTTTTTTTTCAAAAAAAAAGTCAAGCATTTAACATGTTCAAAGACTTTAAAGCTATGGTAGAAAAACAAACTGGAAAGCATATCAAAATCTTCAAATCTGAGAACAGAGGAGAGTTCACTTCAAATTAATGTTGCATGATCAGAAGCTACCAAAGTTTCTTTGGGAAGAACCTACTAACACTGTTGTTTATGCCCAAAATAGATCTCCACGTCGAGCCTTAAACAACAAGACTCCTGAAGAAGTCTTCACTAGTGAAAATCCTCAAGTTGGGCACTTGAGGACCTTTGGCTGCCCTATCTACTTTCATGTGCCTAAGGAAAAGAGGACCAAGGTGGAAGGTTTAGGTAAGAAAGGTATGTTTTTTGGTTATTGTGAAAATTCTAAAGCTTACAGAATATACATGTCTGGTCAAAGAACTGTAGATTTTAGCAGGGATGTAACATTTGACGAAGATGCAACTCTTGGAAAAGAAAGAGACACTCCTCCTCTTGCTAATGTTGAAAGTTACGATGATGTCTTGGATGCTCAAGAAGATCCTAAGCCTAAACATGATCTTTTTAATGAACCCATGGAGCCTATGGACCCCTTGGATCCTCCTCCTAGAAAGAGGCCATTATGGCTTTGTGACACTCTACAGAATGTTGATAGGCACACTGGCCACAAAGGAACTTTCAGAGAAAGAAAGAAACCTTGTCGGTTCCAGGGATACATTATAGCCATGAGCAACATTATTCAAGCTTAACCATGCTCTTTTGAAGAAGCAGTGAAAGATTAAGTATGGAAAGATGCAATCGCTGAAGAATATGAGTCCATCATACGTAATGATGTATGGGAAGTAGTTCCAAGACCCAAAGATAATTTTTTTGTGACTTCCAAATGGTTATATAAAAATAAACATGGTGTGGATGGCAGTATTGAAAAATATAAAGCTAGATTTGTGGCTAGAGGATTCTCTCGGAAAGAGGGAGAAGACCATGATGATATTTTTGCACATGTTGTTCTATATACTACCATCCGATCCATTATGGCTGTAGATGCTAGCCAGGGATGGAATCTTCACCAAATGGATGTAAAAATTGCTTTTTTGCATGGCTTCCTCAAGGAAGAAGTATTTGTGGAGCAACCACAAGGCTTTGAAATGCATGACGGGAAAACTCATGTGTAGACAGAATAAAGCTCTCTATGGATTGAAGCAAGCCCCAAGAGCTTGGTATGCTCGCATTGATAACTTCTTAATGGAGCTTGGTTTTACTAGAATCAATATTGATCGAAATCTCTACTTCAAGATGGTCCAAGGTATGCCTTAGATTTTGGTATTATATGTTGATGACTTATTCTTGACTGGTGGAGAACCTCTTATTCTCCAATGTAAGAGGGAGTTGGCTTCTGAATTTGAAATGAAAGATCTTCATTTGAGGCACTACTTTTTGGGCCCAGCAACCTGGTGAGAATTTCCTTTCTCAAGGAAAATATGTTGTCAAGCTTCTGGAAATATTTGGTATGACAGAATGTAAGTCCATGAACACACCAATGGAAATGAATTTAAAAAATTTATGTGGTGAAGCTACAATACCTAATTTGGCTAATCCTTTCGAGTATCAACAACTAATTGGAGCACTAATGTTCTTAGTGAACACTAGACCAGACATATGTTTTACAATCAATACTTTGAGAAAATATATGATTAAACCATCACATGCACACTGAATTGTTGCAAAGAATGTGTTAAGATACCTACATGGTACCATCAATCTTGGATTGAGATATACTGCTAGAGATGTGAGATTAAATGGGTACTCTGATGTTGTTTGGGCTAGTAACTCCGCAGATAGAAAGAGCACATCTAGATGTTGCTTTAGATATGTCATGATATCTTTGAAGAGCAGAAAACATAATTTTGTAACCCTTAGCATGGTTGAAGCTGAGTACGTTGCTGCTAGCATGCCCAACTATGAGGTAGTATGGATGAGGAAGATCTTTGGAGAGTTGTTTGAGCATGCACTAAATACGAAAGTAATATACTGTGACAATAAGAGTGGGATTTGTCTTGCAGAAAATATCGTGTTACATGACAAGTCCAAGCACATTGAGATCAAATATCACTATATCTAGAATATGGTGCAGAGAGGAGCAGTAAGACTCCATAATATTGCAATTGATGATCAGATAGCTGACATACTTACCAAGCCTTTGCCGAAAGGGAAGTTCTTGGTATTCAAAGAGAAGCTTGGGCTGACGAATGTGATGCTTCTTGGTGGGGGAAATCGTGGATTATTGAGAACACTAAGCTAAGCTCTTCCCTCTTGTTTGATCTCCTAAATTGGGAATGGAGCCAGGAGAGCTCATGGGGTTGACAGAACTCTTGACTGTAGGTTGTGCATGATCCTTGTCTTGTGTTGACAAGTGGTAATCCTGCCTACCATCAAGTTTGGGACTTACCAAGAGTATGTCCCAGTATGCATCCTACCCACAAGTTGGGCATGTTGGGAGTACCACCCATCTGGCTAATGGGTGTGAAAAATATTGGTTGTGTGCGATCCTTAACAAGTGGTAATCCCCCCAAGCAGAGGTGAGACTTGGTTTTGCATGATCCTTGTCAAGTGGTAATCCACCTAAGCAAAGATGAGACTTGGTTTGTGCAATCCCTGTCATGTGTTGACAAGTGATAATCTCCCCAAAGTATGTGGATGCAGGTGTTCTACCACTTGAATCTTATGGTAAAGGTTGGTTGAGCATGATCCTTGTCATGTGTTGACAAGTGGTAATCCCCCCAAGCAGAGGTGAGACTTGGTTATGCGCAATCCATTAGAGAACTTTTGAGGTCTAAAATGGGCATCCTAAGGAATATTATAAAATAATAGTAAAAATAATAAAATAATATTAGATTACTTCATCAATTTCTGGAGGGAGAAAAAAAAATTAATTAATTAAAAAGAGAATAAAAATAAATAAATAAAAAATAAAATAAAAAACCTACTTTTTCAACTTGTATTTTCAACTTATCTCCCTACGATTTTACTCAAATTTCGAGCGGGAGCACTCATTGGATGCATAATTTAGTTTTGTATCCAAGGAGTAACCATGTTGCATACTTTCGATGGACCCTACTACATGAAAAATGTGAAATACATGAAAAATGTGATTGCAACCACATTTTTCGTGTAGTAGGGTCCATCGAAAGTATGCAACATGAGTACTCCTTGGATACAAAGTTAAATTATGCATCCAGCGAGTGCTCCCGCTCGAAATTTGAGTAAAATCATAAGGACATAAGTTGAAAATACGAGTTGAAAAAGTAATTGGTTTTTTTTTTTTTAATCTTTTTACCTTTCTACTCCAAAAATGATGAATCAACCCCCATGATTGACATCATCATATTGAATTCTCTTGGTTCATATAAAGTTGATTTTTGTTGAAAATTTTTGTTTTGAGGCCCATTTTCTACCTCAAAATTTCTCTAATGCTTTTCATGTGTTGACAAGTGGTAATACCCCCAAACTTGTGTCAAGATGGGAAGATTAGTGGATATAGGGTGACATATGAATCTCCCCTATGATGATTCTTCTTCATTAGATTGTGACATCATTGTTCCAGAGCAGATATCATCGGAGATGAACATAGAAAGAAGATATCTTTGTTACAGAAAGAAATTCCTCCCTAACTGAGAGGGAGTGTTGAAAATTGGCAACTCACGGATGGATTTCCTTAAATAAAATTTCATTTCTGACAATTCTAGAGTGACTTTCTAAAATTATAAAGTCATGTTTAGCATCTCAAGCACGACTTGCCAAAAATAGTAAATCACCTTTGCATAAATTGGTAATCAAGTATATATGTTGGAAAATCACTTAACGTATCGTTAATCAATCTTAATAGCTCAATTTTTTACTTAATCATCAATATTATCATTACCTTTATTACTATCCTTATGATACTATGACATTATTATTATTAAAAGGAACTTCAAATCACCTTACCTTCATCACTTAATCACTTTGTACCTCTATGTCTCACATAGCACATTGTAATTCTCTCTCTCTCTTAATGGATATGTTTCACTCTCATTAAAGTCTTGTCATAAAAGATTATCTTACGCTTTCATTAATGCAAATGTTACTCTCTCTCTCTCTCTCTTACGCACTCATTAAGACATGGCATATTCCTCTTACTCACAATAAAAGCATGTCATAAAAGATTCCTCTTACAGCTCCTTAATAGCATGAGTTACAAAGGCATGCGTACCTCCTTAACGGCATGAGTTACAAAGGCATGTATACCTCCCTAAATGGCATATGTAACTCCTCAAGGCATTTGTATTGCTCCTTTATGACTAGCATGAGTTACAAAGGCATGTGTACCTCCTTAATGGCATGAGTTACAAAGGCATGTATACCTCCCTAAATGGCATATGTAACTCCTCAAGGCATTTGTATTGCTCCTTTATGACTAGAATTTGTTTCTCCTCCTATATATGTATCTCATATCATCTCATTCTCACTAATTGTGCATTATGAAAGAAGGATTCAAACTTAAGAGAGAGAGAGAGTTGGAGAGACTTGAAGACAATGGTGAGAGAGAGAGACTTGGAAAGTAAGAGCAGCACTTGAAGTTTGGTTCATTGTTTGCATCAGTTGCTGCTACCAGTGATCTTCATGCTACAACTTGTTCAGATTTGGGTCAACTTATTCATTCTCTTGATCTCTCATTGTACTTTTTATCTTTGCTGAACAATTGATATCTAATAGAAGAAGAATCTGGTTGGGTTTTCTCCTTGTGGGTTTTTCCGTGATCATTGGACATAAATTCTCTATGTCTTATCTTGTTCTTGGTTGTTCTTGGAATAAGTGATTGTTACAGCATAGAACATCACAATTTTAACATTATTATGATATATAGACACCCCTTTGATGAAGTGCTCCCCTTGTGCACAATTTTTGAGGTTGATTGTACCTTTTAATGGTTAGGTTGAGCCTATTTTAATCAGATGGAGTTTACTTTCTAAATTTCCCTTCTTCATTTTCTTGGTTTCACACTTGTGATTGTGTTGTTGAGTGGTGTATGATATTTTTAGCTGGGGAATTTACCTTGATTTGCACACGTGTTGAGGAACCTTTCTATTATATCACTATTCTTTGCTTGAGATGGAGCTGTCCCTTTTATTCCTTGGAGTGGGTTGAGATTGGATTGACTTGGAATCTGGTTCATGGCATTATTTAATGGATCGTTGACTTATCATCACCTTGCAGATCATGTGTGCCATTATTAGGAAGTTATATGCAGTTCTCGAGGGGTGCCTTATTATATATTTTTGTCACATGTGTGGAGCCTTTTTCTTGTGGGGGAGGCACCTCTCTTGGTCTAATTTATTGTTTATGTAGAGACGTGTTAGAGGGCACACCTATTGCAGGAACATTTTATCATTTTCTTGCATCTTGACAGATTCAACCTACCTATTTTGAGGACAATGGAGCCTTACACTTTCTATTGTTATTTTTGGAGAAGTGTCCCACCTTCTTGAGCTCTGATGCATAGAGATCTAGCCATGCCACATCTGTACATGTGGCATGACCACACATATTTTATTAGTTTTTTGACTTGTCCTCTCAAGATAGTTGAGTGATAATGTTATTTTATGCTTTCCTAGAATGAATCTAAGGTTTTGACAGGGATATTATTATTTTATTATGGAGGTTGTTGAGACAACTCTATATAATCAAGGCTCCTATTGTAATGGTTGTTGACATTTTGGCGAAACACCACGGACATTTGAATGGTGTTTTTTTGGAGCTTTGGGCACTTGTTTTGGAATCCTATTGTTGAAGACCAATGGTTGATTTCTTGCATCAAGTTTTTTAATCAAAGGCTGGAAATAAATGGTAATGTTGTTCCATATAAAACTGTGTAAGTGTGATTGATTCTCCCCTAATTTGTTTGAATCTAAGTGCTGGAAATGTATTCATATGCCTAATTTCTTAATTAAGGTTTGGAATGGATGCATAACTTTATGATAGACAAACCATCTGTTACAAATTAAGAGGTTTTTCCTACCTTGAATTCCTCTCAAGATAAATTTGATTTAGTGAGCAACTGTTGAAAATATTAGTGAGAGAAGGGTTCCTTGATTTGTGCCTTAATCATAGGAGCCAAAACGTGTTTCTTCTTGTGCATGCTTGAGTTCCTAAAATTTGTCCCTGAAAATTAGGACGAGTTAGGATGTAGTTAACTGATATGTGCAAATTGAAAGTCGAGTTCTTGATTTTCTAGTGTGAGTTGATTGAGGAAAAACACAAGTTATTTGAGTTTCAAGTGGTTGACTTGAAATAGGACGAGTTGCATGAGCACCTAACTCATGCTAACTCAATCAATCACAAAATCATTCGTTAATTAGAAAACTCGCAACCATTCGAATTTCCATTAAAAGGAGGAACGAAGGCACAAGTTTAATCATTCTTTTGGTGAGCACAAGTTGGTGAGACGAAGCGATAGGAAGCATGAGTTTGTGTGTGCAGCTTGTGAGAGGAAGAGTGTGCAACAGAAGCTTGTGCATAGGTTGGTAGAGGGCAATAGAGATCAACAGGATTGCAAAGGTTTCATGCTTTAGATCAAGCAGAAAAGACAAGTGTGTCTTTCATATTGAAACAACTGTATTTTGTAAATATCAATTGCTCAGTTTTTGCTATCAATAAAATTCTCATCAAGCAGAGTGTTTTCCCAGTTGGGTTCCCTAGAAAAATAATGTTTTTTTGTGTTTTTTTTTATTCCTATTCTGCTACAAATTTTCATCGAGAAATTATGTATTTGTATGAAAAGAAAGTGTCTTTCAGATTGTTCATATTAGCAGATCATAATTTTGTGGATTTTCTACATGGTATCAGAGCTCGGATCAGAATAAAGATAGCACATCCAAAGTGAAAAACACATCAAGGAAGATCTCTGAAGTGGCTCCAGACTTGAAAGACTCCAGTGAAGGTGAAAAGGAGCAAGGGTTGCACATTTTCTAGACTGTTTGGAGGGTCGAGTTGCATGGGCAGGAGGTCAAGGTTATAGGAGGGAGATCCGGGATGATCTTGTGAAATAACAAGAAGTGTTTTGTCTTTTGTTCAGGCTGCATAAATTCTATGTAATTGCAGAGGTGAACAGAAAGTACATCGCAAGTGAACAGAGGGTGGTCTTCTCTTTGGTAACAGATGTGAAACATCTGCTATGCCCTAATTTCAAAACCGCAGAGTTGTAGGTATTTTTTAGAGGACCCAAAGCTCTAAACAGGAGTTTTGGAAGTGATAGAAGGGAAAACGAGTTAGGGAGGACAATTGGGAAATACAATCGTCATCATTTGGAGTAGATTTAGGGTTGTTGTTGTGCGCTAACCAGAGATCAGAAAAAGTGCACAATTGCCAACAACAAAGGGAGCAGAAATAAGGTATGTGTGTCTCCTTTTGTTGATGTTGTTCTGCTAGTAGATAGAGTCTATTTGGACAATTTTGGTGGCATCTTGTATAGGTGGAGGGTTTTTATTAGGTGCCTAATTGTGGCCAGAAATAAAATATTGTCAAGGAAAACAAGAGTGCTAGCAGTGGCAGAAAAATTCAAGCCCAAAAGATTGCAGACTTTGACGGACTAAAGGAGCAGTGAGATAGGAAACCTCCAAAGGCCTAATTACAGTCTTTTGTAAAGGATTACAGGTTGTTAGTGGGCAAGTTTTAGAGATCTATCAAGGGAAGCGAGATGGCTTACCAAGGGTTGAGATAAGATCACTGTCTAGATGGAGCATCGAACTTCATTACTTGCAATGGGAGGATTATGATAGTGTTGGAAGATAATGGTGTGGGAGAATTTCTGAAGCAAGTTATCCCACCACCACAAGATGCCCAACAATTTGAAAAACGTAATGAGAATGATATCAAGGCAAAGAGGATCATTCTAGAAGGGGTTAAAGATCATATAGTGCCTCATATCCATGAGAATAAGGCAACGTTTGAGATGTACGATACAATATTGAAGTTGTATCAAAGTGCCAGTGATACTAGGAGGCTTGCTATTAAGGAGAAGTTGAGGAGTATCTGAATGAGTAAGGATGAGTGCGTAAGAGAGAGAGAATTCTTCTTTCTCTTGATTATTATTGTGTTCTTATAATCAAACAACTACCAAAATATGAATATCAATGAGACAAGAGGACACAAACTGTAGGCTACTAGTGTTGGGTGTGGAGCCTGATTATCTTGTTTACTTTGTATCACAGCATTGGACCCCTATACCTTCAAAGGGGCGGCAACGCCGCCCCGTAATTAATCGCTGCCGTGGGGGGTCTTCGGAGCCCCCCACTGGCGAGGGCTTTCAGAGCCCCCGAAGCTAAAAACAGATGTAAAATTGCCTTGTAAAAGTATAGTAATTTCTAGTCAATCTGGGCCGTTCATTAGGCAAATGATATGACGGTAGAAGTTATGTTTAGATTAGGGTTTTTTGCCCTAGAAGGCAACCCCCTTGTATATATGAGGGCATTGTATTGTGGCTGTGCATTATGTGTGTTTTCTTAGAGCGAGAAACAGAGAGGGAGACTCTGAGAGAGAACAAAGGATATTACAGTGGATCTGCTGTAGGTTTTGTCTCTTCATTTTTGCTGGATAATAGAAAGGAAGGATTGGCTGTTTGAGGTGGACGTAGCCCAAACTGGGTGAACCACGTATATCTGTGTCTCTCTGGTTTTATGTGTTTTGTGTGCTTGTATTTCGCATATTTTATGTGTTGCATTGCTCCGCAATATATAATTTTATAACAATCGGTATCGAGCCGAAGGAATATTTGGCCGATAAACCTCGCAGTATGGTTCTTTGCCTGAGTGGAATAATGGCGGTACTGGAGAAGTATTGGGTTGAGAAATTTTAACGGCCAAAACTTCCCATTGTCAAGATTCAGATGGAAGATTAATCAGATTGCAAAGATCCTCAGACTTACCAATATATGTAGTAAAACGAACAGGTCGTTAAGCATACGTACGGGGAATGGAACATTCTTCATATAGAAAGGCACTCTAACAAGACGGTTGTGTTCATGTATGCCGCGTTTCAATATTTCGAAGGAAACAAAAACAGAGGGTTTGATGCAGACGTTGGCGAAACTATATGAAAAAACCTCGGCCTCAAACAAGGTATTTCTTATGAAACGACTATTTAATATGAAGATGTCGGAAGGTGGATCTGTTGCAGACCATTTAAATGATTTTAATACAGTTACCATTCAGTTAAGTTCTGTAGGGGTAAACTTTGATGATGACGTTAGAGCTCTGTTATTCTTGTGCTCATTGCCAGAGAGTTGGAATGGTTTAGTAATGGACATTAGTAACTCTGTCTCTGGATCTAGTACTTTAAAGTTTGATGATGTTGTTGGTGCTATCCCTAGTGAGGAAATGCGACGGAAAAGCTCTGGTGAGACATCAGGTAATTCTTTGAGTGCAGAGTCTAGGGGAAGAAGAATGGAAAGAGGAAAGAGCTTTGGATATCGCAGTAAATCAAGGAAAGGTAGATCCAAGTCTAGATCAGGAATAGTGTGTTGGAATTGCGGAAAGAAAGGACACCTAAAGAAAGATTGTAGATCTCGGAAGGGAAAAGAAGGAGACACACAGCAAGAAAACAATCATGAAGCAAATGTGACATGTGATGTGTTACAAGATTCTTTTATTCTTTCTTTCGAAAATGTTACTGATTCTTGGGTTGTAGATTTAGGGGCTTCATTCCATGCCACACCTGATAAGAAATATTTTCATGACTATGTTCAAGGAGATTTTGGACAAGTTCGTTTGGGTGATGATAAAACCTATAAAATTGTTGGAATGGGTAAGGTTCTTGTAAAACAACAGAATGGAAACCAATGAATACTAAAGGAGGTAAGGCATGTTCCAGATCTGAAGAAAAATCTGATTTCAACATGGCAGTTAGGCAGTGAAGGTTGTGTGACAACTTTCACAAATAAAGCTTGGAAGGTCACCAAAGGAGCCCTGGTAATAGCAAACGGCGAAAAGGTTTGTACATTGTATTTATGCAATGGTATTTCTAACTATGTTAATGCTTTAACTTCCAAAGGAGCAGATGTAGCATTATGGCATCATAGGCTCAGACACATGAGTGAGAAGGGGATGAAGATTCTTCACTCAAGAAATTTATTGGCAGGTTTGAAGAATGTTGATTTGGATTTCTGTGAGAATTTCATTTATGGAAAACAGAAGAGAGTCAGATTTCTCAGAGTTGGGAAAGAAAAGAAGAGCGAAAATTGGAGCTTGTGCATGCATGTATGGGGACTCGCCTGTGTATTCTCTCTGGCTCTCGTTATTATGTTACTTATATTGATGATGCAACTAGAAAAACATGGATTGGTTTTTCGTAACAATCATGTATTTTATACTTTCAAGAAAATGGAAAGCTTTGGTTGACTATTTGGGAGACAGAAAGAATTGCATAAGAGACTGCATCGTATAATGGAGGTAAAATTTTATGGGTAGTAAGAGTTTGATAGGTACTGTTCAGAGCATGGAATTCGTAGAGAGAAGACAGTTCCAAGAACATCACAAGAAAATGGTGTGTCAGAAAGGATGAACATAACAATCATGGAGCGTGTAAGGTGCATGAGATTGCATGCAGGATTGCCTTTACAATTTTGGGCAGATGCGGTAGATATTTCTGTTTATCTAATAAACAGAGGGCCTTCAATTTCCTTGGATGGTGGTATTCCAGAGGAAGCATGGGCAGGTAAAAAGGTAAACTACTCTTTTTTAAAGCCTTTTGGTTGTGAGGCCTTTGTCCATATTAATAAAGAGAACAGAACAAAGCTTGAGGAAAAATAAAAGAAATGTACCTTTATTGGATATGGTGCTAATGATTTGGGTTATCGCTTATATGATTATGAAAATCACAAAATCATTAGGAGCAGAGATGTAATATTCAATGAAAATGTCTTGTATAAGAATCGCCATGTGAAAAGAAAATTGTGAAAAAAAGAAAGCAAGGAATACACGGTTTCAAGAGATAACCGAAAAGTACAGCTCGAAAAATAATAATAATAAACAGCCACAACAACAGCAACCACCACAACAACAACATGCACCTTAAACACCTGAAAGTAGTGTGAGAATATCTACCAGGATAAGTAGACCCCTTGAACGATACTCTCTTTCATTATATTATTTATTGTTGACTGATTATGGTGAACCTGAAAGTTATGAAGAAGCAATGCAAAAGCTGAGCAAGCTGAAAGTAGGAAGAAGTGGGAGCTAGCCATGGAAGAAGTGATAGATGGACTTTAATGTATAACTAGACTTGGGACTTAGTCAGGTTGCCTGCAGGTAAAAGAACATTGCATAATAAATCGGTGTATAGGTTCGAAGGAAGAAGATGGAGGAAAAAAAGGGTACAAAGCTAGACTTGTGGTGATGGGGTTTGCATAGAAGAAAGGTATTGAATTTGATGAAATATTTTCTCCTTTTCTTAAAATGACTTCAATCAGAACTATTTTAAGGTTTTAGAAGGAGAAGATTTGCATCTTGAACAATTAGATGTAAAGGCAACCTTTCTCCATGGATATTTGGAGGAAGATATCTATATGCAACAACCACAAGGATATGAGGTCAAAGGGAAAGAAAAATTGGTGTGCGTGTTAAGGTGAAGAGCCAGGTAATAAAACATGCTCCAAGGCAAGTGGTATTCAAAATTTGACAAGTTTATGTCCGAACAAGGTTATACTAGATGTCACTCGATCATTGTGTTTATCTAAAAGGCAAAATGATGGAAGCTATATTATATTGTTATTATATGTAGATGACATGCTTGTCAGATCTAACATGCAGGACATAAATGTGCTGAAAAGAAAATTGGCAAATTCATTTGAAATGAAGGATTTGGGAGCTGCAAAATAGATCCTTGGTATGAGAATAACCAGAGATAGGAAAAATCGAAAATTAACACTGTCTCAGAATGAGTACATACAAAAGGTGTTGAAAAGATTTAATATGCACAATGCAAAAACAGTTAGTACACCTTTTGCTAGCCATTTCAAACTTAGTAAGGAGATGTGCCCAAAGACCCAAGAAGACATGGATTATATGTCTAAATTTCCATATGCATCTGCAGTTGGAAGCTTAATGTATGCAATGGTCTGCACAAGGCCTGATATTGCACATGCAGTGGGAGTTGTAAGCAGGTACATGAATAATCCAGGAAAAGAACATTGGATGGCAGTAAAATGGATTCTCAGATATTTGAGAGGTACCAAAAATCAAGCATTATACTTTGGTGGTTCAAACATTTCTCTACAGGGATATGTTGATGCAGATATGGCAGGTGACAGAGATAACATGAGGAGCACTATAGGATATGTATTTACTGTAGGTGGAACAACGTCAGTTGGGTTTCAAAATCCAAAGTGTTGTTGCACTTTCAACAACAGAAGCAGAGTATGTTCCTGCTACAAAGGCTAGTAAAGAAATGATTTGGTTACAAATATTTATGGATGAATTGGGTAAGAAGCATGATATGGGCACGCTATACAATGATAGCCAAAGTTCCATTCATCTTGCAAAGAAATCAGCATTTCATTCCAGGACTAAACACATATATCTCCAGTACCATTTCATACGGTCAGTATTGGAAGATGGAGAGTTGAAGCTGGAAAAGATACACACTAGCCAAAATCCTGCAGATATGCTAACAAAAGTTGTAACCAGGGAGAAACTGAGAATGTGCTCAATTTCAATTGGTCTTAAAGGATGACGATGAAGATAAGAAACAACCAGGTCCAAAGAGGATTCATTGTCCAGCAAATGAAGCAGCGGTGGAGTTGCTACAATCAGTCTCTAAGTGGGATATTGTTGGGTGTGGAGCCTGATTATCTTGTTTACTTTGTATCACAGCATTGGACCCCTATACCTTCAAAGGGGTGGCAACGCCGCCCGTAATTAATCTCTGTTGTGGGGGGTCTTCGGAGCCCCCCCCTGGCGGGGGCTTTCGGGGGCAACGCCCCCGAAGCTAAAAACAGATGTAAAATTGCCTTGTAAAAGTATAGTAATTTCTAGTCAATCTGGGCCGTTCATTAGGCAAATGATCTGACGGTAGAATTTATGTTTAGATTAGGGTTTTTTTCCCTAGAAGGAAACCCCTCACTTTTATGAGGGCATTTTATTGCGGCTATGTATTGTATGTGTATTCTCAGAGCGAGAAACAGAGAGGGAGACTGTGAGAAAGAACAGAGGATATTACAACCGATCTGCTGTAGGTTTTGTCTCTTCATTTTTGCTGGATAATAGAAAGGAAGGACTGGTTGTTCAGGGTGGATGTAGCCCAAACTAGGCGAACCACGTATATCTGTGTCTCTCTGGTTTTATGTGTTTTGTGTGCTTGTATTTTCCGCATATTTTATGTGTTTCATTGCTCTGTAATATTTAATTTTCTAACAACTAGCCAGAGCCAATATCTCTCCTCTTGAGTGGAAAACCCACAAGAATTATTCTCTTCTTATAGAATCTTCAAATAACAAATTCCAAGACCTGAGACCCTTGACAAAGACCCCTTCAAGACCAAGTCAAAATTCTCCTTGATGAACTTGCTTCTCACAAAATCAACCCAAGTCAAACTTGCTTCAATTCCTCAGATTTCGGCCTCACTTCAGATTATTGACTTCTGCTTCAAGTTTGGACTTTTTTGCCCTCCTACAATCTCTGAAGTTTCGCACATGTGACTGATTTTTGGGTAGATTTGAGTCCTCTCCTTCGCTAAATTTTCTCTTCTTCCTTTCTAACTCGACTTTAAAATTTGATCCCAAACTTTAGCTTCCCTTTTTCAAGTCTACAATTCAACCTCGCTGCAATACTATGATGCCCTAATCATTTTCGCACATGTGAGAAATTCAACCCTAAAGCAGTCCTCCAAAACTTCGATTTATCTTCACTATTGTTCTCTTCTTCTTCGCTGGCTAAAAGGCTTATTTTTCCCTTGTGATTGAACTTGTTTCTTGGTTGATCAAATTTGTTCTCCAAATGAGGTTGATGGCACACTTATATATACCCTTCATGGAGCTCGAACACCCTTAATGAGGTTGACTTTTCTTAGCTTGTAGGCTGACTTCTTGTTTTCTTGGTTGACTTGATCTTGGAGGGTCTTTATAGATGACTTTGAATCAATTAAATTCTTTTGACTTGATACATGATGCCCAATAGGGTCTTTAGACATGACTTTGACTCAATTAAATTCTTTTGACTTGATACATGATGCCCAATAGGGTCTTTACATCAAATACATGAAATCATGATTACATAAGACATTATGAAGACCGAACCTAGTTACATTTCCAACACTCCCTCTTAACTAAGGAGGTATTCATAATACATACAAGGTACTTGGACATTCTCATACTGAAGACTTCTCATAAGAAGAGTCCGATTGGTATGCCATCTCATAAGTTATCTTCTCAACTTATATCAGTGCATCTCATCATATCAACCAACATTGTCACATAACAAGGCCTGGAATAGCAACTCTACCTGTCCACAAGATTAGAGCACAATTTTGGGGAGACAAATGATTTATACACACTTTCATCATTGTTTCTCAAGGCACATACCCCATCTAGATGTTCACAAGGTATGTCCTTCTAGGACCATTCCCATCTTGGATTTACACATCCTCATAAAATTTCCTCTTCGATTACTCTTACCTATTGGATGCCCTACCTCATCCTCAAAGAGTATTGGAATACAGATGCTTACCCAATCCTCCATTCTTTCTTCATGACATGAAGACAAGAATGATGTGTCTATCTCTCCCCCTCAACTAGGGACGATCTATTCATTCCTATAAAAGGAATATACCCAAGCTCCCTCTTAACTAGGGATTTGTTTCCAATGGAAGCTATATGCTCTACAGTGGAGATCATGGTACCATCAGTTGCTTGCAGGGCTACTCCTTATGCATCATGTCATGGATGAACTTCAACTTCTTCATCATGGAGTCAACTTCTTCCAAAACTCCTTCGTAGGGCATCGACCATCTTCTATATCACTATCTCTTCAATGAAAAATAGTGTTGAACCAACAATCATGTAATCATTTTCATTAGAAAGTGATCTTCTTGACATCATCTAGCTATCCTTTAAACAACTACCTCTTCCAAGTCATGTTTCTTTCGGGATCTTCCATCCATTCTTAGTTGTAGATGAAATTCTACAACCCTCTTTTGGTAACCCTGTCACAATCCAACTAGATGCTTTCAATAATAAAAAATGAACATTAAATCAACATTGCCACTTTATGATGGCCCTTTGTCATGACATATGCTTCTTGCAACATCAACATCCTTTCACATACTGTATGAATTCATGTCCAAGAAATACATTACCTGCAAAAATTCCTAGATCTGAAATCCAATTGTAGCGACTGGAAAATATTAACCTAACTGTTAATTTTTACTTAAAAATTTATTTACAGTTAAATATGGAAAACATTGAATACATCACACTACAACCTTCACTACATAAATTGTGGAAAATAAATGCAGAAACAAAATCTAGCAAGAAAATAAATAACACACACGACACCGTTATTTTTGGACTAAGACCCCGGAAAAACCCAATTTGGGAAAACCAATGCAGCAGCTGAGGGTTTGTATTATTATGCAGTGATTTCTAAGTATAATTCTTCCGATGCCCAAGCTCGAAATCATATACACAGATCTAACTAAACAAAAAGCTAGTGATATGATGTCACCCCATCACTAGAAGATTCGACTATGATCTGCGCTGGAGATGGCCCTCTACGCAGTACTGCGTCACACCTACGCAGTCACTACGTTGCACCTCCTCTGATCTCTCTGATAGCTAGAAACCTCAGTCCTCTGTCCTCACGGTCTCACACCCTGGCTCCGGCACTAAATCCTGACTATTCCCCAGATGATATATGGACTCCCTTTGAATCTCTACACACCCTTTTCGTGGTTGGCTCTGCGCTGCCTCTCCAGACTACTCTATGCCCTCTCTGCCTTGTACTCTCTGAATCAGGAAATATCTCCAATCGGAAAATTATCTCTACCCCTCTCTGCAAGAATCAACTCAATCGATATTCTCCCTGAGCATTTCTCACTAAAAAATTTCGACCTCTAAACTCTGTCAGTATAATTTCCAAATGCCCCATCAAGTCCTTCTTATAATTTTCTTATTGAGACTTCAACGGCTGAGATTAAATCATTAATCAACAATTGAGATTAACTTGACTTGATCTCTGTCTTTTTCTAGAAGATTCACACCCTGTTTTATTAATACGCTTTAATTATTTTAATTTCCTAAGTTTAAACTTAGGGTTCCATTAAAAATAATTAATTATTTTCATAAAAACACAATTCGGGTGGAATTTCCCAAAACGCTTTCTAGGTTCATTGGAATGCATATGTCTAACCTTCCCTGCAAAATTTGAGACTTAGATCACATCTGATGCTACCAGAAATCAACACTTCCCCTTAGCAAGGAATGTGTTATAACAATACATCCTATTGAAGTATCACCCTGTCTCTGTAAAATCTACCTCTGCGTTGCTGATGTCTGACACTGTTGCCCACCAACACTGTGTTGTTGCATCTATAATGTTGTTGACCCTATGTACTACTATTGCACTACAACTCTACTGCCTGATGCAATAGAAAAACATCCAAGTTTTGAACTAAGTGTACAGCATGATGCATCTAGTACTGAAGATATGACTGCTACTAGACTCTACACTGACCCACTGAAGTTGTTGTGTTGCTATTGACTGTTGCCAACTCTGCTCAGTGCTGCTTAGACTCTGGCGCTCACTAGCCACTATGCTGCCACTTCTGCACTCCTCTGCACCAACTGATACTTGTCCATCCTACTACTTCTGATTTGGGCTCCCGTAGCAAGGTATTGATCCATGAGGTGGACTCCTCAAGGATCCTGCCCTCTACAATTTTTTCAAAATACAAATCTAGATCACCCCAATTCTCCCCTAGAGATATGTGGCAATCATCACGAACTCTTACTCCTCGATCTTCGTAGTTACAGCCTGCGGATCATGCTTCTCATCTTTGTCCTTCTTCTTGAGAGGACATTGTGTAGCGTAATGTCCCATCTCACCACACCAGAAGCATTTAATCATTGATACGTTCTTCTTCCAACTCCGTTGCTCCTGCTTCCCCTTTGATGCAAGGGCTACATTCTCACCTTCCTCCTTGTGCTTCGTCGCACTACTACTGTTTCCATAAAGCTTGCACTTGAATAAGTGCCTCCTCATCTCATCCTATTGAATATTTTCCCACATTCCTTACCATTCTGGCAACTTTTCTCTACCCAGGATACTCTGGACAAAGACTTACCATTCTTTGGACACGGAATGCAGAGCCAGTCTAACAATCTCCGTGGACTGAGGCGTTGACCCTCCAGTAGCCAGCTGATCTCGAACCTCCTAAATCTTCGCAAGGAACGGGTCTATGTGTTCTTTATCTTATACATTGAACCCCAGAGGTTGTTCCACATAGACCTCTTCCTTGATTGAACCATGTAAAAAAATAGTCTTCCCATCCATCTGATAGAGACTCCATATTTGCATTGCCGCAAGGGCAATGATTGATCGGATGGTGGTATAACGGGAAATAGGTGAAAATATATCATCATAATCTATGCCTTCCTTTTGAGAGAAGCCTCAGGCAACAAATCTTGCCTTGTACTTTTCAACACTTCCATCGACTCCATGTTTGATCTTGTAGAGCCATTTCGAGGTGACAACAGATTTTTCCTTCGATCTAGGAACCACATCCTAGACATCATTCCTCATGATCGATTCATATTCCTCGTGCATAGCATCCTTCCAAACTTGATGCTTTACGGCTTCTTCAAAAGTTCCAAGCTCATATTGTACAATAGTACCCATGGCTGCTAGGTACCCTTGGTACATATTCAACACCTTACTTTCTCAGATTGTTCCCCTTGGAGAAATATGTCTCTCGGCATCTTCGAGAGTGTCTCTTAACAATGAAGTTCTTCTTTTATTTGAAGAAGGTGGATCTATAGGATCCATTGGACCTTCAACATCGACCATCGATTCTTCCTGCCTTCCAGCGTCTTCTTCTTCTTTGTCTTCCTTTGAGATAGGAATATTTCTAACCTTCCTGAGGGCAGCATATTCATTCAAGGTGACATCATGGCATATCTCCAATTCTCTTTGGCCAAGCACATAGATTATATATGCCTTCGAGGTTTCACTATAGCCCACAAACATTCCCTTCTTCCCAGAAGCATCCAACTTGCTTCTCTTGTCTTTCGACACATGAAAATAAACGAGACTTACAAAAACTCTAAAATGAGAGACATCGGTATTCTTACCAGAGAAGACTTTTTCGGGAGTTTTGGATTCCAATGCAGAATGTGGACATCTATTTTGAACATACACAGCCGTGTTGGCAGCTTCTTCCCATAGGAACTTCGGAAGACCTTGGTCATAAATCATGGCACGGGCAGCTTCCAAAATGGTTTTATTCTTCCTTTCACCAACACCATTTTTTTCGGGAGTATACACAGTGGTGGTCTCTCTCTTAATGCCAACTTCCCTGCGATAGTCATTGAATTCATTCGACTCATACTCAGTTCCATTATCGATCCTCAAAATTTTGATCTTCTTCCCTATTTGATTTTCAACCAAGGCCTTGAAGGTACAAAACCACTTGAATGCTTCATCCTTCTTCTTCAAAAAGTATATCCAAGTCTTCCGAGAAAATTCATCTCTAAAGGTGAGATAATATAAGCATCCTCCCAAGGATGTTACGGGCAGCATACCAGATAGAACAGAATGTATCAATTGAAAAATATCAGATGTCTTTGTGACACTTGAGGGGATGGAACCATTGTATGCTTTCCTTCGGCACAACCCTGACATACACCTTCATGATCATCTTTTAAATCATGCATCCATGTCACCACCTTCCTTGATTTGGGAAGGGCTTTGTAATGAAGGTGTGCAAAACTCTGGTGCCATAGCTTGGATTGAAGGGTTGTGTCACATGTCATGGCCCCCAGCGGACTTCCTCCAACCTAATAGAGTGTATCAACCCTGACAGACATCAGCAGCATAGAGGATGCTTCATGGTTAGAGAATTATGCAGCACGCATATTGTTAGAGCACTTTCCTCTCTAAGAGAGAGTGTTGATTTTTGGTAGCATCAAAAGTGCTCTAAGCCCCAAATTTTGTGGAGAGGCTTAGACACTGGTATTCCAAAGAACCCAGAAGTTGTTTGTAAAAATTCCACTCGGTTCATTTTTATTTTAAAAATTAATTATTTTAATGGGGCTCTAAGTCTAACTTAGGGAAAATAAATAATTAAAATATATTAATAAAACAGAGTGAGAATGATCTAGAAAGTGAAGATCAAGTCATGTTATAATATTATCCGTTGATTAGAGATCTAATCTCGGTCATTGATTTCTCAACGAGAAGACTATAAAGGAAGGCTTGAGGGTCATTTGGAAAGACACACCGAGTGAATCTAGTGATTGAATTCTCCTAACGGAGCAAGTGCTCGGACGAAGATCATATCTAAGTGATTCCAGAGCAGAGAGGGGAAAAGTAACTTCCAAAGAAAAATATTTTCTCAGTCGGAGAATCATTAGTAGAGAGAGGCAGAGAGACGTCCAACATAACTAGCGCAGATCCATGCAAGGGCTATGCAGAGGTTGCCCAGTGGCTGAGAGGGTTTCCAAGATTTAGCTGTCGGATCAAATCCAGGAGCCGAGAGCCGGGGTGTGAGATCGGGAGGCCAAGATCTGAGACTCCGAGAGTCAGATCGATCTTTTGTTGCGGTGATGCAGTGCTTAGAGGAGGCGACGTAGGGCCTACGCAGAGGCTTCACAGAGACCTCCAGGGGAAGCTCTTCCAGTGTCTGGATCAGCTGGATTTTCTAGTGATTGAGTGAGGTAAAACTCACAATTCTTTCTGCCAGTATTTCTCTCTCTGTAACTGAATAACCCTTGAGGTATTCAGCGATGTATTTAGAAATTGCTACTGCTTAATAATACAAACCCTCAGATTTGATACACCGGTTTTCCCGCATTGGGTTTTTCAGGGGACTTAGTCCAAAATAAAGGTGTCCTATGTGTGATTGATTTCTTGCTCAGTTTCCTTATTTCGGAATCATATTTAATTAAGTGTAGGCTACTTCAGTAGTTTACTTCAATAATTCATGATGCATTCTGAATTAATTCTGTAAATGTAATTTACATAATAAGAGAAGTAAACTCAGATAGTTGCAGTAGGATTCCTAATATTTTTTCAGATCTAGGAATTTTCACATTTTTCCCTGGTTATTGGACCTAAATTCTTTGTCTTATCTTGTTCTTGGTTGTCTTCAATTGTGCATTTGGTTTATATTCTATTTACAATTTCTTAACTAGTATTGTAGCAAAAAGAAGTTTTGGAATAAGTAATTGCTACAACATAGAACATCATAATTTTAACATGGTATTAGAGCTTTGGTGAAAACAAGCTCAAGAAGATAAGAGTTGTCATCCTTTTATTTTCTGCTGAAATATCACTTGTTGCTCCTTTTATTTACTTCTAAAGTATCACTTGCTACTCCTCGCTACTGAAATATGTTTGAATAGATCAAGATGTTTTTTTCTTACTTCAAGAATGAAGAGAAATTGAATGATGGTTTGAATTTTGGTCCATGGAAGGCAAGATTGGATCTTACTCTTGAGGAACATGATGTATTGGAATATGTTGATGGTGGGGTAGCAGAACCACCATGAAATTCAAATGTTATTATCAAGGCTAGATACAAGAAAGGAAAATTCAAGGCTAAAAGGATTATCCTTGATTCTCTTGGAGACCATCTCATCACCTATGTCTGCAACGTGAAGAAATCTAAGGAAATGTATGACAAGTTAATTCGAATGTATAGAATAAACAACTTGAATCAAATATTTTCTTTGAAGAATCAACTCGAGGAAATTAATATGAACAAAGGACATACCATTCAAGCATACTTCATGAGGATATCAAAAATCAAAGATCAGTTGTCAACCGCTAGTGAAATTGTATCTGACAAAGAGTTGGTGTTGATTACACTTGGAGGTCTATCTCCTACTTGGGAGACTTCTATTACTACTATCAACAAGAATGATAAGTTTCCCGCATTTGATGAGCTCCTGGGAAAGTGCAGTCAAAAAGAAGCTAGAATGATTTCTAGAGGAAGAATTCCCAAGCATGAAGAGGGAGAACCTACTTCCTTTGTTGTCCAAGGCAAGAAGCAGAAAGGAAGAAGAGGTCATCATTTTTCAAGAAAGCTTGCTCCCAGATCCAACAGTTCCTATAAATGGTATAGGGACTTATCAAAAGTTCAATGCTACAACTGCCATAAGCATGGCCATTATGCCCATGATTTTCCTGAAAACAGAAGAGCACCAAGATCCCACTTCAACAATCGTAGCAACAACTTCAGATCTGATTATAGAAGAAGAAGAGAAGCTCTTGTTGTTCGTAAAGAAAGCCACCATTCTTCCAAGACTTCAAGGAACCCAAGGTATGATAATAATGTAGTTGAGATATAGTCAAAGTACTTTCTTATTTGTGCTCTTTCTAGTTCCTCTCCTGCAGATTCTTGTGATAGGTGGTTGATTGATAGTGGTGTTTCAAGGAACTTTACTGGTTATAAAGAAGTTCTCTCAAATCTGGTTGAGAAGGAGACGGATCTAAAAATTATACTTGGAGATAACTCTACATATCATATAAAGGGATATGGTTCTATTTATTTTCATTTAGATGAAGGTAAAACTATTTATCTTAAAGAAGTATTGTATGTTCCTGGTTTGAAAAAAAATCTTGTATCTATATCTACTTTAAAATGATGAAGGAATGAAAGTTGCTTTCATAAATGGAAAAGTTCTCACTTGGCCAATGAGATCTAGCATGAGAGATGCCTTCACTCTGGGATCAAGGTCTGAAGGTCTCTATAAAGTCAATGGAATACTAACTCATGTGCTAATTCATAACGGTAATCATCAATGTGAACTTTAGCACCGAAGGTTAGCTCATCTCAACTATAAAGCATTGCCCCATGTGAGAAATATGGTTTCCAAAATGTTGGAGAATAGATTGGATCATGATGGAGTTTTCCAAGGGTGTGCAAGTGGAAAGCATGTAAAGGGACCATTCCCTTCAAGCAAAATAAAAACCAATCAGGTACTTCATCTTGTACATTTTGATTTATGTGTACCTGTGTCTGTAACTTCTCTTGGTGGCTACTTATATTATATAATATTTGTGGATGATTTTTCTCACAAAACTTGGAACTTTTTTTTTCAAAAAAAAATTCAAGCATTTAACATGTTCAAAGACTTTAAAGCTCTGGTAGAAAAAAAAACTGGAAAGCATATCAAAATCTTCAGATTTGAGAACAGAGGAGAGTTCACTTCAAATTATTTCATTGACTTCAGTAAAGGAGCTAGAAACAAGAAAGAGACCACAATACCATATAACCCAGAACAAAATGGTGTAGTCGAAAGAAAGAACAGAACCATCATGGAAGCAATCAAAGCTATGTTGCATGATCAGAAGCTACTAACACTGTTGTTTATGCCCAAAATAGATCTCCACGTCGAGCCTTAAACAACAAGACTCCTGAAGAAGTCTTCACTAGTGAAAATCCTAAAGTTGGGCACTTGAGGACCTTTGGCTGCCCTATCTACTTTCATGTGCCAAAGGAAAAGAGGACCAAGGTGGAAGGTTTAGGTAAGAAAGGTACGTTTTTTGGTTATTGTGAAAATTCTAAAGCTTACAGAATATACATTTCTGGTCAAAGAACTATAGATTTTAGCAGGGATGTAACATTTGACAAAGATGAAACTCTTGGAAAAGCAAGAGACACTCCTCCTCTTGCTAATGTTGAAAGTCAGGATGATGTCTTGGATTCTCAAGAAGATCCTGAGCCTAAACCTAATCTTGTTGATGGACCGATGGATCCTATGGACCCCTTGGATCCTCCTCCAAGTGATCCTCCTACTAGAAAGAGGCCATTATGGCTTTGTGACACTCTACAAAATGTTGATAGGCACACTGGCCACAAAGGAACTTTCAGAGAAAGAAAGAAACCTTGTCGGTTCCAGGGATACGTTGTAGCCATGAGCAACATTATTCAAGCTGAACCATGCACTTTTGAAGAAGCAGTGAAAGATTAAGTATGGAAAGATGCAATCGTTGAAGAATATGAGTCCATCATACGTAATGATGTATGGGAAGTAGTTCCAATACCCAAAGATAAGTTTTTTGTGACTTCCAAATGGTTATATAAAATCAAACATGGTGTGGATGGCAGTATTGAAAAATATAAAGCTAGATTTGTGGCTATAGGATTCTCTCGGAAAGAGGGAGAAGACCATGATGATATTTTTGCACATGTTGTTCTATATAATACAATCCGATCCATTGTGGCTCTAGATGCTAGCTAGGGATGGACTCTTCACCAAATGGATGTGAAAATTGCTTTTTTGCATGGCTTCCTCAAGGAAGAAGTATTTGTGGAGCAACCACAAGGCTTTGAAGTGCATGACAGGAAAACTCATGTGTAGACAGAAGAAAGCTCTCTATGGATTGAAGCAAGCCCCAAGAGCTTGGTATGCTCGCATTGATAACTTCTTAATGGAGCTTGCTTTTACTAGAAGCAATATTGATCGAAATCTCTACTTCAAGATGGCCCAAGGTATGCCTTAGATTTTGGTATTATATTTTGATGACTTATTCTTGACTGGTGGAGAACCTCTTATTCTCCAATGTAAGAGAGAGTTGGATTCTAAATTTGAAATGAAAGATCTTCATTTGATGCACTACTTTTTGGGCCCAGCAACCTGGTGAGAATTTCCTTTCTCAAGGAAATATGTTGTCAAGCTTCTGGAAATATTTGGTATGACAGAATGTAAGTCCATGAACACACCAATGGAAATGAATTTCAAAAATTTATGTGGTGAAACTACAAGACCTAATTTGGCTAATCCTTTCGAGTATCAACAACTGATTGGAGCACTAACGTTATTAGTGAACACTAGACCAGAGATATGTTTTACAATCAATACTCTGAGCCAATATATGATTAAACCATCAAATGCACACTGAATTGTTGCAAAGCATGTGTTAAGATACCTACATGGTACCATCAACCTTGGATTGAGATATACAGCTGGAGATGTGAGATTAAATGGGTACTCTGATGTTGATTGGGCTAGTAACTCCGCTGACAGAAAGATCACATCTAGATGTTGCTTTAGATATGTCATGATATCTTTGATGAGCAGAAAACATAAGTTTGCAACCCTTAGCATGGTTGAAGCTGAGTACGTTTCTGCTAGCCTGCCTAACTATGAGGTAGTATGGATGAGGAAGCTCTTTGGAGAGTTTTTTGAGCATGTGCTAGATACGACAGTAATATACTGTGACAATAAGAGTGGGATTTTTCTTGCATAAAATATCGTGTTCCATGACAAGTCCAAGCACATTGAGATCAAATATCACTATATCTAGATTATGGTGCAGAGAGGAGCAAGAAGACTCCATAATATTGCAATTGATGATCAGATAGCTGACATACTTACCAAGCCTTTGCCGAAAGGGAAGTTCTTGGTATTCAAAGAGAAGCTTGGGCTGACAAATGTGATGCTTCTTGGTGGGGGCAGTCATGGATGATTGAGAACACTAAACTAAGCTATTCCCTCTTGTTTGAGCTCCTAAGTTGGGAATGGAGCCAGGAGAGCTCATGGGGTTGACAGAACTCTTGACTGTAGGTTGTGCGTGATCCTTGTCTTGTGTTTACAAGTGGTAATCCTGCCTACCATCAATTTTGGGAGTTACCAAGAGTATGTCCCAGTATGCATCCTACCCACAAGTTGGGCTTGTTGGGAGTACAACCCATCTGGCTAATGGGTGTGAAAAATATTGGTTGTGCGCAAACCTTAACAAGTGGTAATCCCCCCAAGCAGAGGTGAGACTTGGTTGTTTGTGATCCTTGTCAAGTGGTAATCCACCTAAGCAAAGATGATATTTGGTTGTGCGCAATCCTTGTCATGTGTTGACAAGTAGTAATCTCCCCAAAGCATGTGGATGCAGGTGTTCTACCACTTGACTCTTATGGTAAAGGTTGGTTGAGCATGATCCTTGTCATGTGTTGACAAGTGGTAATCCCCCCAAGCAAAGGTGAGACTTGGTTATGCGCAATCCATTAGAGAAATTTTGAGGTCTAAAATGGGCCTCCTAAGGAATATTATAAAATAATAGTGGAAATAATAAAATAAGATTAGATTACTTCATCAATTTCTGGAGGGAGAAAAAAATAATTAATTAATTAATTAAAAAGAGAATAAAAATAAATAAATAAATATATAAATAAAAAATAAAAAATAAACCTACTTTTTCAACTTGTATTTTCAAATTATCTCCCTACGATTTTACTCAAATTTCGAGTGGGAGCACTCATTGGATGCATAATTTAGTTTTGTATCCAAGGAGTACCCATGTTGCATACTTTCGATGGACCCTACTACATGAAAAATGTGATTGCAACCACATTTTTTGTGTAGTAGGGTCCATCGAAAGTATGCAACATGAGTACTCCTTAGATACAAACTTAAATTATGCATCCAACGAGTGCTCCCGCTCGAAATTTGAGTAAAATCATAAGGACATAAGTTGAAAATACGAGTTGAAAAAGTAATAGTTTTTTTTTTTTAATCTTTTTACCTTTCTACTCCAAAAATGATGAATCAACCCCCATGATTGACATCATCATATTGAATTCTCTTGGTTCATATAAAGTTGACTTTTGTTGCAAATTTTTGTTTTGAGGCCAATTTTCTACCTCAAAATTTCTCTAATGCTTGTCATGTGTTGAAAAGTGGTAATACCCCCAAACTTGTGTCAATATGGGAAGATCAGTGGATATAGGGTGACAGATAAATCTCCTCTATGATGATTCTTCTTCATTAGATTGTGACATCATTGTTCCAAAGCAAATATCATCGAAGATGAACATAGAAAGAAGATATCTTTGTTACAGAAAGAAATTCCTCCCTAGCTGAGAGGGAGTGTTGAAAATTGGCAACTCACGGATGGATTTCCTTAAATAAAATTTCATTTCTGACAATTCTAGAGTGACTTTCTAAAATTAGAAAGTCATGTTTAGCATCTCAAGCATGAATTTCCAAAATAGTAAATCACCTTTGCATCAATTGGTAATCAAGTATAGATGTTGGAAAACCACTTAACGTATCGTTAATCAATCTTAATAGTTCAATTTTTTACTTAATCGTCAATATTGTCATTACCTTTATTTCTATCCTTATGATCCTGTGACATTATTATTATTAAAAGGAACTTCAAATCAACTTACCTTCATCATTTAATCACTTTGTACCTCTATGTCTCACATAGCACATTGTAATTCTCTCTCTCTCTTAATGGATATGTTTCACTCTCATTAAAGTCTTGTCATAAATGATTATCATACGCTTTCATTAATGCAAATGTTACTCTCTCTCTCTCTCTCTCTTACGCACTCATTAAGACATGGCATATTCATCTTACTCACAACAAAAGCATGTCACAAAATATTCCTCTTACACCTCCTTAATAGCATGAGTTACAAAGGCATGAGTACCTCCTTAACGACATGAGTTACAAAGGCATGTATACCTCCCAAAATGGCATATGTAACTCCTCAAGTCATTTGTATTGCTCCTTTATGACTAGCATGAGTTACAAAGGCATGTGTACCTCCTTAATGGCATGAGTTACAAAGGCATGTATACCTCCCTAAATGGCATATGTAACTCCTCAAGGCATTTGTATTACTCCTTTATGACTAGCATTTGTTGCTCCTCCTATACATGTATCTCATATCATCTCATTCTCACTACTTGTGTATTATGAAAGAAGGATTCAAACTTAAGAGAGAAAGAGAGTTGGAGAGACTTGAAGATGATGGTGAGAGAGAGATACTTGGAAAGTAAGAGCAGAACTTGGAGGTTGGTTCATTGTTTGCATCAGTTGCTGCTACCAGTGATCTTCATGCTACAGCTTGTTCAGATTTGGGTCAACTTCTTCATTCTCTTGATCTCTCATTGTACTTTGTATCTTTGCTGAACAATTGATATCTAATAGAAGAAGAATCTGGTTGGGTTTTCTCCTTGTGGGTTTTTCCGTGATCATTGGACATAAATTCTCTATGTCTTATCTTGTTCTTGGTTGTTCTTGGAATAAGTGATTGTTACAGCATAGAACATCACAATTTTAACATTATTATGATATATAGACACCCCTTTGATGAAGTGCTCCCCTTGTGCACAATTGTTGAGGTTGATTGTACCTTTTAATGGTTAGGTTGAGCCTATTTTAATCAGATGGAGTTTACTTGCCAAATTTCCCTTCTTCATTTGCTTGGTTTCACACTTGTGATTGTGTTGTTGAGTGGTGCATGGTAGTTTTAGCTGGGGCATCTACCTTTATTTGCACACGTGTTGAGGAGCCTTTATATTATATGACTATTCTTTGCTTGAGATGGGGCTGTCCCTTTTATTCCTTGGAGTGGGTTGAGATTGGATTGACTTGGAATCTAGTTCATGGCATTATTTAATAGATCGTTGACTTATCATCACCTTGCAGATCATGTGTGCCATTATTAGGAAGTTATATGCAGTTCTCGAGGGGTGCCTTATTATATATTTTTGTCACATGTGTTGAGCCTTTTTCTTGGGGGGGGGGCACCTCTCTTGGTCTAATTTATTGTTTATGTAGAGACTTCTTAGAGGGCACACCTATTGGAGGAACATTTTATCATTTTCTTGCATCGTGACAGATTCAACCTACCTATTTTTTGGGAAATGGAGCCTTACACTTTCTATTGTTATTTTTGGAGAAGTGTCCCACATTCTTGAGCTCTGATGCATAGAGATCTATCCATGCCACATCTATACATGTGGCATGACCACACATACTTTATTAGTTGTTTGACTTGTCCTCTCAAGATAGTTGAGTGATAATGTTATTTTATGCTTTCCTAGAATGAATCTAAGGTTTTGACAGGGATATTATTATTTTATTGTGGAGGTTGTTGAGACAACTCTATATAATCAAGGCTCCTACTGTAATGGTTGTTGACATTTTGGCGAAACACCAGGGACATTTGAATGTTGTTTTGTTGGAGCTTTGGGCACTTGTTTTGGAATCCTATTGTTGAAGACCAATGGTTGATTTCTTGCATCAAGTTTGTTAATCAAAGGCTGAAAATAAATGGTAATGTTGTTCCATATAAAACTGTGTAAGTGTGATTGATTCTCCCCTAATTTTTTTGAATCTAAGTGTTGGAAATGTATTCATATGCCTAATTTCTTAATTAAGGTTTGGAATGGATGCATAACTTTATGATAGACAAACCCTCTGTTACAAATTAAGAGGTTTTTCCTAATTTGAATTCCTCTCAAGATAAATTTGATTTAGTGAGCAATTGTTGAAAATATTAGTGAGAGAAGGGTTCCTTGATTTGTGCCTTAATCATAGGAGCCAAAACGTGTTTCTTCTTGTGCATGCTTGAGTTCCTAAAATTTGTCCCTGAAAATTAGGACGAGTTAGGATGTAGTTAACTAATATGTGCAAATTGAAAGTTGAGTTCTTGATTTTCTAGTGTGAGTTGATTGAGGAAAAACACAAGTGATTTGAGTTTCAAGTGATTGACTTGAAATATGACGAGTTGCATGAGCACCTAACTCATGCTAACTCAATCAATCACAAAATCATTTCTTAATTAGAAAACTCGCAACCATTCAAATTGCCATTAAAAGGAGGAACGAAGGCACAAGTTTAATCATTCTTTTGGTGAGCACAAGTTGGTGATACCAAGTGATAGGAAGCATTAGTTTGTGTGTGGAGCTTGTGGGAGGAAGAGTGTGCAATAGAAGCTTGTGCATAGGTTGGTAGAGGGAAACAGAGATCAACAGGCTTGCAAAGGTTTCATGCTTTAGATCAAGCAGAAAATAAAAGTGTGTCTTTCATATTGAAACAACTGTATTTTGTAAATATCAATTGCTCAGTTTTTTCTATCAATAAAACTATCATCAAGCAGAGTGTTTTCCCAGTTGGGTTCCCTAGAAAAACAATGTTTTTTTGTGTTTGTTTTTATTCCTATTCCGCTACAAATTTTCATCGAGAGATTATGTATTTGCATGAAAAGAAAGTGTCTTTCAAATTGTTCATATTAGCATATCAGAATTTTGTGGATTTTCTACATGTTATCAGAGCTCGAATCAGAATAAAGATAGCACATCCAAAGTGAAAAACACATCAAGGAATATCTATGAAGTGGCTCCAAACTTGAAACACGCCAGTGAAGGTGAAAAGGAGCAAGGGTTGCACATTTTCTAGACTGTTTGGAGGGTCGAGTTGCATGGGCAGGAGGTCAAGGTTATAGGAGGGAGATTTGGGCTGATCTTGTGCAATAACAAGAAGTGTTTTTTCTTTTGTTCAGGTTTCATAAATTCTATGTAATTGCAGAGGTGAATAGAGGGTGGTCTTCTCTTTGGTAACAGATGCGAAACATTTGCTATGCCATAATTGCAAAACCGCAGAGCTGTAGGTATTTTTTTAGAGGACCCAAAGCTCTAAACAGGAGTGTTGGAAGTGATAGAAGGGACAACGAGTTAGGGAGGACAATTGGGAAAGACAATCATTATCATTTGGAGCAGATTTAGGGTTGTTGTTTTGCGCTAACCAGAGCTTAGAAAAAGTGCACAATTGCCAACAACAAAGGGAGCAGAAATAAGGTATGTGTGTCTCCTTTTGTTGATGTTGTTCTGCTATTAGATAGAGTCTATTTGGACAGTTTTGGTGGCATATTGTATAGGTGGAGGGTTTTTATTAGGTGCCTAATTGTGGCCAGAAATAAAATATTGTCAAGGACAATAAGAGTGCTAGCAGTGGCAGAAAAATTCAAGCCCAAAAGATTGCAGACTTTGATGGACTAAAGGAGCAGTGAGATAGCCAACCTCCAAAGGCATAATTACAGTCTTTTGTAAAGTATTAGAGGTCATTAGTGGGCAAGTTTTAGAGAGCTCTCAAGGGAAGCGAGATGGCTTACCAAGGGTTGAGAGCAGATCACTGTCTAGAGGGAGCATCGAACTTCATTACGTGCAAAGGGAGGATTATGATAGTGTTGGAAGATAATGGTGTGGGAGAATTTCTGAAGCAGGTTATCCCACCACCACAAGATGCCCAGCAATTGGCCCAGCATAATAAGAATGATATCAAGGCAAAGAGGATCATTCTAGAAGGGGTTAAATATCATATAGTGCCTCATATCCATGAGAAGAAGGCAACGTTTGAGATGTACGATACAATCCTGAAGTTGTATCAAAGTGCCAGTGATACCAGGAGGCTTGCTATTAAGGAGAAGTTGAGGAGTATCTGAATGAGTAAGGATGAGTGCGTAAGAGAGAGAGATTTCTTCTTTCTCTTGATTATTATTGTGTTCTTATAATCAAACAACTACCAAACTATGAATATCAACGAGACAAGAGGACACAAAATGTAGGCTACTAGCCAGATCCAATATCTCTCCTCTTGAGAGGAAAACCCACAAGAAATCTTCTCTTCTTATAGAATCTTCAAATAAAAAATTCCAAGACCTAAGACCCTTGACAAAGACCCCTTCAAGACCAAGTCAAACTTCTCCTTGATGAACTTGCTTCTCAAAAAATCAACCCAGGTCAAACTTGCTTCAATTCTTCAGATTTCGGTCTCACTTCAGATTATTGACTTCTGCTTCAAGTTTGGACTTTTCGACCCTCCTGCAATCTCTGAAGTATCGCACGTGTGACTGATTTTTGGGTAGATTTGAGTCCTCTCCTTCGCTAAATTTGCTCTTCTTCTTTTGTAACTCGACTTGCAAATTTGATCCCAAACTTCGGCTTCCCTTTGGAGGGTCTAGATTTCAACCTTGCTGCAATAATATGATGCCCTAATCCTTTTCTCACATGTGAGAAATTCAACCCTAAAGCAGTCCTCCAAAACTTCGATTTATCTTCACTCTTGTTCTCCACTTCTTCGCTGGCTAAAAGGCTTATTTTTCCCTTGTGATTGAACTTGTTTCTTGGTTGATCAAATTTGTTCTCCAAATGAGGTTGATGGCACACTTATATATACCCTTCATCTAGCTCGAACACCCTTAATGAGGTTGAATTTTCTTTGCTTGTAGGCTGACTTCTTGTTTTCTTGGTTGACTTGATCTTGAAGGGTCTTTAGAGATGACTTTGAATCAATTAAATTCTTTTGACTTGATACATGATGCCCAATAGGGTCTTTAGACATGACTTTGAATCAATTAAATGCTTTTGACTTGATACATGATGCCCAATAGGGTCTTTACATCAAATACATGAAATCATGATTACATAAGACATTATGAAGACCAAACCTAGTTACATTTAAAACACTCCCTCTTAACTAAGGAGGTATTCATAATACATACAAGGTAATTGGAAATTCTCATACTGAAGACTTCTCATAAGAAGAGTCATATCCGTATGCCATCTCATAAGTTATCTTCTCAGCTTATATCAGTGCATCTCATCATATCAACCAACATTATCACATAATAAGGCCTTGACTAACAACTCTACTTGTCCACAAGATTAGAGCACAATGCTGGGGATACAAATGATTTATACACACTTTCATCATTGTTTCTCAAGGCACATACCCCATCCGGATGTTCACAAGGTATGTCCTTCTAGGACCATTCCCATCTTGGATTTACACATCCTCATAAAATTTCCTCTTCGATTACTCTTACCTATTAGATGCCCTACCTCATCCTCAAAGAGTATCGTAATACAAATGCTTACCCAATCCTCCATTCTTTCTTCATAACATGAAGACAAGAATGATGCGTCTATCTCTCCCCCTCAACTAGGGACGATCTATTCATTCCTATAAAAGGAATATACCCAAGCTCCCTCTTAACTAGGGATTTGTTTCCAATGGAAGCTATCTGCTCTACAGTGGATATCATGGTACCATCAGTTGCTTGTAGGGCTCCTCCTTATGCATCATGTCATGGATGAACTTCAAATTCTTCATCATGGAGTCAACTTCTTCCAAAACTCCTTCGTAGGGCATCGACCATCTTCTATATCACTATCTCTTCAAAGAAACATAGTGTTGAACCAACAATCATGTCATCATTTTCATCAGAAAGTGATCTTATTGACATCATCTAGCTATCCTTTATACAACTACCTCTTCCAAATCATGTTTCTTTCGGGATCTTCCATCCATTCTTAGTTGTAGATGAAATTCTACAACCCTCTTTTGGTAACCCTGTCACAATCCAAATAGATGCTTTCAATAATAAAAAATGAACATTAAATCAACATTTCCACTTTATGATGGCCCTTTGTCATGACATATGCTTCTTGCAACATCAACATCCTTTTGCATACTGTATGAATTCATGTCCAAGAAATACATTACCTGCAAAAATTCCTAGATCTGAAATCCAATTGTAGCGACTGGAAAATATTCACCTAACTGTTAATTTTTACTTAACAATTTATTTACAATTAAATATGGAAAACATTGAATACATCACACTGCAACCTTCACTACATAAATTGTGGAAAATAAATGTAGAAACAAAATCTAGCAAGAAAAGAAATAACACACACGACACCGTTATTTTTGGACTAAGACCCCGGAAAAACCCAATGCGGGAAAACTAGTGCAGCAGCTGAGGGTTTGTATTATTATGCAGTGATTTCTCAGTATAATTCTTCGGATGCCCAAGCTCGAAATCCTATACAGAGATCTAACTAAACAAAAATCTAGTGAGATGATGTCACCCCATCACTCGAATATTCGACTATGATCTGCGCTGGAGATGGCCCTCTACGCAGTACTGCGTCACACCTACGCAATCACTGCATTGCACCTCCTCTTATCTCTTTGATAGCTAGAAACTTCAGCCCTCTAGCCTCACGGTCTCACACCTTGGCTCCGGCACTGAATCCTGACTGTTCCCCAGCTGATATATGGACACCCTTTGAATCTCTACACACCCTTTGCGTGGTTGGCTCTGCACTGCCTCTCTAGACTACTCTATGCCCTCTCTTCCTTGTACTCTCTAAATCAGGAAAGATCTCCAACCAGAAAATTATCTCTGCCCCTCTCTGCAAGAATCAACTCGATCAATCTTCTCCCTGAGCATTTCTCACTAAAGAATTTCTACCTCTAAACTCTGTTAGTGTAATTTCAAAATGCCCAATCAATTCCTTCTTATAATCTTCTTATTGAGACTTCAACGGTCGAGATTAAATCATTAATCAACAGTTGAGATTAAATTGACTTGATCTCTGTCTTTTTCTAGAAGATTCACACCCTGTTTTATTAATACGCTTTAATTATTTTAATTTCCTAAGTTTAAACTTAGGGTTCCATTAAAAATAATTAATTATTTTCATAAAAACACAATTCAGGTGGAATTTTCAAAAACTCTTTCTGGGTTCGTTGGAATGCATATGTCTAAGTTTCCTTGCAAAATTTGACACATAGATCACATCCGATGCTACCAGAAATCAACATTTCCCCTTAGCGAGGAATGTGTTATAACAATACATCCTATTGAAGTATCACCCTGTCTCTGTAAAATCTACCTCTGCGCTGCTGATGTCTGACACTGCTGCCAACCAACATTGTGTTGTTGAATCAATGATGTTTTTGAACCTACGTACTACTATTGCACTACAACTCTGCTTCCTTATGCAATAGAAAAACATCCAAGTTCTGAACTAAGTGTACAGCATGATGCATCTAGTACTGAAGATATGACTACTGCTAGACTCTGCACTGACCCACTGAAGTTTTTGTGTTGCTATTGACTGCTGCCATCTCTGCTCTATGCTGCTCAGACTCTGGCACTCACTAGCCACTACACTGCCACTTCTGCACTCCTCTGCACCAACTAATACTTGTCCATCCTGCTACTTCTGATTTGGGCTCCCGTAGCAAGGTATTGATCCATGAGGTGGACTTCTTAAGGATCCTGCCCTCTGCAGTTTTTTCAAAATACAGTTCTTGATCACCCCATTTCTCCCCTAGAGATATGTGGCAATCATCGCAAACTCTTCCTCCTCGATCTTCGCAGTTACAGCGTGCGGATCATGCTTCTCATATTTGTCCTTCTTCTTCAGAGGACATTGTGTAGCTTAATGTCCCATCTCACTACACCAGAAGCATTTAATACTTGATACGTTCTTCTTCCACCTCCGTTGCTCCTGCTGCCCCTTTGATGCAAGGGCTACATTCTCATCTTCCTCCTTGGGCTTCATCGCACTGCTACTGTTTCCATCAACCTTGCACTTGAATAAGTCCCTCCTCATCTCATCCTATTGAAGAGTAGCCCACACTCCTTCCCAGTCTGGAAACTTTTCTCTGCCTAGGATACTCTGGACAAAGACTTGCCATTCTTCGAACACGGAATGCAGAGCCAGTCTGACAATCTCAGTGGACTAAGGCACTGACCCTTCAACAACTAGCTGATCTTGAACCTCCTAAAGCTTCGCAAGCAACGGGTCTTTGCATTCTCCCTTCTACATCCTCGTAGTCTGCATCTTTTCCTCCAAGAACATCTTTAGTTGCTCGGAAGACCCCTGATATAGTGTGGCCAATGCATCCCACATCACCTTTGCAGTCCCTTTGCTAGAAATATGTGAGACAATGTTATCCTTCACTCCATCGAGGATCAAGCGTTTGGCTTTTTCCATGTTCTTCTTTAAGGCTCTCAACGGAGCTGCATCTATAGGTTCACCGACTAAACTATCAATGAAAGCCTTGAGCTCATGCTCATCCAGAAGGAAGGATATCCTTTCCTTCCATATTACATAGTTGGAGGCACCCTCCAACTGGTCCTGATCACGCAACCCAGAGGCTTCCATCTCACCCAATAAAATGTCGAACTGCTGCCTCTAACCCTCTACGCAACTGGCTCTACACACTCCCTGTTGGAGTCAACCAAATAAATCACGATCTCGCTGCTTCTGCATGAGAAATTATAATTTCTTGGGCAAGAAATTCTTTGAGGTCAGAATTACCTCAAAAGTGTCTTCTTCTCTCTTTTGATGCTTTCTACACCAACAACTACTACTATAAGAAAACTGCGTCCCACCAATTGTTGATCTGTGTTGAATCTGCTGCGTTGCTCCCTCTGCCACTAAAAAGTCACGATCTGGACAGTCTTACCTCTCTTTAGAGAGAGACTTCCTTGCAAATCTTTCCCTCCTGGCTTGGACTGCACAATTCCAGGGGAAATCGATCTGTTGCCTACGCAGCTCTTTGATCTCCCTCTTTCAGCTCGACGCTAGATCCTTCTAGTCTACTCTCTTGGTTCTCCTGCACTATTATACAAGCTTTGATACCATGTGAAAATTCCTAGATCTGGAATCCTATTGCAGCGATTGGAAAATATTCACCTAACTATTAAATTTTACATAGCAATTTATTAGCAGTTAACTACGGCAAACACTGAATATATCACACTGCAACCTTCACTACATAAACTGTGGAAAATAAATGCAGAAACAAGATCTGAGAAAGAAAATAAATAACACACACGACACTGTTATTTTTGGACTAAGTCCCCGGAAAAACCCAATGCGAGATAACCGGTGCAACAGCTGAGGGTTTGTATTATTATGCAGTAATTTCTTAGTGCAATTCTTCGGATGCCCAAACTATAAATCCTATACAAAGATCTAAATGAACAAAAATCTAGTGAGATGATCTCAACCTGTCACTCGAAGATCCAGCTCTGATCAGCACTGGAGATGGCCCTCTGCGTTGTCTCTGCACAGTCTTTGCGCAATACTGTATCACAACTACGCAGTCACTACGTCATTGTTGTTGGCACTGCACTACACCTCCTCTGATCTGTCTTCTAGCCGAAAAATTCAACCCTCTGGCCTCCCGATCTCATACCCTGGCTCCGGCATTAGATCCTGACTGTTCCCCAGCAAAAATACGGACTCCCTCTGAAGCTTTGCGCAACCTTTGTGTAGTTGGCTCTGTGTTGCCTCTCTGGACTTCTCTCTTCCCTCTCTACCTTGTACTCTCCAAATCAAGAAAGATCTCCAACCAGAAAATTATCTTTTCCCCTCTCTGCAAGAATCAACTCGATCAATCCTCTCCCTGAGCACTGCTCACTAAAGAATTTAGATCTCGACTTTGTCGGTGTAATTTCCAAATGCCCCATCAAGTCCTTATAATCTTCTCGTTGAGACTTCAACGGCCAAGATTAAATTGTTACTCAACGACTGAGATTAACTTGACTTGATCTCCATCTTTTTATAGAAGATTCACACCCTATTTTATTAATACCGTTTAATTATTTTAATTTCCTAATTTTAAACTTAGGGTCCCATTAAAAATAATTAATTATTTTCATAAAACATAATCTGGGTGGAATTTCCCAAAACGCTTTATGGGTTCTTCAGAATACATGTGTCTAAGCCTCCCTGCAAAATTTGAGACTTAGAGCACAATTGATGCTACCAAAAATCAACATTACCAAGGTTCTCCTTTTCCAACATATCAAGGTATTCATACCTTCTCCATGGAGATGTCATAGCTAATCCTACTTCTTACCAGATGTTGATCACTTATGTTATCTTACGTGACTATACATACTTCTTTCACTAACTATTCTTTCACCTTTCTTCACATATTGCTTCCTCGGGATCTTCTATACATAGTTCCTTCATTATAAGAACCATATTTTCCAACCCCGTCATATTCTTCATGATTTCATATCAGGTTATCATGTAAAAGAGTTCAAGGTACACTGTATTTATGCCTTCATGTACCATACAAAAGGAAGAGTTCCCTTTTCTATCATGCTGAGAGCATTCTAATCATTTTATCTGCAACCATATGATGACATGACTTTATTTATCTATTACTAAATATATAGATACCTCTTATTTCATGTGGTCATCAAGACTTCCTTTAGCAACCCCCCTTTCTTGCTTGAAGATTAACATACTTCAACCAACTTGACATGTTACACATCATTGTCATCATACCATCATCGTTCTAAACCGTGGATTCCATACTAGATGGAATGTAGACTATCTACAAAACACTTGCTTCTTCTTATTAGAGATTAACCTTCTAACAAATATTCCAATTGAGGATATTAATGATCCTCATTCTGCAAATGCTTCTTTCCTAATGATGAGGTGTGAAAAACTAGTATCTTCCTATTTTTCTAAATGACTTTCTCCAACCATATAAACTACTTACTTCGGTTGTCCTTCTATGCTTCCAATGAAGATGCCATGAGCTACTTCCTTTCTGTCATGTACTATAAAGATTCTAAGGTCTGACAATGGAGGAGAATATACTTCAAAAGAAATCATAGATTTTTGTAAGGAGTCTTGTATTAAGAGGGAGTTGATAGTCCCATACAACCCCGAACAAAATGGAGTTGCAGAATTAAAGAATCAATCTATTGAAGAAAGTGTAAGAGCCATGTTACATGATCAATATTTTCCAAAAATTATGTGGGGTGAAGCAACAAAAACTTCTATATATATTCAAAATCGAAGTCCTCACAGATCACTAGACAACATGATTCCTGAAGAAGCATTCACTAAGAAGAAACCAAGCATTGACCATTCCCGAATATTTGGTTGTCCTGTCTATATTCACATACCAAAGGATAAGATAAAGAAGTTGGATCCTACAAGCATGAAGGGAACATTTGTTGGCTATAGTAATACTTCAAAGGCATATAGGATCTACATAAAGGAAGGACATCGAACCAAAGTTTGTCGAGATGTGATATTTGATGAAAGTATTGCATTTAAAAAATCAAAAGACCTCCCGATGGACTCTGATGATGAAGAAATTCCTATATTTGAAGAGGAATGTACCAAGGAGGAAGAAGATTCAAATCATGAAGATGAAGGTCCCAGTGAACTCGTGCAACCTGCGATCATCCATGAAAGTAGAAAGAGACCTAATTGGTTGAAATCTACTCTTTTATATGCAAAGGGACATGGAGCAGCCAAAGACACATTTAGGGAAAGTAAGAAGCCCAAAAGATATTCTGGGTATGCAGCCTATATGACGAAGCTAATAGAAGCAGAACCATCCACCTTTTAAGAGGTTGTCAAACATCAAGAATGGAAAGATGCTATGAATGAAGATTATCAATCGATAGTGAAAAATGGAGTTTGGGAGATCGTACCTAAGACTGAAGACAAATATGTGTAACTTCCAAGTGGCTCTATAAGATTAAACATGCGGCAAATGGAAGTATTGATAAATATAAGGCAATATTTGTGGCTAGGGGTTTCTCTCAACAGGAAGGCATAGATTATGAAGAGACATTTTCACCTACAGCAAGGTATACAACAATAGATTATTCAGTAGATTATTCAGATCCAACATCCCTCCTTGAGGAATAGTGTAGTGCCTCAAGGGAGCCATTTTCGGGGTTCAGCCATTTCTGAAAATCTTTCTGGGATTTTTTGGGTATTGGGAGTAGAGGCCATTCCCGAAGTTTCAGAATTTTCCGAAGTGGGGAGCAACCCCAAAGATTCAGTTCATTCCAGTAGTAGCAGTACCAGCAGCTTGGGAGATAACGCAGTCTAGATGGAGCAGCCATTCCGGGTCATTTCATAAGAGTCTTTCTACGATTTCCTAGTGCAAGCCGAGGTGCCATCATTCTGATCATCTTTGTACTCATTTCCATTTCTCAGTATTAATAAAATGGCTCAGCGTTCTCCATATTGTTTGTTTCCCTTATGATTTGTCTCTAGTTGTTGTATGTCTTTGTTTATGTGCTTTTAGTGTTGTTTATTTCCATTTTGGATATTATAGTGGTATCAGAGCTCATAGAATTGGCTCAGCCTGTGGAGCGGATTGTCTATGACACCAACAGGAAAACCACACATCACCTGCAGGGGAAGAAGGTATAAAGACCAAGAACTAAGGTTAGAGCTCACTTTCGGGGAAGGCGACAGCGTTTTGGTAGTGGATGCAGAGGAAGAAGAACCGATGGTGGAGGAAAATGATGCCGGGAAGGAGTTCAGGGAACTCCTCCTCAAGTCAGTATAGGATTTGTCGAAACGAATAGAAGATATGGGGCAAAGGTTCACGACAGAATCTAGAAAGCGCGAGACCCCAAGGGGTTTTCACGTTGGAGAGGGCTCGGGCACGTCTCATCGTTTACAGGAGCACCCCACAGCACAGAAGGTAGCATCACACACACCCCCCCATTCCACAATGCCTACATTTCTTGCCCCAGAAATTGGGGCAGAAGCACAGCAGGAGCAAGTGTCGGAACACATGGGGGATTACTTTGATGAGTACCATTCAAACGGTCAGGAGTTCATAGATGCCATCACTTTCCATGATTTTGTTCAGCTCAAGCAGGACAGCAAACCCCGCAACCATCACAGGGGGAACAAGCATTCACATGACAGGGACTTACAGTGCACAGTGGGCAGATTCCATTTACCGACATTTGATGGATCATCCAAGTGCTCGGCAACCTCATGGATGGAGAAGATAGATATACATTTCCAGCTTAATCAGATGGCAGAGCCAGAGGCCATCATATTAGAAGCGTTGCACCTAGAAGGTGAGGCCCAGGATTGGTGGTTTCACGGGATGATTACGCTGGGGCACTCGGGAGTGATAGCATATGCAGAGTTTACGCGGAGGTTGGTGGAGAATTTTGACTGGAGGGACCCAGAGGAGCATTTTGTTGAGCTAACCAAGCTCAAGCAGACCGGGAGGTCGGACACGTACATATTAGAGTTTTTGATACTTTTCGTGATGGTACCAGATCTATCCACCGCCCGTATGATTTATATGTTTATAGGTGGATTGGCAGAGCCTCTACGGGGATTGGTCAGATCAACGAGGCCCACGACACTCCATGATGCAGTTGAGAGGACTCAGGATTTGCACGTTGCACTTCCCAGGACTATAGCTCCTTTTCCCCAGAGACCGGCATTCTAGCCAAAGGGGAGAGACAAGAGGGTTCCGCATGCCAGGGAGAACCAAGGTAGAGGGTTTGGAGATGATGAGGCCAAGATAGAATTGAAGCAGAAGAGATTGTGCTTCACATGCCAGGAGCCATGGGTACCACGACACCGTTGTGTCGTGGGGAAGGCACATTACATCAAGGTCTTCTCCGATAGTAGTGGGGAAGAAGATGAGTATGAGGATGTGGAGGCTAGAGGCAACAGTACAGCATAGAGAGGGGATCATATGCCACCTCCACCACCGGGAACAGGAGGTGCAACTTTTGCACCTACCGGGGGAGCCCTTGCAGCCTTGCGGGAAGTTCCCAAGTACTTGACACTGTGTGTCCGAGGCACAGTACGAGGGCAGCGCGCGTCGGTGTTGGTAGACAGTGGGGCTACCCACAATTTCATTGATACCCAGCTGGTAGAGTGGAGGGGCATACAGACGGAGACTTTTGATGGGTTTTCGGTACCGGTTCCAAGGGACCAGACCATGCAGTGTGTCAGGTATGTGCCAGCCTTGGCAGTGACGATGGTGACGTACACCCTGACAGATCATTTGTTCGTGGTGGACATTCTGGACACCAACATGATACTTGGGGTACAGTGGCTTATCACACTGGGGAAGGTCACCACTGACTAGGAGACCTTGGAGATGGAGTGGACGGACAAGAAGACTGGGAGGGATGAGAAGAATTGGGTTATGCACACCTATCCACCCCAGACAGTTTCAGCACACCAGATGGAGGCCAATTTCCAGAAGGGAGATATAGAGTGGGCAGTGGAGTTGCGTGTGTCAGAGGCAAGATCTACAGGGCAAGCCATACACCCAGATGTACAGTCCATTCTTGATAGGTATGCTACGGTATTTGGGAAGATATCACCAAGACAGCCACCAGATCGGGGGTTTGAGCACACGATCGAGCTAGAGCAGGGCATCCAGGCTGTTATCACTACACCCTATAGGCATCCCAAAGCCTATCGGGATGATATTGAGAGGGTTGTCCATGAGCTCCTAACTCTTGGACACATCCGTCGTAGCACTAGCCCCTTTGCTTCTTTAGTAGTACTTGTGAAGAAGAAGGATGGCACGTTGAGGATGTGCATTGATTACAGGGCCCGGAACAAGAAGACCATGAAGAACCGGTACCCCATCCCACGGATCGATGAGTTGATGGATGAGCTGAGGGGAGCCAATTTCTTCTCAAATATTGATTTGAGATCTGGGTACCATCAGATTCGCATGAGGGAGCAAGACATTCCCAAGACCGCTTTTAGGTGTCATTACGGCCATTTTGAGTTTTTGGTGATTCCTTTTAGGCTAACCAATGCCGCGGCCACTTTCCAGTCATGCATGAACCACATCTTCCATTTTCACTTGAGGAAGTGTGTGCTAGTGTTTTTTGACGACATATTGATCTACATCCGGACATGGGAGGAGCATCTCCAACATCTAGAGGCTGTACTGCGCATTTTGGAAGACCAACAGTTTTATGCTAAGCTCTCCAAGTGCAAGTTTGGGTTGACCGAGATGCTCTACTTGGGGAACATCATCGGGGTGGATGGAGAAAAGTAACACGAGGAGAAGATCAAGGCCATCAGGGAATGGCTAGAGCCGAAGAATGTGATGGAACTTCGGGGATTTGTGGGGATCTGCACCTACTATCAGAATTTCGTTAAGGGATTTTCCAAACTTGCTACACCCTTACAGATATCACCAAGAAAGGGGCATTCAATTGGTCGGATACAGTGCAGAGGGATTTTGACATTACCAGATTTTACCCAGCCCTTTGTCTTGGAGTGTGATGCATCGGGGGAAGGGATAGGCGCAGTGTTGATGCAGGTAGGCCACCCCATAGCTTTCGAGAGCAAGAAGCTATTTCCACATGAGAGGTTGTATGCTATATACAACAAGGAGATGTTGGCCATCATGCATGCATTGGCCAAGTTTCGGCAATACCTAGTGGGGAACAGGTTCAGGGTGAGGACGGACCACAACAGCCTCTGGTTTTTTCTAGAGCAGAAACAGTTGCAGGAGAGGCAGAAAAAGTGGGTCAGTAAGATCCAGGCTTATGACTTTGACATTGAGTATATCAAAGGGAAGAACAAAATTGTGGCAGATGCACTTTCACGCAGGCCAGCAACGTTGTCCTTGATGAGTTTTGACATGGATTGGAGGGCTCGCCTGTTGGTAGAGTACTCCAAGAACCGTTTTGCCTGTGAGATTTTGGATCGGCAGGTGACAGATGACAGGTACAGAGTGATGGACAAGGTGATCTATTACAGGGACATGATCTTCTTGACTGAGGGCTCCTAGCTCAAGAATAATATATTTCATGCCTCACATGATTCACCATTATCATCCCACCAAGGGTTTACCAAAACCTACAGGGCCATCAGGGAGAGGTTCTCTTGGAAAGGCCTCAAGGAGGACGTGCTCCAATATGTCAGGGAGTGCGAGGTTTTCCAGTGCAACACGGAGAGATGAACCATCTGGCAAGATTATTGCAGCCTCTTCCCATACCTAAGGGGAAATAGGAGAGTATCTCGATAGACTTCATTACAGGGTTGCCCATTGTACAGGGCAAGGATTGCATATTTGTATTCGTTGACCGACTGACTAAATATGCTCATTTTTCGCCATATCGGCACATTACACTGCAGCCCAGGTAGTAGAGTTGTTCTTCAGGGACATTTTCAGATTGCATGGTCTTCCGAAGACCATTGTTAGTGACAGGGATAGCCACTTCATGGGCGAATTCTAGCAATATATTTTTTGTTTGGGGGGCACTGAGTTGACACCGAGTACCAGATACCACCCCCAAATAGATGGACAGACCGAGATAGTGAACAAGTGGCTGGAGGGTTACTTGCGTAACTATGTCAGTGGGCAGCAAAAGGCATGGCTGAAGTGGTTGCACTTGGGGGAGTACTGCTACAACAACACTCATCACATGTCTATTGGTATGTCTCTGTTTTATGCATTGTATGGAGATCATGATTTATCTTTTTTTGACATGATGTTTGGTGCTAGCAAGGCTCCTAGAGGGAAGGACTAGATCCAGGAGAGCCAGGATATTCTCCAAGCTCTCAAGGATAACATGGCTACAGCGCAGAACCAGCAGAAGATGTATGTTGATAGGGGATGGGTTGAGAGGCAGTTCGAGGTAGGAGACTTGGTCTACCTACGCTTGCAGCCATATCGGCAGTCCACGCTGAAGCAGAAGGGGGATGAAAAGCTCAAGTCCCGCTTCTATGGACCCTACAGGGTGATACGCAGAGTGGGACAGGTTGCATATGAGTTGGAGCTACCCCAGGGTAGCATGATTCATAACGTTTTTCACGTATCATGCCTGAAGAAGGCATTGGGGCAGCAAGTGCCTACAACAGAGGAGCTTCCGCCTATAGATGATGAGGGTCACTTGGTGCTACAGTCGAAGGCCATTATTGACACTAGGGAGAGGTCGTTACGGAGCAGAACAGTTAGGGAGTACCTAGTGAGATGGAGGAATTTACTAGATGAGGATGCCACTTGGGAGAGTGAAAAGGTTCTGTAGCATCCATCATTACAGTTGCTTGAGGACAAGAAATGTTTTTCCAGGGGAGACTGCAATATTCCCAAGTAGCAATAGTTAATTGGAAATATTAATTTTGACTAATTTTTCCTTTATAAAGTTAAAATATAAATAAAGTGGGTGAAGGAGTACTTAGCTCACACTTAGGATAAAAGCATTCCCTAAAGTCACTAAGGAGACAGATCGAATTAGCAAGGTGGGGCCTAGTGGCCAAGTGGTAGCGCAGAGATTGGTGGGGCATAGGTGAGAGAGAGGCTCCCCAAGCATAAAAGGAGGAAGGGTCTACTCATTCTCATTCATTATGACTATGCATATTTAAAATGTGTCTTCTGACATTGAGCACGCTTGCTGTTTAGCAAAGTTTGCACGTACTATTCAGTACATCGAGTGTCTCCATTCGGAGATCCCAACCTTAGCCCCGAGGGACTTTGAGTGCCTGCTTGGGTGAGGAGTTTCATCCTTGATTTTTCGGAGAGAGTTGCAGCTACCACAGGAGGAGCATCCACTCAGAGAGACAGCGCAGTCAGTGAGAGGGAGGACGCAGTCTTGAGAGGAGGTGGTTCCGGATTGGGGGTTTTTTGGTGGATTCAGCCCGGGATAGTGGGTAAGTGGCTAGCCCTTCCCTATTCCAGCATTATGGAGGAGTTAGGGGCCATTATTTGGAGAAGATTATTCAAATCCAGCATCCCTCCTTGAGGAATAGCGTAGTGCCTCAACGGAGCCATTTTCAGGGGTCAGCCATTTCTGAAAATCTTTCTGGGATTTTTTGGGTATTGGGAGTAGAGGCCATTCCCGAAGTTTCAGAATTTTTCAAGGTGGGGAGCAGCCCCAAAAATTCAGTTCATTCCAGCAGTAGCAGCAGCATAGTAGCAGTACCAGCAGCTTGGGAGATAACGCAGTCCAGAGGGAGCAGCCATTCTGGGTCATTTCCTAAGAGTCTTTCTATGCTTTCCTAGTGCAAGCCGAGGTGCCATCATTCTGATCACCTCTGTACTCATTTCCATTTCTCAGTATTAATAAAATGGCTCAGCGTTCTCCATATTGTTTGTTTCCCTTATGATTTGTCTCTAGTTGTTGTATGTCTTTGTTTGTGTGCTTGTATTGTTGTTTATTTCCATTTGGAATATTACATTGTGACATTAGATTTACCAGATCTATATCGGCTCATGAACAATCCAATTTATCATTATCCTTTTTGGTCGGAAATTCCTGTTAAATTTCCAAGTTACATACCAAAATTTGATGGTAAGTCTTGAAAGGATCCATCAAATCATGTAATGATTTATCACCTATGGTGTTCTTTGGATTCATTAGATAATGATTCCCTTAGGTTACGACTTTTCAAGTGAAATTTTATAGGTTCAACAACAAAATGGTACATTGAGTTACCACATGCTTCTTTCCACAATTTCAACTCCTTGGCAACAACATTTTTAACGCATTTGTAATTATCTATTTGATATGACATTGATACTGAGATTTTGACTTCGTTAAAACAATCTAATTCCACCCATATCTCGGATCATATACATGAGTGGAGACATAGATATTATTTAGTCAAAGTTTATATTCCAGATCAGTTGTTAGCTGAATGGTTTACTATACTTCCTTACATAACGGAGGATTTTTCTAAGGGAGGAGTTGTTACGGAAGAACAAGTCATTGCTCATGCCTAATACTTAGACCCTGTCTATTTTCAATCTAAAAACCTGTAAAAAAATATTCCAAATGCACCTCGCCCATCCAACACAACTCAAATAGCTTCAGTTCCTACAGGATCTCACACATCTGATGCTCTAATTGGTTCTGTTAGCCAACAGTCAAAGAGTAAACAATCTAAGAGTAATTCTAAAAATACTCCTACTGTGGCTACACAAAATTCACCCAATGAAAATACTAATCCCAAAATTGCTTCCGAATTTAACGCAATAGAATCATCTACTGGTAAGCCTCAGCAACTAAGAAGTAAGAAAATGGCAAAGGAAAATCAAAACAAAATTTCCCTCTAAAGGAAAAACCAACGAAAAAGTAACCTTTTGAAGAGAAAAGGAAACCTCGGTATCCTTGTTTAATTTGTAATGAGAACCATTATACTAAGGAATGTCTGCATCGTACAGAGGTTAATAAATTCCTCAAAGGTTCCTCTACACGTGATGTCTTAAAATATCATTTTCCTTCTCAAGAAAGTAAAATTATTGCTCACAATTTGTCTTCTTCATCCACATCTGCGGATATCATGATGGTAGCAACGAGGTCTAAAAACTACAGATTTAAAACTCCTTTAGATGAAAATTATACCAATCAACCTTCTGAATTGGTTCCACCTCCTTTACAGGTGGAGAAACCAACTTCTAACATAGTAATTTTTCCTCCTCCAAAACATGTTATTCGAAATTCGTCTTTTAATCCACATGTCAGAGTAGCTCAAAATTATAACATTGTTGAAGGCCTTGCTCAATATCCTTTTGCAATGTCGGCTCTCAAATTGCTTCAAACATGTCCAACACAATGAAAATTACTATTGTCAGCCATTGGTGCAATCGATCCCCGGGATTCTAACCTCATAGTATTTGATATTGAAATTCATATACCTAGACTCTTGCATCAAATGGCATTTCAAATTCTGGTTTTTGTTAAAACAAAGAGATTTTTTCTTATATTAATTGGCGAGGGAGATTCTACTTGTATTACGTTTATTTATTGTTGGAAATATTTGGGCTCTTCGAAAATCAATCAATCGCCTACCACTCTCATCTTAATTTTGAATCTTTTACTCGGTCAAAGATGGACTTATGCAATGTCTGCCTCGTCACTTTTTCAATTAATATTATTCCCTCATTAAGGGAGGATAGTTAAAGTAGACCAAATGGATTTTTACACTTCTTATCCAAATTCCATTGGTAGTGTACCCTTTGTGGGGAAAACGACTAGTACTTTTGAGAATGTTCGATTTGGTTTTCTTAAGGATTCATCATTGATGGGAACTTTTGTAGTCCCTTTGCCCAACACTCCTTTTATTGTTTCCCGGGTCAATATGATTTCATCAAGCACTCCATAATCATATGATCCTTGGATTGTGCCTACACAATTAGAATTGACCATTTACGGCGACTGAATGCCTCTAATCCCATTGGAAATAGCTTATCAGGTTGTTCAATCATTTTCAGAACCCCCTCTTAATGAAATTGATCGATTGAATGCGATCATCAACGAGTATTATCTATAATATCGGTTGGAACCTGTATCATTCCCTGACCCTTTCGATAACATGTTTCCAACAGATGAGAATATAATGGAAGTTATGACTTTAAATGAAATGCCTTGGGATGATTATCATCTTCGTTCCTCTTTTCTTCCCAACCTCGAAAAGATTGAGAACAAATTTTCTACAATGTTTTCATTGATATTGTAAATTATGTTGAGTTCCCTAGATTGATTTTTGAATCTAAATATGAAAAGAATTTAGGGAACATATCTACAACCATTCCGCTTAATATCTTAGTGAAACCTGGAATTACGGATAACATTCATATAGGTGCCTCATGCTCACTTGATGAAATTCAAACTTATAAGGCCATATTCCAAGAATTTTGTGACATTAGTGCATGGTCTTATTAGGAAATGTCCAGAATCGACCCAAGTATTTTAGTTCATGAAATCAAGACCTACCTGGATGCTAAGCATATCATAGAGAGATTACGTTCAGTGCATCCTAGAAAAGTTACAGTTATTAAAGTTGAAGCTGAAAAACTTCTAAAAGATGGTTTTATACATCCTATACCCTTGACCAATTGGGTTTCCAATATCGTTCATGCTAACAAGAAGCAAGGGACAATAAGAGTATGCATCGAGTATAGAGATATTAGCAAGGCTTCTCCTAAAGATAACTATCCTACTCCTTACATTGATCAAATAATTGATGACTGTGTTGGTAATGAAATATTTTCTTTTATGGATGGATTTTATTGTTACAATCAAATTAGCATACTCCTTGTGGATCAGCATAAAACCATATTCATTTTTCCGTGGGGAACATTCACATATCAAAAGCTTCCATTCAGGCAAAATAATGTTGGCGCCACTTTTCAACGAGTTATTTCTTACTCCTTTCATGAAATTAAGCATATTGTATAGTCGTACTTAGATGATCTACCAACACATTTGTTAAAACATCAAGATCATCTAATGTATGTACGAGTGATTTTTCTATGATGTCGTCATTATAATATACACTTAAACCCACATACATGTGTTTTTTGTGTCACATCTCAGTCATTTACTAGGATTTATCATGTCTAAATAAGGCATTCGTGTTGACCCCCTCAAGGTAGAGGCTATTTTGAATTAGCCTCCTCCTTCCAATTTATGCCAACTCCAAAGTTTGCAGGGGAAAGAAAACTTTTTACATCGATTCATTCTGAATTATGCAGAACTAGCTAAAGGTTTCACCAGTATTTTGGAAAAAGGCACCCCTTTCATTTGGGATGAAACTACTCAAAAATATTTTGATGCAATAAAACATGTATTGACTCACACACCTTTATTGCATCCGCTTAATTATCATTGAGATTATTTTTTGTATTTAGCTGCATCAGGTGTTACCATCGATATGGTATTTGTCCAAGAGGATGAATTAAACAATGAACATGTGGTTTACTACTTGAGTAGAAATCTTACCAATTCTGAAATAAAATATGCACAGGTGGAAAAAATTTCCCTGGAAGTTGTACAAGTTTTCCAGATATTTTGTCATTATATTCTATTGCGCAAAACAACAGTGGTTTCAAATTGCAACCCCATGGTTTATATTCTTACAAGATAATTTTTTGGGGGAAATTATTCCAAATGGATTGTTATCCTACAAGAATTTGACTTAGAATTTGTTAAATCCAAGTCAAAGAAATCACTAGTTTTTGTTGAGCTTATTTGTGACTTTCCCTATTCTAAGATAGAAACAGTGGCAGAGGATTCTCTTCCAGATGAATCTCTCCTTCTTATCAATACACTAGATCCTTGGTATGGAGATATTATTGTTTATCTCTAGACTCAAACTTTTTGGCCAGAATTATCTCGAGCTGATTGTGGTTGCATTCGATACCAATCCCAACAATATACTATTGTCGGTGATACACTTTATCGTCATGGTGTCGACTCAGTTTTTCGACAATGTTTAACACATAATGAAACTGAAAAATATTTGAATGACTATCACTCTGGAGCATGTGGTGGTCATATGTCAAGGTTTTCCACTGCTCAAAAATTCTTGTGCGTTGGATATTTCTCGCCTTCTGTGTTCAAAGTTTGCATTTTTTCCATCCATAAATGTCAGAATTGTCAAATGTATCATCGAGAAATGGGTCCACCTCCTTCTCCTCTTCACCCAATAATCGTTGTCAATCCCTTTGCGAAACGGGGCATAAATTTCATTACATGTAACCCTCACTCGACCGGGTGGCACGACTATATTATCCTAGTTGTGGATTATTTTACGAAATGGGCCGAGATGATGCCTTCATTTAGGTATGATGGTGAAACCGCTTCTCTTTTCGTATTCAATCATGCGATTACTCGATTCTGTGTGCCACAGGCCATTGTCACTGACCATGGAATCCATTTTTTAAACTTTATGATGACAGAACATACCGCAAAATTTGGCTTACATCATGATAGCTCGACTCCCTATTACCCATAGGCCAATGAACAGGTAGAAGCCATGAAATTTTTTTGACCATTATGCTTCAACGGATAATATAAACCCATAAGCGAACTTAGAATCTAATTCTTTTATGATTATTGTGGGCATATCGCACCTCAGCAAAATCTGCAACCAAATTTACACCCTTTTAGTTAGTTTACGGTTTGGAAGCAATCTTGCATATTGAATGTGAAATTTCGTCACTAAATCTAGAAATTGAACTACTTCCTGCTACTTGTGAAGAGGAGGAATATTTTCTATACTTGGCACGTCTAGATGAAACTAGTTGTGATGCTGCATTGGCTAGTGAGGCTCATAAGAAGCGCGTTAAGACACATTTTGAACAAAATGTAAACCCTCGTGTGTATTCATAAGGTGATTTGGTCTTGGTTTATGATCAACAACTCGACAAGTTATGAGCTAGAAATTTCGAACCTATGTGGCATGGTCCCTATATTGTAAAACGTGCACTTGCAAAAGGTGCTTATGAGCTAGTTGAGTATGACGAGATTCCTCTGTCTAAGCCCATAAATAGGATTTACTTGAAAAAGTACTATGCTTAGCTTACTGCATGAGTACATTCTATATTGTTGTATCATATTTTACATATGTGGCAATTTTATTTCTTTTTTACAAACTCCTTTTATTTCACCTGCTTATCTCGTGTTTCGCTTGATTTGCAGATGTCAACACTCCCTCAAACTTACTTGGCTATGCTCATGGCACTAGTCATAGTCCTTTAGAATTTTTCTTCCGCCGCTTCGTCCATCTATTCGCCCACTGATGAGTTAGTGAGTTTGCCTGGGGTATGCCTTGGTCACATGATGAACAATATTGCAGAATACAGTACCATCATTGAATTTTTATCTGACGCCATTTCATTTGGTATTCATCATTTAATCATCGTATTATATTCTCAACTCATGGTATTACACTTAAGTCACATTTATTCAGTTAGAAGTTCTTCAATGTTAAGGATGTTTTTACGGATCCATCTCTTGGAAAGAGAATTCAATTACATTGAATACCAACACATTTCAAGACATTTAAACACATTAACTGATGCATTGGAAAATTATGTGTTAAATAGACATTTGCAACATTTTTAAAAAGAAACAATAGTCATTCAAACATTGTATAAAATAAGCTGAGAAAATAGTAGTCTCCATAATGTCTGTAAAAAAAATTTGGCTTTTACAAAATTGAAGTTCAAAACATATGAGGCTTGTTGCCTTTATTATACAAATATATGTCAATAAGACTTAAAAGACAAAATCTAGCTCTATACCTAGAAACTAAGCATGGCACTCATGATAGCATATGATAGCATGAGCCACTCGTCGTAAAATACAACCAATCCGCACAGGTACACTTTTTGTATGCCTCTGATAACAGGGAGGAAGGTCATAAATCCCGATGTTTGGGATATCTAGGGTCAACCTCTCTAGTTTCCCCTCAATCTCATCTAAAGTCTACACTTCAACAGGAACTAGTTGTAGACCACGCCTAGTTGTTCGTAACATCACTACTGGTTTGACTCGTCCCACATCTACATAATATTTACATAGCTAAGTTTTGAATCAAATTTAAAACCATAAAAAAATATTGAAAAGATAAAAACAACCAAAGTGAGATTTTTACCTAGGTCTCCCCATTGTATTCCTTCACGAATAGGGATATCTAGATCACCTCTAAAAGCTATACATGTGTATAGGTAATCATCAATCATGAAGACTTGTTGGCCCATCCATTTGAAAAATGTAGGAGTGTATCTAATCACTAAGCCACCACCTATGTGGCAAGCCATCAACGAAACCCATTGTAGCATACGACGATCTTTTGGACCCATCATCTCCATGGACACCTGTGGGCATAGTATGGGGATCCTCTCCAAGGAAAATGATACTATAATCGCAACATATCTAAAGTGCTTCAATTGTCATGTCTTTAATCTAGTGAGTTTCCCTTTTAAATTGTATAGAACCCCTTCAAAACAGTTGGATACGGTAGGTTGCACACACTCTAATAAAATTTGCATTTGCGCTTTTGTAGCTAGGTACTCGATAATAAAGAAACAATTTTACTCGATAATAGACTTCAATAGTGTCGTCCATCCTTGAGCCAGTCTTGAATCACTCCTAATTTTTTCTTCAAAACTGGACATGAGTTTTTTGTTGTAGGCCCTCCTGCATTGGATGGCTTCCTATTGGCTTCAGCTCATTATCTAGGAATTTGATTTAGAAGCCTACTTTAGTACCTTGGAGCTTGCATGCCTCAATGGCAAGTTTCTCGCTTTCGACGACAAGTTTTCATTATTGACCTTCGATCGAACAATTCTATGGGTGTTCGACCTCAAGACATTTGTTCACACCTCGTAGATTGTCCTAGAGTATCTTGAGAACCATTATCATTATTGGTGGTGTCTCTTGCACCTTTTAACAGTTCACATCAGTGGTCGGTAATCAGGGGGTTTCTACCATGTTTAACTTCGAGACATTTACTCGCATGATTAGATTCGTATTATGGATCGATAAAGATGAAGACCAAGACCCTAAATCTAGTTTCATTCATCCAAGATGCGTGGATATTTTAAATATTCATGATTGTAAATATAGATCCATATTTGATGGTTGTGTCCATACTGAGTCTATTATTGACATGGATCTTTGTACATTTCCATACTTGTTCTTTAATACACTTGTACTCTGAGCATGGGAATTCCTACCTCAATGATCAATATATGAAATATTGTATTCTAATCCTTGCTTTTTTATTTCAGGTCTCCAACCAGTTGGTCTCTAATCCAAACTTTCGCATGATAAAGTGCATTAGTCCTCAAACACTTTTTTTTACTTTGCACTTTAGGGGGAAATCTGTTACACGCCATTTTGTCACCATTAGGAAAATGACCACAAATTTGTATCTCTCGCTATCCGATGAAATATTGCAAGCAATCCCCTACAATGTTGGAATCAAAATCATTTTGAAGACAACAAGAATCCTAAATTACATTGCTTAAAACCCTCATTTCAATTGTTTCCATATTTTTCCTAGCAAGTACCTGTGCAAATGCAATTATCATCATTATAACCTGCGCAATCCTACGCTCTGTATTCCATTAAAAAGTGTGATAAACATTTAACGTAGGTAAAAATAAAAATCAATTTCTAGAATCCTTGTTGGGGAATATTATACCAACAAGAAGGACTCGATCCCCTACCGATCTGGGCCTCATCTCATGGTTAATGAATTTATTCCCTCTCATTATGGAACCTTAATCCCCATCTTTGTGTATTTGATCCTTAAGAAGAGGATCTCAAACCTCCTCCTCTTCGCCTATAAATTCAACACAGGCCAGAGGGGAAGGGCTTGAATTTTGATGTAAACTTATGTTGTCAATTTGAGATTGGAAGCTTGCCACTTAAGGGAGGATTGGAGATTATTGGAAGGATATTTTCCAACATCAAGGCTTGGTTGTATCTCTCCTTTTCATTCAATTATAATACAAAAGAGTATTTCTTACTCACTATATTGTCCATTGGATCTGATATATTGGGTGTTTACTTTTATTGTCCATTGGTTATGATATTAGGTACCATTCACCTTGATCACTAGTATATGTTGTATTGAATCATTTATATATCATATGCCTTTGATCCTTTGTTTGTTATTGTGCTTGAAAGTATGGATTCTAAGTGTTGGGAAGCTGCATCAAAACATTATGAAGATCTTCATCAAGCATTTCCTTTGAAAGGTATGGATTTCGTACTCCATTACTCTTGCTTCTGATTCAATTAGAATGGACCTAGGGAAAGATTTACTAGTTTATTTGCATGTTACTAGATTCATTCATTGAATCTAGGTAGATCTTGTCTTGTCCGCAAGACGATATTTTTTCCGCCTAACATGGTCTAGCAGCAACTTGCAACAACTTGGATCAATTGATGTGAAGATGACCAAGGTTCAAATCTTTGAGTTTGCCTTAAAAATTGTCAACATACACATGATTGCATATTTTTGTAACAAAATCTACCTATATAAGCTTTTCAGATGCCTCTAGAACCTTAAAGTGTTTTAATGTTTCCCTAGTTTATAAAACATATAACTTAGATCACACATTAGGTGTAATAGGGCATCCTCCTAGTGTGCCCTAAGATATTTTACAACTTATTGATATGTGGTTTTTATTATGAGCTTATTATACTTGGAATATCATGATGAGATTCATATTGTTATTGATAAATTCTCTTTTATATGTGATGTATGCTCATCTTATTCATGGTTCCTTGTGTTTTCATGAATAATGCAACTAGTTGGTTTGCAAGTTGTATATCAATTATTTTATGATGATGATATGTAGCCATGATACAAGAAAATTGCAAATTGCAATGGTATATATTTATAATATTCATTTATATTTGTTTACATACTAGCTCAAGTGTGCTTATCACAAGATTTACATGGTAATTTGTCTACAAAAAGGATCTACGCCTTAAGACCTACTTTCACATATAAATATGATATGGAAGTCGTGCGTAAAAAACTCATTGAAAACCAATACTATAAGAATTACACACAAAAGATTACCATGCAAATTATATAATAGTTTTTTTCCATTACAATATTTTTGAATGTGTGTAAAAATCGATTTGTCAGTAGACATTGTGAGGGCAATGGATTAGTGTATGTGGTTTTAAAATGTTGTATTGGGAAACAAATCATGATTGTTCATACATATCCAATGATGGAGATGTGAAGGGAAAATTCCTTGTATCTCCATCTTGTCTCCATACCTTAGTTCGTGGCTTAATTTAACCCTATGTGTTGTGCACTATGAGAGGTTGATTCAATGCAATTTGAGCAAGTAATGTCCAATTATTATTTGTATGCAACAATCCCCTTCTCTATCAATCCAAACATATTCAATTGTGGTAGGGAAATGTAAAATTCAAGTTATATGATCAAGTCTAACCTTGTATCCTATCAATTGGGTTTATCTCGGGTGGTTGGGAGGAAATATTGTGATCCTCCCCACCCAAGTTCAATTCCCACAAGTGACATGATGAAATTTGACATAACGGCTTTGAGCTTGTGATGTAATGGACCGAAACATGTATATTCCTCATATGGAATATAAAAAGTATTTTCCACATGGGAAAAGAAAAAAGTTCTAACCTTGTAGATCCCAAATTAAAAAGGCAACTAAGTCTCAACACTTAATTTGAGTTTGCATTCGATTGTGGTAGTTGTGTTAGAGCACATGATTCGTTAAAAGCAATTTGCAGGTGAAAGAGTTAAATATTAAAGGTGAACATTATCATGGACAAATCTCAACCATCAACTTTCAAAGAACAATGGTAAACTAGTAACCATAAATTCAATAGAACAATCTTAAGTTTACATTCATTTTTGTGTGCATTGCTACGCTAGTGGTGGTTTTGGTTTTCATAAGCATACATGCAAACCTTGTTAGATATCATATTGATTTAACCCACTTTGTATTATCTTTTGCATATAATTGTGCCTTCATTCCTCCCATAATATTTTTTTTCTTTTAAATTTGAGTGGTTGTGAGTTAAGGTTTGGAAGCTTTCGTTCTTAAACCCATTATTTTATTTTGTCTCCATTGCTAAATTTTCAAGGTAGACTGTAGTAAAAGATTCCTATAGTTTTTTATGGAAATTGCTAAAGAATAGTCCAAAGCACCTATCTTTTGACATTTCTTTGATTAGCATACCTTGGCACCAAGTTGAATTTGTTGGTAGCATTTCCAGCCTTAGCATGATGAGATTTTGAGCATAATTTTGTTGTTGACGAGGGTTTTAATCCATTGTAATATAGTATGGAATGGTTGGTTGTAATTTTATAATGGAAAACTTTGTCCTTCAAGGATTGAAGTGTAGGCCATGATGGGTTTGTTCCCATATCGTGACATCTTGATGTGAAAAAATGAAAGCCTTTTCTTATAAAATTATTTATAAGTGTAGTGAATAAGTAAGGGCATATTTTCATTAAACATTATATCTAGCATGTAGATTTAATTCATTAGTTCCACTATAATTTCTAAAATGTTAAATGTCAAATCAATGCATGTTGGAGTTATTGTTGTATCTTTGTTTTATGCTCCTTTTGGAAGAGTTGCATATAATTAAATATTTTCCTTATGAAATTGGTTGTTGCCTCCTTAAAACATGATATATGCAAGAGGATTTTGAGTTGAAGAATATCTTATTATTGTGACATTGTAACCTAGGTAAAGCTTCCTAGTATGTTGAATATGGAAGTTGGAAACTTGTGTTAAATCCGGAATACAAATGTTACATGTAGCACACATATCTCATAATTGTTTGCTTCTTGTAAACTCATGCAAGTCTTCATGAAAAGTACCGAGTACTATCCTCTAAAGCATGAAAGCATGTCATTTGAGTATTTAAAGTTGGAAATGTAAATAATATGGCATTAAGAGTTGATAATTATGCCTTCCCAACAAGTTTTATACTAGGTCCTAGCGTAGCCTAATTTTTCCATCTTCTCATTTACACGCCCAACAACTTCTGAAATTCCTTGACATATATGTTTGAAAGCTAAAATTATGGACTATTTTTTGGATTACTTGATTCAACAATTTGCATGTTGGTATCAACTTTTGCTTTTTATTTTGGCCTTACCAATGATTGATGGGAACCCCATAATTAATTTGTTAGATGAGCTTAAGGAGTAAACTCCAGTCCCAACTTATGATGGGACCGTGATTCAAATTAACAAAGTCATGTGTGAGGATATTTATTATAAGATATCCATATCATGTGAAATACTATAGATGATGCATAGAATTTTTTTCATACATTTTGTTTGATACATCAACAATAGTGCATATTTTGAACAACCTGAGTTCTACTTTCATAGATGTAACCCAAATTTGTGTATTTTTAGGGTTGGTGTGAGTGGTTCTTGTTGACTTGTAACTTGTAGGCATATAATATGTAATATTGCATTCACTTTTAGTACCAGCGACCTCATATTTGCAATTAAAAATGCTAGCAAGATGTTGTTGAAGTATTCTAAGTTTTGTGTGCAATAAATTGTTTCCACGCACACTCATCATTAGCCCAATGGGTTAGCTCAATAAACTCGAATGAATTATTTCATGTCAGAGTCAACCATGAGGTCTCACATTCTAATATGGTTGAGGTACAAGTCATGATGAATCCCTCTTGGTTATCTATTGCTATTGTGGCTAGCAATTAAGCCACCCACTCATCTAAATATTCTAGATAAAAGGAGGGTTCCTATGAAGTTTTCTTTGGAATATATATATATATATATATATATATATATATGTGTGTGTGTGTGTGTGTGTGTGTGTGTGTGTGTGTCATTTTGATTCACATATATGATTTTACAATAATAAATACAATGATTCTACTATTTTGACTACCAATTTCCAAAGTGTCTAATCACTAACTAGATCATCAATATTGTTGATATAATTGTGTAAGTGTGATTAACTATGTATAAAAGACTCTACGTCAAGGACCTCAACATCCTCAAAAAATTGTCAAGTCTCTCCTCACATCCATGAGAAGCGTGTCAGAGCTCCACATTGTAGACACTTGTGGAATATTGGTCAATTATTCCATATCTTTAATAAACATTTTTAAGCCAAAGCACCTCAAAACAACATCTAGAAATGGATTTTTCCAAGAGTCGATCATAATCAACAAAAGCTCCACTTGAAACAATTCAACAAGGACAATAAGAATGATTCATCATTACAAACTGGGTTGTAAAAACATAACAAAATCATCATAACTATTATGTTCGTGATTCTAAGCTTTAAATTCATCCATATTGCGATTTTTTCAAACTCAAAACTTATGATACAATCAACATTACCATGAGAAACAATGAGAATTGTAACACGGTTTTTTGGAGTCATCCTACCACATCAACAATCTACTCCATGCAAATTTTCTATTTAAATTTTATGGTCGTTTTATGCTTTGATGTTCTATTTTTTTTTTTTTTACGAAGCAAAATTTCATGATAAAAATACACGAGCTATAACGTAAATGGCATGTCCTTGATTAAGATGTTGGGTTATGATTTGTCAACCATCATACATAGTGATCAATATGAACATGGAGACAAAGTTATATAACTTATAAGTGGGAGGGAGAACACAATTTTTACTTCCAGTGTGAGGATGACGAGACAAGGATGGAGAGAAGCTCGAATGAGTGGTCAAGGGAAATTGCAGCCAATGACAAAGATATATGAGATGACAAATAGAAATTGGGTAAGTTCGGCTATTAAAAAATTGACTTTTGAAGGTTATGAAGCAAATTTGAACAAGTTCCATGCACATATTTGACAAATGGGGAAAAAAGCTAGTGAATATGAAAAGAGATGCGTCTCAAGAAATGGATGATGTTGCTAAGTGGCAAAGTAGGAAAACCAAGATGGAAGATATTTAACATTTTATAAATTATAGTGGAAGTAATGGATGAAAACTACAAAAGGGGAAAACTACGTGAACAAATGGTGAATGAGAACTCATGGCGAAAAGGATGATTAATTATGTCAAAAACTAAGAATATATGGTAAAAGTGTAAGCATAGACAAACAAAACAGGATGACAAACAACATAAACATGAGAAAAATGAAATGCAAGGGCATGAGACAAAAGAAGGGAATGAACCAAATAATTTGTTGGGGGAAAAGGAAAGGTGAGAAATAATCCAAAGGAAGTTCATAGAAAATGAAAATGGAAGGAACAAATACTTGATGTGAAATGCATAAATGGAATAGCCATTTGTTTTCTCTTCATTGATAAGCATCATAGATTTGGCTATGGTTGAGCAAAAGCTACAACGTAAACTTTGGAACGAGAATTAAATACATGGACAAGACCCAACAATAGACAACAATGAGTAACGTAACAATTTTGATACTGTTTGGAGTAAATCAATAGAGAGATACAAAGAGATATTTACATTGTAAAAACAATTCCAAGACACAAAGGTTAGGTGTATCCAACTTAGCAATGGACATATTTTAAGTAAGTGCGTGGAAGGAGAACTATGAAGTGAGAGGTTTTTTTTATGGTAGAGGGAGGAAGGTCAAGCTACTAGCATATTGACATTGCAACCAATCAACCATTAAGTTAGTAAGAGACGCCACTTTGTTAATCGCAGTTCCAATACTATCTGGGAAAACAGATTGATAGAGAGGTATTTACATTGTAATAACAACTCCAAGATGCACAAAAATTAGCCATATCCAAATTAGTAGTAATTGGAATTTTTTAGGAAGACATGTGAAAGAGGTATTATGGGGTACTATCATTGGGCCTTTCTTTTTCTTAGGCAGAGGGAGGAAATCCAAGCAACAAGCATACTAACATTGCAACCAATAAATCATCATGTTAGTGGAGGTACCACTCCCTTGTGGTTGCCCCCATTGGCATAAAGATATGGTAAATTGAAGCTTATATGTTGCCATGAACAACTTCTCTCGAGCAATGCGGCATAGTAATTTTTGTATAGAGAGGTATTTAGTCATAAAAATGATTCTATTACGAAATTTTGAGGGGAATATTTATAATGATTCTATTACGAAATTTTGAGGGGAATATTTATAAAGTAATGGAAAACAACATGATTCATTTGACTATAGTCGCAAATACAACCATTATGCATATAACTAGTTGATAATTAGTACATAACAAAGAAAAAGATAATAAAACATAATTCATAGGATGTGTTTTCCATTCACAAAACTTTGAAATATATGATGGTAATTTAAACAAAACAAAGTCTAATTATTTGAATTTTGAAATTTTGAAACACAATTACTCATGGGATATATAAATTATATCATAGTTAAAGCATAGAGTAGTAGTTCAAATACTATTTGAAGTAGACCAATAGAGAGGTAGAAGTAAATATGGCATAGAAACAACTCCAAGATGCACAAAGGTTAGGCATGTCGAACTTAATATTGGACTATTTTTAGTAAGACATGTGAAATGGGTACTATGCAGTACAATTAATGATTTTTTTTATTTTTTTTTACAACGAAAGGAAGACAGTTAAGAAATCACACATACATTGTAACCAATCGAGCATTATGTTATTAGGAGGCACCACTCCCTTGTGGCTCCCCCCAATGGCATAAGGACATGGTAAATTGAAGCTTATATGTTGTCGTGGACCACTTCTCCCAATCAATGTGGACAGTAATTTTTGTATAAGCGTATTTATATTGTAGATACTAGAAACAATTAAATAAATAACAATGCTATTACAATATTTTGGAGAGGAATATTTATAATGTAATGAAAGACAACATTTTTTTTTGGTCTATAGTTGTAACTACAACCCTTGCAACTAGTTGATAATTAGTGCATAAAAAGGGAAAAGGACAATGAAAAATGATTCATAAAATACATTTCCCATTCAAAAAAGGTTGAAAGACATGATGGTAATTTAAATAAAACTAAGAAAAGGTCTAATTATTTGAAATTTAAAAATATGAAAAAATAATTCCTCATTGGATGTAAAAATTATGCAATAGATAAATCATAGATTAAACCAAAAATAACAGTTTGGGTATTTTATTTGGAGCAGATTAGTAGAAAAGTATTTATGTCATAGAACAACTCCAAGCCACAAATGATAGGCATATCCAACTTGGTAATCATCATTTTATATCAAGGAATGTAAAAGGCTGTGGAGTACTACCAGTGAGAGTTCTTTTTCTTTGTAGAGGAAGGGGGTTAGGCAGAACAGTAAACATTCTCACACTGCAACCAATTAGCCATTATGTCAGTAGACAGGACCAATCCATTGTGGCAGCTCCCGTGACCATAAGGATATGATAGGTTGGAGCTTATATGTTGCCATGGACCACTTCTCTCAATCAATGTTAGATGAGATAATATTTTTTTGTGAGATAACAATTTTTTTTTGTATAAAGAGGTAGATAAGATAATATTTTTTTTGTATAAAGAGGTATTTATGCTGTAGCAACAATTGAGTAATAATGATGTTATTACAACATTCTGGTAGAATATTCATTAAGTGACTAAAGAAAACAAGTCTTTGCCTATAGTTTCAAATACAAGCCTTATACATAGAACTAGTTGATAGTTTGTACATAACAATGTCAATTGGGTTTACAATTGGGTTTACTTTCGAGTGGTTGGGAGAAATGATTGGGATCCTGCAACCTAGGTTTAATTCCGGCAAGACAAGATGAGGTTTGATGTAATGGCTTTGAGCCTATTATGTAATGGAAAAAAACATGTATATTCCTCCTATAGAATATAAGGAGGCAAGACAAGATGAGGTTTGATGTAATGGCTTTGAGCCTATTATGTATTGGAAAAAAACATGTATATTCCTCCTATAGAATATAAGAGTATTTTCCATGTAAAAGAAAGATACATATAAAACAAAGAAAAGTATTGAAACGTTTTTCATAAGATGCATTTGCTATTCAAAAAACTTCAGAATACATGATAAGCCAGACAAAGGCTAATTATTTGGATTTTAAAAATATGAAAAATAATTACATTGAATGTATAATTTATATCATAGATAAATTGCTGCAAGCTCATTTACACCACTAGACAAATACCTTACTCCAAGTAACAGTTTTTGGGAAAAACTAGTTTGCAAATATGTAATGTATTTGTATAAAAATCTTCACAGATAACATGCAACTTAAGCTTAGATTCGCCAGTACACCTCAGCAACAGTTGGCACCTCGACAGTACACCTCAGCAACAGTTGGCACTTCAAATGGTGGTAACAAAGGAATTACTAGAAAAACATCCATCGATACTTCAACTCTCTGGAAGTGTTGAGATGCGCTTGAATTCACATACTCCTTTCTGGACAAGATCTACATGAAAAACCTCTGAGAATTCTTTAAGCAACGACTTGTGAGTCACGTCTAATAATGTACAAGCATCCCATGTTTCTGTGCAATCCTTGAACCTTGGAATAGTCACATTTTGCATTGAATTTGAATCATTTAATATCTTGGATAAAGTCCCAACTGGACGGTCACTTATGCCACAGGGAACAATCCTAGTGAACGGTGTGAGGTCTGTGGCAACATTGAGTGCAAGCCCATGATATGTTATCCACCGGGAAACACGAACACCTATGGCTGCCACTTTCTGATTTCCTGCTCGTAAAAAAAAGGCATGCATAAGGAAATATTTCTGAATGAAGTTTCCTGCTACCGTGCATCAAAGCAAGATTATGCGTGAGCTATGATACATACCAACCCAAACACCTGTTAGGCCATCAATACGAGATCCTGTTAGAGCAAATGTGGACCACAGAGCTCGAATAACCACCTCTTCCAGTGCTCTGAGGTACCAATGAAGATCCATTTTGTAATGGCGCAAATTTATAATGGGGTACATCACGAGCTGCAACTCCAATGCATCTTAAACAACAATCAGAACCAAAAGCAATTTAGAAGATTTATCTTTTCTTGTTAAACCGTGAATCAATGTGTGTAGCTAAAGCACAGGTATGGAAATGAATGGGGCCTAAGCAGGAAACTAGGCTCATATTTCCTGAATTGAATCTGCCAGTACCTGACCAGGGCCATGATATGTCACTTCACCACCACGTTCAGTTCGATATATATCAATTGGAGAATCGTGTAGGTCAAAGAGCAGAAACTTCTCCGAGCTCCGAGTGCCCAAGGTATAAACAGGAGGATGCTGAAGAACAACTACAGAGTCGCATTCATCTTTATCTGCTTCCAACAGGGCATGCTTAGTTTCCACCATGTGTTTTTGCCAAGACCAAGCATCCTTGTATGGTACGAGTTCATCATATAAATCATAGTAATCACATCTGCATAATAAGGACTGATCTTAGTTTTGATTTAGGAAGAAACACATCAATACTATAAGAAAGAATAAAAAGGAAGATCCAATGATACTGGCCATCTTCATGGTGTGAATATAGATCACAAACACGAATGGCAGTTATTGTCTCAACTTCTGACATGTGTTTTTGCCAAGACCAGGCATCCTTGTATGGTATGAGTTCATTAAATAAATCATAGTTATCACATCTGCATACTAAGGACTGACCTTAGTTTGGTTTAGGAAGAAAGCACATCAATAATGCAAGAAAGAATAAAAAGGAAGATCGAATGATACAACAATTAAGCCAAAACGCCATCTTGAAGGTGTGAATATAGATCACAAACATGAAAGGCAGTTACAGTCTCTGTCTCAAGGACACTGTTAACCCTTATGCTACATGAGGGTTAACTTACACATTTTATCACATGACAGATAGTTACGGATGATATCGATGGATGATTGATCAAACCCAAGGGCACTATTATGGATGTGCACACCATCCCTAGCACTTCCCTTATGGCTCATTCCAACCACCATCTTAGCAGTGGGTGTGCAGAATTCAGGAGAGAGTGACTGCTTACACATGACTAGGTGAGGTGATGTAGTCAAACATTGTTGGTGGTACATGATGCCAGTTACCCACCAAAAGTGGGTGACCCTATTTCATTATCTTCCCTCTTTGGGTCCACATTTGTTAAATTTAGATAACCATGGTATGTTCTATGCTTAATGCGGTTTACTTCAATCTTTCTTATAGGCCCAATTCAGATTAGCAATCACATAAACATGAAAGTAAAACGCTGATAGAACATAATAATAGATCAACAGAAGACAAACCAAATAATATATCAAAATTTGTAATTCTTCTTGTCTGGCAAATATAGAGAAAAATGTTTGTTGCAGCAGTCAGGATGCCCTAGCCAGCAAAGACTTTTGTTGGTCAAACCAGCTCTTCCAACATACAAGATCAGCCTTCCTCAAGTGTTACACACATCTCAAAAGACATCTCCCAAAACAGTCAACACAAGTCAACAAAAGGATCCCTCATCCAGATTTCCGACATCCATATTTCTAGAATCGCATCCATTTCTGACATCCAGATTTTCGGCATCGCATCCATTTCCCTCTCCTATTTAAATGCATCAGTGAGGGTGTGTGACACATCTATTGGGCTTGTGAGCCTCCATTACAATTCTGGCCGACCTTGACAATTTTCACATATGTGAAAAATAAATTCAAAATATAAGTTCTGCTCATCCAAACAAGATGATCTTTAGATCAATCTTGCACCTCTCCGAAAGAGGAATCCAACAAAAATATCATCATCATCATATGAGCAATGCAACATGGAGTTTGGACCTAGTTGCCCAAAATTAACACTCCCCCTCAACTAGGGAGAACTCCATCTGTCCACCTGTGCCATCCTGTCATCCAGTACAATAATGTACTAACATATATCATCATGCACTCCTACGTCATCCTGCTGTAACATGCTTTGTTGGCTCTTCTTCGCACAACGAAAGTCAAGGACATCACACTCTGCTGACTCGAAGTCAGCTTAGAGGTTAAAACCTCAATCGGACTCAAGAGAGTCACATACTAACCTGAAGTTAGTTTACTGATCCGAAGTCACTTTAGAGGTAAGAACCTCATCCAGACTTGATCCCAGATCAAGTGGTTGGACACATCCCATCCTAGACATAGAGAGTACGACAATCCCCAATGCGTCCATCGATCATGCTATCGGTCTCTATCCCCATTTCCCAACTCATTGGCCAAATGAGAGGTACTTCCCATGAGTCCCAGACTCCATGGGTAGGATGCATGTGGGGCATAGATCAAAGAGAGGGTGAACCAGATCAATATCATAACGGTGGGGAAGAAGTACACCAACAAGGTAAGGCGAACCTCGCCCTGTGGTTGCTTATAGCTCCAAGAAGTTATCCCCAAGCCCCCTAGAGCTCCTAGAGCTCATAGTCCAACTCAAGCGGCACCCTCAGGATAGGGTCTATCCACGATACCAAGCTTCTCACGGAAGGTTAAGAATTTTACCTTCCCCGAGGGCTTCATGAGAATATATGTGACCTGCTCATCAGTCCAAATGTCATGGAGCCTTACGGCGCCTCGTTGTACCATGTCCCGGACAAAGTGGTACCTAATATCAATATGCTTTGATCGGTCATGGAACACGAGATTCTCAGAAAGAAGAATCCCACTTTGGTTATCGCAAAGGATAACGGTGGTATCCAGCACATGCCCAAATAGCTCACTAAAGAGCTTTCTCAACCAAATAGCTTCACAAAAAGCCATACTCGCTGCAATGTATATCGATCCTCAGCGATGCTCAAAGCAACCGATTTCTGCTTCCTGCTCATCCAAGATATCAAAGCAGAACCCAAGGTGAAACAAAATCCAGATGTCCTCTTACAATCCACCACACTGCCGGTACAATCAGGATCGATATATCCATGGAGCCTCATACTCCCAGCAGTCTATCTCAGCCCATGAGTGATTGTGCCTCGAAGATATCTCAATAGATTCTTGGCATCAATCCAGTGAATGTGATGAGGCTCGACCATATATTGACTCAATGTGTTCACTACAAAACATATGCTCGGACGTGAGTTCACTAAGAACATCAAGGCCCCCACGAGTTGACAATACTCGATGGTTTCCCAACTCGGGCCCAGCAGCACTTACACACAACTTCTTAAAGTTGAGTTCCATCGGAGTAGTCACGAACTTGCAATTCACCATTCCAAATCTCTCCAGCAGCTTCACAACATATTTTCCTTGACAAAGGAAAATCTCACTTTGATTTTTCCAGACCTCCAAGCCTAGGAAATAGTGCATCAATCCTAGGTCCTTCATCTCGAACCCGAAAGCTAGCTCCCTCTTACATTGATGAATAAGAGCGTTAGCACCTGTCAAGAAGAGATCGTCCACATAGAGAACTAGAATGAGAGGCTTGTCAATATCAACCTTAAAATAAAGGTTTGGATCAGCATCAATTCGAGAAAAGCCCGACTTCATCAAGTAGCCATCGATCCTCTCATACCAAGCCTTGGGGGCTTGCTTCAACCCATAGAGGGATTTCTTCAACCTGCATACATATGTGTCTTTATCTTGGACATTGAACCCCAGAGGTTGTTCGACATAGACCTCTTCCTTGATTGAACCATGTAAAAAAACAGTCTTCCCATCCATCTGATAGAGACTCCATCTTTGCATTGCCGCAAGGGCAATGATTGATCGGATGGTGGTATAACGGGCAATAGGTGCAAATATATCATCATAATCTATGCCCTCCTTTTGAGAGAAGCCTCGGGCAACAAATCTTGCCTTGTACTTTTCAGCACTTCCATCAACTCCATGCTTGATCTTGTAGAGCCATTTCGAGGTGACAACAGGTTTGTCCTTCAATCTAGGAACCACATCCCAGACATCATTCTTCATGATCAATTCATATTCCTCGTCCATAGCATCCTTCCAAACTTGATGCTTTACGGCTTCTTCAAAAGTTCCAAGCTCATATTGTACAATAGTACTCATGGCTGCTAGGTTCCCTTGGTACATATTCAGCACCTTACTTTCTCAGACTGTTCCCCTTGGAGCAATATGTCTCTCGGCATCTTCGAGAGTGTCTCTTAGCAATGAAGGTCTTCTTTTATTTGAAGGTGGATCTATAGGATCCATTGGACTTTCAACATCGGCCATCGATCCTTCCTGCCTTCCTGCGTCTTCTTCTTCTTTGTCTTCCTTTGAGATAGGAAGATGTCTAACCTTCCTAAAGGCAGCATCTTCATTGAAGGTGACATCATGGCATATCTCCACTTCTCTTTGGCCAAGAACATAGATTCTATATGCCTTCGAGGTTTCACTATAGCCCACAAACATTCCCTTCTTCTCAGAAGCATCCAACTTGCTTCTCTTGTCTTTCAGCACATGAAAATAAACGAGACTTCCAAAAACTCTAAAATGAGAGACATCGGTCTTCTTACCAGAGAAGACTTTTTCGGGAATTTTGGATTCCAATGCGGAATGTGGACATCTATTTTGAACATACATAGCAGTGTTGGCAGCTTCTTCAAATAGGAACTTCGGAAGACCTTGGTCATAAAGCATGGCACGGGCAGCTTCCAAAATGGTTCTATTCTTCCTTTCAGCAACACCATTTTGTTCGGGTGTATACAAAGTGGTGGTCTCCCTCTTAATGCCAACTTCCCTGCAATAGTCATTGAATTCATTCGACTCATACTTTGTTCCATTATCGGTCCTCAAAATTTTGATCTTCTTCCCTGTTTGATTTTGTATCAAGGCCTTGAAGGTACAAAACCACTTTAATGCTTCATCCTTCTTCTTCAAAAAGTATATCCAAGTCTTCCAAGAAAAGTCATCTATAAAGGTGAGATAATATAAGCATCCTCCCAAGGATGTTACGGGCAGCATACCAGATAGAATAGAATGTATCAATTGAAAAATATCAGATGTCTTCGTGACACTTGAGGGGATGGACCCCTTGTATGCTTTCCTTCGGCACAACCCTGACATACACCTTCATGATCATCTTTTAAATCATGCATCCATGTCACCACCTTCCTTGATTCTGGAAGGGCTTTGTAATGAAGGTGTGCAAACCTCTGGTGCCATAGCTTGGATTGAAGGGTTGTGTCACATGTCATGGCCCCCAGCGGACTTCCTCCAACCTAATAGAGTGTATCAACCCTGACAGACATCAGCAGCACAGAGGATGCTTCAAGGTCAGAGCATTATGCAGCACGCGTATTGTTAGAGCACTTTCCTCGATATGAGAGAGTGTTGATTTTTGGTAGCATCAAAAGTGCTCTAAGCCCCAAATTTTGTGGAGAGGCTTAGACACTAGTATTCCAAAGAACACAGAAGTTGTTTGTGAAAATTCCACTCGGTTCATTTTTATTGTAAAAATTAATTATTTTAATGGGGCCCTAAGTCTAACTTAGGGAAAAAAAATAATTAAAAGGTATTAATAAAACAGAGTGAGAATGATCTTGAAAGTGAAGATCAAGTCATGTTATAATATTAGCCGTTGATTAGAGATCTAATCTCGGTCATTGATTTCTCAACGAGAAGACTATAAACGAAGGCTTGAGGGTCATTTGAAAAGACACACCTAGTGAATCTAGTGATCGAATTCTCCTAACGGAGCAAGTGCTCGGACGAAGATCAGATCTAAGAGATTCCAGAGCAAAGAGGGGCAAAGTAACTTCCAAAGAAAAAGATTTTCTCAGTCGGAAAATCATCAACAGAGAGAGGCAGAGAGACGTCCAGCATAACTAGCGCAGATCCATGCAGGGCTATGCAGGGGTTGTGCAGTGGCTGAGAGGGTTTCCAAGATTTAGCTGTCGGATCAAATCCAAGAGCCGAGAGCCGGGGTGTAAGACCGGGAGGCCAAGATCTGAGACTCCGAGAGTCAGATCGATCTTTTGTTGGGGTGACGCAGTGCTTAGAGGAGGTGACACAGGGCCTACACAGAGGCTGCACAGAGACCCCCAGGGGCAGCTCTTCCAGTGTCTGGATCAGCCAGATTTTCCAGTGATTGAGTGAAGTAAAACTCGCAATTCTTTCTGCCAATATTTCTCTCTCTGTAATTGAATAACCCTTGAGATATTCAGTGATGTATTCAGAAATTGCTACTGCTTAATAATACAAACTCTCAGATTTGCTGCACCGGTTTTCCCGCATTGGGTTTTTCGGGGGACTTAGTCCAAAATAAAAGTGTCCTATGTGTGATTGATTTCTTGCTCAGTTTCCTTGTTTCGGAATCATATTTAATTAAGTGTAGGCTGCTTCAGTAGTTTACTTCAATAATTCATGATGCATTCTGAATTAATTCTGTAAATGTAATTTACATAATAGGAGAAGTAAACTCAAATAGTTGCAGTAGGATTCCTAAGATTTGTCAAATCTAGGAATTTTCACATTTTTCCCTGGTTATTAAACCTAAATTCTCTGTCTTATCTTGTTCTTGGTTGTCTTCAATTGTGCATTTGGTTTATGTTCTATCTACAACTGCTTAACTAATATTGTAGCAAAAAAATGTTTTGGAATAAGTAATTGCTACAACATAGAACATCACAATTTTAACATGGTATTAGAGCTTTGGTGAAAACAAGCTCAAGAAGATAAGAGTTGTCATCCTTTTATTTTCTGCTGAAATATCACTTGTTGCTCCTTTTATTTACTGCTAAATTATCACTTGCTACTCCTCGCTGTTGAAATCTGTTTGAATAGATCAAAATGTTTTTTTCTTACTTCAAGAATGAAGAGAAATTGAATGATCGTTTGAATTTTGGTCCATGGAAGGCAAGATTGGATCTTACTCTTGAGGAACATGATGTATTGGAATATGTTGAAGGTGGGGTAGCAGAACCACCATGAAATTTAAATGTTATTATCAAGGCTAGATACAAGAAAGGAAAAGTCAAGGCTAAAAAGAATATCGTTGATTCTCTTGGAGACCATCTCATCACCTATGTCTCCAAAGTGAAGAAATCTAAGGAAATGTATGACAAGTTAATTCGAATCTATTGAATAAACAACTTGAATCAAATCTTTGCTTTGAAGAATCAACTCAAGGACATTAAGATGAACAAAGGACATACCATTCAAGAATACTTCATGAGGATATCAAAAATCAAAGATCAGTTGTCAACCGCTAGTGAAATTGTATCTGACAAAGAGTTGGTGTTGATTACACTTGGAGGTCTATCTCCTACTTGGGAGACTTCTATTACTACTATCAACAAGAATGATAAGTTTCCCGCATTTGATGAGCTCCTGGGAAAGTGCAGTCAAAAAGAAGCTAGAATGATTTCTAGAGGAAGAATTCCCAAGCATGAAGAGGGAGAACCTACTTCCTTTGTTGTCCAAGGCAAGAAGCAGAAAGGAAGAAGAGGTCATCATTTTTCAAGAAAGCTTGCTCCCAGATCCAACAGTTCCTATAAATGGTATAGGGACTTATCAAAAGTTCAATGCTACAACTGCCATAAGCATGGCCATTATGCCCATGATTGTCCTGAAAACAGAAGAGCACCAAGATCCCACTTCAACAATCGTAGCAACAACTTCAGATCTGATTATAGAAGAAGAAGAGAAGCTCTTGTTGTTCGTAAAGAAAGCCACCATTCTTCCAAGACTTCAAGGAACCCAAGGTATGATAATAATGTAGTTGAGATATAGTCAGAGTACTTTCTTATTTGTGCTCTTTCTAGTTCCTCTCTTGCAGATTCTTGTGATAGGTGGTTGATTGATAGTGGTGTTTCAAGGAACTTTACTGATTATAAAGAAGTTCTCTCAAATCTGGTTGAGAAGGAGACGGATCTAAAAATCATACTTGAAGATAACTCTACATATCATATAAAGGGATATGGTTCTGTTTCTTTTCATTTGGATGAAGGTAAAACTATTTATCTTAAAGAAGTATTGTATGTTCCTGGTTTGAAAAAAAATCTTGTATCTATATCTACTTTAAAATGATGAAGGAATGAAAGTTGCTTTCATAAATGGAAAAGTTCTCACTTGGCCAATGAGATCTAGCATGAGAGATGCCTTCCCTCTGGGATCAAGGTCTGAAGGTCTCTATAAAGTCAATGGAAGACTAATGCATTTGCTAATTCATAACAGTAATCATCAATGTGGACTTTGGTACTGAAGGTTCACTCATCTGCACTATAAAGCATTGCCCCATGTGAGAAAGATGGTTTCCAAAATGTTGGAGAATAGATTGGATCATGATGGAGTTGAAAGCATGTAAAGGGACCATTCCCTTCAAGCAAAAGAAAAACCAATCAGGTACTTCATCTTGTACATTTTGATTTATGTGGCCCTTTGTCTGTAACTTCTCTTGGTGGCTACTTGTATTATATAATCTTTGTGGATGATTTTTCTCACAAAACTTGGAACTTTTTTTTTCAAAAAAATAGTCAAGTGTTAAACATGTTCAAAGACTTTAAAGCTCTAGTAGAAAAACAAACTCGAAAGCATATCAAAATCTTCAGATCTGAGAACAGAGGAGAGTTCACTTCAAATTATTTCATTGACTTCTGCAAAGAAGCTAGAATCAAGAAAGAGACCACAATACCATATAACCCAGAACAAAATGGTGTAGTCGAAAGAAAGAACAGAACCATCATGGAAGCAATCAAAGCTATGTCGTATGATCAAAAGCTACCAAAGTTTCTTTGGGAAGAACCTACTAACACTGTCGTTTATGCCCAAAATAGATCTCCACGTCGAGCCTTAAACAACAAGAATCCTGAAGAAGTCTTCACTGGTGAAAATCCTGAAGTTGGGCACTTGAGGACCTTTGGCTGCCCTATCTACTTTCATGTGCCAAAGGAAAAGAGGACCAAGGTGGAAGGTTTAGGTAAGAAAGGTATGTTTTTTGGTTATTGTAAAAATTCTAAAGCTTACAGAATATACATGTCTGGTCAAAGAACTGTAGATTTTAGCAGGGATGTAACATTTGACGAAGATGCAACTCTTGGAAAAGCAAGAGACACTCCTCTTGCTAATGTTGAAAGTCAGGATGATGTCTTGGATGCTCAAGAAGATCCTGAGCCTAAACTTGATCTTGTTGATGGACCCATGGAGCCTATGGACCCCTTGGATCCTCCTCCAAGTGATCCTCCTGCTAGAAAGAAGCCATTATGGCTTTGTGACACTCTACAGAATGTTGATAGGCACATTGGCCACAAAGGAACTTTCAGAGAAAGCAAGAAACGTTGTCGGTTCCAGGGATACGTTGTAGCCATGAGCAACATTGTTCAAGCTGAACCATGCACCTTTGAAGAAACAGTGAAAGATTAAGTATGAAAAGATGCAATCGTTGAAGAATACGAGTCCATCATACGTAATGATGTATGGGAAGTAGTTCCAAGACCCAAAGATAAGTTTTTTGTGACTTCCAAATGGTTATATAAAATCAAACATGGTGTGGATGGCAGTATTAAAAAATATAAAGCTAGATTTGTGGCTAGAGGATTCTCTCGGAAAGAGGGGGAAGACCATGATGATATTTTTGCACATGTTGTTCTATATACTACCATCTGATCCATTGTGGCTCTAGACGCTAGCCAGGGATGGACTCTTCACCAAATGGATGTGAAAATTGCTTTTTTGCATGGCTTCCTCAAGGAAGAAGTATTTGTGGAGCAACCACAAGGCTTTGAAGTGCATGACGGGAAAACTCATGTCTAGACAGAAGAAAGCTCTCTATGGATTGAAGCAAGCCTCAAGAGCTTGGTATGCTCGCATTGATAACTTCTTAATGGAGCTTGGTTTTACTAGAAGCAATATTGATCGAAATCTCTACTTCAAGATGGTCCAAGGTATGCCTTCGATTTTGGTATTATATGTTGATGACTTATTCTTGACTGGTGGAGAACCTCTTATTCTCCAATGTAAGAGGGAGTTGGCTTCTGAATTTGAAATGAAAGATCTTCATTTGATGCACTACTTTTTGGGCCCAGCGACCTGGTGAGAATTTCCTTTCTCAAGGAAAATATGTTGTCAAGCTTCTGGAAAGATTTGGTATGACAGAATGTAAGTCCATGAACACACCAATGGAAATGAATTTCAAAAAGTTATGTGGTGAAGCTACAAGACCTAATTTGGCTAATCCTTTCGAGTATCAACAACTAATTGGAGCACTAAAGTTCTTAGTGAACACTAGACCAGACATATGTTTTACAATCAATACTCTGAGCAAATATATGATTAAACCATGCACATTGAATTGTTGCAAAGCATGTGTTAAGATACCTACATGGTACCATCAATCTTGGATTGAGATATACTGCTGGAGATGTGAGATTAAATGGGTACTCTGATTTTGATTGGGTTAGTAACTCCGCTGACAGAAAGAGCACATCTAGATGTTGCTTATATATGTCATGATATCTTTGATGAGCAGAAAACATATGTTTGTAACCCTTGGCAGGTTGAAGCCGAGTATGTTGCTGCTAGCCTGCCTAACTATGAGGTAGTATGGATGAGGAAGCTCTTTGGAGAGTTGTTTGAGCATGTGCTAGATACGACAGTAATATACTGTGACAATAAGAGTGGGATTTGTCTTGCAGAAAATATCGTGTTCCATGACAAGTCCAAGCACATTGAGATCAAATATCAATATATCTAGAATATGGTGCAGAGAGGAGCAATAAGACTCCATAATATTGCAATTGATGATCAGATAGCTGACATACTTACCAAGCCTTTGCCGAAAGGGAAGTTCTTGGTATTCAAAGAGAAGCTTGGGCTGACAAATGTGATGCTTCCTGGTGGGGGCAGTCATGGATGATTGAGAACACTAAGCTAAGCTCTTCCCTCTTGTTTGAGCTCGTAAGTTGGGAATGGAGCCAGGAGAGCTCATGGGGTTGACAAAACTCTTGACTGTAGGTTGTGCGTGATCCTTGTCTTGTGTTGACAAGTGGTAATCCTGCCTACCATCAATTTTGGGAGTTACCAAGAGTATGTCCCAGTATGCATCCTACCCACAAGTTGGGCTTGTTGGGAGTACCACCCATCTGACTAATGGGTGTGAAAAATATTGGTTGTGCGTGAACCTTAACAAGTGGTAATCCCCCCAAGAAGTGGTGAGACTTGGTTGTGCGTGATCCTTGTGTGTGGAGCTTGTGAAAGGTATGTTTTTTGGTTATTATGAAAATTCTAAAGCTTACAGAATATACATGTCTGGTCAAAGAACTATAGATTTTAGCAGGGATGTAACATTTGACAAAGATGCAACTCTTAGAAAAGCAAGAGACACTCCTCCTCTTGCTAATGTTGAAAGTCAGGATGGTGTCTTGGATGCTCAAGAAGATCCCGAGCCTAAACCTGATATTGTTGATGGACCCATGGAGCCTATGGACCCCTTGGATCCTCCTCCAAGTGATCCTCCTGCTAGAAAGAGGCCATTATGGCTTTGTGACACTCTACAAACTGTTGATAGGCACACTGGCCACAAAGGAACCTTCAGAGAAAGCAAGAAACCTTGTTGGTTCCAGGGATACGTTGTAGCCATGAGCAACATTATTCAAGCTGAACCATGCAATTTTGAAGCAGCAGTGAAAGATTAAGTATGGAAAGATGCAATCGCTGAAGAATATGAGTCCATCATACGTAATGATGTATGGGAAGTAGTTCCAAGACCCAAAGATAAGTTTTTTGTGACTTCCAAATGGTTATATAAAATCAAACATGGTGTGGATGGCAGTATTGAAAAATATAAAGCTAGATTTGTGGCTAGAGGATTCTCTCGGAAAGAGGGAGAAGACCATGATGATATTTTTGCACATGTTGTTCTATATACTATAATCCGATCCATTGTGGCTCTAGATGCTAGCTAGGGATGGACTCTTCACCAAATGGATGTGAAAATTGCTTTTTTGCATGGCTTCCTCAAGGAAGAAGTATTTGTGGAGCAACCACAAGGCTTTGAAGTGCATGACAAGAAAACTCATGTGTAGACAGAAGAAAGCTCTTTATGGATTGAAGCAAGCCCCAAGAGCTTGGTATGCTCGGATTGATAACTTCTCAATGGAGCTTGGTTTTACTAGAAGCAATATTGATCGAAATCTCTACTTCAAGATGGTCCAAGGTATGCCTTAGATTTTGGTATTATATGTTGATGACTTATTCTTGACTGGTGGAGAACCTCTTATTCTCCAATGTAAGAGGGAGTTGGATTCTGAATTTGAAATGAAAGATCTTCATTTGATCCACTACTTTTTGGGCCCAGCGACCTGGTGAGAATTTCCTTTCTCAAGGAAAATATGTTGTCAAGCTTCTGGAAATATTTGGAATGACAGAATGTAAGTCCATGAACACACCAATGGAAATGAATTTCAAAAAGTTATGTGGTGAAGCTACAAGACCTAATTTGGCTAATCCTTTCGAGTATCAACAACTGATTGGAGCACTAACATTCTTAGTGAACACTAGACTAGACATATGTTTTACAATCAATACTCTGAGCCAATATATGATTAAACCATCACATGCACACAGAATTGTTGCAAAGCATGTGTTAAGATACCTACATGGTACCATCAATCTTGGATTGAGATATACTGCTGGAGATGTGAGATTAAATGGGTACTCTGATGTTGATTGGGTTATAATTCTGTTTATAAAAGAGCACATTCTTATGTTAATGATATGCTTATATTCCTTGATGTTTAAAACATATGCTTGTAACTCCTTATGGTTGAGGCAGACATAGAAGTCACACATGCCTAACTAGTGATGTGGTGTATTTATGCCTTTAAAGAGTTGTTTGAGTAACAGCAGACACACAATACACCATACAGAGTACCTGCCTTACATTTGTTCTGCGTATTATGTCCAAGCACATTTAGACCAAATATCACTATATTCAGAATATGGTGTTAGAGGAGCAATAAGACTTCAATATTGCAACTGTGAATGTGTTGAATACATACTACCAAATTTTGTTTCATATAGAGTTTGAGAATATTCAAAGAGAGCTATGTGTCGACGAATGATGTTTGTGGGCACCATGGATGATTAAGAACACTAAGCTAAGCTCTTCCCTCTTGTTTTAGCTCCTAAGTTGGGAATGGAGCCAGGAGAGCTCATGGGGTTGAGGGAACTCTTGACTGTAGGTTGTGCGTGATCCTTGTCTTGTGTTGACAAGTGGTAATCCTGCCTACCATCAAGTTTGGGACTTACCAAGAGTATGTCCCAGTATGCATCCTACCCACAAGTTGGGCATGTTGGGAGTACCACCCATCTGGCTAATGGGTGTGAAAATATTGGTTGTGCGCGATCCTTAACAAGTGGTAATCCCCCCAAGCAGAGGTGAGACTTGGTTGTGCGTGATCCTTGTCAAGTGGTAATCCACCTAAGCAAAGATGAGACTTGGTTGTGCGCAATCCCTGTCATGTGTTGACAAGTGGTAATCTCCCCAAAGTATGTGGATGCAGGTGTTCGACCACTTGACTCTTATGGTAAAGGTTGGTTGAGCATGATCCTTGTCATGTGTTGACAAGTGGTAATCCCCCCATGCAGAGGTGAGACTTGGTTATGCGCGATCCATTAGAGAAATTTTGAGGTCTAAAATGGGCCTCCTAAGGAATATTATAAAATAATAGTGGAAATAATAAAATAAGATTAGATTACTTCATCAATTTCATAAATAAATAAAAATTAAAATTAGACAAAATAAAAAATAAATATAAAAAAATAAAAAATATAACAAAAAAAAAAAAAACAAACAAAAACCTACTTTTTCAACTTGTATTTTCAACTTATCTCCTTGGATACAAAGTTTAATTATGCATCCAACGAGTGCTCCCGCTCGAAATTTGAGTAAAATCATAAGGACATAGTTGAAAATACGAGTTGAAAAAGTAATTGGTTTATCTTTTTTATTTTTTATCTTTTTACCTTTCTACTCCAAAAATGGTGAATCAACCCCCATGATTGACATCATCATATTGAATTCTCTTGGTTCATATAAAGTTGATTTTTGTTGCAAATTTTTGTTGCAAATTTTTGTTTTGAGGCCCATTTTCTACCTCAAAATTTCTCTAATGCTTGTCATGTGTTGACAAGTGGTAATACCGCCAAACTTGTATCAAGATGGGAAGATCAGTGGATATAGGGTGATAGATGAATCTCCCCTATGATGATTCTTCTTCAGTAGATTGTGACATCATTGTTCCAAAGCAGATATCATTGGAGATGAACATAGAAAGCAGAGATCTTTGTTACAGAAAGAAATTCCTCCCTAGCTGAGAGGGAGTGTTGAAAATTGGCAACTCACGGATGGATTTCCTTAAATAAAATCATTTTTGACAATTCTAGAGTGACTTTCTAAAATTAGAAATTCATGTTTAGCATCTCAAGCACGACTTGCCAAAAATAGTAAATCACCTTTGCATCAACTGGTAATCAAGTATAGATGTTGGACAATCACTTAACGCATCATTAATTAATCTTAATAGTTCAATTTTTTACTTAATCATCAATATTATCGTTACCTTTATTACTATCCTTATGATACTATGACATTATTATTGTTAAAAGGAACTTCAAATCACCCTACCTTCATCACTTAATCACTTTGTACCTCTATGTCTCACATAGCACATTGTAATTCTCTCTCTCTCTTAATGGATATGTTTCACTCTCATTAAAGTCTTGTCATAAAAGATTATCTTACGCTTTCATTAATGCAAATGTTACTCTCTCTCTCTCTCACGCACTCATTAAAACATGGCATATTCCTCTTACTCACAATAAAAGCATGTCATAAAAGATTCCTCTTACACCTCCTTAATAGCATGAGTTACAAAGGCATGCGTACCTCCTTAATGGCATGAGTTACAAAGGCATGTATACCTCCCTAAATGGCATATGTAACTCCTCAAGGCATTTGTATTGCTCCTTTATGACTAGCATGAGTTACAAAGGCATGTGTACCTCCTTAATGGCATGAGTTACAAATGCATGTATACCTCCCTAAATGGCATATGTAACTCCTCAAGGCATTTGTATTGCTCCTTTATGACTAGAATTTGTTGCTCCTCCTATATATGTATCTCATATCATCTCATTCTCACTACTTGTGCATTATGAAAGAAGGATTCAAACTTAAGAGAGAGAGAGAGTTGGAGAGACTTGAAGACGATGGTGAGAGAGAGAGACTTGGAAAGTAAGAGCAGAACTTGAAGGTTGGTTCATTGTTTGCATCAGTTGCTGCTACCAGTGATCTTCATGCTACAGCTTGTTCAGATTTGGGTCAACTTCTTCATTCTCTTGATCTCTCATTGTATTTTGTATCTTTGCTGAACAATTGATATGTAATAGAAGAAGAATCTGGTTGGGTTTTCTCCTTGTGGGTTTTTCTGTGATCATTGGACATAAATTCTCTATGTCTTATCTTGTTCTTGGTTGTTCTTGGAATAAGTGATTGTTACAGCATAGAACATCACAATTTTAACATTATTATGATATATAGACACCCCTTTGATGAAGTGCTCCCCTTGTGCACAATTGTTGAGGTTGATTGTACCTTTTAATGGTTAGGTTGAACCTATTTTAATCAGATGGAGTTTACTTGCTAAAGTTCCCTTCTTCATTTGCTTGGTTTCACACTTGTGATTGTGTTGTTGAGTGGTGTATGGTAGTTTTAGCTGGGGCATTTACCTTGATTTGCACACGTGTTGAGGAGCCTTTCTATTATATCACTATTCTTTGCTTGAGATGGGGCTGTCCCTTTTATTCCTTGGAGTGGGTTGAGATTGGATTGACTTGGAATCTGGTTCATGGCATTATTTAGTGGATCGTTGACTTATCATCACCTTGCAGATCATGTGTGCCATTATTAGGAAGTCATATGCAGTTCTCGACGGGTGCCTTATTATATATTTTTGTCACATGTGTGGAGCCTTTCTCTTGGAGGGGGGTACCTCTCTTGGTCTAATTTATTGTTTATGTAGAGACGTGTTAGAGGGCACACCTATTGGAGGAACACTTTATCATTTTCTTGCATCTTGACAGATTCAACCTACCTATTTTGAGGACAATGGAGCCTTACACTTTCTATTGTTATTTTTGGAGAAGTGTCCCACCTTCTTGAGCTCTGATGCATAGAGATCTAGCCATGCCACATCTGTACATGTGGCATGACCACACATATTTTATTAGTTGTTTGACTTGTCCTCTCAAGATAGTTGAGTGATAATGTTATTTTATGCTTTCCTAGAATGAATCTAAGGTTTTGACAGGGATATTATTATTTTATTGTGGAGGTTGTTGAGGCAACTCTATATAATCAAGGCTCCTACTGTAATCGTTGTTGACATTTTGGCGAAACACCAGGGACATTTGAATGGTATTTTATTGCAGCTTTGGGCACTTGTTTTGGAATCCTATTGTTGAAGACCAATGGTTGATTTCTTGCATCAAGTTTGTTAATCAAAGGCTGGAAATAAATGGTAATGTTGTTCCATCTAAAACTGTGTAAGTGTGATTGATTCTCCCCTAATTTGTTTGAATCTAAGTGCTGGAAATGTATTCATATGCCTAATTTCTTAATTAAGGTTTGGAATGGATGCATAACTTTATGATAGACAAACCGTCTGTTACAAATTAAGCGGTTTTTCCTAATTTGAATTCCTCTCAAGATAAATTTGATTTAGTGAGCAACTGTTGAAAATATTAGTGAGAGAAGGGTTCCTTGATTTGTGCCTTAATCATAGGAGCCAAAACGTGTTTCTTCTTGTGCATGCTTGAGTTCCTAAAATTTGTCCCTGAAAATTAGGACGAGTTAGGATGTAGTTAACTGATATGTTGAAATTGAAAGTCAAGTTTTTGATCTTCTAGTGTGAGTTGATTGAGGAAAAACACAAGTGATTTGAGTTTCAAGTGGTTGACTTGAAATAGGACGAGTTGCATGAGCAGCTAACTCATGCTAACTCAATCAATCACAAAATCATTCCTTAATTAGAAAACTCGCAACCATTCGAATTGCCATTAAAAGGAGGAACGAAGGCACAAGTTTAACCATTCTTTTGGTGAGCACAAGTTGGTGAGACCAAGCGATAGGAAGCATGAGTTTGTGTGTGGAGCTTGTGAGAGGAAGAGTGTGCAACAGAAGCTTGTGCATAGGTTGGTAGAGGGCAGAAGAGATCAACAGGCTTGCAAATGTTTCATGCTTTAGATCAAGCAGAAAAGACAAGTGTTTCTTTCATATTGAAACAACTGTATTTTGTAAACATCAATTGCTCAGTTTTTGCTATCAATAAAATTCTCATCAAGCAGAGTGTTTTCCCAGTTGGGTTCCCTAGAAAAACAATGTTTTTTTGTGTTTGTTTTTGTTCCTATTCTGCTACAAATTTTCATCGAGAAATTATGCATTTGTATGAAAAGAAAGTGTCTTTCAGATTGTTCATATTAGCATATCAGAATTTTGTGGATTTTCTACATGGTATCAGAGCTCGGATCAGAATAAAGATAGCACATCCAAAGTGCAAAACACATCAAGGAAGATCTCTGAAGTGGTTCCAGACTTGAAAGACTCCAGTGAAGGTGAAAAGGAGCAAGGGTTGCACATTTTCTAGACTGTTTGGAGGGTCGAGTTGCATGGGCAGGAGGTCAAGGTTATAGGAGGGAGATCTGGGCTGATCTTGTGCAATAACAAGAAGTGTTTTGTCTTTTGTTCAGGCCGCATATATTCTATGTAATTGCAGAGGTGAACAGAGGGTGGTCTTCTCTTTGGTAACAGATGCGAAACATCTGCTATGCCCTAATTGCAAAACCGCAGAGCTGTAGGTATTTTTTAGAGGACCCAAAGCTCTAAACAGGAGTGTTGGAAGTGATAGAAGGGACAACGAGTTAGGGAGGACAGTTGGGAAAGACAATCGTCATCATTTGGAGCAGATTTAGGGTTGTTGTTGTGCGCTAACCAGAGCTCAGAAAAAGTGCACAATTGCCAACAACAAAGGGAGCAGAAATAAGGTATGTGTGTCTCCTTTTGTTGATGTTGTTCTGCTAGTAGATAGAGTCTAGTTGGACAGTTTTGGTGGCATCTTGTATAGGTGGAGGGTTGTTATTAGGTGCCTAATTGTGGCCAGAAATAAAATATTGTCAAGGACAATAAGAGTGCTAGCAGTGGCAGAAAAATTCAAGCCCAAAAGATTGCAGACTTTGACGGACTAAAGGAGCAGTGAGATAGCCAACCTCCAAAGGCTTAATTACAGTCTTTTGTAAAGGATTACAAGTTGTTAGTGGGCAAGTTTTAGAGAGCTCTCAAGGGAAGCGAGATGGCTTACCAAGGGTTGAGAGCAGATCACTGTCTAGAGGGAGCATCGAACTTCATTACTTGCAAAGGGAGGATTATGATAGTGTTGGAAGATAATGGTGTGGGAGAATTTCTGAAGCAGGTTATCCCACCACCACAAGATGCCCAACAATTGGCCTAGCGTAATAAGAATGATATCAAGGAAAAGAGGATCATTCTAGAAGGGGTTAAAGATCATATAGTGCCTCATATCCATGAGAAGAGGGCAACGTTTGAGATGTACGATACAATCCTGAAGTTGTATCAAAGTGCCAGTGATACCAGGAAGCTTGCTATTAAGGAGAAGTTGAGGAGTATCTGAATGAGTAAGGATGAGTGCGTAAGAGAGAGAGATTTCTTCTTTCTCTTGATTATTATTGTGATCTTATAATCAAACAACTACCAAACTATGAATATCAACGAGACAAGAAGACACAAAATGTAGGCTACTAGCCAAAGCCAATATCTCTCCTCTTGAGAGGAAAACCCACAAGAATTCTTCTCTTCTTATAGAATCTTCAAATAACGAATTCCAAGACCTAAGACCCTTGACAAAGACCCCTTCAAGACCAAGTCAAACTTCTCCTTGATGAACTTGCTTCTCAAAAAATCAACCCAAGTCAAACTTGCTTCAATTCTTCAGATTTCGGCCTCACTTCAGATTATTGACTTCTGCTTCAAGTTTGGACTTTTCGGCCCTCCTGCAATCTCTGAAGTTTCGCACGTGTGACTCATTTTTGGGTAGATTTGAGTCCTCTCCTTCGCTAAATTTGCTCTTCTTCCTTTGTAACTCGACTTGCAAATTTGATCCCAAACTTCGGCTTCCCTTTGGCAAGTCTACAATTCAACCTCGCTGCAATAATATGATGCCCTAATCCTTTTCGCACATGTGAGAAATTCAACCCTAAAGCAGTCCTCCAAAACCTCGATTTATCTTCACTCTTGTTCTCCTCTTCTTCGCTGGCTAAAAGGCTTATTTTTCCCTTGTGATTGAACTTGTTTCTTGGTTGATCAAATTTGTTCTCCAAATGAGGTTGATGGCACACTTATATATACCCTTCATGTAGCTCGAACACCCTTACTGAGGTTGACTTTTCTTTGCTTGTAGGTTGACTTCTTGTTTGCTTGGTTGACTTGATCTTGGAGGGTCTTTAGAGATGACTTTGAATCAATTAAATTCTTTTGACTTGATACATGATGCCCAATAGGGTCTTTAGATATGACTTTGACTCAATTAAATGCTTTTGACTTGATACATGATGCCCAATAGGGTCTTTACATCAAATACATGAAATCATGATTACATAAGACATTATGAAGACCAAACCTAGTTACATTTCCAACACTCCCTCTTAACTAAGGAGGTATTCATAATACATACAAGGTACTTGGACATTCTCATACTGAAGACTTCTCATAAGAAGAGTCGGATTGGTATGCCAACTCATAATTTATCTTCTCAGCTTATATCAGTGCATCTCATCATATCAACCAACATTGTCACATAACAAGGCCTTGACTAACAACTCTACCTGTCCACAAGATTAGAGCACAATGCCGGGGAGACAAATGATTTATACACACCTTCATCATTGTTTCTCAAGGCACAAACCCCATCCGAATGTTCACAAGGTATGTCCTTCTAGGACCATTCCCATCTTGGATTTACACATCCTCATAAAATTTCCTCTTCGATTACTCTTACCTATTGGATGCCCTACCTCATCCTCAAAGAGTATCGGAATACAGATGCTTACCCAATCCTACATTCTTTCTTCGTGACATGAAGACAAGAATGATGCGTCTATCTCTCCCCCTCAACTAGGGACGTCTATTCATTCCTATAGAAGGAATATACCCAAGCTCCCTCTTAACTAGGGATTTGTTTCCAACGAAAGCTATCTGCTCTACAGTGGAGATCATGGTACCATCAGTTGCTTGTATGGCTCCTCCTTATGCATCATGTGATGGATGAACTTCAACTTCTTCATCATGGAGTCAACTTCTTCCAAAACTCCTTCGTAGGGCATCGACCATCTTCTATATCACTATCTCTTCAACGAAACATAGCGTTGAACCAACAATCATGTCATCATTTTCATCAAAAAGTGATCTTCTTGACATCATCTAGCTATCCTTTATACAACTACCTCTTCCAAGTCATGTTTCTTTCAGGATCTTCAATCCATTCTTAGTTGTAGATGAAATTCTACAACCCTCTTTTGGTAACCCTGTCGCAATCCAACTAGATGCTTTCAATAATAAAAAATGAACATTAAATCAACATTGCCACTTTATGATGGCCCTTTGTCATGACATATGCTTCTTGCAACATCAACATCCTTTCACATACTGTATGAATTCATGTCCAAGAAATACATTACCTGCGAAAATTCCTAGATCTGAAATCCAATTGTAGCTACTGGAAAATATTCACCTAACTGTTAATTTTTACTTAACAATTTATTTACAGTTAAATATGGCAAACATTGAATACATCACACTACAACCTTCACTACATAAATTGTGGAAAATAAATGCAGAAACAAAATCTAGCAAGAAAAGAAATAACACACACAACACCGTTATTTTTGGACTAAGACCCCGGAAAAACCCAATGCAGGAAAACCAATGCAGCAGCTGATGGTTTGTATTATTATGCAGTGATTTCTCAGTATAATTCTTCGGATGCCCAAGCTCGAAATCCTATACAGAGATCTAACTAAACAAAAAGCTAGTGAGATGATGTCACCCCATCACTAGAAGATTCGACTATGATCTGCGCTGGAGATGGCCCTCTACGCAGTACTGCGTCACACCTACGCAGTCACTGCGTTGCACCTCCTCTGATCTCTCTGATAGCTAGAAACTTCAGCCCTCTGGCCTGACGGTCTCACACCCTGGCTCCGACACTAAATTGACTGTTCCCCAGCTGATATATGGACTCCCTTTGAATCTCTACGCACACTTTGCGTGGTTGGCTCTGCACTGCCTCTCCAAACTACTCTATGCCCTCTCTGAATCAGGAAAGATCTCCAACCGGAAAATTATCTCTGCCCCTCTCTGCAAGAATCAACTCGATCGATCTTCTCCCTGAGCATTGCTCACTAAAGAATTTCGACCTCTAAACTCTGTCAGTGTAATTTCCAAATGCCCCATCAAGTCCTTATAATCTTCTTATTGAGACTTCAACGGCCGAGATTAAATCGTTAATCAACAGTTGAGATTAACTTGACTTGATCTCTATCTTTTTCTTGAAGATTCACACCCTGTTTTATTAATACGCTTTAATTATTTTAATTTCCTAAGTTTAAACTTAGGGTTCCATTAAAAATAATTAATTATTTTCATAAAAACACAATTCGGGTGGAATTTCCCAAAACGCTTTATGGGTTTGTTGGAATGCATACGTCTTCCCTGCAAAATTTGAGACTTAGATCACATCCGATGCTACCAGAAATCAACACTTCTCCTTAGCGAGGAATGTGTTATAACAATACATCCTGTTGAAGTATCACCGTGTCTCTGTAAAATCTACCTTTGCGCTGCTGATGTCTGACACTGCTGCCCACCAACACTGTGTTGTTGCATCTATGATGTTGTTGACCCTACGTACTACTATTGCACTACAACTCTGCTGCCTAATGCAATAGAAAAACATCCAAGTTTTGAACTAAGTGTACAGCATGATGCATCTAGTACTGAAGATATGACTGCTGCTAGACTCTGCACTGACCCACTGAAGTTGTTGTGTTGCTATTGAACGCTGCCAACTCTGCTCTGTGCTGCTCAGACTCTAGCGCTCACTAGCCAATACGCTGCCACTTTTGCACTCCTCTGCACCAATTGATACTTGTCCATCCTGCTACTTCTGATTTGGGCTCTCATAGCAAGGTATTGATCCATGAGGTGGACTCCTCAAGGATCCTACCCTCTGCAGTTTTTTCAAAATACAGTTCTAGATCACCCCAATTCTCCCCTAGAGATATGTGGCAATCATCGCAAACTCTTCCTCCTCGATCTTCGCAGTTACAACCTGCGGATCATGCTTCTCATGTTTTTCCTTCTTCTTGAGAGGACATTGTGTAGCGTAGTGTCCCATCTCACCACACCGAAAGCATTTAATCTTTGATACGTTCTTCTTCCACCTCCGCTGCTCCTGCTGCCCCTTTGATGCAAGGGCTACATTCTCATCTTCCTCCTTGGGCTTCGTCGCACTGCTACTGTTGCCATCAAGCTTGCACTTGAATAAGTCCCTCCTCATCTCATCCTATTGAAGAGTAGCCCACATTCCTTCCCAGTCTGGCAACTATTCTCTGCCTAGGATACTCTGGACAAAGACTTGCCATTCTTCGGACACGGAATGCAGAGCCAGTCTGACAATATCCGTGGACTGAGGCGCTGACCCTCCAGCAGCCAGCTGATCTCGAACCTCCTAAAGCTTCGCAAGGAACGGGTCTATGCATTCTCCCTTCTACATCCTAGTAGTCTACATCTTTTCCTCCAAGAACATCTTCAGTTGCTCGGAAGACCCCTGGTATAGTGTGGCCAATGCATCCCACATCTCCTTTGCAGTCCCTTTGCTAGAAATACATGAGACAATGTGATCCTTCACTCCGTCGAGGATCAAGCGTTTGGCTTTTGCCATGTTCTTCTTTAAGGCTCTCAACGGAGCTGCATCTACAGGTTCACCTACTAAATTATCAATGAAAGCCTTGAGCTCATGCTCATCTAGAAGGAAGGATATCCTTGCCTTCCATATTACATAGTTGGAGGCACCCTCCAACCGATCCTGATCACGCAACCCGGAGGCTGCCATCTCACCCAATCAAATGTCAAACTGCTGTCTCTAACCCTCTGCGCAGCTGGGTCTACACACTCCCTATTGGAGTCAACCAAATAAATCACGATCTCGCTGCTTCTGCACGGGAAATTAGAATTTCTTGGGCAAGAAATTCTTTGAGGTCAGAATTCCCTCAAAAGCGTCTTCTTCTCTCTTTTGACGCTTTCTGCACCAACAACAACTGCTACAAAAAATTGCGTCCCACCAATTGTTGATCTGCGTTGAATCTGCTGTGTTGCTCCCTCTGCCACTAAAAAGTCACGATCTGGACAATCTTACCTCTCTGTCAACTCACTTAGAGAGAGACTTCCTCGCAAATCTTGCCCTCCTGGCTTGGACTGCACAATTCCAGGGGAAATCGATCTGTTGCCTACGCAGCTCTTTGATCTCCTTCTTTCAGCTCAACGCTAGATCCTTCTGGTTTGCTCTCTTGGTTCTCCTGCACTGTTATACAAGCTTTGATACCATGTGAAAATTCCTAGATCTGGAATCCTATTGCAGCGATTGGAAAATATTCACCTAACTATTAACTTTTACATAACAATTTATTAGCAGTTAACTACGGCAAACACTGAATAGATCACACTGCAACCTTCACTACATAAACTGTGGAAAATAAATGCAAAAACAAGATCTGAGCAAGACAAGAAATAACACACACGACACTGTTATTTTTGGACTAAGTCCCTGGAAAAACCCAATGCGGGATAACCGGTGCAACCGCTGAGGGTTTGTATTATTATGCAGTAATTTCTTAGTGCAATTCTTCGGATGCCCAAACTAGAAATCCTATACAGAGATCTAACTGAACAAAAAGCTAGTGAGATGATCTCAACCTGTCACTGGAAGATCCCGGCTCTGATCGGCACTAGAGATGGCCCTCTGCGTTGTCTTTGCACAGTCTCTGCGCAGCACTGCATCACACCTACGCAGTCACTGTGTCATTGCTGTTGGGACTGCGCTACACCTCCTCTGATCTGTCTGCTAGATGGAAAATTCAACCCTCTGGCCTCCCGATCGCATACCCTGGCTCCGGCATTGGATCTTGACTGTTCCCCAGCAGAAATACAGACTCCCTCTGAAGCTTTGCGCAGCCTCTGTGTAGTTGGCTCTGCGCTGCCTCTCTGGACTGCTCTCTGCCCTCTCTACCTTGTACTCTCCAAATCAGGAAAGATCTCCAACCGGAGAATTATCTTTGCCCCTCTCTGCAAGAATCAACTCGATCGATCTTCTCCCTGAGCACTGCTCACTAAAGAATTTAGATCTCGACTCTGTCGGTGTAATTTCCAAATGCCCCATCAAGTCCTTATAATCTTCTCGTTGAGACTTCAACGGCCAAGATTAAATTGTTAATCACCAACTGAGATTAACTTGACTTGATCTCCATCTTTTTATAGAAGATTCGCACCCTATTTTATTAATACCGTTTAATTATTTTAATTTCCCAAGTTTAAACTTAGGATACCATTAAAAATAATTAATTATTTTCATAAAACATAATCCGAGTGGAATTTCCCAAAACGCTTTCTGGGTTCTTCAGAATACATGTGTCTAAGCCTCCCTGCAAAATTTGAGACTTAGAGCACATTCGTTGCTACCAAAAATCAACATTACCAAGGTTCTCCTTTTCCAACATATCAAGGTCTTCATACCTTCTCCATGGAGATCTCATAGCTAATCCTTCTTCTTATCAGATGTTGATGACTTATGTTATCTTATGTGACTATAGATACATCTTTCACTAACTATTCTTTCACCTTTCTTCACATATTGCTTCCTCGGGATCTTCTATACATAGTTCCTTCATTATAAGAACCATATTTGCCAACCCCCTCATATTCTTCATGAGTTCATATCAGGTTATCATGTAAAAGAGTTCAAGGCACATTGTATTTATGCCTTCATGTACCATACAAAAGGAAGAGTTCCCTTTTCTATCATGCTGAGAGCATTCTAATCATTTTATCTGCAACCATATGATGGCATGACTTTATCTATCTATTACCAAATATATACATACCTCTTCTTTCATGTGGTCATCTAGACTTCCTTTAGCAACTCCCCTTTCTTGCTTGAAGATTAACATACTTCAACCAACTTGACATGTTGCACATCATTGTCATCATACCATCATCGTTCTAAACCATGGATTCCATACTAGATGGAATGTAGACTATCTACGAAACACTTGCTTCTTCTTAGCAGAGATGAACCTTCTAACAAAGATTCCAATTGAGGATCTTAATGATCCTCAATCTGCAAATGCTTCTTTCCTAATGATGAGGTGTGAAAAACTATTATCTTCCTATTTTGCTAAATGACTTTCTCCAACCATATAAACTGCTTACTTCGGTTGTCCTTCTATGCTTCCAATGAAGATGCCATGAGCTACTTCCTTTCTGTCATGTACTATAAAGATTCTAAGGTCTGACAATGGAGGAGAATATACTTCAAAAGAAATCATAGATTTTTGTAAGGAGTCTTGGATTAAGAGGGAGTTGATAGTCCCATACAACCCCGAACAAAATGGAGTTGCAGAATGAAAGAATCGATCTATTGAAGAAAGTGTAAGAGCCATGTTACATGATCAAGACTTGCCAAAAATTCTGTGGGGTGAAGCAACAAAGACTACTATATATATTCAAAATCGAAGTCCTCACAGATCACTAGACAACATGATTCCTGAAGAAGTATTCACTAAGAAGAAACCAAGCGTTGACCATCCCCGAATATTTGGTTGTCCTGTCTATATTCACATACCAAAGGATAAGATAAAGAAGTTGGATCCTACAAGCATGAAGGGAACATATGTTGGCTATAGTAATACTTCAAAGGCTTATAAGATCTACATAAAGGAAGGACACCGAATAGAAGTTAGTCGAGATGTGATATTTGATGAAAGTATTGCATTTAAGAAATCAAAAGACCTCCCGATGGACTCTGATGATGACGAACTTCCTATATTTGAAGAGGAATGTACCAAGGAGGAAGAAGATTCAAATCATGAAGATGAAGGTCCCAGTGAACCCGTGCAACCTGCGATCATCCATGAAAGTAGAAAGAGACCTAATTGGTTGAAATCTACTATTTTATATGCAAAGGGACATGGAGCAGCCAAAGGCACATTTAGGGAAAGTAAGAAGCCCAAAAGATATTCTGGGTATGCAGCCTATATGATGAAGCTAATAGAAGCAGAACCATCCACCTTTTAAGAGGTTGTCAAACATCAAGAATGGAAAGATGCCATGAATGAAGAGTATCAATCAATAGTGAAAAATGGAGTTTGGGAGATCGTACGTAAGCCTGAAGACAAATCTGTGTAACTTCCAAGTGGCTCTATAAGATTAAACATGCAGTAGATGGAAGTATTGATAAATATAAGGCAATATTTGTGGCTAGGGGCTTCTCTCAACGGGGAGGCATAGATTATGAAGAGACATTTGCACCTACAGCAAGGTATACAACAATACATTCACTGGTCTCTTTGGCAACATCGATGGGATGGAACATCTATCAAATGGATGTCAAGACTGCACTCCTGAATGGCACTATTAATGAAGAAGTCTATATAGAGCAACCCTTGGGATTTGAATTCAAAGATAGAGAAACTTATGTTTGTAGGTTAAAGAAGGCATTATATGGCCTTAAGAAAGCACCAATTGCATGGTATGCAAGGATGTATGCATGCCTACAAAGGTTGGGCTTCTCGAATCAAGTTTGTGAAGGATGAGCCCGTAATCATTCTTATGTATGTGAATGATCTTCTCATGACAGGTGTGGAAGGTTGTATCCAAGAATGCAAGAAGTAACTAGCAGCAGAATTCGACATAAAGGATCTAGAGTTGATGCACTATTACTTGGGATTGGAAGTTTGGAAGGGACCTGATGAGATTTATCTAGGTCAAGGAAAGTATGTGATCGAGATGCTGAAGAGGTTTGACATGATGGATTGCAAACCTATGACAACTCCCAGGATCACAAACTTGAAGAGGCTAAGAAGTTCTGAATCAAGCATAATGGATCTGACCAAGTATAGAAAATTGATTGGCTCGGTGATGTACTTGGTGAATACTCGACCAGACATATGTTTTGCAGTGAACATTCTCAGTGAGTTCCAGGTAGAGCCCAAGCATGATCATTGGATAGCAGCCAAGCATATACTGAGATATCTACAGGGAAAGATCCATTATTGCCTGAATGATGTCCACTTGATTGGATATACAGATTTTGACTAGGGAGGCAGTGAGCAAGATGGAAGAAGCACTACTAGACGATGTTTTAGTTTGGGATCCTCCATGGTCTCTGTTGGGAGCCAAACCTACACATCTTTTCCTTCCATTTTACCCTACTTTCTTTATCCATTTGTGTCATTGACATTCGATTCATGTTCTAAAGTGCACAGGTAAACCCCTCGAAATGTCTTCTTGGAATATTTAGCCAATGAAGTAGAGTCACGAGGATTATTACCTAAAGCGATTTACTAATCTAGTTATTTTTGCAGATTCGGTGGTCGGATGACCATACTCGCAATTCCAGGAACAGCTCCGAGTTGGAAGCGTTATTTCGAGCAGCGCTGCAATAATACAACGACTCCAAAACCTTTCTCTGCTTTCTTTCGCATCTAGTTTGTCTATTATAACAACTATATAATTGTAGGCACTAGTTGTCGGGATTTCAGGAATTTCCATTGTAAACATTTGTATAAGAAGGGCTCTGAAGCTGTGAGTCGGGGGTTGGCTATGCAAGGAATTGAGATCTGTAACAGAACATTGTTATTTTTATTTTTATTTTTTTGGTAAATTAGACTAATTCTATTAAAAAGTGTATGGTACATAAAGGATTACAAGCAAGAGAGGCTAGAGATTCGAGTAACCGAAAATGACGAACAGTCAACCTCGGTCCCACGATTAGCCAAGAGTGAAGCAAAGAGAGCCCAGAAGATGAACATGGGAGCTAAAAGATACAAACAGAAGTCTACCCAAAATTGGTGGATTCCTCAGTACGACATTTTTTTTCCTTTCTTTTTTTATGCTCTTACCTAGCCATCCTGGGGCGGATGAGCTGGAACCACTTCAAGATTGTTGGTGACTAAAGGAGATGGCTCCTTATCTAATGATGAGGATGAGGAGGTCATGAGGCCGCTTTTGAGCGCTCGTAGGACCGTTGGGCTCACCAAGATCTACCGAGGTCATGTCCGACTCTTATTTTGCCTCTTCCTTATCTTCTTCGAACTCTTCCTCATCCGAGCTGAAGGAGTCGATGTCATCCATGGGTGGCGATGCACATGGTTTCCAACATTTGGATTTTGATTTTTGGTTGCTCTTCTTCTTTTGGGCAGGGAAGGAGGGGCAAGAATTCTGAAGATGCCCTGTTTGATGACAGTGATGGCATCGGAAAGCTGTGTTCTTATAATCCAGGGTTTGAGTCCCATGGAAATCTCCCACTTTGAGGTTTATTTGATCAAGCAGGCCTTTGCTGATGTCTATTTCAGCACAGATTCTACCATAGGTATAAATGCCCGATTTCCCCCTGGAGGTGTCTGTTGCCAGGAAGCGAGCAAGGGTGTCTCTGATTCCTTGAAAGACTGAGAAGTGCCAAAGATGAGCAAGTAAGTTAGGGAGCCTGACCCGGATAGGGAGCTTGGTGATGACGGCCGTGGAGGGATCGAAATCTAGGAACCATGGTGTGAGGAATAGCCCTGCTTTTCCCCAAAACCAGGGTCCCTCTGTTAAAACTTTTTGATAATCCCCGTTGAAAGCAAACAGAACTATGAAGAAACCCTTTGAGCAAGAAGAAGACCTTGGTGTTATTGGTCGAGGTTGAGTGGATCCATTTATAGAGATCTGTTGAGCGAGGCCATAATCCATTGAATCGGCAAATGATGGCATTTTCTGCCATTAATTGACTCTGGTTATCTAGAGAAGGATGGGAGATTTCAATAGCTGAAATGTCCTCCGATTTGTCCACTAAGAAGGGCTTGGGAGCCTCAGGGGGCTACACAGCTTTCTTGGGGTGCTGAGCGTTGATTGCGTCCTTGTAGGAGGGTGCTTGTGAAGAGGAAGACTGCCTGGTTGCGCCTCCGCGCAATCAAAGGATTAAAACCAGAGAAGCATTTTTCTCTATATTGTAAAAAGAGAGAGGAAGAGAGTTTTCGAACTGCTTACCCCTATACAGGAATCTTTGTAGTGCAGTAGGGATCCCCAGGTTAAGTTCGAGGTCTTGCTCAAGGCTCTGCACCAGATCTGTAGATCGGACCCAACAAAGAAGAGTTTTACCACAGAGTCTGGAAATCTGAATCTCGAAGGTGTGAGAACAGTTTTGGCTCCCAGAACCTGGGGGTACGCACAAGAGCGAAGGATCACACTTGACGACATCCGAGGAGAGTGGACCGCCTTGGCCTTTGGACCCTGGGGATGCGCTTCTGAGCGAAGGAGCATTGAAAAAAGGGGGGGCGTTGGAGCTATCTGCATGGCGGCTACGGTCTTGGCTGGATCCAAGATGGGAGAGAAGCTCCCCTGATCCTCGAGCGTCCAGAACCAAACGGCTTTTGCAATTGAAAGCCATACGGTTGTTATGGATATGTCCCCCAGCAGAGAGGTCGAGGTCCACTGCGCTAGATCTGGTTCTTGAGTCATCGTTCTTCGCCCCTGCAGAGCACTGAGGAAGCTTGACGTCCATTAGGGGGTGCATTGCGCAGCTGCATGTGAAGGCCTTGTCTGGAAGGGGTGTGCCTTTTATATTGCGGAAGGGTTTAGGACGCTAGCTCATGGTCTGTCCCAGGGTTGCAGGGAAGCTTCACCCCCCCCCCCCCCTCTCGTTCCCGCTCCTGAAACGCGCTCCGTTCAGGAGCGTTTTGGGAGCGCTCAGAAACGCGCTCCAGAAAACGCTTCCTGAGGGGAGCGTTTTCGGGAGCGTGTTTCCGACCCTGTAAAAATGCTCCCTGCCTTTTTGGGAGCGCTTCCGGTGTTTAAAAAACGCTTTTAAACGCCGGAAGCGGTCAAGGAGCATTCGCTCCCGAATGTTCCCCGGCAATAAAAAAAGTTTCCCACCAGCGAGAAAAATTTTTTGTTGAAAAAATCGTTTTGTTTTTAAGAGGGAGGGAGGCTCATTTTGTTTATTGTTTGTAGTTGAGTGAGTGAGAGAGTGAGAGGAGCAAGAGGAGCAAGAAGGAGAGCTTGGAGCGGAGCTGCAGAAGTGACAAGGAGAGAGCAAGGAGCAAGCTGCAAGGCAACAGGAGGATTGCAAGAAAGAGGTAGGTCTTCTAATCTAATTTTGTATTTTCTGGGATGAATTTGTAAGTTGTTTAAAAATGAAAACTTGATTTTTTTCTTGAATGTTGCATTTTATTGTGTTTAAAACTTAAAAATTGAATTGTTTTTTTCCTATGTTGCATTTCCTATTCCCATTTGGCATTTCTCCATTTGTTTTGCAAGCTAGAAACTTGAAACATCATGGCTATATGGCTAGGGATTTTCCTCATGTTGGTTCCTTTCTTTGTAATAATGGTGTTGGAGAGTAGTAGAAGAAAGAGGCAAATCAGAGAAGAGGAGGATGAAGAGGAGGGTTATGGTGGATTTGAAGAAAATCCTGAAGAGGAGGAGGATTATGTTGAGGAGGAAGGGGGGAGTGGAGAACATGAGGACACAGATTCCCCAACTAGACAAGACCAAACTCAGACACCTTTGTGGAAATATGTTCAAAAACAGGAAGGAGGGAAAGGTGGTGGAACCACTAAATTTATTTGCCCCCATTGCAATAAACAATACCATGGTTCATACACCCGTGCGAGAAGGCACCTTTGTGGGAAAATGCCAGGGGATGGAGAAAAAAATATAGGAATCAAAATTTGTACTAGTGTGCCAACAACACAAAGAGAGAAATATAGAAAGGAAGAGGAGGCTGCCCTACAGAGATCTAAAAGATCTAGGGGTTTCATTGATTCTTATTCAGGCCCATCACGTCATGGACAAACAAGTCCAACTTCCACCCATGCCAGTGGTTATCGAGGCAGTGGCACACCTAGATTAAGGCGTAGAACCATATCCGATTTCCTAGATGAAGGGTGTAGGAATGATGTGGATTCAAAAGTTTACCGATTTCTATATGCATGTGGGGTGCCATTCAATGTTCTTCGCTCACCTTATTGGCATGAAATGGTGTCTGCCATTAATGATGCCCCCAAAGGATACAGGAGCCCTGGGTATGACAAGGCCAGAACCGTGGGTCTTGATCATGAAAAAGCTAAAATAAACCATTCTTTGGCTAGAATGACAAATTCGTGGAATGAGCATGGGGTGTCCATTGTCTCTAATGGATGGACCAATGTAAAAGGAAAGCCATTGATAAGTGTTTTGGCTGTGTCGGTTAGTGGTGCAATCTTCTTGTCAGCATATGATTATTCAGACAAATTCAAAACCGGCATTAACATTGCAGAACCATTACTTGCAATAATTGAAAAGACTGGGCCATACAATGTCATACAGGTCATCATTGATAATGTTGTTAATTGTAAGGCAGCAGGAGCAATTATTGAGGATAAATACCCCAACATATTTTGGTTTGGTTGTTTGGTTCACACAATGAACCTTTTGATGCATGATATCATTAAAAACAAACAACCTCAATTCAAAAGGCTTGGTGATTTGTACAAGAGAGGTAAAAAAATGATAAAATTTATTACAAATCATAGCAATACCCATGGGCTTTTCCATACTCACTCCAAATTGGAGTTGTTGAAGATAGCAAAGACTAGATTTGCTAGCTATTACCTCACCTTCAAGCACCTTTTGAAGGTAAGAGAGTCATTGGTCAGAATGTGATTGCCTATGTTCCCTCTTACCTTGACAAAGGGCGAAGGTAGTCTCACAGCAAGGTTTCAAACATGTGATGACAGAAAGACCGCCTGACCTTCGTTTTGGGCACGTGAAGGAAATTTTGGACTTACCAAGCTCACTATCACATGATTCGTTCACAGAAGGACAAGGCAAACCGTTGATCGGGGAGGTTTATGACAAAGATGGGATTAGCGAACAACAAAGATGTTGTTAAGGATAATGATCTCAACTTGTGGGCGTTATGATTCACATCTGTGTGCATAGTGTGGAACTAACTCAATGTCTCCACTGTTGAGTGTTACGTCTTGGCATATATGCAGTTACCAAAATATTACCCTCCATCTTGGTTGGGCCAACCTCGCTTCGGGAGGTGGGTTAGGATCAAACCCCGTACAGAGCCCGCAGGTACAAGAGGGGTATAACATGTAACATTGTATACAAGTTGGTACTCCCACGTAGTGATGTGCACTGCTAACTTTGGTTCTTTCCATGCAATGGAAGACAGAGACATATTTGATGCTCTCACATGGTGGGAAGCATATGGCGGCATGGGACTTTTGCCAAAGTTGGCAAAAAAAGTTCTCTCACAGGTTGTGAATACTTCTTCTGCAGAGAGGTGTTGGAGCACCTACAGCTTCATACATAATGTGAGAAGAAATAGGCTGAATGAAAACTGAGCTGAAAGCTTGGTTTATGTGCATTACAACTTGAGGTTGTTGAGCCATTACTGTGATCGGGCATATGAGGATCAATCATACAGAGTCTGGGACAACAACCCAGAGGATGATAATTTGGAGGACGGCACGATACATATGGAAGAATTGGAAGCAGAACTTTTTAGGGATGATGATGAAGCATCAGCAGCACCGCCACACACAAGGCCAGTCCCACCGATCACACCCAGCAGCGTCATGTCAAAGGCTAAAGCACAAGCTCTCGACATTTCCACCAATGTTCCTACGTATCTAACCTCCACCTTCTAGTCATGGTCGTGGCACCTTTATATAACAGAAGACCACCATTTCTTGTGGCTCGCACAAATTAGACATTTTCGTGCGTGTACGCCCAATAGATAAAATAGATTCGTTATTGGCTACTTCTTCTATTTTCTGAAGAGGTTTTATCTTTATAACCTCCAGTTAACACCGAATGTACTGAAACTTGACTCTTTCATATATTTAATTATTGTAAATTTTGGTTGAAGTTTGAATTTGAAAGGTGAAACTTTGAAGTTGGCATTTATAAGTTTACTGTTTACAAGTCATTATGAATTATGAATATGATGCTTCATGAAAGTTACATGGTGATCAATGAATCAATGATGATAAATGTTATATAATATCAATGATGATAAATGTTATATATTGAATTTTGAAATCAATGAATCAATGATGATAAATGTTATATACTGGAAATTTAAACCAATGTAAACCAAATGATGATAAAACTATGTTGTTGTGGTGAAACGTGGGTGCTAAAAAAGTGTGGACGACTTTGACCTGGGATTGTGGACTCGCATTTTTTAAGAACACAGGTGCATGGGTTCACTAGGTATTTTTTTATATTGACATATTATAAATTATAAATTATAATTTACATACCATATACATTGATTAGAGCTATAAATTAATTTATAAATTATAAATTAATGAAAATTAAGACTAAACAAACTCTAAGAACAAAATTTAAAATATTCCAAATTAACGCTCTAAACTAAAACTAAACCAAAAAATCTAAAACTAAGAGTCAAACTAAAAAAAAACGAAATCTAAAACCTATCATAAAATAAAACTATTTTAAAACTAACGCTATCAAAAGCAGAATGAATAAAAACTAAGATTTAAATCTAAACCAACAAAATTAAAAATTAACAAATCTAAACCTAAACTATACTAAACCCTTATGCACGCAAAATGAATCCGATCAAAACAAATCAACGCATACATATGATATTTCTTATCTGCGTGAGTTTCAGGTTGGGCGACGGGAGGAGGAGCCCGATGTCGACGCAAAGCAGAATCTTAAGGCTCGGTAGCAGAGAAACTATGCAAGTCGAAAGCCACACTTTTTTTTTGTGTGCGTTTTGTTGTGCAGGGTAACGTCCACGGCAGAAGAAGGATGGAGCTTGAGGGATGATCGCTTCATTTTCTGAGTGCGTTTATTTGCAGGGTTAATGATGCTACGACGGCGTAAGAGGGATGAGGAAAATGGTTCGATAGCAGAGAATGCTGCGTTTGCGAGCAGTGGAATGCTGGGCGGTGAGAAAGAATGGGAAGCAGCATGCGGAATGAAGAGGGTGGAGAATTTAAGAGTCAAGACTAAACAAACTCTATTTTATTAAATTATAATTTATTTTTAATATTTATTAAAATTTAATTAAATTTTTTAATTTTTAATCATTTAAAAAAATTTATATATTTGAAAAAATTGTTCATGAAGAACCTTGAAGAACCTGAAATTCGGGTTCTAAGTACTCAAACGATGGGTTCTTCATACCAAAAGAACCCAAGAACCCGATTTTTTTTTTTGAAGAACCCGGTTCTTCTGAGAAGAACCCGGTTCTTCTGAGAAGAACCCGGTTCGTTTGGGTTCTTCAGGGTACTTGGGTGCGGAGAATTCGGTACTTGGGTGCGGGAACACGGTGCGGGTTCGGGAACCCCACACCCGGGTGCAGGAACCCGTGCAACGTATTTAACCATTTTATAATATCAATGATGATAAATGTATATTGAATTTTGAAAATCAATGAACTAAATGATGATAAATGCTGTATATTGAAATTTGAAATCAATGATGATAAATGTTATATATTGAATTTTGAAAGCTTGAAACCTTCAGATTGATGATTTGCGAGACTCAAGAGTCAATATGTCGTATGCTTCCAACTCGTGGGCGTGGTTGATGAAGATTATAACTTCTAGATGATTGATGTTATATGATTCAATCTATGTTTTTATGTTTTTTATGTCTAATTCATCATTCTACATGTTTTTGTTGACATATATGTATCAAAATATAAAAAATATAAAAAATTAAAAAAAAAAAAATATATATATATATATATATATATATATATATATATATATATATATAAACGTTCCCAAACGTTCGAACCCGGGAGCTCTCCAAGTAACCTTGGTCTCGTCCGGCTATTGACACTTCAAAAGTCAGCAATAGGTTCATTCTCACCAACGACGCAGCGTGTCGACCTTGTGTTGTGAGTGGGCAGCCATTGCCACGTTCTATGTGAGAGGTGCATTGTTGGGACCAACGCTTGCAATGTTTTGCATTTCCACTTCATGGTTGCCTTCACTGCCTGTTCTGCAGCCTGGCGAGAGAGGAGACTACGGCGAGTCTGGAAGCTGGCCTCCTTGAGCCGCAGGCCCGAGCAAGAGCAATTCGGCGATGGTTGTGGGGAGAAGGGCATTTGCGTGAAGCCTAACTATTTCACTCCGCCGGCTCGAAACAGTGTTTTTCTCAACCTGAGTATTGATTGTTAACTCATCAGAACATTGTTATTAAGTTAATGCAAGTTATCTTTTTGTTCTTCTTGTGAGTTTGTGAGTACATCGCAACCTTGATCAGGGAGTTGGGCCCACTCTCTTGCGCAGGTGTTGTGTGCTTTCTGTGTGTTTGTTAATTTCATTTCATGTTTTGTATATTTTTTAATTGTTGTGACAATAGACGTAATTGCTGGGAGCTTTGTTGTTGTGAATGTATAGCAAGCTTTACAATTCATTACTGTTATTATTTTATTGTTGTTACAGTGATTTGTTGCTTTGCTTAATTTATCAAATCCACAATTGATATAGAATCGTGTCATTGTCATTTGCATATATTTTGTGTTAGCCTTGCAATAACTAATGCACCCAGATTGATAATTAATGTGGGAAAAGATTTGAATAATCATTCACACTTGGACACCAACATTTTGGCGTCGTTGTCGAGAAGGCAAACAAACGTGCAACAACACGATCCATATTGATCTAAGGATCAATATCTCGTCCTAGGGAGGGAAATGCTACCCTGCTCTAGGTCCCGAGCGTAGTTGTTCTGTTTTTTTTTTTTTTCTTTTTGATCGATTTCTTAGGAACCAATCTCTCGTCCTTGGGAGGGAAATGCTACCCTGCTCCAGGTCCTGAGTGTTAGTTGTTTCTTTTTCGTTGCTTTCCCTTTTGTTGATTTCTTAGGGCCCAATCTCTCGTCCTGGGGAGGGAAATGCTACCCTGCCCCAGGTCCCGAGCTTAAGATTTCATTGATTTGCTTTCTTCTTTCTTTGCTTCCGTTAAAAACCCAATCTCTCGTCCTGGGGAGGGAATTGCCCTTGCCCTGCTCCAAGTCCCGAGCGTAGCAATTTTTATTTAAATGTTTTCTCCTCGTCAATTGTATGAATAGAGATCCCAATAAAAGGGGTAAAGGAGGACCCCCAAAGAAAGGAAGAAAGAATTTGGGAAGGATTACCTATATCCAAGAACTTATCGCAAAGGTTGAATCAGAAGCATCTTCACGGGCCCCTGTCAGGGTAAGAACTCAGATGAAATCCGAAGGGCAGTCTGTCGTGCAACCAGTGCTATCCACGACACCAGAAGAAGCCCTTTCAACGACAAAAGAAGAAGTAAGCAGGGTACCAGTAGAAGGAACGCCCCCGTTGACGGCAGAGGGAGAGGAAATCGCAAGCAGGGGATCTGAGGAATCAATCAATTCCAGTAGGGAAGAAGAAGATCTAAAGGGGTTTGCGTCACCACGAGACTGAGGAAGTGTTGTTAAACATACCCAACCTCCCGTGTTAGAATTACCTCAATCATCTGCTACAAACCCTGTCGAGATCCCGGGTGTGTAATGGAAAATATCTATGGCACCTACAACTTCCTCTATCGATTTCCCAATTGGGGACATCAAAGGTGATGAACCAATGAAGCCCATCCCTTTGACAGCTCTACCTAATTTTCATGGGCTTTCCTCTGAAGACCCTGATACATTCCTTTTTGAATTCGATATTGTCTATCGGGGGTACGACTATATCGCTGATGCTAAGAAATTGAAGATATTCCCTGCCACGTTGCAGGGAACAGCCCTGCAATGGTTCATGGGTTTAGGGGGGGAAACTATCTCCTTATGGGATGACATGAAAAACATTTTTCTGGAGAAATATCAAGATTACTGTAAATCTCGCGATATCAAGGAACAAATTTTTAAATTTATGCAGAAGGAAGACGAGAACATGGAAGATTGTGTGGAGGGTTTTAAATATACGCTGCAGAGGTCAGACCATAGTAACTTGGACAAGGATATCTTGAAAATCATCCTTCTTTGGGCATTAAGGGAAGACTCTCTGGAGCTTTTAAACATAGTAGGAAAAGGGGATACTATCTGTGAGTTGTGCTTCCAGTGTTCGCGAGGAGCCGCAAGAAATAAGCAAGGGATTCGGTCGATAAAGACGTCGAGTGGAAGGGTTACGAAGGCAGAAATTGGAAATCTGTTGGAGAATCTAAGGACCGATATCTTGAGTACATTATCTGCCCAGATGGACATGTTGCAAGCAAAGCAGAAGCAGATGGAATTGGAGAAGACCATGGCCATATTTTGCCCACAATGTAGGAAGAAACATCCGCTGAAGGAATGTCCATTGAACACAGTTGAAGCATGTGCAATTTGCGAACAGAGTCATGCAACCAGCTCATGCCCTTCCTTGCTAGGATTGAAGGCAATCTTTCAGGAAGCAAGCAAAGAAGTGGATCAACTATATTTCATGGGATCTAAGAAGCCATGGCAGCCACAGCCACCGAACTGAATCAAGGTATGCCTCAAGACCCGTCTCAGTATTTAAGTAATTTGAACATTGGTCCCCAATCTGTACCTTTTTCACCTGCGTGGCCCCAATATTGTCAATATCCACCTTGGCAACCGTGGTTTCCTCATACTAGTTCGAACCCTTCACGGACCCAAAACTGGTGTGGACCTTCTGGACAATTCCCCCAACCTATGCCACAACAGCAACTTCAGTTGCCTTCCAATATTCCTTCCAGTAACCACCCCTTTGGCCTCAGCTTCCCATCCAGCATTTCCACCACAGAGTGTAATGGAATAAATTTACAATCTAGGTAGGTAGTGAATGCTCAAACTTCACCTATTATCATTGAACAAGTCGACAGTGAGGTCATAGAACCAGAACCAAGAATAGTTGGGGATAAACAAAACCAAGACATTGAAAATCAAACACCTCCTCAACCGACTGTTAACTAGGAACGCCAAGTCAACCCACCTTATCCTGAAAGATTGGCCCTGAGTAAACAAAGCCCTCAAGCAAAATTTGACGTTTTAGGGGAACTACAAAATTTGTTTGTTAAAATTCCCCTACTTCAAGTTATGAGGGATGTACCAATCTACGCGAAAACACTCAAAGAATATTGTTCTAAAAACCCTGGAAAGAAATCAAGGGACCCGCTTACCATTCATGTGATGGGAAAGTTTATGCTTGTAAAATATGGGGATCCAAGGAACCCGATTCTGACGGTACAAATTAACGGGGTTGAAATCCCAAATGTACTGGTAGATTTGGGCGCTGCCATAAATGTCATTACCTCCAAGACTATGCACACATCGAGTCTTCGAAACCTTAAACCTACTCCTACTGTCTTGGAATTGGCAGATAGATCTATAGTAAAGCCAATAGGGAAGTTGGAAGATATTACTATCTCAGTAGACTCATGGCATTATCCCGTGGATCTCTTGGTATTACAAAAGCAATCCCCAGCTGGTGACCATCCCTTAATTCTGGGAAGACCTTGGCTTGCAACCGCAGATGCCTATATTGGGTGTCTGTCTAGAAATATGGTTATATCTAATGGGAAGGTCACGAAGAACCTCATTCTTTATCCTCCTGCAGAACCAAGCCCATCAGAGAAACCATCATTCAGACGAAAACCTTTACCAATGGAAGGATCAGAACCTAAAAATGAAGAACTTAGACCAGTCCTTACCATTGGGCAGGCCCTTCAATTTAAAACAGAAACAGAGGATGACACTATTAACACTTTTATTAGCGATCCCTGTTCTGTCTCTGATTCGACTCGCCAGATTCTGGAATCTGCCATGAGCTGCGAAACGCAGGAAAACATTAAACCAGAAGATGAAATTGAGAATATGCCTGAACTTCATCCCACAATAGTATTCCCATTGAAATCGAGCTAGGAAAAACATTAAACATCAACCTGAATCTTTCAGAATCCCAGACAAAGCAGCGCCTAAAAGTTCTTCAAAACCATAAGGAAGCCTTCGCCTGGGATTATACAAATATGAAGGGGATTCTTGCCGATTTATGCACTCATCATATATACATCAAAGAAGATTGTCATCCTGTAAGACGGCCCCAGAGAAGAATGAACCCGCCTTAAAAAACATTGTCAAAGATGAGCTTCAGAAGTTACTAGATGTAGGATTCATTTACCCCATCTCGGACAGCCAGTGGGTGTCTCCGCTGGTTATCGTTCCTAAAAAGAATGGTAAATGGTGGATCTATGTAGACTATTAAACAAAGCAACTCAAAAACACCATTTCCCTTTACCATTCATTGACCAAGTTCTGGATACCTTGGCTGGGAAGAAGTTTTTCTCCTTGGACAGGTTTAGCGGGTATAATCAGATCCAGATAGCCCCTGAGGACCAAGATAAAACCACCTTCACATGCCCTTGGGGAACCCTTTGTATACCGGGTCCTTCCATTTGGTCTTTGTAATGTGCGCGTAACATTCCAGAGAGCAATATTGGGGATTTTTTCTGATCTAGTCGACGACATCATTGAGATTTATATGGATGACTTTACTCCATACAGGGATTCATTTGAAGAAGGATTGGCAAATTTAGAAAAAGTACTCGAAAAATGCAAGCAGACCCATGTCTCTGAGTACACTTAAATGTCACATGATGAGGGAAGAGGGAATAGTTCTGGGACACTTGCTCTCGGCTGCTGGAATTCGAGTTGATCCAGCCAAGGTAGAGGTAATATTACATTTTCCTGTAAGACACCCACACAAGTACGTAGTTTTATTGGTTGCGTTGGCTATTATAGACGTTTTATAGAAAGAAATTCTAAAATAGCATCCCCACTTTTTCAGCTGCTAACTAAAGATGCGGAATTTTTGTGGACAGATGATTGTGAAATAGCTTTTATAAAAATTGAGGAACTTGTTTGTGGAGCTTCGATGCTGCGAGGACTGGGTTGGGCACTCCCATTTCACATCCATACCGATGCCTCTCAGATAGCAGTTGGGGCGGCTCTAGGACAGCAAGAAGATAAGAACCATATGCAGTTTACTATGTCAACAAGAATTTGACTCCTGCTGAATTGAACTACACGGTAACTGAAAAGGAATTCCTAGCTGTTATCTATGCCATCAACAAATTTCAACACTGCATTATTGAGTATCCTACTTTTGTGCATACTGATCATGCAGCAATCAAGTATTTGATGAATAAACCTATCACCCCTGGTCGCATTACAAGATGGTTGCTATTGCTTCAAGAATTTGATATTACAATAGTAGATAAACCAGGGAAGGATAATGTAGTTGTTGATTTTCTGTCTAGATTGGATAATAATGACGAAACACCAATAGAGGATAGTTTTCCAGATGAACACCTTTTTGCAATTTCTACTAACCCTCCATGCTATGCAGATATTGCTAACTATCTTGCTACAGGAAAGGTGCCACGTCATTTGTCAAACAGGGAACATCGAAAGATCATTCATCATAGTGCCCGATACTCCTAGATAGCAGGATATCTCTTCCATACAGGGGTCGATCAGGAAGTTCAACACTATGTATCTGAGGATGACATCTATGAAGTACTAAAGGCTGCTCATGATGGTCCTTGCGAAGGGCATTTTGCAGACAAGACGACAGGGCATAAGGTATTACAGATGGGATATTATTGGCCCTCTATCTTCCAAGATGTACAAGACTACGTCTGAGGATGTGTCAGTTGCCAATGGATGGGTCAACCTGGTCGAGCAGATGAAATGCCATTGCAACCCTAGGTAGTCCTTGAACCTTTTGAAAAGTGAGCTATCGATTTCGTTGGTCCTTTTAACCCACCCACCTTCACATCAGAAGGTTCACATTTTGGTCTGCACAAACTATGTAACCAAGTGGGTGGACGCCAAGGCTGTTGTGAAAGCAACAGAGCAGGTTGTTTCAGATTTTCTATTTGAAGAGATTTTCGCTCGTTATGGTGCTCCAAGAGAGATTGTTTCAGATGGAAGAGCGCAATTCACATCACACATGATAGAGAGGCTTATGTAGAAATATGGAATTAAACATAGAGACACATCTCCGTATCATCCCCAAGCAAATGGTCAAGTGGAAAGCACAAACAAGGTATTGGAAAATATCTTGACAAAGACTGTGGCAAGACATCGTCAGGATTGGGCTGAAAAACTTCCTGAAGCTCTATGGGCATACAGAACATGGCAGAATACAACAAGGTTTTCACCATTCGAGTTAGTTTATGGGAAATTCCCCTTGTTTCCAATAGAATTTGAGATTAGTACGCTCATAACAGCTCTTGAGGTAGGACTGGATTTGTCAGATGCCCAGAAACACCAACTGGAACAGCTAGATGAATTAGATGAAATGCGTTCGATTGTTGTCAGGAAGACTGCTAAGATTCAACAACAGAGAATAAAATGGCACGATAAATTCAATAAAAATAAGGTGTTTCACAAAGGAGATTGGGCATTGCTCTATGATTCCCGTTTTAAGGATTTAAAAGGAAAGCTTTGCTCTCGTTGGATGGGACCTTATGAAGTGGACACGGTATTAGATAATGGAACAATCAAACTCGTCACAATTGATGATACACATGCTTCTTTTATAGTAAATGGACATCGTCTGAGACTGTATCCTCTGAATTCTTTGCACTAACATCGTCTGAGATTTTTGTGGACAGATGATTATGAAGCATTGATGATACACATGCTTCTTTTATAGTAAATGGACATCGTCTGAGACTGTATCCTCTGAATTCTTTGCACTAACATCGTCTGAGATTTTTGTGGACAGATGATTATGAAGCATCTCTGATAAATCTGGTTTGAAGGTTGTTAGTGCAAAGAATTCCTCTGCATTCTTGAATTAAAAAAATATATATATATATATATATATATATATATATATATATATATATATTGTTACTACTCAATTGTTTTTTTTTTGCAGGAACTACTACTCATGTGCAATTCAGCGAAGATGAAAAAAATTTCTAAGTACTCGGTGTTGTTAAGTCTCGGATGCTGTTACTACGGAAAAATTTCTAAGTGTTGGGTGTTGTTACTCCTCCGATGTTGTTACTACGGAAAATTTTCTAAGTGTTGGGTGTTGTTACTCCTTCGATGTTGTTACTCCTCTGATATTGTTACTCCAGAAAATTTTCTAAGTGTTGGGTGATGTTACTTCGTAAATTTTTCTAAGTACCCGGTGTTGATACTCCTCCGATGTTGTTACTCCAGAACATTTTCTAAGTGTTGGGTGTTGCTACTCCTTCGATGCTGTTACTCCTCCAATGTCGTTACTCCGAAAAATTTTCTAAGTGTTGGGTGTTGTTACTCCGTAAATTTTTCTAAGTACCCAGTGTTGTTACTCCAGGTAGTTTTCTAAGTGCTTAGTGTTGTTACTCTGTCGCTGCTGTTACTTTGCCAAGTTGTTACTCTGCTAAGGTAAGTCGCCAAGTACGTCCCCGTCGACTTTTACGGATTTGGTTGAATATTCCATTGAAAAGACATTGACATGCTCGTGGACGGTCGTTTATTAGTTGGGGGGGGGGGGGGGGGGTTGTCATAACCGAAACAATGGCGTAATCAAATCGCAATAGTAATTTGCCAACGTCATTATTAGAACCCATAATGATAGTACATCCCACGATTTTCACCTCATTTCGCACAATTATTAAAACGCATCGGTTTTAGAAGTAATTACACTATGTCAAATTAATTAGTCCTTTCTAATCTTGTGAAATAATTACCATCATCATCTATCATTATTACCATAATCCATTATGATTTTTCTCGTTTTTCGAAAAACTACAAATCGTATTTTACCATTACCCCACATCATTTTCTACCATGCTATCACTGCAAGAGTTAACTGCCGATACTCCCTCCCAACGATCCTTTGTTGTTTCGAAGTGTTGTTACAGAGCTTCTACAAGATGGGCATATTGGCCGTGAGACATTAACTTGGAAACACAACTCTAGTCTGCAGTAATGTAGTTGTATGGGAGGTCTTTGTAGACGCAGGCTGGGATGTATATTTCGACAGATTGCAGGGATTTGATGAAACAATCACAGCAGAGTTTGCGGTGAACCTAGACGGGAGTCATTCCAGAGTGCAGGGTTTAGAAATTACTGTCACAGAGGAGGTCATTTCAGTGGTCAGCGGACTACCACAGCAAGGACAGAAATGGTTTTCACGAAAGACTCCCCTACCAAAATTTCCAGAATTGTTTCTGCAAGCTGGGAGAGGGCAGTTCAAAAAGGGAGAGGATACGATCGTAAAGCCTTGCCACATCCATGGGGCGAGGTGGCATACTTTGTTATGAGATATATAACTTGCGAGGAGCGATTTACCACTCTGTTCAAATACCATTTCAAGCTCCTAGCTCATCTTCGTTTTCGACAAGCACAAATTCACTCCCTGGATATGCCTTTCTTCCTATGGAAAAATCTCCAGCTTATGGCACAATCTATCCGTCGCTCATGGCAGGTATTAGCGATCCTTACAAATCATGGGCTGGTTTGTTTACTGGTAATGCATGCATTGGCTCAATTTCATGTTCTTGGGCACAATTTATTGAGCTGTCAGAGGAAGAAGTAGAAGTTGTGATAGTTGCGAGAGAGGAAGATGAGCCAGAAGAAATGGAGTAAGAGGAACCAACACCTCCCGTTGGCTCATTAGAAGAAGAGGAAGCAGAAGAAATGGAGGAAGAAGAAGCCACAAGTGATGTTGTTACACAAGAACCAACATCTCCTGTTGGTCCATCAGAGGAAGAGGAAGTAGAAACAATGGAGGTAGAAGAGGCCACAGCTGATGTTGTTACACAAGAACCAGCATCGCCTATTGGTTTGGCAAAAGAAGAAACAGTGAACATAGAAGACATACAGTCGAGGTTGTTACACAAGAACCAGCGTCGCCTGTGGGTTCAATTGATGTGGGAACTATGGAGATAGAGGATGGAGCTGATGTTATTCCACAGGAATCAGCATCCACTGACGACGCACAAAGAGAATCAACACCAGTTAGAGGATTGGCAAGTGATTCTGTTACACAAGAACCAGCACCACTTGCCCAAGTGGATTTGGATCCTGAAGCAGGCAGTAGTGCTACATTAGAACCACCACTAGTTCAGATGAGCCAGGAAATTATGGAAGAGACAGGCCCAATAGTCGACATTGTTCCACAAGAACCAATGTCGACTGTAGGACAAGCAGCTGATAAAGAAGGCTTGATCCAAACAGGAAATAAAGATGGTGAAGAGAAAGAACCTGAGGTAGAGGACATGGTCAAGCCAGACATTGAAGAGAATGTCCCTCATTCTCCGTTTCTTGCCACCCTACCAAGAGGGGCAAAGAAGTTTCGTTCTCCTCGGTGCCTGATGGAAGAAATAGTTGTTCCTCCAGTCTTAGAGTTTGTCGGGACAACTTCAGATACTATTGTTGATACATTCATTTGCAAGTCAACGCTCCCTGATTCACAGCCAAAGCAACTCGAAGAGTTCAATGTGGAAACACGAGAAGCTATGTTGATAGGAGGACAAGAAGGACAGATGACGAATGATGCAAGCCCGCCAGAGGAAATTGGCTAGACTAAAGCTGACCCGCAGGGGTCGAAAACAATGCCCGAGCCTTTAGAAGAAAACCTTGCAGCGGAACAAGAGTAGAGGGTAGATGTCGAAGGCGTCGCCCAAGTGGCTGCAGAAATTCCTGAACCAGAAATAACAACAAAACAATAAAAATATAACAAGAACCAACAAAAGAACAACAACAAACAAACAAACAAACAAAAAATGAAGAGACTGCTCCCAAGGAGAGAGGACAATTTAGGGAGGATTTGGTAAAGAAGGAGCCAGTTGACATATTTGTTAACAGCAACCCACCAAATCCTGAACTAGCTGCGGTGCCAGTAGAAGAAGTTGTTGTTAAGCAAGAATTTGTAGAGCAGTGTGCAAGAAAAAGACCACCTCTCAAGGAAAGATACCAGCTTCAATTGAAGGAAACCATGCAGTTGAAGATGGAAATTCGTAAGCTAAGGAAGCGGGTATCGCGGCTAAAGAAGAAAGTGAGAAGACACAAAGAGAAGGCTGCAAAGCCCAGGGTTGAGGTTGTCTCGTCGGCAGTACAAACAAAGAACACTCCCTCAACCTTTATTGCTACACAGACCGATCCCATAGAATATCTATTCGAAGCTCAGGAATTCTTATCTACTGAGATCCAGAAATGGCAAATTATCGCGGCCTGTCTCCAGCAAGGGACCATTACTTTGAAGGACCACAGAGAGGAGGTGAAAAGGGTCCGCAAGCAGGCAACCCAGACCATTACTGGGTATATAGATCAGCTAGATAGAGCAAGGCAGAAGCAAGAGAAGCAGGGGAAAAAGATTGAGAGGTTAGAGGAGCAAGTGCTGGCGTTGAAAGCTGATAAGGAGGAAATGTTCACCTTGACACAATAGGTAATGGCTTGTCGACCTCCCGCTCATAGCTATGCCTTGTTTCTCCATGAGCAATTTCTTTTCTTCTACCTAGAGAGCATTCATAATGAGATTAGTCATGAGATCGAAGATCCGATACAGTTTCTTCGTACCTTGAGGATTCACGATGTTGTGAATCAGCATTTGATATGTGAATTATATATGCATGACTATTTCTTGAGTGATGACTAGACCTTTAACCCAGTCCCATTTGTGGGAGACGTCCATTTGAGAGCTTTTACCTCCTACACCATTAATCAGGTTAAATGGAAAAAGGCTTCCGATACATTTGAAGAGAACCAAGCCACAAAGCCACTTGTCCTAAGAAGAGAGAATGGTCAGTCTGTGAACAATTATAATAAAAATGCCACCTTTTTACAGATTGAGGGGCGCAAGGAACAAATGTTGGCAACACCAAACAGGTGGTTACTTTCCAAGATGATGCTCGTGATAGCTGACAGAGGAGATGGTTGTTGTCATCGTCAGCCGTCAAAAACCAAGAGCCTTTTGGGGCACCTAACTTTGCACGAGAATTAGAGAGGTTGCCACGATATATTGCATGCATCTATACTTGTGGGGTTCGGTGGATGAGACTAAGGTTTCAATTCCCCATCGTTTGGCTGCCAACAGACCAATATACTCCAGCATACAACATGGGCAATGATTAGTGGAAGGATATTCTTCTGACAGATGGATATAAACCCCCACGTACAGAGATGGCGGATAAATATGACCTCGCTCAGCTTCATGCTGACCACAGTCGTTCCAACCCAGAGCTACGGAGGCAACAAGCTGCATGAGGACATGCAGAAAGACCAGTTGGGGGGAGATGTTGGGAGCCAAACCTGCACATCTTTTCCTTCCATTTTACCCTACTTTCTTTATCCATTTGTGTCATAAACATTTGATTCATGTTCTAAAGTGCACAGGTAAACCCTCTTCTTGTAATATTTAGTCAATGAAGTAAAGTCACGAGGATTATTACCTAAAGCGATTTACTAATCCAGTTATTTTCGCAAATTCGGTGGTCGGATAACCATACATGTAATTCCAGGAATAGCTCCGAGTTGGCAACGCTATTTCGGGCAGTGCTGCAACAGCACAACAACTACAAAACCTTCTCTGCTTTCTTTCGCATCTAGTTTGTCTATTATAACAACTGTATAATTGTAGGCACTAGTTGTCGGGATTTCAGGAATTTCCATTATAAACATTTGTATAAGAAGGGCTCTGAAGCTGCAAATCGAGGGTTGGCTGTGCAAGGAATTGAGATCTGTAACAGAACATTGTTATTAAGTTAATGCAAGTTATCTTTCTGTTCTTCTTGTGAGTTTGTAAGTACATCGCAGCCCTGATCAGGGAGTTGGCCCCACTCTCCTGACCAGGTGCTGCGTGCTTTCTGTGTGTTTGTTAATTTCATTTCCTGTTTTGTATATTTCTTAATTGTTGTGACAGTAGGCGTAATTGCTGAGAGCTTTATTGTTGTGAATGTATTGCAAGCTTTACAATTCATTACTGTTATTCTTTTATTGCTATTATAGTGATTTGTTGCTTTGCTTAATTTATCGAATCCACGATTGATATAGAATCATGCCATTGTCATCTGCATATATTTTGCGCATTAGCCTTGCAATAACTAACACACCCAAATTGATAATTAATGTGGGAAAGGGTTTGAATAATCATTCACACTTGGACACCAACAGTCTCCTGGGATGAGCAAAAATCAAGAATCAGTTGCTTTGAGTAGTGTTGAGGCTTAATATATTGCAGCCTGTGAAGTAAACAGAGAAGTTGTTGTCCGACTTGTTTGAAAGACCAATGGACCCTACGGTGATACATTGTGATAACACCAGTTGTATAAGGTTGTCTGAAGACTCAGTGTTTCATGGAAAAACAAAGCACATAAATAACAAGTATCACTACATTCGAAAGCTGGTGTCGGATGGAGTGTTGCAGCCACAATATTCTCCACTAATGAATAGGTAGTTGACATCTTGACAAAATCTCTTCCTAACAAGAAGCTTGTGTACTTGAGAGACGAGCTTGGTTTGGTTGATATATCCTCCCTAGTTGAGAGGTTGAGATAGACACATCATTCTTGTCTTCACTTCGGGAAGAAAGAATGGAGGATTGGGTAAGAATCTAGCATCCGATAATCTTTGAGGATGAGGTAGGGCATCCAAGATAAGAGTAGTCGTAGAAGACCGATATTCTTTGAGGATTGGGAATCCATGATAAGAATAGTCCTAGAAGGACATACCCTGTGAACACTCGAGTGGGGTATGTGCCTTGAGAGACACTGAATCATTGATCTCGCCAGCATTGTGCTCTAATCCTGTGGAGAGATAGAGTTGTTAGTCAAGGCCTTGCTATGTAGCAATGCTAGTTGGTATGATGCTAAACAGATGGCTTACCAATGCGACTCTTCTTATGAGATCTCTTCAGATTGAGAAAGTCCATGTTGTTGATTTTTTGTAGCATCGGAAGTGCTCTAAGTCTCAAATTTTGTGGAGAGGCTTAGACACATGTATTCCAAAGAACCCAGAAATCGTTTGTGGAAATTCCACTCGAAACGTGTTTTATTAAAATAATTACTTTTTTTTTTTATATATAGGACAATCGGTAACTGGTGAGAGTTGCCTGAGCAAGGCCCGGGTTCAAATCCAACTGGCTACCATTATAAACCTAGGCTAGGTGCAACAACCTGCAAGCCGCACACAATAGCAATTAACTTATGCCTCAACAAGAGCCGAGACGTCCGCTATGGGGTCGCCTACTCTTCTAGCCAAGACACAACAGGCGTATGTCTCCACGGAGGTTTGATCCTGGGTGGATCTGCTGAAAGTCAAGTGCTTTCACCATTTGCCTCTGCTTCACGGACAAAATAATTAATTATTTTAATGGTGACCCTAAGTCTAAACTTAGGGAAATTAATTAATTAAAGGGCATTAATAAAACAGTGTGTGAAACTTCTAAAAAACACAAATCAAGTCAAGATATGATCTTAGTTGTTGATTAGAGAGCTAAGCTCGGTCGTCGATACCTCAACGAGAAGATTATAAAAGAAGACTCGAGGGTCATTTGGAAAACACACTAGTGCAAATACTCAGTTGCTCGAGTAAATCGATTTTCTCAGTGGTCGAAGTTCGGCAAGAGAAAATCGACTCAGAGGGAAAGTAGCAGGTGGAGGACAGGCAGAGAGGGTTCACCAGCGATCCGAGGTGTAGGAGTAGGTGATGCAGTGCCAGGAAGAGACAGCGCAGAGGCTGGGAGGGAGCAGCGCAGAAGGGTGACGCAGTTCTGTGCAGTCCCCACGCAGAGCCAGCTCAGTGATGACGTAGGAGGCTCAGGAGGGTCCTTTCGGGGTCGTTTCTTATCTGATTATTTTGTGAGGAATTTCTCCAGTGTTTTCATAGGGAATTTCTATTCGTCACTACTGATTGTAAATTGTACAAGAAGATTCTGTTGAATAATACAAACTCTCATCTGTTGCACTGATTTTCCCGCATTGGGTTTTTTCGGGGACAATTGTCCAAAATATCTGTGTCATTCATGTGCTAATATTTTCCTTATTGTTTTGCTCAGTAATCATATGGTGAAGTCTGCATTTGAATTTATTTCAATATTTACTGAAGAAATTCTGTAAATAACTTATTTCTGAATAATAAGTAGAAGAAATAACATCAGATAATGCAGTAGAATTTCAAGTTGAAATTTTCACATGTACCATTTATGAATACCTCCCTAGTTAAGAGGGAGTGTTGAAAAATGTGTAATTAGGTTCGGTCTTCATAAATATGAAATGTACTTTTAAGTTTTGATTCTTGTATATTGTAAAATGAAAGAAAAATTATTATTGTTATTTTTGGAAGCATGGGTTTCATGCTCCATATCTTTTATTTTAGAGGTCAAGCACCCATTGAGTGCTTCTAGAGTTTGTCCTAGGGTCAAGAAGTCAAAGGAGTCATTGTCATATATGGAAGACCCCATCGGGCACATTGTAACTTGTAAAAAGAATTATTTTTGTATTTTAAAGTGTCATGATACCTTCCAAGACCAAGTCGTCTTACCAGCGAAGAAGTTGGCCTAAATTGGGGACTCCCTCCACCTTAGAAGCCTATAAATAGGAGGGAACTCAACCTCCTATGGATATAATTGATTCTCTGATCAAGAAAGAAAGCGAAGGAGAAGAAGAAAAGGGCTAGCAAAGGAAGATTGACAAAGATCAAGTGATTGGGTTATTTCTCTCTCTCTCTTCACACGTGCGAAGGAAGGAGTCTAGGAATTTTGTTGTTGGGTTAGGGTTTTGCTACTGCAGGATCGAACTTGGAGAAAGAGCAGAAAGAAGATCGAAGGAAGGCTCATTCGGTCATCCTCAAGCCCTAGAAGAAGGAGAAACTCAAGCGAAGGTCTCAAAAAGCCTTGGAAGCCCTAAATCAGCTCACACGTGTGGAAGCAGCAGTTGCTGGGAGGGCCGAAAATTTCAAACCTGCAGTAGAGGCCGAAATTTTGTAGTTAGGGGTCGAAGTAGTGTTGTTGGAAGAGATTTGACTGGATTTGACTTGGACAAGGGAAGCATATCATCAAGAAGGTCGGACTTGGTCTTGGAAGGGTATTGGTCTTGGTCTAGAGGTCTTGGAATTCGTCAATTGAAGAATCTATAAGAAGAGAAGAGATTTGTGGGTTTTCCTCTCAAGTCGAGAGGGTTGGGCCCTGGCTTGCATCCTATATCCTGTGTTCTTGTGTATTGTTGATCTTCTTGTTTTCGGTAGTTGTTTGATAATAAGAACAACATAATAATAAGAGAAGAGGCTAATAAGTAAGAAAAAGTAAAAAGACATCACAAGCAGTTATCAAGTATAAGAGAAATCATTCTAACTATTGCCTATAGATTTCTCAACGGCATTGTGCATGGGTCTAGATGTGGCTAAAGATACGAGGTGTTAAGATATTGAGAGTGACGGTGATTTTGACCTCATTGCGAAGCGAGTTAAGGGTCACTTTGCCAAAAAGACTGGTATACTGAAGAAATATAGGCATGTTGTGTAGGACCTTATAGAGTTATTTCATGAATTTTCCATTGATGCAATCTCAAGAGAGCAAAGCATACATGTTGATGCATTAGCGATGGCAACCTCAAATCTCCAACCTTGTAATAAGTTGATTTTTAGAGAATGTAAGTTGAAAATTATTTTCAAACAGTTTGTTCTAGATAATTATGAACATTGGTAGGTTTTTCATGACAATGCCCAAGCAATATGATTCTTAAACAACCTCCAAGAATTCTCGGAAAATTAGATAAATAGATTAGGAAAAGATGAATAAAAATAGGAAGTTGAGGAATTGAGGGAGAATAAGATGCCGCAAGGCGTTGTTCCTTTTGAAAATATAATTGATAGACATGATATGTACAAGCAGAAAAAGGAAGCAAGCAATGTTGAACACAATACAAAAATCAATATTGGAACTATTGAAAGCTCCAAATTTATCCAGATTGAAAAGAATATTTCAGCAAATGAGAGAAGGGAAATAAAGAATCTCATCAGGGAGTACATAGATGTCTTTGTCTAGACATATAATGATCTCGAAGCTTATAAAAGGGATATAATTTAGCACACCATTCCCTTGAAGAAGGATGCCAAACCATTCAGAAAAAGGTAAATGCAAATCAACACCAAATTGGCTCCTCTTGTTCAAAAGGACCTTTAAAAAATGTCAATTTCCCAAATCATATCACCTACAAGACATTCTACATGGGTAGCAAATTTGGTGACAGTAAGGAAGAAGAATGGGGAAACAACTTTCCCTCGAGGATAACTACCCTCTTCCAAATATGGACCATCTATTGCAAAGAGTGACCGGTTTAGTGACATTGTCCATGCTAGATGGTTTTTTGGGGTATAATTAGATTCTTGTAAAAAAAGATCAACATAACACAACCTTTACTACACCATGGGGAACATTTGAATATAAGAGGTTTCCATTTGGTTTGTTGAATGATGGATCCACTTTCTAAAGAGACATGGATTTTTCCTCCAAGGACATTATTGGTAAGATTATTGAAATTTATGAAAATAAATTTATGGTATTCTCCAAGGACAAAAGTGAGCATGTGAAACATTTGAGGAACTTTTTTGAAAGATGTAGGAAATATGGGATATCTTTAAATCCAAATAAGTATATTGTTGGTGTGGATTAAGGGAAACTCTACATGCACATCATATCAAAGGATCGCATCAAAGTTGATCATGAAAGGGTGGATGCCCTCAAGAGAGTATGACTGCTAAAAAATAAGAAGCAAGTCCAATCATTCTTTGGCAAGATCAATTTCATCAGAAGGTTCATTCCAAATTTTGTTGGCATGACAAAGCCATTATTAAACTTATTGAAAAAGAATTGTGAATTTAAATGGGATGAGGAGAGTTAAAAATCAATTCAAATGATAAAGGAATCCATTACATCAACTCCAACTTTTTGTAATCCTTGACCATTCCAAGGGAATTCAGATTTTTTCTTTTGCATTACAAGATACTACTGTGGGAGTTTTGTTACAAAAAAATATGAACAAGATATGGAACAACCAATTGCCTTTTATGAGTAAGGCTTTGAGGGGTTCCAAATTGAAGTATTTAATGATGGAAAAGCAAGCATATACTTTAGTTCAATCCTTAAACCATTTTAGGAGTTATATTGTGTATTCAATCACTGTCGCATATATCCTCGTGCGGTTGTCAATTTCTCAAGAATATTTTGGCTCAACAAGATTGCCTAGGTATCAGAGGAAAGTGGGTTTCCAGGATTCAACAGTATGATATGGAAAATTGAAATCAAGCCAACTAAAATTATAAAAGGGCAAGGATTAGCAAAATTGTTCATTGAAGGTAACGAAAAGGCATTAAACATTGACTGTGTTGGCATGATTACTTTGTTTTGGGCAAATTGGAGCATCACATTTGGCATTCAGATATCATGATATCCCTCGTGCGGTGGTCAACTTCTCAAGAATATTTTGGCTCAACAAGATTGCCTAGGTATCAGAGGAAAGTGGGTTTCCAGGATTCAACAGTATGATATGGAAAATTGAAATCAAGCCAATCAAAATTATAAAAGGGCAAGGATTAGCAAAATTGTTCACTAAAGGTAACGAAAAGGCATTAAACATTGACTGTGTTCGCATGATTATTTTGTTTTGGACAAATTGGAGCATCACATTTGGCATTCAGATATCATGTATTATTTAAAGAATCTTTCATGGTCAGATAATTTGATTGATTATAAAAGATGAGCACTTAAGTTAAAGGCATCTAGGTATTGTTTGATTTAGGGAAGCCTTAGATGGAAAATCCCAATGGGTCGGTGCCCAACTGCATGGATGAGGATATAAGTAACTGGACACGTCCAAATATGGGTTATGTCTTGTATTTCGTGTGTTGGACACCAATACGTGAGGACGTGTCGAATGTGAAAATTCCACTATCCGAAATCCTACTACAACAACTGCTAGATTTCTTCTATTTGTAATTTAATTGAACAAATTATTTATCGTGTGCTATGGTAAATATCGAAATGAAATACCTATCAATGCTACCTATCAGTGTCATTGGAGACTCGAGCTGCAATCTGTATAGCCTATTGCTTCGAGCTCCAATTTACCTCTTCTTCTTCCAGCTTGGATGTTTGACGTATACCTTCTTTCCAATGAAGTATACATCGTATCCCTTGTCCTGTAACTGGGACACTAAAATCAAATTCATTCCTAACCCGGGAACATGTTGTTGGGTGTGGAGCCTGATTATCATCCTGATTTAGAGGTCTTTGTTTCAACCGAATGTATACCCTAGGAAGATTGTACACCCCTCCACGCGAGGGTTCAAGGGGGTCGATTCCCTTGGTTGGGGGGTCTGGGGGCCAACAGTCCTTGACGAGGATTCGGGGGCAACGCCCCCGAAGCTAAAAATAGATATAAAATCACCTTGTAAAATATTGTAATTTCGTAGTCAATCTGGGTCGTTCATTAGGCTGATGATCTGACATTAGAAGTTATGTTTAATTTAGGGTTTTTTGCCCTAGAAGGCAACCCCTCGGGGTTCATATGAGGGAATTGTATTGCGGCTGTGGGTGGTGTGTATTATGAGCGAGAAAGAGAAAGGGGGATGTGTATTATCCTGTGTGAGAGAGTAGAGGATATTACAGTAGATCTGTTGTAAGTTGTGTCTCTTCATTTTGCTGGATAATATAAAGGAAGGACTAGTTGTTTCTGCGTGGACATAGCCCAAGTTGGGTGAACCACATATATCTGTGTCTCTCTTGTTTTATATGCTTTCTGTGTTTGTATTTCCACATATTTTTATGTGTTCCATTGCTTTGTCATATATAATTTTCTAACACATGCAGCACATTAGTGGCTCTGATGTTGGTTCATGCCTCCATCTAAAACGTTATGGTGCCTCTCCCTGCTGGAGTGCATTTCGTTATATTTCCCATAGTGATATGGAAGCCCATCTGCTCTTCCTAATAGCTTGAGAAATATTCTCGTACTCCAGTCATGTGAGTTGAAGCCCCGCCATCAATGTACCAAACACCTGCAGATGTTGAACTTGACAAGCATGCGAAGTCTTCTTCCAATCTGGAAGATAATTCAAAGACGTTTAGATTTTCCATACTTATTTATGCTATTTTTCCTTCGATTTCTGATGCTATTACTGCCTAGCAAAAACTACATCCCACCTGAAGACTGCTCTGCTTTGAAGGTAAATTTTGTAGATGTTCTATGCTTGTTGCAACTTTACTTTTCCTTCAATGTCAGATAGCAATCATATAAACAATAAAGTAAAATGTTGATAGAACATACCAGTGGATTGTCAAAAGACAAACCAGAAAAATACGTGTTGGTGTGTTACAGTGGTCAACAGGATGCTTCAACCAGCAAAGTCTCAATATGGTCGGCCAACCAGTAATGTCACACAACCCTTCAAGACAGCCAGACAGTCAACCAAAAAAGTCAACATTGTAAGTCAACGGTCAACGCACAACAGCAGCAACTAGGTCAACGCCAAAAAGTCAAAGTCAAGGTTTTGCCTCAAAAATAGTGCCAAAAAATGCGCCTTAGGGAAATCAAGATTTTGGGAGAGTTTCGGGTCGATTTGACCTTGCGTTGACCAAAGTCAGGTTAAAGTTTGCTGCAGAGACCCTAGACCGAAAAACAGAAATGCACTGCTGCCAGATTTCCCACGTGTGGAGAGAGAAGAGACTCCAAGTGATTGAACCAATCAGATGAGGAGAAAGAATGTGTGAGGATGAGATGAGTGAAATGTCCTCCAACATTGACCTTATTTATATCCATCAATGAGGGTGTGTGACACATTTGCTGGGGCACAAAACCTTAAGGCCGACCTGCACATATTTTGAATAGATTAAAAATAAATTCAAAATAAATGTTCCGCTCATCGGATCAAGATGATTTTTACATCGATCTTGTACCTCTCCGAAAGAGGAGTCCAATAAGAATATTGGCATCTTCATCTGAGCATCATAACATGGAGTTTGGACATAGTTGTCCAAAATTAACACTCCCTCTCAACTAGGGAGAACTCCATCCACCTGTGCAATCCAAACATGTGTGTCATCCTGCCGTAACTTGCTTTGTTGTCTTCTTTATTTCAGAACATAGGTGGGTTAGTCACAAAGACATCATTCTCGGCTGACAAATTCAGCCCAGAGGTCTGAAACCTCTATATGACTCAGAGAGTCTCATACCAACCCGAAGTTGGTTTATCTGACCCGAAGTCAGTAGGAGGTCTGAAACCTCACTAGACTTGATCCCAGATCAAGTGGTTAGACACGTGCCATCCTAGATAGAGAGTACGGCAATCTCTAATGCGTCCATCAGTATTTGCTACTAGTCTCTAACTTTTCCCACCTCACTAGCCAACTGAGAGGTTCTTCCCATGAGTCCGGAACTCAATGGATTGGATGCAAACGGGGCACAGATCAAGAGAGGCGAGCCAACTCAACATCATAAGGGTGGGGCAGAAGCACCACAAGGTTCGGAAAGCCTAGCCCTGTGTGTGCTTATAACTCCGAGGAGCTATCCCCAAGGCCCCCCAGAGCTCCCAGAGCTCATCGTCCAACAAGACCCTCATCTTAGGGTCGTTCCACGATACCAAGATTCTCACGGAAGGTTAGGAACTTGACCTTTCCAAGGGGATATGTGAGAATATCCGCGACCTGCTCATCAGTTCCTATATGATCGAGCCTTACGGCACCTCGCTGTACCATATCCCAGATAAAGTGGTACTTGATATCAATATGCTTGGATCGATCGTGGAACACGGGATTCTCGAACAACCGAATCCCACTCTAGTTATCACAGAGTATCATGGTGGTATCTAACACATGCCCGAACAGCTCGCTGAAGAGCTTTCGCAACCAAACTACTCCACAACAGGCCATACTCGCTGCAATGTATTCGGCCTCCGTGGTGCTCAAAGCAACCGACTTCTGCTTTCTGCTCATCGATGATATCGAAGCAAAACCAAGTGTGAAGCAACATCCCGATGTGCTCTTACAATCCACCACATTGCCAGCTCAATCGGCATCAGTATATCCATGGAGTCACACTCCCGGCAGTGTATCTCAGCCCATGGTTTATCGTGCCCCGAAGATATCTCAACAGATTCTTGGCATCAACCTAGTGAAAGTGATGAGGCTCAACCATATGTTGACTCAAAGTGTGTTGGGAAAAATACTGAGAGGGGGGGTGAATCAGTATTTTGAGCTGACTGAAAACTTTTTACTTTTTTCTTTGAGCAGATTTCCATACGCGGTTTTTATGAACTGAACTAGCGTATGCACGCGGAAATATAGAAGGAAACTAGCGTATACTGATTTATCTTTCAAATTTAAAGAATCAGTCTTTTAAACAGATTTATCAGTTATGAATAAGGCTAGATAATCAGAAGTTATGAGCAGTAAACAACAGTATAAAGCATCACACACATGAACACCAATATTTAAGGTGGAAACCCAAATAGAGAGAAAACCACCGTTGTTGTCGTGTCTATCTTCAATCTTTATTATATAGAAAACCTTTTACAACATTGTACTGATGCAGACTTATACTAGTACACAGGCTTCTACCTGCAGAAGGCTGCAACCTTCTCTCGTTTTCCAGTTACAACTGGAAGGGAGCTCCAACCCCCTAATCTCGTTCACCAGCCTCTCCTGGAAGGAAGCTTCGACCCCCCTGACTTCAACACCAACTTCTACTGGCTGAAAGCTTCTACTTTCATACTGAAGGCTTCAACCCTTAGATCCACTGCAGACCACGTTTCATCAATTTTCATATTGGATCAAAACAGCTTCAATACAACCCCTTAACATCAACAACCATACATTACCCAAAACTTCAATCAGAACAGCAATACCACTGTAACCAGAATATCAGAAATAACCCAGACTTCAGAGTAGATAATCAGATACACATTCAACCTTGAACAATCATTAGTTCAAATACCATACGCTATTTTTATTTATTGAACCTGCGTACATACGCGCTTTTCTGCACACCAACCTGCGTATGCTTCAGTGCATACTCATCTTTATATTCTGAATTGATACGCGACTTTTCTTTATCGAATCCGCGTATACACGCGTTTTTCCTTTCACCAACTAGCGTATACCTCTGTGTATGCTTTCTTTCAGATTTTGTTCAGATCTGAAATCAGATTTATGTTCAGACAATCTATCATCCATGCAGAACTGTTTAGATAGTCATTCTTCCCTCATCATGTTTTCTCATTCATTGATTAGATTTGTTCATTATCACATTAGCAGCATACATCATATTCAATCAACCCAGAACTTCAAGTAGACTTCATTGACCGACAGTAGAGAGAAAACAGAAATCAAAGAAGTAATATATATATATAAGCTTCAGAAACCCTAACTTCCATACGCGCCTTTTATTAAGGTAACCCGCATATATACGCGCTTTTACCGAGACAAACTAGCGTATAGATCTGTAAAAGATAAACTTTGCAAAACAAACCAGATCTATAAACTTACCCAGATTTCTTCAATTTCTTTATCAGTCTTGCGTCTGGACTTCATTATTTCTTTTGCAGATCATCCTAGAGATTCATCATTTCTAGATCTAGAGATCTTGAACCTTCATCATATCCATAGGTGCATCATAGATTCAGATCTATCAATTAAGAACAGAGTTCAACCATACAGATATCTCTTAAAGAGATTTATTTATTAACAACCCTTTCACTTGCACAATTTGCACTATGATCTTCTTCTTCTTAAATAGATTTAGCTTTTATCAATACCATGAGCCAAAACCACACAACTTCCGATGGTATTCTTGGACGGAATCAAATAAACCATACAGCGCTCAATACTGTGTGCCAAAACCATGGTAATGCCCCTTGGTATTATAAATTTGGAGCACAAAAGGGCATACGCGACTTGGGACGTACTTATCCGCGTGCATACGTGACTTTGCCTTTACAAACTCACGTATACATTGTGAAATATCTTATTCATCATTACTCTAGCACTTACTAGAATTTCTTTCTTTGTTACTTCTGAAATGCTCTGTAGATACATCAGATTTACATCATTAACAAGTAGGTTGCTATCCAAAGACAACTCATCAAGTCAATTTCCATCAAGGAAAACTTCACCAAGTAGGTTGCCATCAAGGACAACATATTGCATCATATTTCCAACAATCTCCCCCTTTGGACTTGATGGCAGCCATGATGGTGTTTTATCACCACAACAGATAGATACATTGATTATAACCATTATTCAAACACCATTATACAAACACCATGATACTCTCCCCCTTTGACATCAAGGGCAAAGGGCGGATCAAAATCAAAAAAAGGTTTTTCTTCTCTTGTAGAAAGAAGAGCTCTGTAGATCTTATGTGCACTGAAGCTACCATGCTCCCCCTGAGATCATGTTGAATCTTCAAACATAATTTTCAATGAAGTACATGACTCTATGACCTTTCCTATCACCAAGGACTTACATCAATGATCCAACCAAGTGGATTTACATATGTGACTCTAGTACCCAACCGAGTGGGTTTACACATTTTGACTCAACTACCCAACCAAGTGGGTTTACAAATTTGAAGAAGTCCTTACATGACTGAATAGAACAATTTACATCATAGGTATCAACATAACCTTTTCATCAAAATATAGAAATAACTTATACAATCAAGACCAAAGAATCTCAAGCATGAGATCAGACCATATCAAATAATTAGAATGCCAACAATGCATCCTTTCCATATGACCAAAGCTCCCCCTTATCTTGTGCATCCTGAACACTTTCAATAGCAAATCATCAAGGCATCTTCATCAAATATCAGAGACTGAAACATAAATATGAGAGCTAAAACATCACCATAGATACCCAACAGCACCACAGCTGTGCTGAAGAATGCTGACCTAGAAAAAATTGGTCAGCAAACACCCATACGCGGTTTTCTGTGTATAAACTCGCATATATACGCGACTGTCCTTCAGGAAATCCGCGTATCCAATTTAATCTTCTGAATTTAAGCATATATGATCCTCTGCATGGCAGAGACTACTCCCAGCTTCTGTCTAAGATATTCGAATGCTTCCCTGGGTAAAGGTTTGGTAAATATATCGAAGCCTTGTTCTTTGGAGGGAACATACTCCAACTTCACCTTTTGTTCAAGCACTTGTTCACGTAAGAAGTGATACTTGATGGGAATGTGCTTGGTCTTGGAATGCATAACGAGGATTCTTTGAGATACGGTAACACTTGTATTATCACACATAATGGAGATAGGAGGTGAACATTTGATTTGAATGTCTTGTAAGGTTGCATCATCCAAAGTACTTGTGTGCAACATGACACGGTAGCCACATATTCTGCTTCTGCTGTAGATAAGGCAATATAGCTTTCTTTCTTGTTGAACCAATATACCAATCGGGGCCCCATATAGAATGCTCCACCACTAGTGCTTTTTTGATCATCAACATTTCCAACCCAATCCACATCTGTGTAAGCATGAAGAGTGAGATCATCATTCTTTGGATACCATAGACCAAAGTCTTGAGTACCTTGTAGATAATTTAATATTCTTTTTACAGCCTGAAGGGGTGACTCTTTTGGATTAGCTTGGAATCTTCCAACAATCCCAACTGCATGCATAATGTCTAGTCTAGTCCTTGTTAGATAAAGTAGACTTCCAATCATAGATCTATACTCTGGTTGGTTTACCATTGGAGAATCATCATGAGAACTGAGGTTACATCCAGTTACCATTGGAGTGCTTACAGGTTTGTAGTATTTCATCCAACTTCTTCAGGATTTGCTTGAGATATTTTTGCTTCGATAAGAATATGCCATGTTGTTGCTTGTTGCACTTACAAGCCAGAAAGAATGTTAGTTCCCCAAGTAAAGACATTTCAAATTCTTGTTGCATAACAGAAGCAAATTTCTGACTCATAGACTCTTCATTACTTCCAAAATTTATATCATCAACATATACAATCACAATCAATAGTTTATCATTTTCAGTTTTTTTGTATAAGTTGCTATCAACAGACCCCTTTGAAAATCATTGTTGATGAAGATATTTGTCAAGACGATTGTACCATGCCCTTGGAGCTTGTTTGAGACCATATAGATCCTTTTTAAGTCTACAAACTAGTTTTTCATCATTTCCCAAAATGAATCATACGGTTGTTCTACCTACAGCTTCTTCTGTTAGATCACCATTGAGAAAAGCGATTTAACATCCATTTTGATAAACTTTTGATTTGTCGGAAGCTTGAAAAAGCAAGAAACATTCTTATGGCTTCAAGTCTAGCTACGGGGGCAAAGTTTCTTTAAAGTCTATACCTTCTTGTTGAGCATACCCCTTGCAAACAGTCTAGCTTTATATCTTATAACATCCCCATTCTCATTTAACTTGTTTTTGAATATCCATTTAGTTCCAATGACATTTTTGTCATGAGGTCTTGGTACTAATTCCCAAGTGTGATTCTTTTCAATTTGATCAAGCTCTTCATTCATGGCTTGAATCCAACATTCAGCTTTGCTAGCTTGATTGACATTGTGTGGTTCAATAGTGGATAGAAATGCCAAATAGCTAGAAGAGCCCACAAGAGTCCTTCTTGTTTGTACACCTGATCCCTTATCTCCAAAAAATTGAGATTCTGGATGATTCTTTTGAACATATCTGGATGGAGCTTTTTCAGATAACTCATCTTCAGGTTCTTCATTGGGTTCACTGTATATATCATTGCTATTTGATGTAGGAGGATATATGTCACCATCATCTTCATTTCTTGTTTGTTTTTCTTCTTTTGGGGCTGTAGGAGACTCATCAATAACAACATCAATACATTCAACAATCTTCTGAAGTCTTTTATTGTAACATTTATATGCTCTACTCCTAGAGGAGTAGCCAAGAAGTATTCCTTCTAAAATACGCTCACGGGTTCAAACTTTTGAAATTTTCATCATTATTTTTGATAAAGCATTTGCTTCCAAAAACTCTAAAATGCTTCACGATGAGGATTACCATACCGAGTTCATGTAGGTTTTATCACAATTTACCTGAACATGTGTATTGTGAAATATTTACACATTGTATATGTCTTTTGCTTCCCCCCAAAATGTGCCAGGTGTTCTGGAATCATCAAGCATAGCTCTAGCCCTTTGTTGAACAGTTCTATTCATTCTTTCTTCTACGCCATTTTGTTGTGGAGTGCTAGCCACAAAAACTGTCTTTTTATGCCATGTTGTTCACAAAATTCAAGAAATTCATCTGATGTATATTCTCCTCCTCGATCAGATCTAAGACACTTGATTTTTAGATCTAATTCATTTTCAACTAATGCTTTGAAGATCTGAAATTTCTCAAATGCTTAATCTTTGTGTTTCATTAACCCAATCCAACACATTCTAGAGAAATCATCAATAAATAAGATATAGTATTGTTCACCACGTGGTGACTTTTTCCTCATAGGTCCACATATGTTAGTATGAATGAGTTCAAGAGGCTTACTTGATGATCCTTCCTTGGCATTAAATTGTACTCTGGTTTGCTTACCTAATTGGCAAGATTTGCATATGATACTTTCAGGTAGAGTAATATTGGGAAGATCACGAACAGCTTTAAGTCTGCTTGATTTGTTGATTTGAAAGAAGCTCAGATGTCCCAACCTTCTATGCCATACCCAGTTTTCTGAAAATTTACTCAAGTAACATTGTTCTTTGCAGTTCTTCAATACATACAGGTTGCTTGGAGTTCTTTTTCCTTTTATAATTGTTTTACCTGTATCAAGATCTCGTACCACATATTCTTTTGAACTAAAGACAACTTGAGTTCCTTGATCACACATTTGACTTACACTTAACAAGTTATGCTTTAATCCATCCACATACATGACATTATTAGCTTTCACCTTTTCTTTTAGAAAAATAGACCCTTTTCCCTTAATGACAGCAGGAGTATCATTTCCAAATGTAACATTCTTTTCCTTTTCTAGAGCACTATATGCAAGAAGTTTATTTTTGTCACCTGTCATATGTTTTGAGCATCCATTATCAATGTACCATTGATTTTCTTCACCTTCTGCAAATAAATCTATGCCACAATTTTCAACCTGTAATTCCTTCTTTTTCCACACTTTGGAGCTTGAAGGAAACTGCTCTTTTGGCTGGACTTTGCTCCTGCATTCAGATTCTTCATGGCCAAATTTATTACAATAAGCACATTCAACTTCATTTTGAAGAGGAGAAAAGTTGTTATAGGTATTCTTATTTGTTCCAATATCAATCCTTTTCTTTCTTGCTTCTCTTGTCATGATGGTTTTATATGCAACACATTGAACAACTTTATGACCAAAATTGTGACATGAGAAACATTGTCCATTGAAGAAGAAATTTCTGCGATCATGAAATCTTCTACTTGAATTTACTTGTTGATTGGTGTTTCTTTGAAAGGTATTCCTGTTAGTGTTCTTTGAATTGAGATGGTCATGCTTTACCTGTAAAGATTCTTTATTCCCTTGCTGAGTGGCAGAATGTTGTATACTAGCTGTAGCTGCTTTTAGATAATTTGGTGTTGAAGCCTGAGAAGATTCTCCGATATATCCAAGACTTGTCTTTATAAGAGGAGAACGTTGTACCTTGATAATCTCATCTAAAGTTTCAGATCCTTTAGCAAATCTAAGATTCAAAGTCTTCACTTTCTCAATTTCTTTTCTTAGACTTACTATTTCACATTATAATTTCTCATTGTGTTTCTTCTTTTCTTCAAGCTGATTTTTCAGAGTTTCTATGGATATTTTACTTTCTTCTACGCATATTTTGAGTTGATTGACTTCATCAAGAAAATCATTGTCCTCTAAAGCATCCATAAAAGTATCTTTTTCTTCTCTAGATTCTTTTTCAAATGCCATGAGAAGTCTAAGATCTTGTTCACATTCTTCCTCACTGTCAGATAACCCATCACTGTCTTCATGAGTATAGTAACTTTTTCTAGTGCTAAACCGATTCTTATTCCTTCTTGCTATTTCCTTCCCTTTTTCATGTGTTTCTTTGTAAGGACACTTAGCAACATAATGACCAACTCTTCCACAAGAAAAACATTTGAAAGGAAGCTTACCTCTGAACCGTCCTGTGCCAAGTTGGAGTTTCTTTACAAAATTTACCTCATCTTCTTTTGAGATATACCCTGATCCTTCTGTCTCTTGTACTTCTTTCCCTTTTGTAGAAGCTCTAAAGACGGCTTCTTTGACTTCATATGGTCCTCCTCTTCTCATTTCATATGCAGTTAGTATGCCATGAAGTTGCACCACAGTAAGATTTTGAAGATCTTGCTTTTCTTCAAGAGCAGAAACTTTTGACTCAAATTTTGTCGTTAGTGATCTTAAAACTTTCTCAACCAAAGTAGATTCGGTTATTGTTTCTCCCAGATTTCTCATACGATTTACAATATCATCAAGACGTAAAAATAAACTGGCAATGCTCTCCTCATTATGCATTTTTAGATTTTCATATTGAATTCTGAGAGTTTGGAGTTTAGAACTTTTTACCTTTGCATCACCTTCATAACTTAGAATGATTTTGTCCCATATTGCCTTTCTTGTATCTAGCTGCATGACTTTGACAAATTCTGATTCAGTTAGAGTTCCCAATAGAGCATTGACCACTTTTGCATTTGTTTCATAATTCTTTCTTTCCGTTGGATCTGTTGGAACTGTGGTTGGATATTGATATCCTCCTTCAACAATAGCCCATACATCTGCTCCCAGAGACTGAAGATAGGATCTCATCCTAGTTTTCCAGAAGATTAAATTGTTTCCGTTGAAGAGTAGAGGCCTGATAGATGCTGTTCCATCTTGATTGCTCATCTTGATTGATATTCCTTCTAGTGGCTAAGATTTTTCAGAAGGACCTGCTTTGATACCAATTGTTGGGAAAAATACTGAGAGGGGGGGTGAATCAGTATTTTGAGCTGACTGAAAACTTTTTACTTTTTCTTTGAGTAGATTTCCATACGCGGTTTTTATGAACTGAACTAGCGTATGCACGCGGAAATATAGAAGGAAACTAGTGTATACTGATTTATCTTTCAGATTTAGAGAATCAGTCTTTTAAACAGATTTAGCAGTTATGAATAAGGCTAGATAATCAGAAGTTATGAGCAGTAAACAACAGTATAAAGCATCACACACATGAACACCAATATTTAAGGTGGAAACCCAAATCGGGAGAAAACCACTGCTGCTGTCATCTCTGTCTTCAATCTTTATTATATAGAAAACCTTTTACAACATTGTACTGATGCATAATTATACCAATATGCAGGCTTCTACCTGCAGAAGGTTGCAACCTTCTCTCGTTTTCTAGCTACAACTGGAAGGTAGCTCCAACCCCCTGATCTCATTTACCAGCCTCTCCTGTAAGGGAGCTTCGACCCCCTGACTTCAACACCAGCTTCTACTGGATGAAAGCTTCTACTTTCATACTGAAGGCTTCAACCCTCAGATCTACTGCAGACCATGTTTCATCAATTTTCATACTGGATCAAAACAGCTTCAATACAACCCCTTAACATCAACAACCATACATTACCCAAAACTTCAATCAGAACAGCAATACCACTGTAACCAAAATATCAGAAATAACCCAGACTTCAGAGTAAATAATCAAATACACATTCAACCTTGAACAATCATTAGTTCAGATACCATACGCTGTTTTTATTTACTGAACCCGCGTACATACGCACTTTCTGCACACCAACCTGCGAATGCTTCAGTGCATACTCATCTTTATATTCTAAATTGATACGCGACTTTTCTTTATCGAATCCGCGTATACACGCGTTTTTCCTTTCACCAACTAGCGTATACCTTTGTGTATGCTTTCTTTCAGATTTTGTTCAGACTCATGTTCAGATCTGAAATCAAATTTCTGTTCAGACAATCTATCATCCATGCAAAACTGTTTAGACAGTCATTCTTCCCTCATCATGTTTTCTCATTCATTGATTAGATTTGTTCATTATCATATTAGCAGCATACATCATATTCAATCAACCCAGAACTTCAAGTAGACTTCATTGACCAACAGTAGAGAGAAAACAGAAATCACAGAAGTAATATCTGTAAATAAGCTTCAGAAACCCTAAATCCCATACATGCCTTTTATTAAGGGAACCCGAGTATATACGCGCTTTTACCGAGACAAACTAGCGTATAGATCTGTAAAAGATAAACTTTGCAGAACAGACCAGATCTATAAACTTACCCAGATTTCTTCAATTTCTTCATCAGTCTTGCGCCTGGTCTTCATCATTTCTTTTGCAGATCATCCTAGAGATTCATCATTTCTAGATCTAGAGATCTTGAACCTTCATCATATCCATAGGTGCATCATAGATTCAGATCTATCAATTAAGAACAAAGTTCAACTGATACGTATATCCTTAAGGTGATTTATCTATTAACAACCCTTCACTTGCACACTTTGCCTGTTATATCAGCAGTAAATAGATTTATCTTTTACCAATACCATGAGCCAAAACCACACAACTTCCGATGGTATTCTTGGATGGAATCAAATAAACCATACAACACTCAATACCGTGTGCCAAAACCATGGTAATGCCCCTTGGTATTATAAATTTGGAGCGCAAAAGGGCATACGCGACTTGGGACGTACTTATCCGCGTGCATACGCGACTTGGCCTTTACAAACTCGCGTATACATTGTGAAATATCTTATTCATCATTACTCTGGCACTTACTGGAATTTCTTTCTTTGTTACTTCTGAACTGCTCTATAGATACATCAAATTTACATCATTAACAAATAGGTTGCTATCCAAAGACAACTCATCAAGTCAGTTTCCATCAAGGACAACTTCACCAAGTAGGTTGCCATCAAGGACAACATATTGCATCATATTGCCAACAAAGTGTTCACTACAAAACATACATCTGGACAGGTGTTCACTAAGAACATCAGGGCCCCTACGAGTTGACGATACTCAGTAGGATTTGCTAGCTCAGGCCCAGCAGCGCTGCTAATCAACTTCTTAAAGTTGAGCTCCATCGGTGTTGACACGGACTTACAGTCCACCATACCAAATCTTTCCATAAGCTTCACAATGTATTTTCCTTGAGAAAGGAAAATCTCGTCAGGTCTCTGCCAGACCTCCAGGCCTAGGAAGTAATGCATCAATCCTAGGTCCTTCATCTCGAACTCAACAGCGAGCTCCCTCTTGCACTGATGATTGAGAGGGTCAGCACCTTTCAGGAAGAGGCCGTCCACATACAACACCAGAATGAGAAGTTTTTCTCTATCAACCTTGAAGTAAAGGTTCGGATCAACATTACTACGAGTGAAGCCCAACTTCATCAGGTAGCTATCTATCCTCTCATACCAAGCTCTGGGTGCTTGCTTCAACCCATAAAGGGCTTTCTTCAAACTGCAGACATGGGTGTCCCGATCCTGGACTTCGAACCCCAGAGGTTGCTCCACATACACCTCTTCCTTTGTCGCACCATGCAAAAATGCGGTCTTCACATCCATCTGATGAAGACTCCATCCTTGCGTAGCAGCAAGGGCTATGATAGAGCGGATGGTGGTATATTGGGCCACAGGTGCAAATATATCATCATAGTCTATGCCTTCCTTTTGAGAGAAGCCACGGGCAACAAATCTTGCCTTGAACTTTTCAGCACTTCCATCAAATCCATGCTTGATCTTGTAGAGCCATTTTGAGGTGACAATTGCTTTGTCCTTCGGTCTTGGAACCACATCCCAGACATCATTCTTCATTATGGACTCATACTCTTCGTGCATAGCATCCTTCCAAACTTGATGCTTTACGGCTTCCTCAAAAGATCCAGGCTCAGATTGTAAAATAGTACTCATGGCTGCTAGATACCCTTGGTATCTACTCGGCTTCTTACTTTCACGGAATGTCCCCCTTGGGGCCATATGTCCCTCGGCATCCTCGAGAGTGTCCTTGAGCCATGATGATCTCTTCCCTATTGAAAGAGGTGGATCGATCGGATCCATTTATCCTTCAACATCGAGCATAGTCTCATCCTTCGATTCTTCTTGTCTTCCAGGCCCTACTTCATGATTTTCTTCAGATCTCGGAAGATTGATTACCTTCTTCAAAGAAGCATCTTCGTCAAAGGTAACATCGTGGCATATCTCCACTTTCCTTTAACCAGGCACATAGACTCTATAGGCCTTCGAAGTTTCGTTGTAGCCCACAAACATTCCCTTCTTTCCAGAAGCATCCAGGTTGCTCCTCTTTTCTTTCAGCACATGAAAATAAACAGGACATCCAAAAACTCTAAATTGCGAGACGTCAGGTTTCTTACCAGTGAAAACCTCTTCGAAAGTTTTGGAGTCCAAAGCGAAATGCGGGCATTGATTTTGAATGTACACAGCAGTGTTCGCAACTTCTCCCCACAGAAACTTCGGTAGACCTTGGTAACATAGCATGGCACGAGAAGCTTCCACAATGGTCCTGTTCTTTCTTTCAGCAACGTCGTTCCGCTCGGGAGTATAGACAGTTGTGGTCTCCCTCTTGATGCCAGCTTCTCTGCAAAAGTTCTTGAACTCGTTCGTCTCATATTCAGTGCCATTATCGGTCCTCAGTATCTTGATCTTCTTCCTTGTCAGATTTTCCACCAAAGCTTTGAAGGTACGGAAACCATGTGAAAGCCTCATCCTTCTTTTTCAAGAAGTATATCCAGGTCTTGCGAGAGAAGTCATCTATGAACATCATATAATAAGAACATCCTCCCAAGGATATCACGAGCAACATACCAGACAGATCAAAAAACATACCAGACAGCTTTTTCAAGAAGTATATCCAGGTCTTGCGAGAGAAGTCATCTATGAACATCATATAATAAGAACATCCTCCCAAGGATGTCACGGGCAACATAGCAGACAGATCAGAAAACATACTAGACAGATCAAAATGTATTAGTTGCAAGACATCAGATGTCTTTGTGACACTTGAGGGGAAAGGTCCCCTTGTATGCTTTCCTTCGGCACAGCCCTGACATAAACCTTCATGATCATTTTTAAACTCAGGCATCCCCCATCACCCTAGGGTATCAAATCTTTGTAGGTAAAGAATCTGAACTAAAAATGGAAGCATAATTTGCATAAGGAATTTGGACCAGCATATGAGAGGCACCTAGCCAAGTGAACTCGAAATTTGTATATGGCGATGAGGATTGAAAACAATTGCCCAGTAAACTTTAGCCAAGGGCTGAAGGCATTAATCAACCTTTAATTTTGGATGGATTTGACCCTACAATTTCTGAAGCAGGCCCTGTTCAGAAAATATGCAAACAGCGTTATCGATGACCTGATCAGTATCACTGTCAAAATTTAAAGTGTTTATGAACATTTTGAAAATTCTGAGCATTTGGGTGCAAAGGCTCCAGTAGAACATGTGCAGGAGGCTTATAGATACTGTTTACATGTTCTTTAAAAAAAAAGGGGGTGTTGTATATTTCTTGAGGGTAAGTTCAGATGTGATTTACAAAGGAAAGAGTGGTGGAAACACTGTTGAAACAGGCTTTGAACAAATGACTGAGAAACTACCAGCAATAGATTCTGATGGCAAAATGGGCAAGTGCTGGACTAAGTTTATGAAGGAATCATTTTCAGAAATGTTGAATCTGTATGCCCATCCAAGCCACACACAAAGATTTTCTATAACTTATGGCTTACAGTTCATGGTAGCAAAACTATGGCTTTAGTTGGAATTTTATGTGAACTGAAAGCTTTTGTAAAACCTCTTATTCATGGCTGTGACCTGATAAGACTGCTACAGGATTACCCAAATCAAAGTGTTCCTTCAATATTCAGTAAAAGTGGCCTTTGGGAAAACTTGGAGACCATAAGTAATGATAGCACACATGCAGATCTTGGCCTGTTGAAGAGCCAGAAAATATACTGAGAAAGGATTCGCTCAGTTCAGATTTAGAAAGAAATTTAAACCAGAAATTGTATATATATATATATATATATATATATATATATATGCTGGAAACAAGTCATACAACGAATATGAGTACTCAGTATACAACGAGTTTTCTGAGTTGAAAGGCTGACCTAAAACAGCCAATGAATGGCACCGACTTGCGCAACCTTTGGAGTTGATTGGTTGTATTTTCTAGCTTGTTGGGGGTACAGCCGACCTCTGTTTGGCCTATATTTTAACTTTAAAAAAAAAGGACCCGCCACAGCCCACACTTGGAGATTGTATTCACTTTTGAGGAGAAGCGGCCCACACTTGGAGATTGTATTCACTTTTGAGGAGAAGCATGTGATGTTATGTGCCTTGTGGTGGCTATAATTATGACCTCTCATGGAGGACTAAAACCTTGTTGAGTGTGCCTTGAAGTATTGGAAGGCCAGATATGGCCTGAAGTGCCTATTCCAATAAAATATTTGCTTACACTATATATACATGTCAAATTAAGGATCCAGTGAGTGCCAAGAAGCCTCGTAAGTTTCTAGCCATATCGAACGTTCCGGGAAAATGTAAGAGGACCGAACGCTAAAGTTCTTATTATCTATCATCTATGCCCCATATACATTCCATGTGCATGAAAAGGAAAACCTGAGAAACTGTGCAAAGATTTAAATTGGATAATTTATAGCAAAAACTGTTGTGGGGAGAATAACAAATTTTCGACTGTAGACAGAAATACTCCAAATTCGAGCCTAGATACATACACCGCCCACCTGGTAATTTCTCAGAGTCATATACATACCAAGTAACAGAAAATTCAACTGAAAACAAAATAAACGACTAATGCGACTAATGTGATGACCTGATGAGAGACTCCCAAACAGCTTTCCCTTTCGGTCCATACCTCTTTGATCTTTATTTCAGACATGGAAGAATAAAGCAAATTATTGACAGACGGAAATCTACTATGGATAGATAATATAATTTATCAAAGAATGTACCTCCTTTTGGCTATATGGATATCTTGTTTTTGGGCTGAAATGGCGCTGATTCTTACGAGACTGTGTGTATCCGGCCTTTTCAGATATGGGACTGATCTACCAGCAGAACTCTGTGGGCTTGCCAACGATGTGAAAGAACATTGAAACGATATAATCATATTCGTTTTCCAGCTGGTTTTATGAATGTTGATGTTACAAGCACTTGACCTGTCCGAGAGTCAGAAAGGGCAGGGAAAATTAATTTGTTATATAGCCTAGCATCTTTACCAATTTTCTCCTTTAAAGGAACAGCTATTATTATTATTATTTCATTAACCTTCTGAAATTTTCGTTTCCTTTCCCGGCTTAATAGCCTCCATTCTTCGCTGCACCAGCTAGATCATACCAATTCTTGTTAAATTCCACAAAGCGTTTCACCAAATAGGGAGTAACAAATTTCCTCGTGAATCTCAAAACGAGCCGACGGGAAAGACAACGCGGAAGCTTTCAAAAAACCTAATCGAGTCTCAAATTTCTTCACGGGCCTCAAAACTATGCCGTTCAGGCGAGATTTTCTGGGGTTTCTCTCGCAAACACAATTGCGACAGCTTTGAAATATGATCGAACGGTGGATTGCTTCAAAAATCTCGGTTCTTAATGGTTTCAGAAGACGCAATAATAGTACACCGTCTCTGAAAATCTGCCACAAGGGTAGGGTTTGAATAGATCCCCAAACTCAACAAAATTTTCAACGGCAAGCTTCGAAAAACGGCTCGAATTGATCAGCATGACGACTGGAGGCCAGATCCATGAAAACACAGCCGATTTCGCGGTGGATTCGGCGACATTTTAACAGTGTTTTATCTTCCCCTTTCTCTTAGGTTTTCAACGAGCTGAGAGAGCTGGAAAATGCGGAGTATAAAGGACGGTAACCTGCTAATTCAGCCCCGGGTAGCTCGGGCTTCTGACATCTGACATTTCCTCTTCCGTGATGACACCCATCTTGACATCCTTTCCGTTTTCCGGCAAAGTATATTTCTGTTTCCGGTATGTCCAAAACACATCATGTTGTTATCTTTTGTATGTCCATTACATTCCAAAAACACGTGTATCATATTACTATGTACGGTATGTCCATCCCATAGTCATCCTTCCAACGCATGCTTGCAATTTTGAAATGGAGTAGTCTACCGTGGCCGCGTTTTGGCGCGGAAACCTTGCCCGTCGGAAAACTTTTCCTGCCCGGCCGTGAAGATGTCGCCGATTGTGCTTGGGGATCACCGCCTGACCTGTCAGAGAGTTGAAAAGATACCCGCGTTGAAAAGACGTAACTCTCGGGAAACCCTCGCTCCAAAATGATACATCGCCCGCGCGCCTAGCTGAAATTCAAATTTTTAGCTTGCCATTCTGGTTTTCAAGTTTTTCAAGTTGGCGGACCAAATGCCTGAAACTCAGAGAGACGCCAACCTGCTGAGTTTCCCAAGTTCGGATGGAAAACTACCTGTAAGAAGATTGTTACCCAGATCAAAAACCACGAGTTTTCTGAGGTCACCCAGTTGTGTTGGTATGCTTCCAGAGAGACTATTGCCACCGAGGTTCAGGTATTTCAACTCAGAGAGGGCGCCAAGTTCTATGGGTATAATTCCAGGTATTTAGTTAGTTCCACTGTTAAACATTTCTGTGAATGAGATGCACTACCATTTAATTTAAGACTACTGATAAATTAAGAATGCCATCACAAATATGAGAAACAACCCTGGATTTTTATTTATTTGAGAATACCTGCTCTGTTTTTTTGCCCAATTTTCTGAAGTTGTCTGTGGCACGCTGATGGGCAGATTTGTTGGACTATGTGGTGGATGTGACGCAGAAAAGAGCAACAGTTAGAGGGCGTGTGGATCCCCAAAAGAGGATGCAACGAATTAGATTAATGGGTAACGACAATAAGAGAAAGACCATCCATGAATTTGAGGGGGTCTGAGGCGAAGGATACTCTGCTGAAACTGCAACAACAGGTGGAAGCTGCCGAAATCAATGGATCATAGTCATATAATGAAAGGGGCCTGCTGTTTTCGCTGTGCCTCGTTTTAGAGGCATCTAACTACCTGTTGTAGATACGTTTTCTTATGATTATTGATATTAGTAGTCCAGAGCTTTTTGTAAATAGTGAAAATGAAGCTCTCTGCCCATTTTGTGCCCTATCGAGGCAGCGCTCTGATCTGTTGGTGTGTTGGAGAATGTTAACGGCGTTTGGACTTGTTCGATTTGTTTGTCATTCTCGAATTGAAAGTGTCGGAGATTCGAAACCCCGAAATCTGTGTTCTTGCCAATCAAAATTTTACCCTTTTGTTTCCAGGTTCACTTTGCCGTTAATGACGCTTAAAACAGAGACATCTAGATTTGGGTAAGCTACTGGACAAAAAGTAAGGCAAATAGGCCCGCAAAGATTCTGTGAAAATATTTTATACTTACCTGTGAATAAAAGTTCTCATTTGGAAATTTACGACCATCGCAACATTTAGAAACAGAAGAAATATTATGATTTTGGGGATTCAAAATGTGTTATAGATTGGCTTACGAGTGTAATAAAGTTTGAAGTATTGAACTTAGTTATCTGAAAACTTAGAATTAGGGAAATCAAAGGACATTATCACGATATCTAATTCCACTATATCTACAGAGAATTCAATATTTGTACTGACAGTTTATATAAAAAAGAGCATTATTATTAGGGCTGGGTACATTACAATTGAAGAACTGGCTGGCTATCAGACTATAAATACTACCAATGTAACTTTAGAGCAATTGGACTGTCATTCATTGATCCCACATCAAGAAATTTGCAATCAGCCACACAGATACAGAAAACAGAAATATGAATTCAGCAAATTATCATATACAAGAAATCTGCCATCAACCACAGAAATTCTATATAAAACAAATATATAAATACAGCATATTATCATATATACTTTTTCTAATTATATTTAGAAATATTACTCAATCAATATTTAAATTTTTTATATAAGCAACAAAAATACATGACTCACTTTTATATATATGCACTTTCAACTAACAACATAGAAATTTACAACAGTAACACATAAAATTATAAACCCTTAAAAAAAGTGAAATAACACGTTAATCAGAAGTGCCCATCTCAAAACTGAGAAATAGGTTTGCCCATCCAACAACAGAAGATCCCAAACTCACTTGATTTGCCCAGATAAGACATGAATAATTCAAGTAAGAGTTACAATCCAAGGGGTTGCTGCTATCAGCCATAACTTAAACAAATACCCTGTTTTACATAAAGAAACTAAAATGCTGCAGGAAGAGAAGGAAATGAAAATTTGCAAAGAGCATTGAAATAATTCACAAAGGGAAATATGGAAATGTGAAGTAACATGCAAAGAAAATGAATTAACAGATCAAACTATCTGCTGGACATGCAAAGAAAATGAATTAACAGATCAAACTATCTGCTGGAAAATCGGTGCTTCTTTCGCAATACTGTCACAGGCAAGAATAAGGAGCCCAAAGTCTCCTTCACAAGGCTCACTACTTATAACACCTTTCACTCTTCCAGGTTGATTAAATTTGTTGAATAATAAATGGCAAATTACCTTGGCAAGAGGGAGGACACAGTGAATTGATCCAGTGTCTAGCTTCATCCTGTAATCAGATGTTAGTCTAGCTTGCCAGAGGAGAATTGCCCTACAACTGCCCTATGGAATGCCATTAAACCTGCCATAATTATCAGTAATGGATGTAAATGAGGGACTACGTATTCTCATTGGAAAAATAATGTAAGTGCGTTTTTCCATGGTAGCCTTGGATGGTTTGAAGGCGGAGAAGACTTTACAAATTTAAATTAATGAAATTTATTACTCTGTTTTGGTAAGATTTAGACAATTGACCTATTTATCTGTTTATTGCCTTTTTATTTACCGAGTGGCCACACGTTCCTTTGTTTACTGCAGCACACATTCTAATAGTCACAGCTAGCAATTCAAGTGACTAACAATAACTATATTAACACTCATACTTTTCACTTGTTGCTTACAGTCCTTGGCTCGATATGCATGTCAGTTCCACAAACATAAATACTGATTTATGGTGGATTCACTAATATTGCAATTCAATTTCAGCGTACACATGTATCGATTTTGGTGCAAAATGGCCTCAGTTCTGCCAAGGCTCTTGAAGCTGAAATTTTCTTTTAAGTTCAGAAAGTCTGGCCTCAATAGGTAATTTGCTCATAGTTCTAGTGTATTGTTGCCTGTCTTTATTGAATAATAAATGGCAAATTACCTTGGCAAGAGGGAGGACACAGTGAATCGATCCAGTGTCTAGCTTCATCCTGTAATCAGATGTTAGTCTTGCTTGCCAGAGGAGAATTGCCCTACAACTGCCCTATGGAATGCCATTAAACCTGCCATAATTATCAGTAATGGATGTAAATGAGGGACTACATATTCTCATTGGAAAAATAATGTAAGTGCATTTTTCCATTATTTAGCTAATTACATTATCTTATCCTACTGTAGCATTTATTAGATTTGGATGAATTCAGATAGTAAGGTTTGCTGATCATACAATTTGTTCATTGAAATTCCTTTGAATTTTTTTTTTGTTGGCATGTGTCCGGGCTTCCCATCTCCTTCTGAGAAACGGGCACACCGTCTTAAGTCATCCTCGGTGCACCACACATTATAGGCTACGCCTGCTTCAATCAAAAGACCGTGTCTTGTGTGTAACAGGAGGTCATATGGTAATTCTCCAGCTTTAGTTTCAAATGGCTTTAATATGCTAAAATGTGGATTTCTTCATTTTGGTTGACTTCCATTAATCTTAATTCATGCTTAAAAGGCAAATTTGCTTCAAATGAGTTGTTACCAAACCGGGCAAGTTATAGAAAATTCAGAGCTCTGATCGGATTTGCCAGACACCCAAATGTTGTTTTGTAAAGAAACTTGGGCTTAGGTAAAGATTATTTCACAAGCCATCCAGTAATGTAGGTAGGGATTGTGTATGTGGTATCTTACACATGGCTTCTCAAGTTTTTTAACTAGGTGGGAAGTGGATTCTTTTCATATGAAATTATTAGATTCAATGCAGATTGATGAGTGAACTGTATATGGAGATCATATTTATATGAGTTCTCTGATGTAAATATTGTTACAGTCACTGTGATACCAATCCTTATTGCAATGGTGTGGCTTAGGTTGGTGTTCTGTTTCCTATGCATGTTCAATGGAACGGATATTGCTGGATCGATTATGCAAGGTATTGAATTAGGGTTGTAGGATCAGAAATGAATTTGCAGAATGACCAAAGCTATCATATGGCTTAAAAGTTTCCTTTGGACTGAAGAAACAGTGTAGACAATGCCATCAATGCCTTCCTTATTCTAAGTTTCCATGGATCGAAGAAAGAGGGTAGACAATCCCATCAATGCATTCCTTCTCATAGAGATGAGAACAAGGAGAAGGTTAGATGTACTTATAAGTAGCTTATGATTATCTAATTCCATCGTGTCTAGTTACTCTATCTGTTATGTTTTGATTCTTTAATGATATATATCCATTCACCGAGATAAAGTAGAGATTAAACAACAATAGCACTAAGAAGATTTAAAGATTGAGTTGAAAACATCTTATTTGCCCAGATTCAAATAACAATTATTATTATTATTATTTTTAGTATTATAAATTAAAAGTTGAATTGAAGACATGGTTTGCTCAAATTCAAACAACTAACCTACCTCTTTGTTGTTTGTGGTGTGTACTTGAAGTAAATGAGAGGTTTTTTTTGTTTGTGGGTGTGTACTTGAAGCAGATGAGAGTATTCCCTTTCAGCATAAAATACTTTGTGCCAGAAGACAATTATCTCCAAGTGCTTGGAGTGTATACCAACCACTTGCTATCCAATGCTATACAACACTATATGAATGTTCAGCCACCAATACTCGACCTAAATCATGTTGTATTTATTTAATTCAATTGAACAGTTTGGTGCTAGGTCCAACATCTTTATTTAATGTCATAATCCAAATAAATCTAACTGGTAGAAATGAATTGCCAAGAAAGAGTGACAGTAATATTCAATTCATGTTAATATAAAAAATGAATGAGAAGATATCCTAAAACAACAATGATTGTGCAGTCTAACGGCAATTGTAGTCCACAACTAAATTTCCAACATCTTTATTTAATGTCATAATCCAGATAAATTTAACTGGTAGAAATGAATTGCCAAGAAAGAGTGACAGTAATATTCAATTCATGTTAATATAAAAAATGAATGAGAAGATATCCTAAAACAACAGAGCAGTTGAGAAAACTGAGACAGTATCCACTGTGATTTGCATTTTATTAGTTCATAAGCAATTCACCTGCTGGAAAAAGGTTATTTATGTACTTATAACTGGGGAAAAATTACCCAATACTCATAACTGGCCCCAATCGCTTATTCATCTGTATGGGCATTTGAACCTTAGGGGATGAATTAATTCCTTTGATCCTATTTGTACATTTGTAGTTATGACTGACAACCAGAGATGTCAGTAATATCAAATTACATATTACATGTCATAGAAAGGTTGAACATATTCTGTCGATCAAAATAATGGTTTGCAACTTGATTGGGTCTATAATTGAGAGCCATTTCAAATATTGCCCATAAATATCATTTCTAAGCAAAATTGTGAGACCATTACAGGGGATAAAATAAAATTGATGATGCTGTTCACTGTCAGAAAATCCCATCAAAACATACTATCTCTGAGATGATTTATACTGTCTCAGATGATTTTCATGTTCTTAACAATGTATAAAATCTGAAGGTGTCAATGTTTAATGTATTGAAAAATCTTATTTTAGCTGTCATAGGAATGCTGAAAATATTCCACCCCTCAAAAGAAGAATGGCACCTACCACTTTTTTCATCCTCCCTCTCATATACAACATTTTAAAACATTTTTTAAAATCACCAATCATCTGAGATCCAAAACCACGGATGAATTTGAGGATTTCATATCTATCGAACTGCATTAAGCTTGTTATGGAAGAGTATGAAATATTTGGTCTGTTAGTGAATACAAGTCACCCAACTTATCATTTCAAAAGGGCATTCTCCTATAGGGGCTGGGCATAAGTAACCTTTTTGAGACGCAGCAAGGATAGAAATATGTAAATGCCACATTTTTTAAGCAAATAATTATATTATACAGAAATAGGCACAAGTGCAAAATGAATGGCTCACCTACCTTGAAGCAGTTGAAGCTACAGTAAAGTCATAGACTCGGAGTAGTTCTCCTCTATTTGTAATTTACTTGTGACAGAAAGACTAATCGATGTACTAGTTCTCCTCTATTTGTAATTTACTTGTGACAGAAAGACTGATCGATGTACTAAATGCATCTGTCATTTAGATCCTTCAATTTAATCTACTGTCATTACCAGAAAAGTATTTAAAGACACAAGAAACAGAATAAATTACCTTGTTAATGTTCATTGAACTGCAATTGCATTTAAGCAAAGACAGAAAACGCTGAGAATATTTTGCCCATCAATAGGCTGCCACTGTCATCAATAGATTAATTTGCCATTGTCACTGAGTTCATTCTTGTGTCATTTTTCATGTGCTTTTTGTTCTTGTGGCGCAAAGTATTTCTCAGGACGACAGACACCAGTTCAAGCTGCATGTCATCTATCAAAGAAAGGCTGAAAGTTCTGCCTATCATTTAAGAAAATACCATGTAAAATAATTCATGGAAACAAGGTCCGGGCTTCCCATCAACTTTCTTCATGTTCTGTTCTGGACTCAAGGTGGTGTTGTGTTTGTGGAAGCAAGAGAAGAGCATTGTGACTGGCATGTATTATTCAATTGTAAACCAAGCCTATGGCTTTATGACAAACAATAGAGTGATTTCTATAAGAAGTGAATCCTTGATTCATAACAACCAGTAAGATTGTCATTTCATGGACCATCATTAGCTTCTATATATGCTCAATGCACCCTGGACCCATCGTAATCAATGGTTTTGCCACTTGTCATTGGACGTTCAACAACTGTCAAACTCACAGTCACAACAGATCTTCTGGATGTAGAAAATGATTGAAACACCCATCGAATCACTAGGAAAATGAAACCCATCAATCCACGAAAATTTGAGCAAATCCTGACAAATTTTGTTGTGAAAAAAATGAATACAAACATGTTTGGTTTTCATAACCATCTTAGCAACCACAATTGCAGAATGAAAAATCCATACAAAACTGTCAAATTTCCTTGGTGCTGGCAAAGGAGTAAGTGCTGCAAATGTTTTTCCTATGTGCTTCAAAACATCAATCACACATGAGGCTTCCTTTGGCCATCGATTTTATCTAAAGAGGCTCTGCGTTAACTCAAACTATCCTCTCCCTCCTTTATAAAATCAATAGAAAATGTCCCACTTTGAATGCATTTCATTAACTGTTTTCATCTCGGAGGTATGACTTAACATGCATGAAAATATTATTTCCAGTCCTCTCATCACATCAAACCTTCCAACTATGCAAATTAACACAAATTCTTTGCCATAAACACTCAGGCACAGAAAGGCACAGAAAATTCATGGTGAAATAGAGATGGAAGTTTTGCCAGTGCAAATTTTCTGACTCTATATTGATCATCAAAACACCCCTTGTTTTCTCCTTATTCATTGAAATCTTCTCCCTGATCCTGAAAAGTCACATCATGCAAATATGTTAACTCTAAATTGTGAGGCATGGATTAAAAATATGAGACCCATTTTGGAAGTTGTCTTACAAGGAAAAACATTTTCTATACATCCGAGGGAATAACATAGGAAATTTACATGTTTTGCAAAAAAACTTCTTATTCCATCAACTTTACAATTGATGCACATGATCCCTTGCTGAAAATAAGAGTTGTCATCTGATAACCACATTTTATATCATGAAAACACTTTAAAAAATAATCCAAGCAAGACCAAAATCACAAGCATCAAAATGTTTTTCCAGGTCATCTATGGTACTATTTTGACTAGTAACCTCAACCTCCTGAAGATGTTGACCATGAATAAAAATATCATAACGTAACCAGGATTCTATTTTCCATAATAATAACTCCGAGAATCAACCATAATTCATTCCTTCCTCTGATGGAAAGTTCCTTAAAAAAAATCCAACAAATATTCAATTTTCAACTGTGCTATAGAATGGAGGACACATTCTCAATATTCCCTTTAAAAACTATTAATTCACAACTGAAACTTTCCATAACACTCTCTGCATCTAGATCTTAATATGTTGCTTAAGAAGAACAACATCGATTGATATGTGGCATGATGTTCAGATTCACATGCTGATCTTAATATCGATTCATATTCAATTTATATATATAAAAAAAAAAATTTACAGCAATATCTGGTGGAGGCCTACCTTTGAGGAAACCAAGTCCTCCACCAAGTGGATACCAAATTGTTTGTCCAAGGAGTCTACACAAACTATCCTATCTGCTGATATACATTAAAAAAACAACATTCTAAAAGACCTTCCCATATCTATGCATGGAAACTACTAGAAAAAAGAAGATAAACCAGGCTTCAAATTATGGGTGCCACGTCCTTGGGATCATTAGGCTGCTCCATTGGCTCCTTTTTCTTCCACTGTTCACCTTATTTATACATGGAAGGTGTCAGGTTCTCCTCAAGAACAATGGGATTTGCTTGTGTTCCCTCTCAGCACTAGAAGCTTGCTGTTTGGTATTTAATCTCATCTTTGTCAGTGACCTGAGAGACCTTTATACCTGTTCCGAAAACTTTTGCAGATTGCTTCAAACTTGCTTCAAAGATCCTAATTGTATGGAGAAAACCTATCATGTATGGACAATAAGACAGAGATTAGAACAAAATATATGACTAGCATATTGTGAAACTACTCTTTTCTTATATCAAATTACCTCTCAGAAAAAAAAAAATTCAATCATAATAAGAATGAATTCAAGACATTGATCCCTCTACATAATGGTTAAAACTTAAAATCCAATGCCCATGGACAGATATACAATCCTCCAATCTACTAGCAATAGAACCATCACTAATGAATGGACAGTAAACATTAAAATCCCTATGAAAGATTGAATACACAATTAGTCATCCTTCACAAAGGCAAATTATATTTGACCCCATCATAGGATATTTGCTCATAGAGAACATTATATACAATTTGTGTTGAATTTGGCTCTCATATTGTAATTGAGGTCCCTCTTTCAAGACACCTGTACAATAAACAAGGGAATTGCATTCACATTGGACATGTACAATGGACACTAGACATGATTAGCACAAAAATATCTCATTTTTTAGCATGTTCAACTTCACCAAGTGAACCGTGTAAATTTCAATTTCAAACATGATTCCAACCTCATTCATTTTCATGGATACAATCTCATGAAGTAGTATTCTCTTCGCTTGACCAGATTCAAGACTTTCTGAATAATAAAAGAAAATTTTAAGTTCGAACCCCAATATTAATGCACATTATTAACAAATACCATGAACTTTGATAATTAGTCAAACTACACCAAGGATGTGACCATATTAAGACTATTTTATCTCTCAAACCAAATAACTAAAAGAACCATATACTAGCTACCTATGCATTTAATTGGATCGTCACATAAGAAAGTACATCTATACACTCTTTGGAAAGTACATACCTATTGTTTGTGCCTAGCTCATTGATTCCCATTAGAGTTGAAGTCCTTCCATGGATGTTCAACCATTGTGGAAGATGATGCTTCTCCCCCCGTTCCATAGTTACCTAACAAAGTGTCATTTGTTAGCACAATGAAATTTGTTAAAGCATTAAGGTATATGTACAAACATAACTATATTGAGTGGATGGGAGGGGAAAACTACAGGAAATGCCTAAATGTTGAGTAGATGGTCTTTCTATATTAGATTTATCATTTTTGTCATTTGCATTGCCAAATATCACTTTTTTTCTCCTTCATTTAGGATTTAGTTAGATGCACATTCATTCAAATGTACCTGGCATGGCAGGAAATGTTGGATGCTCTTGCATCTTCCTTTGGTCTTGGTTTATTGCCATAACTCTGGATTGTTGCATCGCTGTAAAAATAAACATATCACATGTTAAAGAATGTTTATGACTAAATACACAAATCTAAAACCATCACTATATTGAATACATGAAACAAACCTGGAACCACAGACAATGCATTATTTGATCGAGGACGACCTCGCCTATTGAGGTATTGAAACTCAAATGGTTCATATTCTGATGGATGGACATTCAAATCAATTTCCAAACCATTGTTTTTTTTGCTCCTTTGTTTCTTTGTAGGGCTAAGGAAACTCTTTTTCCTCTTCAAAGATGAATCAAGAGAGCCCAACCCAGGTGTGAAGTCAAAATCCATAATATGCAAGTTGTTGGCTTCATCCATCATTTTTTTAACTAGACTAAGCAATTGGTTTGCCTTTGTCAAAGTAGTAGGAGGGTTATCTAGAATGAAATGCATGTATCTAGACACCTCCTCGTTTACCAAATGAAGTGCTCCAACATCTGCATCAACAATATCTGTGGCCATAGGAGTGGCATCAACATCTACATCATGGCTCTGGGTCTCTATATTGATTTCAGAAGAGTCATTGAATATGTTATCCACTGCATGTTGATGAAGTAATGGATATGGATTATCTGAGTGGAAATACAACCAATTAACCTTTATTGCATGCTTGCAAATATTGCCACGAGTAGACCATGGGCATTCACATGTTATAAAATCCATGCGATACCATTTGACAAGGTACTTCTTATCTCGATCTGTTTGACTTATCACCCAGTAAGCATTGGTTATGCTCTCATGAGGAGAACAATCACTATTCAGAATTTTTCTTGCTCTTTCCACTGATGACTCAAGCTGTTTCTCTTTCTTGTAGTTGTTTAGAAATCCTTCTTCTTTCAATATTTCCTTATATCGATAACAAGGTTCAACACTTGTTAGCAGGATATACAGCAACCAATCCATCCGACGAGCACATTTTTTTCTTCTATCAAATAAAAAATTTGTTTTCAAATAACAATGATATGACTCAACAGCATTGTTGGTCTCCTGATTTGCATGAGGAAACTCCCCACAACCTTTCACCCACATCCCTAAATGCAAAGAGAATTAATTTAGTCTAAATATATCATTTTTATAGAAAACAAACATGGATACAATACAAAGAGTTTGTTTACTTACGAATCTTATCGCCAACAACCCAATTCTTGTGGAAATAGTCTAAGAACTTCTCTTCATCTGCAAATTTGATAAAAAATCGATTGATCGCATCATCCACTTCAGTATTGAGAGTGTGTTTCATGATAGAACCTAACTCACTGAATATCTCATTGGCTTTTATGGAATTAGTGGCCAACCGGTTCACGTTTTTTAACCAAGCCCTCCGTACATGCCAAACACATAAGATAAAATCACAACCTGTGATCCTCCTACCATATTCAATGCATTTTAGTGCAAACATTTTAGAATAAATGAATTTTTATTAAATGATGACAGTATTAAAGTTACCTCAAGGCAGCAATTTCAGCCAATGCATCATCGACCATGAATGCATTGACTTTCCAATCAGGACGGATTTGGAAACACCTGTGCATGAGCTTCTCCAACCATAGTGCAATATCATCTGATGTGTTTCGTGATGCCACGACCCATGCAACTGGTACCCCGCTTTGTTGTTCATCAATTGCCACAAGTGTATACAACTGATACTATCATATTCAACATTACATAAAGTCAAATACACGTTATTAATCATATTTAATGTCTACAACTTAAATACATATATTCAATTAATTATTGTTATCCAACTTACCCCATATTTATTTGTATTAAATGTTGAATCCATGGCTATTAAGCTATTGTGTGATAGCTTGACAATTGTCTCCAACATCCACTTTGTTTGAATCCCTATTATAAAAGGGACCTCCACACCATTGGGTTTTTGGTAAAAGAAAAAGTCTTCCTGGTGCTTTTGATACCAAAGGTTTACACTCATTTCATCCTTTTTGTGGAGTTGATAATTTCCCTTTTCCAACCTGTTATATATGTTTACAATATCTTTCCTGCATAAGAAGAAGTCTCTATCCCGAGTTGTCGCATCCATGTCAATATGTCTCTTAATGTGGGTTCTATACACCATATCAATAGGTACTCCCAAAAAGAAACAACTCTCAACATAAGCAACGATGTCCCTTGAAAGCCTTGGCCTATGCAATGCCCTAGCCTCACCTGAATTGTCATGTTGTCCATGACAAGGCCAACCTTCTGCATCTTCGTGTTCATACATATTAAAAGTCAGTATTGCTATATGAGGACTTTCATTCATAACTTTCACAATGAAGTGGCACTGACAACCCCTCTTCTGCACAAATGAGGTTTTTTTTTAGTTGAAGGCTCTCTTCTTTTATCCTTTGGTCCAAATGAGCAATAATATCTACACGAAAAATCTTGAAATGTCAATACATACAAAGAATGATAACTTTTGTTTTAAAGGACCGAAACAATGAATTTTGAAATACTTACATTTCATATTGTGATGCAGCAGTAGGTCTTTGTCTTGGTTCTATTTTATTCTTCCGTATGAAATTACATGGAGCAATATGATTTTCTTCCTCCCCTTTGATAAATTCAGAAACTCTTTCTATAGGGATTAAAGCAACCCGATCAATGTTGTTGTTATTTCGTTTTATTTCAGTCCAAACTAAGTCTTTACTAGAAAATGTCGTCTTGTCTTTGAGGTCTTGCACCTGAAGATTCATGATATGCTTCCATTTTGCTTGCTTGCCCATTTTGAACTGCTCTTGTTAGAAAATATGTAAACACATAAGAGAAATATCTTATACAAAAACATGTTAGCAACAAATATATTCATTCTAGAGCATAACGACAAAATAAAATTGATGATCCAAAGTTGACCATTCTTCATTGTTAACTATAAGTTATAGTTTCATGTCTATATAGACTTGCCACATGACTAAGTTAGATTTAGTGAACAGTTCTCTCTCACATGTATGTTAGTGAACACGTGTATGTTATGTTCAATAAATGTAACTTAGTTTCAAAGTCCACACGTGATTAGCTGCGAACACACAATGACATCCATTTGTGCCATATTAGTCAACATACTAGGTCACCTTCTAAGGGACACAATTTTTGTATACAAACTCTATCTAAGGTGATTCTTGCACTATTGGAGAAGTCTCAAAGAGTAAAACAACGTTAGGGGGTTTGGCACAAGTGAGAGTTTTTGGAGGTAAAAAAATGTTTTAGATGTCAATTCTCCAAAGTGGTACCAACCTATAAAAATGATCTTACAAATCGATTCCTCCAATTCTTTCCACTTTGAAAGCATAGAGAAAGATGACATATAATATATTGATCCGATTTGTAACACACATTAATATTAAATATAAATAGGACATGTATAAATTTAAAAAATAAACATAATATGTATGTTTTTTTTTAATCATCTAGAGGAATTGACAACTAGGTCAATTTTATGGGATGGATTAGGACACCATTACTACTACTATTACTATCTTTCCAAACATCACAACCATTAACATGATCTTTGGCATCATTCAAATTAGTTGGACACCATAAACTAACCTACGCCACATTGGGGGTAGTTAACTTACCTCCAAAATGACCCATTGCAACTCCATGATGGTATTCCTAAAGTATATCCTTATATTCATGATCCAATATATACCATCAAATAATACTATAATTTCCCAAATTAAATATTTTTCCTACAATTAATTAAAAATATACAACTAAAAGCAATTGATGGTGTTTTTGAGTCAGTGATTCATTTGGAGGGAAAGAGACTATATTCAAAAGTAAATAAATATATTCTAAATAATCAAAGGACAATTTCATTCTAGAAATTTGTAACATATAGATGTTGATCATCGATAACAACCCCTAATTTACCTATCCCAATATTTCAAAAGTGATTAAGGCCCACGTTATGTCTTTCACTTTGAACAATAAATTCAAATGAAAAGTCCGAAATTAACATCAACCACTTGAATATCTAACTTTCTAGAATAGGGTTTTTCACTAAATTATTCAAAGAAAAATTATTAGTATAGAACTTGGAATGGCCTCCTAGTAAAGAGTGGAAAAGCTTATAAAAATTATATACCAAATATAGCCCTTCCATGTTGATGGTAATATGGAAAGTTTCCTACGTATGAAGTACACATGATGGTCAATATTCCATTCCCCTAGTAGAGGAAACAAACACACAATGACATCCATTTGTACCATATTGGTCAACATACTAGGTCACCTTCTAAGGGACACAATTTTTGTATACAAACTCTATCTAAGGTGATTCTTGCACTATTGGAAAAGTCTCAAAGAGTAAAACAACGTTAGGGGGTTTGGCACAAGTGAGAGTTTTTGGAGGTAAAAAAATGTTTTAGATGTCAAATCTCCAAAGTGGTACCAACTTGTAAAAATGATCTTACAAATCGATTCCTCCAATTCTTTCCACTTTGAAAGCATAGAGAAAGATGACATATAATATATTGATCCGATTTGTAACGCACATTAATATTAAATATAAATAGGACATGTATAAATTTAAAAAATAAACATAATATGTATGTTTTTTTTTAATCATCTAGAGGAATTGATAACTAGGTCAATTTTATGGGATGGATTAGGACACCATTACTACTACTATTACTATCTTTCCAATAACATAAGTTAACATGAGAATTTGAACCTCAAATCTCATAATTTACATAATATTTCATAACAAAACCATCACAAATCAAGCTACCCAAAAAGTAAATATAATATGTAATTAATTTATAATTTAATTTTTTTGATAATAACTATAAAAATTTATTATCCTTAAATTTTCAATTATATTAAAAAAAACACCAATTATATTAAAAATTGAAATAACTTACATGGACTACTATCCCTAAAGTACACATCCCCACATGTACCTATCCAAATGACAACTACTCAAACAAGAAACTATCTCACATCTACATACCCTCTACATACCCGAGATGACAGCTTCTTAAACAATAAACTAGTTCCACGAATCATACACAAGCTTACCCAAACAAGAAAAAGAGCAAACGTTAAACATCCACTTCAAGATTAATTAAAACATTAATATATTTATTAAGGCATAAATATGTCTTTATTGTAACGACATGGAAAAATGAGAGTAATGATTGAGAGGTTTAACGGAGTAGTCTACGCAAGCTCTGATCGTTTATTTCTGAAAAAATGAATGAGGGTTTGTGCAGTTCTGATCGATAGGTGCATAAGGTGCGACGTTTATGCAGATAGATGCTTACATATGGTCGAGCTTAAATGCTTATAATCTCTTTCAATGGACGCAGGTTTTGAAAAACTAATTTCACTCTTTGTTAATCACTGATTCGAGGTGGAATTCGATTTAACTTCCTGTACATGTCGTGGGAAAGAGCAGATACATGTAAAATTTTGATAATTTTAAGAGTGGATAGGATTGAAAGGAAGGCACTTACTCGTTTGGCGCAAGAGTGCCTGCAAATCGTTACAGAAGCAGAACATAAGCAGTTTTTGTTCTTCTGCGTAGCAATCGTTCCTTGCTCTGGTCCACGCTGCCCATCCACCGCGCAAGGGCTCTGTTTCCTTTCCAAAATGAAAACACAGTGCAGTTTCATCCCACGTTGAATGCGGGTTCCGTCACCCACCAACTCATGCATTAATCACGTTGAATGCGGGTTCCGTCACCCACCAACTCGCCGCCGCCGGGGCCTTCCAGAGGTCTGACAAAAGGGGGGTCATGTCGTGATCCTGAGGCATCGCGGATGTGAAAATGACTTCAAACTCGGGCAGAGAAGTTTTCCGACGGGCGAAGTTTCCGGGCCAAAACGCGGCCCCGGTAGACTACTTCTTTTGAAATTTATTTCGCGCCCTCCGTTGATGTGTTGATGTTGATGGCTGACGAGGAGATGATGCACCCACGGCACTTATCACAGATTGTAAATATTCACGTACATGATATGATTTACCTTTCATCGCTGCAAATTTAACGTTTAAAAATTTCGAAAGCAGTTTTACCATATAATATTATGTAATTAAACAAGGCTACAAGTAGCGACTACTTGCCACTTAGTTTAAATATAGTAATGTTGCAATGTGATGTTGGAAAGTGTCTATGGATATCTATTACTGCTATTACATGTTGCTTAATGTAATCATAGAGATGTTACAATTTGAGTTTGAAGATGTTTATGAAGATTTGTTTTGTAATAAAGTATAGTAAATTATATTAGAAATAATTGTTGCAATTTGAGTTTGAACATGTCTATGTGGATTTACTAAATGTTGCCATTTGAATTAAAGGATGTCTATGAGGATTTTCTTTGTAATAAAGTTTTTGCTTAGTTTAATTTAGTTTAGTTTAAAGTGTTAAGATTTACAATCTAATCAATTTAGGTTTTTTAGTAAATGGTAAATTGAGGTATTTTGCCTGTGAGTCTAGGTAATCAGATATATCTATTAGTATTTTCTTTGTAATAAAGTTGCTACTTAATTTAGTTTAAATATAATTAAATCAAAATTAAAATTAAAAATTTATGTGTTATATAGTAGTAATTTAAATCTATCTAAATTATAATAAAAGAACTTTTGTCTTGATGATGGTAACCAATTGATAATTACTAGGACGACCCATAAGCATATGCATTTGTTGTGTAGAGTAGATCTGCTACATATGTTTAGCTTATTTTTGGCATTAATATGAGTATGACAAAGTAACTACTACCTGTTGCTTATCAATGATCGTTTTTTATAAATTAGTACTAATAATATTTTTATTTCTGACTTAGTACTAATAATATTTTTAGTATTAAAATAAAAGGTCGAATTTGTTTTATAAATTTTTTATTTTAATTCAATTTTTAAGAAAAAATATGTTGGGGTTCCCATGTTTTGGCCAGATTGGCAAGACCAAAAAATGAGACAACATCATAACTACTTTGGGGCCTGCCACTTAGTTTAAATATAGTAATGTTGCAATATGATGTTGGAAAATGTCTATGGATAGCTATTACGGCTATTACATGTTGCTTAATGTAATCATAAAGATGTTAGTAATAAAGTATAGTTAAATTAAATTAGAAATAATTGTTGCAATTTGAGTTTGAGCATGTCTATGAGGATTTGCTAAATGTTGCCATTTGAATTAAAGGATGTCTATGAGGATTTTCTTTGTAATAAAATTTTCGTTTAGTTTAGTTTAAAAATAGCTAAATAGAATTTATGTGCTATATAGTAGTAGTTTAAATCTATGTAAATTATAGTAAAACAACTTTTGTGTTGATGATGGTAACCAATGGATAATTACTAGCATGACCCATGAGCATATGCATTTGATGTATAGATTAGATCTGCTACATATGCTTAGCTTGTTTTTGGCATTAATATAACTATGACAGTGTAACTACTACCTGTTGCTTAATGCAAATATAGAAATGTTGCAATTTGAGTTTCAACATGTTTCTGAGGATTTGCTTTTTAATAAATTTGTTGTTTAGTTTAGTTTAAAGTGTTGAGGTTTACAATCTAATCAATTTAGGTGTTTTAGTAAACGGTAAATTGAGGTATTTTGCTTGTGAGTCTAGGTAATTAGATATATCTATTAGTATTTTCTTTGTAATAAAGTTGATGCTTAATTTAGTTTAAATATAATTAAATCAAAGTAAAAATTAAAAATTTATGTGCTATATAGTAGTAGTTTAAATCTATCTAAATTATAATAAAAGAACTTTTGTGTTGATGATGGTAACCAATTGATAATTACTAGGACGACGCATGAGCATATGCATTTTTTGTGTGGATTAGATCTGTTACATATGCTTAACTTATTTTTGGCATTAATATGAGTATGACAGAGTAACTACTGCCTGTTGTTTATCAATGATCGCTTTTTATAAATTAGTACTAATAATATTTTTATTTCTAACTTAGTACTAATAATATTTTTAGTACTAAAATAAAAGGTGGAATTTATTTTATAACTTTTTTATTTTTTAATTCAATTTTTAAGAAAAAATATGTCGGGGTTCCCATGTTTTGGCCAGATTGGCAAGACCAAAAGATGAGACAACATCATAACCACTTTGGGGCCTTAGGCTCTAGCGCTGCTGGACTGAGGGTAAATCCTATGCTATATTTCTGATGCGTGTAAGAACACCAATGAACAGCATGAAAAATGTAAATAACAATCAGATAAGAATAACATCTCTCGTAGTAATAGACCAGGATCTTGTGAAATTGCTTGATTAATTGATGCAAAAGCAGTCTCAAATAGTTGATTACAGTCTCAACTTTCTCTTCCCAACTTACTACTTTACAAACTACTCTGCCACTCTCTCCCAAAACAAACCAATTATCAAATCCAGGGCGGTGGGTTGCGGACCGTGGCATAAAGACAAAACTGGTCACGGATTGAAAACTCTGCAGAAATTCAAAACACATGACTAAATGCTCACAGACTGAGTTTTATTGATCTTTTGGTACCTACCCTACCCTAACTAGAATATTAATAAGTCTAGCTTACAAACATTGTCTTCCAGTGCAAGCAGTACATCAAGTGATCCCATGATTGGAGGCTGGTTAGGCAGGGTTGTTCCCACTCTTTCTGTTTTTCAACAGCAGCTTCGAAAAGTCTTCTTTTTGTTTGCAACATACTGTTCAACAAGACCTTTGATCCTTCTTCAAATGTTTGTAGCAAATGAACATAAGGATCATGATAAGATACCTGGTTATGAATATTTGACAGGCAGGCTTCGACCAGGATTTCTCCTTCTTGTACTAGATCAAGGGGAAGACTCTCGAGAGAGAGAGTGTCTCCTTCATCTTTTGAACTGGAGGACTCATCGTTTATTGGAGCTGTGTCCTCTCGGAGGTTTGATGTAGTCTGTTCCAATGTGGCGAGCCCGATGAGACTATGGCCGATGATCAGAGGAGTAACAGAGTCAAGACTCAATGAATCTTCATCTATCAGCAGGCTTTCATAATTTTCTTCATCAGTATCATAGATAGGTCGGCTATCATCAAACTGCACAGATGAATGAGCAAGGGTGTCTGATCTGTGGAGGATTTCAGAGGTGGACTGCATGTTTAATATTCGGTCCATCTCTTCTTCTGTCAACGGAGAGTTTTGTCTTCTCGCATAGACAGTAGAACAACAGTCCTTTGTTTCTTGTACTAACTAACCTGGAGGCTGGATATCTTCTTGAGCCTCTTCTGTGGAATCACCACTTGTGCTTGCAAGGAAATTCTGAGGAATTTCCGAGGTTTCTTGATCTCTTTCTGATTCAGTCCATTCCTGATGATCAGGGTGCCACTCTTCTAGTGGAATCTGAGAAGAATAATCAGCTAGAGGAGGAGCCTCCATGCGTGCTGGTTCTTCTTCTGCTTCAGAGTCTGCATCTTCCATGTGGTCACTTGTTCCCTCAATGCAGCACTCCATGTTAACTTTCGCTATCAGGCTGTGATCTTTTTTAGTCATCATAGTGCAAGACAGGGGTGAGCCATCAGGCACCTCCCGATTACATTCCTCCTTATCTTCCACAGATTCTTGAGCATCATACATGTCCTGCTCATTAGCAGAGACAGAATAACAACAGTCCTCTGTTTCTTGTACTAACTGACCTGGAGGCTGGATATATTCTTGAGGCTCTTCTGTGGGATCACCACTTGTCTTTGCAGGGAAATTCTGAGGAATTTCCGAGGTTTCCTGATCTCTTTCTGATACAGTTCATTCCTTATGATCAGGGTGCCACTCTTCTAGTGGAATCTAAGAAGAATAATCAGCTAGAGGAGGAGCCTCCATGCGTGCTGGTTCTTCTTCTGCCTCGGACTCTGCATCTTCGATGTGGTTAGTTGTTCTCTCAATGCAGCACTCCCTGTTAGCTTTCGCTATCAGGCTGTAATATTTTTTAGTCAGCATAATGCAAGACAAGGGTGAGCCATCAGGCACCTTCCGATTACCTTCCTCCTCATCTTCCACAGATTCTTGAGCATTATACATGTCCTGCTCATTATCTGGGTCTGGAGTTTGCTCTTGCTCTAGAAAATGCATGGGTTGCTCTAAGTAATCATCATTTGCATTCAGATTCACCATATACATCTCCAACACTTTATCAAACATGTGTGCTATTCGATTTAATTGATCACACAAAGTATCTAGCTTTTTATCTCTATCCATGTTTTTGCAAAGAATGTCACTGCATCTTCTCAACCAGTTTACAGTCTTTTACGAGTGGAGTCATTTGGTCTTCTGGGAGTTATGGAGTGTGGAGTCGCCAGGTGGATGAATTTGATTGTTTGGAGCAGGCTGCTGTGCACCATCAGCAATTAAAAGCCAATGTAGGCTAAGTGGTCCTTACGATCCATTGGGCCATGGAGTCATGAAAGGTAATTACATGCAAACAACTAGCCAAGGTTTTCAAAGGGAAAATCATCTATACTAAAGGATCTTTTAGATAGATGGTGGAATGGGAGAATAAGGGTGAGGGTGAAAGAAGGAAAGAAACGCAATTTCTGCCTATAGATCAGGTCAGAGGTCATTTAACTCCAGAGCTGCTTGCACATACTCAAAGGCAGCTTTCAATTAAGTCACTAGGGGGCAGCTTATAGATCGGACCAGAGGTCATTTAACTCCAGGTCTGCTTTAGCATGCTCCAAGGGAAAAAAAAGAGGCAAGATTTGAGACAAAACTAGAGTCTATAGATCGGAGAAGTACTTTTAACCTTCCCTGCTTTGACACCAGCAAGAAACATCCAAGCAGTAAGCTCCGAGTTCACACATAAGCTAGTAGGAAATAACATCTGAGGGTAAATCCTATGCTATATTTATGATCTGTACCAGAAGACCAATGAACAGCATCAAAATGTAAATAACAATGAGATAAGAATAACATCACTCGTAGTAATAGACCAGGATCCTGTGAAATTGCTTGATTGATTGATGCAAAACCAATCACATAGACTGAGCTCAAATAGCTAATTACAGTCTCAACTTTCTCCTCCCAACCTACTATTTTACAAAATACTCTGCTACCCGCAATAACACAATCCAACCCTTTACAAAATGTTCTCTGGGGTTCTTTATAACAAAAATGGATAGCAGGAGTAGGTGATACACATTAAATCGATTCATTAAGACAGAGTAGGGGATGGTGCTTATGCTCAGTCTACTTAATAGCAATGCGCTATACTTGGTGGTCTAGTTCGATGTCTCTATCAGGTCGATAGCGACCTAAAATGTTTGTTTGGAGTCCTTTATGACTGTAAGGCAGTCTATTCTGTCTTTTGAAGCAATTAAGGTGATTGAAGGTCTTCTCGGTTTCCATACCTGCATTATTGCCGCCCTGACAGTCTTTGGAAGCTTTCTGTCAGTGGAGTGGCCTTTGGGGACTCGGGGAGGCGTGAAAACTTCTGCTGAGGGCGTACTGTTCTAAGAAAATGTACTGCTAATGCTGAGAGCAGATATGGCTTGATTCATTTGCTCTTTATCTTCAAACTGCGTCTTTTCCTTTGACCACAGGATTAGGTCTGAAATATTCAATTAACAGGATCAGTGACTGCGACTATGGAAAATAGAGTAAATTCATCACTCTGTGTACCCTGTACAATAAAACAAACCAATTATAAAATCCAGGGCCGTGGCCGAAGAATGTTGTGGAGGACTGGTGGCGTGGTGACGCAGAAGCGGCAACCGTGGCTATAGCGGGAATGTCAATATGCAGTTAGGCAGAGAAATGAAATAAACTTTAATATGGAATATTAAAGTTCAAAGCAGGCGGATTACAAAGGTAATGAGTGAGAATGTGATGGTATGGGCTGACATAGTGGCACTCGGCGCTGGCGGAAGGCGATTAACTGAGGGCCGTTAGATCACGGGAAACAGACGGCTGCGATGTAATCGGACGGTCGCAATCGGGAGGGACGGAAGGGCGGCACAGCAAGAAGTTCCGACTGCGGTTGCACCGGAGATGCGATTGAACGACTGTCGTCCGATCTGGAGACAGATCGACGGCTCGCAGGCAATCAGAGGAGTGGATGGATAGGGGTGACGGGTGCACTGCGATTAGCGCTGGGCCATCGGACCTAGGGAGATTGACGGCTCAGATCGCGGTGGGGGTTCAACATAACAAAAACACTTTGGCATCGGAGGTTTCGTTTACAAAGGAAAAAGGTGTTTCGCCCCAATCCTCGGATGTGATAAGCGCCTTACGGGCTGGCGCTTCGTCTTAGCACTGGGGTCATGCGATGAAGTGGTTAAGGGGCTGGCCTTAAAAGGGACTAAACTTGTCATAGATAAGAGTGGATTTCAGGCCTATTTTATGTGCTTATTAATTAAATTTAAATATGGTTATGGAATTATTATTAGTCTTGCCAATGCATAACTCTAACAATCGATTTGTCTATTGATTACTATTAACTTAACATTGAACAATAACTCATATTGAAGTAAACAATACATTTACCATTAATTGCTTCCCACCATAATTTAATAAAGTATTTTCATAAAAAAAGGATATGAATAAGAGGTAAATAAAGATACTTACCAGGAGTTACTTCCAACCATTATTTATGTTTTGCTTGTCACTTATGTAGGAGTAAAAATGTAAATATGTATAGTTATTAGTGGTTTCTAATCAGCTAAATTTATGCAAGTTCTTCTCCCTGGGTAAGCAATTTACTTATCCAATTCACATCTCAATTTATTAATACGTGCCAAAGCAAGACTACCACATATAAATGTTAAGTGTTAGATTTTACAAATATTTATGCCTACACATGTCTCCTTACAAAATATAAATTGCTTCTTAAGACAGCAAACACTTCATAAATGTAAATAAAAAAATAAAAAAATATTATAAATTTTATAATTTTTTATTTTTTAGTTTTATAAATATTATATATTTTTAATTATATTTAGGTATTTATGAAAGCTAGCCATTAACCTAAATTTCATCCATATTTTCTTGATGTAATTAGTGTATTCAAACACTTTATAACATTAGGTGATCTAGTATACCAACAAAAACTACAACTATATATATAAGATTATTTTAAATAAATAAATAAATAACGAGACTATTTTAAATAAATAAAAATAACTTTCAAAATAATAAAACTAGTTATTACAATTAAAGTTTAATTAATAATTTTAAAATTAAAAATAGATTTATATCTATATTTAAAATAATAAATATATTATAATTTAAATTTAAGTAAATTTAATGTGATTTTGGATTTTTAAATCAATATAGTTTTATTTAAATAATAATAAAAAAATTTCACAAATTATAAAAATATTTGCAAAAAATAAATATGTTTATATTTACTTTTTAAATATTGGAATTAGTTGCCCCGATCGAGGTGCCAAATGGAAAGGATTGTGACTGGAAGAGGACAATTGTTTGTTTTGCTATGCCCCCTGGTTACATTTGCCTATTAATCTGCATCTGCTCTGAACTGGGGTAGGTAGCAATTTAGGTAAGAAGGAAGAGGGAGTGGGAGGAATGCTTATAGTCTACTGAAGCGTCATGGGGCTCACGATTGCTATGCCTCAACTACCTTCCTCAACCATTGTCAATTGTATGTTTGGTTCATTAACTGTTTCGGTATTTTCTATCGTGTTGTTGCTTCAGTGGTTATTGTCTTCCTCTTAGTCCGACATCCAAATATGGTGAAGAAAAACATAGGCAGAAAGGTCAATATGGACAAAGGCAAGGAAAAAATATGAAGGTCGCCAGCCAACAGAGGCAGGAAATCTAGTAGAGAGCTCATGGAGCTCTTATTTCAGGTACACTCAGAGGAAACATCATGTTTTATAAAATCTCTAATCAACGGATGAGAGACGGAAGCTAGAACCAAAATTGAAGAAGAGGATGATATGGCAGCGAAAGAACTACAGCATGTGATTATCGACCCTGGGCATACCCGAGGGAGAATCTCATTGTTTCATCACTCAATCAAAACCTACTAGTTAGTAAAATTCCTGTTGGTTAAGGCCATTACTTCAGTTCAGGAAGTAGGAGGGGATCCCAAGGCAGTCTCTACCCTGGCAAAGATTAATAGAAGCATCCTGGACATCAACCTGTGTCAACTGCATCAGTATGCTTGTCTTGGCAGAATGGAGAAGGACATTAAGGCCATCCAACAAGTCAACATGCCAGGTTCCAGTGTTAAAGATCTGGCCCCAGTGGAGTCAGATGATTACTAGAGCAGCTAGATTCAGTTTTTTTAGCTGTTATCTTTCTTGATGCACTATGTAAATGTTAGTATTAGTAAATTATGATATTAGCTAGCTAAATACTCTTTGTAGGAATCCAAGGAAGTACATGTTTGGATGGCGTACAATGCACTCAGATGGCTAATAGACCTGGCTTCCTTTAGGCAAGGTGAGGTCTAATTTTTGTATCTACTATGCTTGTTTTTTTATATAAATAGAAAATAGTATGGAGCTACTAAACTTACAGAAAAAAATATTGAGATTAGTTATTATTGTGAAATTAGTAATGCAAACAATTATTATGAGGGATTATTGGTAAATGTAAGTTTATTTATCAATAATATTAAAAAAAAACATATTATCTAGCATAATTAGTTAATGATTTATAAGAGTACACACTTTTACTCTTACAAAATATCTAGAATTTTGAATATTATCGTATTTCTTTATTGTGATGAGAAGTTCTTTCTAGTCTATGTGCCATAATATTATATTATTTATATTAAATAAATTAAATAATGACTCTATTGAATAATTCAAAGATCTAATAAAAATATATATATATTTCAATATTGAACAAAAATATTAATTAAAAAATAATTAGTGTTGGTGAAAAAGACATCACATGCTATTTCATATAAGAATGCACCTCTAGTTAAGCCAAGGTCCGCGGGTGGATAAGACCACGTGGCATTATCATATTGTATCGCAAGTTGAAATGTATCGAGAGCGTTTTCTTTGTGGCCCAATTGAACAGTGAAAGGAACCAGAGCCGATGCATATTATAGGTCACAGCTAAAAGTTGAACTCCGGTACGATTAACAATCGGCATCGGAGTTTTTTATTTGAACCATTTGTTATGCTATAAGTCCGGACCCGATCTATGTTATATGGTGCAGTTAATAGTTGATCGTGTGTTCGTGTTTCAATCGACATCGGAACTTTTTGTATTGGCTGCTTTGTAATATTATGTTTCGGATCCGATGCAGTTTATGAAGCGGATTTAATCTCTTTTCATGTCCGCGGGTATATGCGCACATGAAATGTTTTAATGTTTTTATGATGCGACAAAAGGTTTTACAACGTTTGGTTTGTTGTATTGTTTTAAATATATACAAAGTGCATTTGTAATAGGCCCTACAAATTTTAGTTTAGTTTCATTTCATATAGTTTTTGTTTTATGTTTTAATATGCGTGGCATATATGAAGTAAGAAGCCCGAGAGGCTATTGTAACAGATTGTAATGTTTTTATTTTGAAAGCATACCAGAGTGCGAAAGACGGTATGTAAATTTTTTTTACTGTTTGTTTGTTTATTTATTTATTTTTTTAACACAGAGTATGTATTGTTTTTTTCATTATTTTGTAGTGAGCATGACGGTAAAATATGATCATGATCAGGCGAAGACCAAGGAAGATAAGACTAACTTTAGTCTTAGTACAATGTCTAGACATAGAATTTGGTGCATTACTATTAACACTGAATATAAGAATCTGCACAAAAAAAAAAAATATGAACTTATAAGCTAAGGAAGCATAAACTTAGAAATGGCGATTTACTATTTCTGTTACCATAACAATATTGTCCAAATTGAGAGATGTTGTTCAAAGTTGATACATAACAATATATGAAAAATTAATGTTGTTGTTTCGTTTGCAGAGGCGGCTATTTGTAGTGCAGATCGTATGGACAAATAATCTTAGTGCATCTTCCTCTTTTACAGAGACGAATTAATGTTCCAGATGTCAATTATGATTTTTGCAAAACCAATAAACAACAAGACAGAAGACTGGTAGTAGCCCAGGGATCATGTCTACACAAATATTTTTTTTCAGGAAATTTTTAAATAGATTTATAAATTATATATATATAATGTCACATTGTAAACACAGGTTCTATTCATTGAACATATATGTATGAAATCTGAAAACATTTGTAAACGTCAAATGGAAAAGCTATATTTCTTAAATATACATATATTAAGTCTGAAAGTATTTGTGAATAGGTAGAAGAAACACTATAAGTATAACTAGTGATTTTTTATTGTAATTGTTCTATGAAAACATTCTTGTTGTGGCAAAATGTTGCAGGCATACTGCACTTTGAGAAAGGCAGATTTGAGTAGTAAAATCTTGTACAAAAATTGAGAAGAACTTTGCACTGATTTCTGGATTACTATGTGATTCCGTTGTAGCCAATATTTGAAGAAGTGCTGGTGCTGCAAAGAAAAGGGAAAAATTAGTACAAATCTTGCTATTTTGGATAGCATAATTTAAATTGCATATATCTGATTTTTTGTTGAAAGATGAAGAGTAATTATAAGTATACCTAGCCTTGGTAGGGCTTCCGTTGCTCTCAACAGATTGGATCTCGTTGTCTTCGTTGATTGTAAATGTACCATTGATTTTGAAATCGCGTAACATATACATTGTTGCTTGTTTCCTTTTAACATAGTCTTGAAAAGACATATGCGCTAGATTGGGAAGTAACTGTTTCAAGAGGAATTTGCTTCAGATGCAACATTGCAAATTGGTGTTGTTGGACTTGATTATGCAATTAGGACACTGTGAATAGGAAAATGTCGAATTTTTATTGCACTTTAGGCAATTAACTGTATTCTCCTCTATCATCGTAGAGGTTGGTATTGGTGAATTGCATTCAACACAAACTGGTTCAAATGGCGTGGAGTAAATGCTTGCAATTGTCAATGTTCCTTTTATCTGTTCATAAAGGAGGACAAGTAGTATATGTCAAAATATAAATAGATGGGGAAACAATTGCAAATTGAGTAGTAGAGGTATTGTTTCATTTGTACTTACAGAGAATGTTGGAGGGTTCAATTTTCTGAGTTCTTCTGCTGCTTCTGCATTCAATTTTGTGATGAATGTAGCTTGCGTTGTTCGAAGTGTTATGTCCTTCAGTTCTTTCATGTTTGTTATGTTTTTGAATAACATAATTGGAAGATGGCCTTTTTGCAATTCTTGCTCAATTTCATCATAGAGCGGTGCAAATGTTTCAAATAACTGCAACTACAAAAGAACACAGAAAGGTTTTTTTTTTTTTTTGAAACTGAATTGAAATGTAAGATGGAACTAGCAATATAAAAAAATTGCAAAGTAATTTATCTTACCATTTCTCTATTGTCATCGAAATTTCCATCTTTAATTTGCAATGTATATTGGAAACCAACTTTCCGTGCAGCTGTCATGACTGCTGCAATCGTTCCAATTGGATATGTTTCTATATTTGTTGTAAGGTATTTTATTGTTGTATCTGGAATGAATTTGTATTCTTTGCAAATTGTTGGTATGTTCTGTACGGTGCTTAGTTCAGTTAGTAGCAGAATCCAATCACAATCACCGTGGTCATAATTTGTTTTGGGAAGAACTTTAAAATTTGTAATAAATATTTCCTGGTGATATTTTTTGGCCATGTTGTTCAATAAGCTCAGTTGGTATGGACAATGTGATTGTCATTATTCCTTCGGCATTTGTCAAATCTGCACGCAGTATTTGTCGTGCTTTGTGGACTTTATCAAGATATGTGCTATAGATAACCATAACATCTCCATTGAACATTCTTCCAATTTTGTGAATGTTTAGTTGTTCAATGGTAACTGGAGCTAAATATGTTTCTTTCGATATGTGTATTGATGATGTTGATGTGGCAAAAGAAACAATTAGAAGTAAAATAGATAGGTGATAAATATGAATGCTATGTGAATGGTACGTATAAGAATTTGTTTCAAGTTTACTTACTTGTCTGATTCAGTTGCACTTGATATTTGTTGTACTTTGTCTATTGTAGGTTGTTGTCCAGAACTGCAAGATCAAAAAGATGCAATGTCACTGAATCGTGTGCTTGAACGCAACCACGAAGTCTTTGGTAAATTTTAATAACTAAGAATAAAAATAAAAGTACAAGATTATTGTATATTGTACTGGAAACTGAATATTAGTTATTGAAAGAAATATTAATTGCATTTAGAAACTTGGATAATGAAATACTTATAAAATATACAATATTAAATTCATAAAATTCTATTGGTGCAATAGAGATATATATTGATCTTAGTTACAAATATTAAAAGTTTTTTTGGCTGATAGAAAAAATGACCCAATTCCAGTACTATAGAAACGTGTAAACGCATCTAGTACAGATGTATGAAAGTTCAGGTACTGCTGATTGGCATGAAAACATTTACATATGCATCAAAGACTAAGTAACTTGGGCATAATAAGCAAGTCTGGATGTGTTTCTTCATCAAGCTCACTTTCCAATGTTGTTACTTATTATGGGTAGTTGGCAGTTTACAAAATAAATATGTTGATCAAGATATATGTCATTTGAGTTTGTTGTACTACTCAAGGGAAAATAACATAGAAACACCATAGGACAAAAGAAACAAAAAAATAAAATGTATAGATAAAATTTCAAAGATGATAGGGGTATTAAGAGAAATAATGATGAGATCGGACACATTTTGTTCAAATTGCACAAGGTGAATTAAGATGCACATGGATTATGAAATAATTTAGTTTGATGTAACTGAAATGGAGTTATAATTTTGGAAGCAAATTAATTTGCATTTGATATTATCTTTATGGAAATTTAGAGGTTGACAAGAAGCAACATGGGAAATTGGAGGAGATCCTAGTAAAAAAGGGTTCAAATGTAAAATGAACAGGAAGCTTGACAAGTTTCTAGAGAACGGTGAGGAAAAGGAATCAACGGTTGACAAGAAAAGAAGAACAAGAAGACTGGGATTCATAGAATTATGCATGTAACAGTTCTGATGTAAATAAGCAATTGGTGATGATTGTCAAGTTTAAGCATGGTACATTATTGGGATGATGAAAAGGGAAACAAATTGTGTTGTAGTGCTAAAATACTGTAGAGAATAATATTCAGTATTCTATGGTGTTTATTGTTAGATAACTCCAAAGTGATTATATATAGTTTGCAATTTGCAATGGGACGTGTCTCATTTGTACATGAAAATATTACAATGGGTTGGAAGACAAATTCAAGAATTAGAATGAATTTTGTGATGCTTGAGAAATAAATTATTGATGCATAGTATAATTCTATATGAAGAACAGTGCTATAGAACTTAGCACTAGTAATATAAGAGTAGGTCTTGCAATAGTTTTGTAGAAAGAAATAAACAGTTAAACATAGAGATATATATATACATATGCATTGAAGGGTAAGTAAGTTTAGTGTAGTAAGCAAACCTGGATGTGTTTATTTCTCTTTGTGACTTGTCTTTGGCTATTTGACTCATTGTAGAAAGCTATAGTAATCTGTAAAACAGACAATTAGAAGTCAAAGTCATAGTAGTTAAGAGGCTATGATACTATTGACTAGAAAAAAACATTAGACTACTTTCATTTGGACTGTGTTTGTATTGCATTTTTGTCTTCAATGATGAGACAAATAGTATCATGGTCGCTCCAATATGTATGTAATCTTAAAGTATTATAGCTACAAGTTATGTTTGACCATATGTGATCAATGATTGATAATTGTTCATTGTTATTTGTCTCTAAAAGAAAATGAAGGTTGTAATTGTGCATATACGATCTTAGTTTGTTTGTTTTGTTGTTGCTTTCAAGCATATTGATGTTGAAATCGCCGACAATCACTATTGTTTGATTTGAATGTATTTTGCATAATGCTTTTGAAAGAAGATCCAATGTATTGTTCAATGTTGCATATGGTGCAACGTAGACATTCACAACTATAATATCCATGTCATGAAGAAGCAGATTTGCTAGTGTGGCTTCAATGTTTTTTTCTTCAAAATGAATGTGGTTCAAGATATTTATATGCTTTTTAATACAAATTAGCAAACCATGTTTACTATGATTTGATATGCAATTGAATGTTTCAAGTCTTTTTAGAAGCATTGAATTATTCAAATGTGTTTCTTGTAAACATAGGATGTGAGATTGCATTAGATCATAGTCATTTAACAAATCATCAATATGTATTTGTAAACTGCGAGTGTTTAGAGAAAAAATTAAAATATATGCTTTTGTTTCTAATAATGAATAGTTGTAGTCTAGTTGCCACTTTGCGTTTCTGTGTAAACGTACCATTTCAACATAAATTTTGTGTCGAATTCGGAAGTTTTGTTTCTTAAGTGGACTAAGAAAATACAATGATTCTATGTTTCTCACACGAAAAAGAGTTGTATATACTAATCCATGGCATTGTATTCCTAAAGGATCAAATGCAAGATTGTCTAGTGTCAAGCCTTGTGATCTGTGTATTGTACGTGCACATGCTAGTTGGATTGGGAATTGTTTTCTTATTTTCAAGTTGCCTGTTTTTGCTAATACATAAACTGGCTTTGTTGTGCGCAGTATGGGAGTCCAATCACTAGAAATTTCTTTGCTATATAGAAAAGCAAATTTATGTGCTTGTTTACGGCCAACACGTTCATCATAGAATTTGATCCATATTACATCAAAGTTGTCTAATTTTACATATGCTTTAATGATACCATCTGCACCGTTGACTAGACCATCTTGTAAGTTATAGTTTCCTGCATATATTTCAAATAGCATGTTAAGTTTTAGGACAATTTGTGAAGGCAATGTTGCTATTTGTGTATGAGATGGTATGTGTCCATGGTTTTCTTCTTCGTAATCAACTGCATTAATTACGATTTCATCACCAGGAACAATAGACAACATTTTTTTGTTATGTAATGCTACATCTTTATTCCTAAAAAATAGATAGGGGAAAGTAGGATCATTAGGAGCATTTCAAATACAATGTGTATTTAGGTAATTCAAATCATCTTTTGTTTGATTATTTAAACGCATCCTATTCAAAATGCTAATGAATTTTTCATTTGTTTGACGCATTGCAATGTGCAATTCATAGTACTTTACATGTTATTTCCAAAAGTCATATGTTATTAGTTGCTTTCTTATTGTAGGTTGTTCAAATATTAGTGAATCTTGTATAGGTTGTGCTTGGTACAAGTCGCCACAAAATATGATATCAATGTTTCCAAAGTATTTTGTTTGATTGTGCTTAATGTTTCTTAGTCGATCATCAATTTGATATAGAAAACAACTTCCAATTAGAGATACTTCATCAATGAGAACAACCCTTAATTCTTCGTACACTTGTGTTAAGTTGTCTAATGCATCGTTGCTAAGTGGAATAAAACTAGATTTGTTGAAAGGCATTAGCAATGTAGAATGAATTGTAACTCCACCTGCATTATATGCAGCTTTACCTGTGTATGCTAATATCAAACCTTTTGGTTTCAAAGGATCTGTATTGTAATGTTCATTGTAGATGCGCATGAGCATTTGGAATATTGCTTTTGCTGTGAATGTTTTTCCAATACCAGCTCCTCCAGTCAAAAATAAGTAGAATGGTTTGTCTATGTTCTTTCATTTTTTCATTGCAATGTCTTTGAGTATTGCTTGTTGTTCTTTATTTAGCATTCTCCTAATCTTGTAGTATTCTTCATTGCTAAGCATAAATGGATGTTCTATAAATTGAAAACCAATGTTAAGATGTCTTTTTTTCTCATTGCATTGTGGAAATTGCAAATATCTAGCCAAGTCATACTTCTCAGTAACATCATCAGATATTCCAGGTTTTTTTATTGTATGATTAGAAGTTGCAGTGCTGCTATCAATTTTTTGGATTGCTTCTTCCAAATCACCCCATTTCTTGTTCATGTTATATGTGAACTTAGTTTCATTGTTCTTTATTGTGTTCTTATGTAACATGTAAGCACTTTTCCATGTAGAGCAGTCTTGCTTGAGTTCATTTTCATTGTTTTCGAATGGAAAATATAGCAAATTTTTTTCTCTATAATAGTTTTCATAGTCAATGTGTTTTTTGTATTTAATGAATCGAATCACTTTTTATTTTTTTCTTTTTGATATTGGTTTGCCATATTTCCTATACTTTGATACAAATTCGGCTAAACATATATGCTTAATAGCATTAGGCCTATTGATATAGTAATCAGTTATAGAACTGCACATAACATCCTCAGAGTTGTCAGAAATTTGTTTTAGAAGAGTAGTTGGTTTAAGTATAAATGTGCGTTCGTCTATTGGTGCTGTGTTTATAAAGTTGCATTCTCTTGAAATATGATTCAATGGTATTGATAGAGCTATGTGGACTTCTTGTTGAGCTGAAATTTGTTGAAGGTTAAGCAAAGCATTGCCTAGAGACCGTATCATTTGAATAACATCAATTTTGCTCTTTTCATGTTCTTTTCGTATCCTTTTGAATGCATTTGTCATAGATCTGTCAACTTTGGTCGTATATGAAGTGCAATATGAAGCTGCAACATATGCATTTAGAACATATTGGGCATCTGTATTTGCATTCCATAGGTGTGGCATATTGTATGCAAAGCTATTATTCCATATTTCTGATGGTTTTCGTTGCATGAATACCATTGGTTGTGTTAATGTACTTTGGATTAATTCGATGTAATCAGTTTCTGTTAACTGGAATTCATCTAAGAAATCTTCATGACTAGTTGATTTTTCATAGTGTTTTTGCTCTAAGGTGCTTTGCAAGGACAAAACTTTTTCATTTATTGAGCCATCCACCGAAGTAATTGGTTCAAGAATCCTTGTTCTTTTCATTGGTAGCATTGGAAATTTGTATCTACACTGGGATGCTTTTCATTTTTTACAGATTTTGGTATGATGATGTTCATGTATCTTTGTGAGTTCTGGATCAAGGTGATTTGTGCTACAAGTTATATAGTTATCCAAGAAGTTTTCAATTTCTAAGTTAGTATTAATTCCATATACTGGAGCATTTTCTATCCATATAAGAGCATGTTCATGTGCACTACCTCTATTTTGGAACTCAGTTACAAAGTAGTAATCTAATATTTTGCCAAAGAATGTGCTATCTTGATAGATCAATTGCTTCAATGCATTTGTCTTATGTCTATAGTAACGTGTACATGTTACTGGGTCCTTCCTGACAAGATAATCAATGTTGCATTCCTCAATTGTTTCAATGTATTTCTCTTTATTTCTATTGCTATGTAATTTAGTAAGAGTTTGTACTAGTGGCGTCCAAAGATGCTCTGCACTTGTAAATGTAACAAAGAAAGTTGGAGGAACTAATTGTCGTATCATTGCAAATATATGTTTCTGCATTTGTTGATGGTAATCAGGAGAAATTCTTATGTGTTTGAAATCTATGTATCCAATATGACTTTTTAGTAACTTTTCTAAGTTGGGCTTGTACTTAACATCTTTTGCTAACAATTTTGTTCCTTGTAATTTTCCTTTTCTTATTTGTACTGAGATGCATGACATGACCTTTTCAATGAGTATTCGCATTGTCTTGAAGAACAAATTTGTGATGTGATAGGAAAAGTGACCATTGCAATGCATTAGTTCCCATTTTACTATTTCTTGGTAACGAAATCTTTGTAGTATATCATCGTCACGTGGATTTCCAAAGAATAGTGTTGGGAAACTCATTTCTTCTACATGTTTGTCTTTTAATATCCCAAGTGGTCATTGTCCCTCAGCTGGTGCTATTTCAATAAGCTTGTCTTGTAAATCATGAATTCGTTGTGAAGCTATGAATCCATGTACCAAGGTTTTAGTTGGCCTTTCACTTTCTGAAATGCTGTCAGTTTCACTTTTGCTATCAATGTTTTCATCATCGGATTTATTACCTTTATTGTCTAATTCGAGAATATGATTCCAATTGCTATTAATGGAAATGTTTTCAGTTTTATACAAATTTCGAGAACATAGTTCTTTAAGTGCTCTCATGAAAATATGCACACGCACTTTTCCTGTTTGATATGCATTCTTATATTCTAGTCGCCGTTTTAATGCAATAGAAATTGTCATTGTATTGTTTATGGATTGTGGCAATGCTCTTTGGACAATGTCCATCTGGACAGGTACATTGATTATTGAACCAGTTAAGCCCATTTGTGATTGCTTCTTCCCACATTGTCTTATTTGTGCAAAGGGAATTCTCAATGCAACAAGTCTTTCCTCAAGCTCTGAAAGTCTTGTTACAGTTTGCAATGGCTTGTTACGTCTTATTTGTTCATGTGTTGCAAAGCGAGGAAACTTTGCATTCGCAAGTGCTGTTTTGCAAGATCGACAAATGATATTTAAATGCAATGTCCTCTATTTTCTAGATATGTTTATGTACATTTTTTCTAATTCAAGTCCAATGCTTGAGATGTTCTTTTGAAATTGCAATGTCTTGCATATTGGACATTTGGTTTTTGGTGTGTCTTCGATTTGTTGTTTGTAAATTTCTATCGGAGTACTTTTTCGTGATGAGCAATTTTTATTTGCTATTTTATTTCTATTTTGTCCAATTTTATTTGGGTCATTTGTATGTATCATTTGTTTCAATTTACGCAAGTTTATTCTATTGTTGGTGTTTTTGTGCATTTGTACTATTCTATGTTGCAAATTGCACCGATTTGTATTTTGATTTGATAGTAATGGTTCAAAATGAATGTGTGATGTACTTGTTTCAAATGATAATATGTTATACGTTTGGTTGAAATTTGTTTTTGATTGGTAGTAATTTACAATGGTTTTACTGGTAAATGACCATATTTGTATGTTTACATTAAATATGATCGATGTCCATTGGAAGCAAAATGATGTTCCCTCAACTCCTCCTTTTTCATATGGCATTGCCATATTAATTAGGTATTGTTGCTAGCCTGCAACCATTGTTTGACTTTGTATAGTTTCATTTTTTAAGTGTTTTTCTATACAATTCAATGCATCACTGCTCCTAGCCATTAGTGCATTGCAAAAAGATTGGACAATGTAGATTCTAAGAGATTGCTCATCAAATTCAGGTGCTATTAAATAACAAATTGCAGTGAACATGCTATTAGCACATTTCGACATAGTTGTTTTGGCTATATGCAATCCATGAATTTGCATTTCATGAACAACAGATTCATAATGGTTTTCAAGATATTTGCAAAGAGGTGACAAGGAATAATTTGGTACAAAGTTACATCTACATAATCTTTTGTATAATAGGGGTTCAAAGTGCCCACTAATTGGATCTGTATCATGAAACAAAATGTTTAGTGGAATTGTATCTAGATCGTGGTTGAAGAACAAATACCTTATTTTCATTGTTAGTGACCAGAATCCAATTGGTATGTTCAACCACTTTGATAGCCATCGTATACAAAATGTGTCTCCCCATAGGCCTCTTTTAGATTGGAAATTGCTATCAGATGCAGAAAAACGCATTCTACGAAGGTATGTGTCAACATCATGAATTCCATGAAGTTGATATAACATGATAGGATCTAGTTCATATTGGTATGATTCTTTTGCCTCTGTGTCATTTTGCTGTAGGCAATTGAGAAAATGTTCTATTATTCCATTATGCAGTTCAATAGACGAGTAACGAAAGTGCAAAAGCACTTCAAATGCATTGAATAAAAAATCTCCAGGAGTATATGCAAATTGTTGTAGTCTAAAGAGACTATGGTTCATTAAAACGATATCAATATTAGTATCTATGTGATGTTTTTTTGTTGGATGGTAGTTTTCAATGTCTATGATTTTGACCATTTTTTTCTATGTATTTATTTTTCAGATTCGTATGTTGATTTGTTTACTAAGTACTATGTATCTTAGATTTTTTTCCCTCAAAGATCAGAAGAGCTTCTATAATATTTTTTGCTTTATTGAATATATCTCTATGATAATGTTTACTAGCACAAAATACTAATTTTACTATTATATTGTATCTTTGATTTCAAAACAGTAAAATAAGAGAAGCAAAGTTGCAAGTAACTAGTTCCTATTTTGCATCTCTCTGTATTTCAGAAGTATCACTGCAAAACAAAGAAGATGCAACGTTCATTATTTTCTCTGAAAACATGAATCTCACATACAAGCTATGTATTCTAGAAATAATTGACTTTTCTACACAATAGAAAGCATGAAATACAGATTCTATGTGTCTTGAATAGTAAAGCTAATCTTGCTAGTTGTAAGCAACATAGTTTTAATTACGAATATGTATCTACAATTAGATACTTGAAGGCAACAATATGCTTCATACAAATAGCCGAACGTGAGAATCGAATTAGTTATTACAAAGCATTCATTCCTTATGCAAGTGCAAACTTTATTGCACCAAAGCATGTACTTGCAAGTCAATGTAGCAAATATTGGACAAGATAGGTCAACATAATATGGACTAATTCTATTATTATATTTTGAAAATTTTGTGCTTATACTACTTTTTGTGACAAGACAAAATATTCATTTCAATGACAAATAAATGCATTCTATGATGATTGCCAACAACCAGACATTGTTCTATGGGCATTAACAATGATGGTATATACAACAACAACATTTGGATCATCTGAAGTCGTATCTATACAACCTAGTATAACATCTAGATTTAAAGTATTAACTATTTGTTTTTGTTCTTTGCTTTCCTTCATGTCGATATTTGACAACTGCTTGTTATTTTTTTGCATATTAACAAATGTACTGCATACAACAACAACATTTGCACCATTTGAAGCTGCAGCTAAACCACTTCTTACAAGGTCTACATGCAAAATATCCAACACTTGTTTTCTTCGTTGCTTTGTTTCTACAGTCTATTTTGATATTAGCGGTGTCTTCTTCTGCTATTAGTTGTTGTAGCATCTTTGAAAGTTGCATGTCACTACATTCCATCGTTCCAAATTCATATATTCCATTCAATGCAGCAAGTGGCATCTAACTTTGCTAAAACATCAAGAAAAAAACAACAAATTAACTATCCAAAGGTATCAATTGACTAAAGAATAAGAGCAATACCAGAAGTTGAGACATAGTAACTTGTGCAGGATAATGTGAATAATAGATGACATAGAACAATCTTGATTTATACTATATGAAATCTCTAAGATCCTATAATAATGACTTAGGGCATGGGACTAAGACTACTACCACCATAGGTCCATAGCAATAAGACTAATGTGACTATTTGGGTAGCTACTCTAATTTGCTATAAATCTCTAGACTATAGTGTAACAAGCACTATTCTCACTAAGCTATAATTGACTAACTTTCAACTGACGTGCTTGTATTTTCTTGCCTCCATAATATGCACAACATGCAATAATTTTTTGGAGGATACCAATGACCACAAAATAGCTTGAACTTTAATTTATTTCATAGAGTTTTGTTTTTGGGACTGTCTTAACTACCCTTGGCTTTGCATCTGTTCTATTAGCTACTTTTGTTTTCACTGTTCCATTTTTTATCTCCAGTTTTTTGTGTTCCAATTGCTTTCTAAAATGATGAACAATCAACTGTGTCTTGCAGCAGTTACTATTTTGTAAAACCCTCTGTGAGAGAAAGACATTGTAATAACAGTTTTTTATTGTTAAGGAATAGAAGTATTTATTTTCTCTCTCCTCTTGTCATCACATTTAATATTTGTTTTGACTTTGCACGCCTTTGGATGTTATTTAACGTCTAGCAATTCTGTATTAGAGATCTTCGAGTTTTGCATCATAAAGTCAAGGTCGAACTGCTTCCAGATAGAAATGATAATAATCGTGCTAATATGTTGTTCTATGAACAAGAACATAGTTCTTGAGCTGCTAACACCGAAGCAACAAATGAAGTGAAATTTGATTCAGAAAATGATGATGATAATAATCTACATTTTTTTAATGAACAGACGCTTTAGTAAACAAAGTTGTTAATATTGCAAACGGATAAGCTTTTTCGAAGGAAGCAAACTCCGCCAATATCGAAAATGATGAGATGTCGAAGTTGCATAGTCTCAAATCAAATCCTTTTTCATGAGCTGAAGCTACAAATGAAGTGGAATTTGATTCAGAAAATGATGATTATAATAATCTACATTTTTTAATGAACAGGAGCGTTAGTAAACAAAGTCGTTCCAAGGGAAATGACTTTGAAACCTCTGAACCTGATACAAATGGTATTCTCATGCTAGAGACCTAACAAAATTCTGTTTTCTATGTTTTCTCTGTATGACATAATCTTGAGAAGTACTTTTAGGAACTTTGTAAATTTGTTAAAAGGAAACGAGATTTTTAAGACGTACCAACTTTATCAAATTCGAATGGAATTGCAATTATCAATGTTCCATCTGCTATCATTTAAAAGCACAATGCATAATATGTAAATTGCAGGAAGAATATCATCCACTTTGCACTCAGAATCAAAGCAAGAAAGCGAATTTAATATATGGAATTACGTGAAAGATTAAGAGAAATTATGCTTAGCAAACCTTGCAACCGGAGGCGCACAGTTCCAGTCTGACTTGCCAAAGCTTGCTTGCACAGTGTCCATTCGCACGATAAATCTAGTTGCAAATGTGTTGAGCAGAATACAAAGATTTCGAGGATCAACAACAGAAAATCTAAAGAGCGGAAATAAGATTTACAAAGCTTCAAGCAAAGTAACAACTGCAAAGTAGAAACTGGTACAACTGCCATAATTTTATGCTATTTAATTTTGAATTAATGGTTGTTGATATCAAGAGATCTACATGGGATGTCTGTGACATCTACTAGATCCTCCAACTAAGATCTGCACTTGCATAATGGATATGATAAATTACATATTTGATGTGGAAAACCTCACTGTTAATAATGATTCTATGTATAGTTAATAACATTGAAATATGAGTTGATTCTGCGCAGGCTTAGGGTTTGAGGGATTCCTGCGCTGCTGCCCCTGCACTGCGCCTGCTCTCGCAGGGCCCTGTCCCTTCTGTTCCTGCTGCGTCCTGCTGTGCCTGCTGCCTCCTCCTGCGCCCTGCTGTGTCGTGTCAATGACTAGGTTGGGATCCGATGGTTCTCTCTGCGCGCCCTGATCTTTACTAGGTCTTCTGCTGCGTGGCTGCCCCTGCGGCGGCCGGCCTCAGGCCTTTCCTATGGAGACGCTGGGTCCTTCTGTGGATCCGCATTCCTCTCCTGCCATCGACGCCTTCAACCAGCTTCTTGCCGGTTTGCCTTAGAATAAAAGAAGCGATGCATCCAAATTTGTTAAGAAGCTAGATGAAATTCCTGAGATTTCTTTGCCTCCGGAGGCCCCCATTCAGGTAGCTTTATCTTTGGCGGATCGAGGTCTCATTGGCCAATTCACGGGTCTGTGGCCTTCTCCGAAAACTACTGAGCAATGGGTTAACAGGAACTGGGCTCCTCTGATCAAGGAAAAGGTCACCTCTTACTTTCTGGGGAAAGGGTACTTCCTCTTTGAATTTTCCCTCAAAGAAGACAAAGACTTGATCTTTCAAAATGGGTCGTATTTCATGGGTTCTCAGGGCCTCTATCTGAACAAATGGACTCCGGACTTTGATCCGGCTGTCGATGTTCCCAAGGCTGTCCCGGTGTGGGTTCGTCTTCCAAATCTGCCAGTTCACTGCTGGAACTGGAGTTCCTTGAGACACATTGGCAACACTCTCGAGAAATTCATAGATCGGGCAAACAATAAGGATCAGTACGACTGTGCCAGGATCTGCGTGGAAGTAGATCTAGAGGTGGGTCTTCCAGAGGCTATCAAAATCAAAGTTAGAAGCTGGTCTCATGTACAGATCTTGGACTATGAGAAACTGCCGTTCAAATGTAGGAAATGCCACGTTCATGGACACTTTGCTAGAAACTGTCCTTCCAACGCTGAGCCAGAGAAAGGGATTGAAGAGGGTTGGAACCAAGTCAAGCGAGCAAAAACCAATCATAAAGGGAAAAAACCGGGAGGACCCTCTGGAAAAGGCTCTCTTCAGGCTAATGTTCAATGCCCTCCCCCCAAAAAGGCGCAAGAAAACAAGTTTGACCCTCTAAGCCAGCATTCGGAAACTCCTCCGGAGGTCGAGACTCAAAATCCAGCTTCTCCAAACAAAGGTTCTCCCTCAGTCTCCCTCAAAGGAACAAGTGCTAAAGAATCCAAAGGCATGACTTCAGAAGAAGAGGAAGGAGAGCAGGAAACAGACGAGTCAGAGGAGGAAGGAGAAACAGGAGACACCCAAACCTCGGTACGAAGATCTACAAGAGGCCGAAAAACTGACAGGGAAAAAAGAGAGCAGGAGACTTATAAAGATAAGCTACAGGGTAGCCAGCCAACTCTGGAAAAATTGCTAGCCTCAAAGCCCAGGATGTTGAAAAATCAGCCCCAAGGCTCCAAGGGAGCCCACCAGAAACATAAATAATGAAGATCATCTCCTGGAATTGTAGAGGTATGGGGAGCAAAGTCAAGGAAGAAGCCATGAGAAGCTTAATAAGAACAAAAACTCCGGACATACTTCTCGTCCAGGAGACTAAGCTGGAAGACGTAGTCTTCCTGCAAGCAAGCAAGAAGATTTGGTTCAAAAGTGAAGCTAGAGCAATCTCTGCCCGGGGCACTTCGGGAGGGATTGGCACTCTATGAAACGCCAGCAAATTTGCAGTCACCTTTGAGGCTAGTAATACTCACTGGTTGCTGCTGAAAATGCAGAATCTGGATACCAAGGAAATATTCTGTCTCTTCAATGTTTACTCTCCAGTAAATGTCGGAGAAAAAAGGGATTGTTGGGATTCTATAAGGCACCAAGCAGACTTGAAAAATCTGGAAAATATGATTATTGCTGGAGATCTCAATCTCACTCTTCACTCATCTGAAAAAAGAGGAGGTAGCGCTGTCCGAGATCCGGCAAGGGAATGGGCGGAGGATCTAATGCAGGACTGGGACTTGATAGATATCAAACCCTCTTCTGGTAAGTTCTCTTGGTCTAATAAAAGAGTGGGCCCTGGTCATATTGCTGCCAGATTAGACAGATTTTTCATTCAAAGCTCCTATCTGCTTCTTGGATTAGAACCCAGAATGCACATTCTTACTAACAGCATCTCGGACCATAAGCCTATAAAGTTAGAGCTCCTGGCCCATCCAGATCTGGGACCCATCCCCTTTAGATTTAGTCCCCTCTGGGTCAAGGAACCAGACTTCATGCAAATAGTCAAGGAAATTTGGAGTCAGCCTGTCAATGGATCTCCGTTCTTTATCTGGGAGGAAAAACTTAGAAGGGTAAAAGGAGTCCTAAAACGTTGGGTCAAAACCCTGTCCAACCCTATCACAGAAAGGAAAGCCATTAAAGTAGCTCTTGCCTCTCATCAAACTCATTTGGAACATGCTATAGTCACAGAGGAGCTGTTAGACCAAGAGGCTCAACTTCAACAGCGCTTTCATAAGGCCTGCTTAGTTGAAGAAGAGTACTGGAGACTGAAATCTCGAAATTTCTGGCTCAAAGTAGGGGACAGGAATTCTGCTTTTTTCCACAAACAAGCCCAGGCCAGGAAATGCTTCAACACTATTTCTGAGATTAAGGAGGACAACGACACCCACAAGGATTTTGAAGACATTAAAAAAGCAGCCTTTTCTCACTTTCAAAACTTGTATAGTGAGGATAAGGACCCGGATCATCTCCCATATCTACTTGACATTACTCCTTCTGCAATCTCTCCTCATATGAACGAGATCCTTGAGGCCAAAGTCACCAAAGACGAAGTCAAAAAGGCCCTTTTTGATATGGAACCGGATAAGGCCCCTGGGCCGGATGAATTTTCTGCTAGGTTTTTTCAAGTTTGTTGGTCGATTGTTGAAAAGGATCTGCTCAAAATGGTTCAAAAGTCCCAAAATACTCAGAAAATTGGAGGCAGCACAAACTCCGCTTTCTTAGCCCTCATTCCCAAGGAAAAAGGCGCCAACAATTTCTGCAGATTCCGCCCGATTTCCTTGTGCAACACAGGATACAAGCTAATCACCAAAGTAATTGCAAATAGATTGAAGCTCATTCTCCCCAAGATTATTCTGGAGAATCAAGGAGGCTTCATCAAAGGAAGGCAGATCGTGGACAACTTCACCCTTGTTCAAGAGGCAATTCATTCAAGCCTTCTTCGAAAAGAACAAGGTATGGTGATTAAACTAGATTTAGCAAATGCTTTTGATCGAGTTAATCATAGCTTTCTTTTAAAAGTTATGAGCAAGTTTGGTTTTGGAGAAAATTTCATCAAATGGATCCGGGCTTGTATCTCGGAACCATGGATTGCCCCTCTTGTAAATGGAAGAGCCACTGATTTCTTCAAAGCTTCGAGAGGGCTAAGGCAGGAGTGTCCCCTCTCCCCTCTACTCTTTGTCATCCAAGCCTCTGTTCTCAGCTTCCTATTAGACAAAAAGATGCAAGATCAAGATATTAATGGACTGTGTATTGCAAGAGGGGTCAAAAATATAAACCACGCCTTTTTTTGCGGATGACACTCTGCTTTTGGGTGTTGCCTCTCTTTCCTCTGCCTCTAAATTTAAAGCAGTTTTGGATGATTTCAGTGAAGCCTCAGGCAGTGTTGTCAATAAGAGAAAATGTCATATCTTCAGCTGGAACACTTCGCCTAGATTGCTCTCTGCTATTTCTAGACGTCTGGGTTTTGCAGCCTCCTCTACTTGGACCTCTTTCAAATATTTGGGCCTTCCTGTGTTTCTTAAGAGGCCTGCAAGCAAAGATTGGCTCCCTCAGCTCGAGAAATTCAAGTCTAGGATCCAAGCCTGGGGTTTTTCCTGGCTCAACGCTACTGGAAAATCTGTCCTTATTAAATCTGTGCTTACCAGTCTTCCTCTTTTTCAATTTGCTGTGCTACTTTCTCCGGCAAACATATTAAAAAAAATGGAAGAGTTCATGCGGAGGTTTTTTTGGAAGGGTGGCAAACAGAATGATCACAAGATTCCTCTTATCAGTTGGGAAACCATCTCCAGGCCAATCTGGGAGGGAGGTTTGAATTTCAAAAATCTCTGCCATCAAAATGTGGCTATGGCAGCTAAGATTATATGGAGGATCATTGTGCCCAAGCCAGGCTGGGCCCAACTGGCTCTCTGGAAAAAGTACTTCAGAGGTCCTCGTTCTAGTTGTTTAGGCAATGTGACCCATTTGCCTAATTCGTCTTTTCTCAAACTGTATGCTAAAGCTGCTCCTCTAATCAATGAACACTCCTACTGGATCCCTGGAAATGGCAAAAAGATCAATATTTGGACTGACAAAATCATGAATAAGGACCCAATTGAAGACAGAGCCTCCATCAGAGCGCTCGTTGTTGGATGGATAGAGAGGGGCTGTGTTCGTTGTGGGGTATTTCCCTTTGGAGCAATTCTGTTTGGGCGGGCTGGAAACGTATTGAGGTGCCGGTTCATCTGGCCAACGAATGGTCCACGCTGCTCGACCTCCTCCATGGCTTGGCCCCCACACGCATGAGAAAAAGAGATTCAAAAGGTTGGGGGCCGAATGCCAGTGGCTACACTGTCTCCATGGGCTATGCCAAGCTAAAAGAAAGGCCATACGTCCCACCTAACCCTGCACCTTGGCAGGGTGTTTGGCGTTTTCCTTCTTGGCCCAAAGTCGATTTTTTTGCTTGGTTTCTCTGCCATGGCAAGATCCTTACGTATGATATTCTGCAGAGAAAAGGGTTTTACGGTCCCTCCATCTGCTCGCTGTGCAACGAAAATGCAGAGACAACAGTCCACTTAATCCTCGATTGTAATTTTTCTAAGCAGATCTGGAGCTCCTTTATTCACAATTTGGATTCCAACTTTTTGTTCCCTCGTTCCATTGCTGATCTTTTTTCTAATTGGGCAAACAGATATCCTGGCCCTCCTCCCAAAAATCAGATAATCAAAACTGCATGGGCTGTCCTGCCAAAGGTTATTTGTTGGTAGATCTGGCTAGAACGCAACAGAAGAATCTTCAGAAATATTAAACAGAATCACAAAGTCTTAGAAATCAAGATTAAATGCCATTTAAAGGAGGGATTGACAGATATAAAAGATAACTCCAATCTCAGCCAACAGGACATTGCTTGGGGATAATTCCTTGACTTGCATTTTCAGCTAGCAGTTAGAATCGCTCCTCCTCTTAAAGACTGGAAAATAAGGAAATCTGAAATTGACTTTAAAGATTGGCTCAATTCGCACTCAAGGCACTCGCTCTTTTTTGATGGAGCAGCAAAGGGCAATCCGGGTAAAGCTGGTGCTGGAGGTGTTGTTGTTAGTCCAACTGGGGAAAAAATTCACTCCTTTGCTTGGGGGCTCGGACTCTCATACATCATCCAAGCTGAGGCTTTGGCCCTCTATCAAGGCCTCAAGTTCCTCAAAGATTTAAGTATAAGTGAAGCTAACGTTATAGGTGATTCCCAAATTATTATAAACGCAATGGTTTCCAATTCTCAAGCCTTGGATCTCAAACTGGTAAGGCTAATATCCAGAATTAAGGCTTTGGAAAAAGCTTTTCAGAACTTGAACTTCTTTCATGTGATGAGAACTCATAACAAAGAGGCGGACACTGAAGCCAACAAAGTTGTCCTCCTTTCAGCCGGGGTCAAGATGAAAGACGAAGAAGAATCCCGGGAACCCATCCCTTAAGCTGTTTGTTGACATGTTTTACTGCTTGCTCTTAAATAAATTTGTTTGTATCTTCAAGCTGGGAAAAATCTCTGAAATCGAATTTATAGATTTCTTATCAAGGAAGAAGTCTTCAAGTTTCAGCTGCATTCTCATTCTTAGCAGTGAGATGCATCAGGATTTAGACATCCCCATTGTAATCAAATTTTCGGCTTTCAGGCCAAGATAAATATAAATACAACATAACCTTTTCTGTAAAAAAAAAAACATTGAAATTTGAGTTTTATTTTTTCATGATGGTTTTCGTAGCAGTATAGGTGGACAGCTGTGAGCATTTGTACAATCAAGAAATGACCGATGATAAATGTATTTTGACATGGATTTAGTTTAATGTAATCCTCGAGGTGAGAAGCGATAAATCTGTAATTTGTGTTCTTTAATAAATTATTTAATGATGTGGATACAATGGTTCTTAAAAGTATTTTCAACCCAGTAGAAAATATATTAATAACTAATTTATAATTTAATGAAAACTAAACAACTCCATATACCAAACTTCAATAATTTGGAGCAGCAACTCAAAACTATGTGGATGACATTACAAATTGAAATATTTAAATAAATTGAAATATTTATTCTACCCCATTCAATTCTCTGTAATAATATTCAATGCCTACATAGTAACGTAACTGGAGGAATATATTGCTAATGAATAAGTTGTATGGGGTCTGATGCTTATTTCCATGCATGGGATCTGTCAACCAAATCTTTTCATGTAGGAGCATGTAAGTTTGATATGGATTTACTTTAATGTAATCCTCGAATTAGACAAAGATAAATCTGTAATTTATGTTTTTTAATAAATTATTTAATGACCTTGATCCAATGGTTCTTAAAAGCATTTTTAATCAAATTTCATATGAAAGGCAAAAATATATTGATCACTATTTATAATTTAATGAAGGTTAAACAACATCCCTAGCCTAATTTCTTTTTTAAGCTTAATTTGTGTTTTAACAATGGTGTGAAACAAGTTAAATATTAATTACATTTAACCAATACCAATTACATAATAACAATACAAAATAAATTAGTAATTAAATTAAACTAAGTAGCAAGTACTAAAAATAAAATTGAATATTTATTTAAATATATATATATATATAGTATAGAAGATGTATAAATATTATGCAAATTAAATTTATAAGAACTTCATCATATCTAAATATTATACAAAAAAAATAATTGATAATAATAATTTAAGTATAAACTTATTTTAAAAAATAATTTATTATATTTATTTATCATAATTTACTAAATTTACATTAATAAAAATTATATAAATTAGGAGCATTTTGCAATTGCAGTTCAATATTTAATAGTATAAAATAATAAATAAACATAATAATATAAAATAATAAATAAACAAACTATTAGCACAAATAATTTAAAGAGAAGTGGCAAATTGAACAAAATAAATATCTACTATATATATATATATTAAGTATTAATTATAATTAACGTAAATAAAAACTTTTTTTTTAAACTATAATATACTTATAATTAGTTAATCTATGGTTGAGCATTTTAAACGTGATAGATTCCAATTTTAAAGTGTTATCTATATGTTCTATTTGCAACTTCTAATCATACAAGTAATAAAAGTTCCATGCATCACAATTTTATTTATGATATTCTTATTAGCATGTGGCTGATGTGTACTTAGTAATGTTATATATGACTGCAAGTCAGTCTAGAAAAGTGCAACACTGATGTCAAGTACCTCAGGGATCTGCTTCTTTCGTCAGTGTACAATATATAGTACAAACATAACTTAATTTACTCGTCTCGACTTACGATAAAAGTCTTTATATAATTACCCATGGGCTTATAACCTTATCTTTATTACCTATGGTTTCAACTATACTATATTCAGAATAAAGCATATTTGGAAAGTAAAGTTAATGTGGCAAGACTTGAACGTTGTTAATGTCATATTAATTGGAAAGGTTTATAACCTTCAATGGACAAGCTTTCGTACAACACCAATAGAGTGAACTGCCCAGACTCAGATGCATTTCTATGCACACGAAACGAAAAGCGAATTAGTTAAAATAGCAAGTTGAGCAGAATTAATAGGGCCATAAAAATTGGCACGAAACACTTAATGAGATAAGATCTCGAGAAATATCAAAACCATTAAATTGATATAATTAGCCACAGTACAATTAATACTCATGGCTGAAATATCTCAGAGGTGTGGAGTTCGAAAACTGTCAAACTGCAAAGTTAATCTACATATATACGAAAATGGTATAGGTTAGTTCAAATATAACTAATTTAAGTAATAATCATCAACACATTAATGTTTATCATGTAATTGGTGAAAATTTGAATCTGAATTAGAAAAATAAAAATTATTCACTATAACTATTTAACATAATCCCAATTACTAAAATTATTTTTAAAAAATCACAATTTTAAGTATTATTATTTGTATTAGATTTATTTAACATTTCAACAAATTTCAATCCTAATAATTTTTTACAATTAATTTTTTTTAAATAATTTTTTAAAGTTTTTATAATTAAAATAAATAATAATACAAAAATGATAAAGTTTATTTAGAACATAATTTAAATTTTAAATTTCTATAAGTGCATTTTTCTGTTATTGCTTGTATACACTGTTGTTGTGTAATATTATATCATAGAATTTCAAATATTTATAGCAAAATGATGATGTTACAAAAGCGTAGTGGTATATGGCATGCTCACAAGGTAGTAAATGGTATTCTTATAATGTGTGCGATAAACCTCTAGTAAAGCCACGTAGCAATCGGACATCGATGAATCCTTGTAATAAATGTTAAAATTCACTTTTGATCTTTTGCGATGTGATGAACAAATATAAAGGCAAAATAACAATCGCATCACAAGTTTTCAATGGTGCGCAAGATAAATAGAATATGATTCATGCCGATTTTCCGATTGCGAAGATCGCATCACAATTTGTTTCAGTGAAAACGTTTTTTCCAAATTCCGATCGCATTGGAGATTTAAAATCAAGTGGACTGTTACAATCTATCTCCGAAAATGAGATTGCGATTGAGCACAATCGCATCGGAATTTTGCAATGAGAGGAATGCAATGTTATGCGATTGCAATTGAGTGCGATCGCATTAGAACTTCTCAAAGCAATAAGAACTCTTTAAAATAACTTTTCCGAATTTCCGATTGCGATTTACTATTCATTTTAACATATTTCTAAGTATAAACTGCGTACATGGAATTAATACAAAAAAGCAATTGCGATTGAGCGCAATCGCATCGAAATTTTGCAATGAGATGAATGCAAAATTTTTTATTTTTTATTTTATTTTATTTATTTCTTTATTTTTTTCCTGAGATGCGATTACGATAAATCGCATTGCATTGTTACAAATAGGAAAAGTGCAATACTTAATATTATTTCGAAGTGCGATTTCCATTGAGCACCATCGCATCGGAACTTCTCAAACCAATAACAACTCTTTAAAATAACTTTTCCAAATTCCTGACTGCGATTTACTATTCATTTTAACATATTTCTAAGTATAAAATTTTTCTAATATGTACGAAATATGTTAAAAGGTCTTTTAACTCATCAAACGGGTAAGTTTTTAAAACTTGTAAACTTTGTGAATAAAATGTGATATGCTTATCTAACTCACTGAATTAGCATTCATCAGATCTTGATTTTCTGATATATTATGAGTTCCTGCTAATAATCTGCAAAAACCTTGTCCTCTAACAATCTTTGCTGGTTTAATGTCAACACCATATTCTTGCAAGGCTGTCACCCAATTAGCCTTTTTTTCTCCTACTTTTATTTGAATCAGTAATTGTCTTTGTATGAAGCATATTGCTGCCTTCAAGATGTTATTATGCTATAGTGCATATCTAACTATACATACATATTCGTAATTATAACTATGTTACTTACAATTAACAAGATTAGCTTTACCAATCAAGACACATACAATCTGTATTTCATGCTTTCTATTGTATACAAAAGTGAATTATTTCTAGAATACATAGCTTCTATGTGAGATTCATGTTTTTAGAGACAATAATAAACATTGCATCTTCTTTGTTTTGCAGTGATACTTTTGAAATACAGAGAGATGCAAAATAGGAACTAGTTACTTGCAACTTTGCTTCTCTTATTTTACTATTTTGAAATCAAAGATACAATATAATAGTAAAATTAGTATTTTGTGCTAGTAAACATTGTCATAGAGATATATTCAATAAACCAAAAAATATTATAAAATCTCTTCTCATCTTTGAGAAAAAAAAAATCTAAGATACATAGTACTTAGTAAACAAATCACCATACGAATCTGAAGAATAAATACATGGAAAAAAATGGTTGAAATCATAGACATTGAAAACTACCATCCAGCAAGAAAACATCACATAGATACTACTAGTGATATCACTATTCTTTGGAGATCCACGTGACAATGATATACTACAAAGACTTCGTTACCAAGAAATAGTAAAGTGGGAACTGATGCATTGCAATGGTCACTTTCCCTATCACATCACAAATTTGTTCTTCAAGACAATGCAAATACTCATTGAAAAGGTCATGTCATGCATCTCAGTATGAATAAGAAAAGGAAAATTACAAGGAAGAAAGTTGTAGGCAAAAGATGTTAAGTACAAGCCCAACTTAGAAAAGTTACTAAAAAGTCACATTGGATACATAGATTTCAAACACATAAGAATTTATCCTGATTACCATTAACAAATGCAAAAACATATATTTGCAATGATACGACAATTAGATCCTCCAAATTTCTTTGTTACATTTACAAGTGCAAAGCATCTTTGGACACATTAAATTACATAGCAATAGAAATAAAGAGAAACACATTGAAACAATTGAGGAATGCAACATTGATTATCTTGTCAGAAAGGACCCAGTAACATGTACACGTTACTATAGACATAAGACAAATGCATTGAAGCAATTGATCTGTCAACATAGCACATTTTTTGGCAAAATATTAGATTATTACTTTGTACCTGACTTCCAAAATAGATATAGTACACATGAACATGCTCCTATATGGATAGAAAATGCTCTAGTATATCGAATTAATACTAACTTAGAAATTGAAAACTTCTTGGATAACTATATAACTTGTAGCACAAATCACCTTGATCCAGAACTCGCAAAGATACATGAACATCAGCATACCAAAAGCTATAAAAAAAGAAAATCATCACAGTGTAGATACAAATTTCCAATGCTACCAATGAAAAGAACAAGGATTCTTGAACCAATTACTTCGGTACATGGTTCAATAAATGAAATTTTTTTGTCCTTGCAAAGCACCTTAGAGAAAAAACACTATGACAAATTAACTAGCCATGAAGATTTCTTAGATGAATTCCAGTTAACAGAAACTGCTTCCATCGAATTAATACAAAGTACATTAACACAACCAATGGTATTATTGCAACGAAAACTATGAGAAATATGGAATAATAGTTTTTCATACAATATGCCACACCTATGGAATGCAAATACAGATGCTCAATATGTTCTAAGTGCACATGCTGCAGTTTCATATTGCACTTCATATATGACCAAAGTTGATAGATCTATCACAAATGCATTCAAAAGGATACGAAAACAACATGAAAAGAGCAAAATTGATGCTATTCAAATGACACGATCTCTAGGCAATGCTTTGCTTAACCTTCAACAAATTTCAGCTCAACAAGCAGTCCACATAGCTGTATCACTGCCATTGAATCATAGTTCAAGAGAGTGCAACTTTATAAACACAACACCAATAGACAAACGCACATTTATACTTAAACCAACCACTCTTTTGAAACAAATTCCTGACAACTCTGAAGATGTTATGTGCAGTTCTATAATTTATGTGCTATTAGGATAGCTTTCAGATTTAGATTTATCCGCCATTCATAGCTTTGGCCCTCCTACTAGTCCCAAAAATCTTGAAGCCTCGAAAATTAGCAAATTTAAAAGGGAATATCATATGACAAAAGAAATTAACAGTCAATAGATAGAATCCAGATGTGACCCTTTATAAAAGAATATAGAAGTAAATCTAGTACAAAAATGTAATCTCCAAGTCAAAAGATATTACAAATTAAGGACCCCTTTCTAAATGCATGAAAGGGGTTTAAATAGGTACTCAATAAAACAAAATAACTAAAAATATTCCTACAATTTATCTAAAATAAAATATCTTAAACTAAAATGCGAACTTGTACTAGACTAGCTCATTAATCATCGATTGAGATGGATGAACGAATGTGGCAGACATTGAGCATATCTTGGACTTCTGTTGGCCGAGTCATTGTTGAATGTAACTATCCAACGTATGTAGCATCAGAGAATTCAGGAATGATACATTGAATAAAATTCGAAAGGAATTTGATGGCCATCTGTTCACTGTGTGGCTTAATCAGATAAGACCACATATTATCCCATGAAAATTCTTGAAGTTTGCTAATTTTTTTATTTTTATCCATTATCTCTTGCTTCCACCTAGAATCAACTTCTTTTACTTTAGGTAACTCACCTGGAATGCAATCTGAGATCAAATTCGTAGTGTACAGGTTGTCATTAATTAATTGTGTTGTATTATTCATTAAACTTTTAGCCCTTGATGTGGCTCTTTCTAATTTCATTAACTGTTGTTCCCATTCCATAAATAGAATTTCCTTGTGTCTCTCCTCAATTCTAGCAAGGTTAGCTTTTTTTCCTTGCTCTGTATCTTGCCATGAAAGAAACTCGGAAATTTTATCATCAACATCTTCAATTTCTTGCCTAAGAGTGACTGATTTATCTATCAAAGACGATGTAATTTCGTACAAAGGCTCAATTTGTGTCAACTTTAAACAAAATTCATTTAACTATTGAGATAGTAGTTTGTTCATTTCAAGAGCCTCAGTAATGAATTGATCCAGCTTGGGATACTCCTTAAACTTGTCCATTTCTGATTGGAACATTTTTTCCTGTTCAACCTTTGAATTTCTCTCATTTTGTAAAATATTTTGTAGCTTTTCTACTTCTCGAGTCAAATGTTGTTGTTTGCTCAAGGCTTGTTCATCAATATTTTTCTTTTCAAGGCTGAGTTGCTCTTCTATTTCTTTAGCTCTGAGTTCTGCATCCTGTACCCGCTGTTCCAACTAAATTGTCTTTTGTTGATCACCTGCAACCTGTTATTCAAACATAGCAATTTGCATATCCTTTTGTTTTACTAGCTGTGAAACTTCGGAAGCTTTATCTATAGTGGCAACACTATAGGCACCAACATACTGAGACAGTTTGGTGAGATCCTCATATGGATCCACCTCAGCATTTTTATAAACAACATTTAGCAATTCCCCCTTTGATGCCAAAAGAGCATCTTGATCTGTTCTCCTCCTTTTCCTTTGTTTTCTTACCACAACTCTATATTTGGGACTGTAGAATATATCTAAAGGAGGGATTTCTTCTATCTTCAACATAATTTCTCCAGTGGGGTTTTCAGGAATGATTTCCACATCCTGATCTTTGGGATCGTCAACTTCAGGATTTTTTTGAAATCCTATCTGCTGTGAAAATTGTTGATATTGAATTAGCAAATGAGAAGAAACAATCAATTCAGTATCTACTTGCCCTCCCAGTTGAGAACCTGCATCATTCTTGGATGCCTGTTCAATGTTTTTACTTTGTGTACTTCCCTTTTCAATATGTACCTGGGTGTCAGTGCCAGTGTTCCCTTTTTCTGTTTGCACTAAAGGCTTTTGTGTATCTTTATGAGAAGCTGTTTCTGTTTTGGCACTGTCAGCTTTACTGTTGTCATCATTTTTCCCTAAAACAGGATCAGCTCCTTCTACTTGTTTACCAGAACTACCTCCTGCTTGTTGTGATGCTTTCTCCTGTATGGGAGCTCTCAACTGATCAAGAGGAAAATTAAGTAACCTTTGGCTTCTATACAACAAAAACTTTTTCAAGTCCTCAGCGTGTAACTTGGACTTGGCTGAATCAAAGACTTGGGATATATCATCCATGGAAACAAATAAATCATCAAAAATGTCTGGTTCATGCTCGAATCGGGCAATCGAAACAGAGGTAGTAAAATCATGCACCACTTTCCTTGGGTCGTATTGTCTTCCAGGAATTGTTGAAAACTTAAGATTAGAAATCTTACCAACTTCTTTCTCAGCGTGAGAAAAATTATTAAGAGTATAGTCACCACACTTAAAAGGGAAGGTAGGCCACATAAGCTTTTTATTGCTTTTCAAAATTCTAGACATTCCTTCAACTGTCAGTTGATAGGAAATTTCCTAAGCTAACAGCTTATCTGGAACATATAGGGGAAGGATATGTGGCTGAACAATACTCCCAAAAATTCTGATATAAGTGAACTTTTCTTCTTCGAACCAATCTCCGATAGAAGACAAATTAGTCTTGGCTTTATTGGACAGTCTAGGAGGGAAATGACAAAAAATGGTTTGGTAGATTGGTATTAGAAAACCATGGCAGACTCTGTAAACATGAAGTTTGAAATGTTCTTTCCATAAGAAATTATGATACACATGAATAGGAATAGGTTCTTTTGGAGTCCATTTCCAACCTAGCATGGGGAACTCAGAATTGAAACAGAGGGCGTCCAAAATATAACCACAAAAATGGAAAGGGGAAGAATTCCATGAATTATTATCTTTTCTATACTCTAGAGTTCGATTAGCTATCTTATCCGACAAAATGACAACCAATCCATAATTTCAGAATTAACAGCAGAATGAATTAACGGGACCATTTGAATAGAAAATCTAGCAGAGTTTTCGTTTCCGAACAACCTACACATCATTGTTGCGGCATAGCAATATGGAGGTGCAAGAGACTCCACAGAGTACATACCTGATGCCTCTTGCTTATGTTTCTCAGGGTTATTCATCTATTCTTTGATTGGCTCTGCCTAGTTTCGATGTTCTTCAGCATATTCCTTAAGGAATTCTTTGTTGTAAATCTTTTGTGGATTGGGAAGATGGTACATTTCTTTAATATCTTCTGCCCTGAATGACTCAAACACTGATCCAGAAGCAGAAACAAAAGTCTTGTTTTGAATCGTCACATTGTCAATGACCCATCTGATAACGTCATAGTAGGGAAAAGTATTCGCCCGGGCAGCAACTCGGTGTAAAAATGAATTTTCCATTGCACTAAGTTGAGATTCAGAGTCTGAGTCTGAATCTTCTTCATCAGGAACAGTTGCTTTGGGCACAACAACCCTAGGTTTCTCCTTTTCAAGAAAATTGTATACATTCTCCCATGTCATCTTCCCCAGTCCTTGACAGGAGGTGTCTGTGACTAGCTTGACCTTTGCCGGTTTTTCCTTGGGAAACATATTTAGCACATGGGCATTTGCAACAAAAACAGCTTTAGACTTTCTGCTTCTCTTTGAAATTCCAGAGTCGGGTAAACTCTCTCTCATTCTGTGAATGAAAGGATTCGAACTTTTGTTTTTCAATTCAAATGAATGCTTTCAGCCGAAATAAAACACAATAATGAGAATAGCTACAAAAACTTTAATTACCATTTAATCTCCTGGTATTTTCAACATTTGTCATACAATCGGAGATCCGCGAATCCTTGCAATAAATGTTAAAATTCACTTTTGATATTTTGCGATGCGATGAATAAATAGAATTCATTTTAACATATTTCTAAGTATAATTTTTTTCTAATATGTTCAAAATATGTTAAAAGGTCTTTTAACTCATCGGATCGGAAAATTTCTAAAACTTGATATGTTTTTTTTTGCTACTATTTAATGATGCAATGCGATTTGCCCAATCGCAATCACAAATCGCAAGTTCTTATGTCTTCTGCCGATTGCAATGGCAAGTCTCGGACCCGGTAAGTTTTATAACGCAAATTTATTTTCCATATTTGGTTTAAATTTTTTCACGTTCAGCGGGGTCCACAGTTGCAAAAGGTTCATTTGATATAGATTTATTATTTTATTCTTTACTACCTTAATTTAAAAAAATATAACTTTAATATCCGCCTTAAAACAATGCAGACTACGCATATACTATGCTCTCATATTCTAACCCCAATGCTAACCTTTGAAAAGTTCAAGCGCCACAGCTTTATAAACCTTTCTTTTCTATTTGCCGATGCGATTAATCGCAACTCAATGCTTCCAATTGCGATTAATGCATTTGCCAATGTTCCGATGCGATGCCCTTCCTCCGATGCAATTGATGCATTCGCAAACGTTCCGATGCGATTATAAATCACAGTCCATAAACACATCGGCTCCGCAATCGCCATCGGGACTTTTATTAACATGTTCCGCTGTTATGATTTTCTCGGATCCGATTCGTGATGGTCCCACAAGGTTAATAAATTCTTCTGTCCATTCGATTTATTATAATCTATGCATTTGCATTCGCCGGGCCCACGATGCATTATACCCTACCTTTATATATCGCGCACCTACTATGATATATGAGCATACGCACGGATATGCGTGCTATCTGACAGACCACAATGGGCAGCTCGTAAGGGGAAAATGCATTCAGCACTGTCTCGTTATTTTGCTTAATGCGACTCGAGATAAAGTACAAGACCTGCAGGATAGATATAAATGTTTTTGTAATGGCAGTACAAATAATGGTGATAAAATCTAGGCATTTTGCAATAAGAAGTGAAATTTTTTTGGCCAATCAGATAACAGATAATTCAAATTAAAATAATTAAAATAAATCAACAATAATAAATCTTATAGTGAACCATGGAAAAAATATTTTTTTTTTGAAAACATATGTCTAATCAAGCTAAATTAATGTCACAATTAGGAAAAACCTGATGCGTAGTATCCTGCCAGCGGCAGGTACAATAACATGACTTATATACAAATATTATTGGATAGAGCTAAAAGATTAAAATATTATGGATAAATGCAGTTTTCTATTTTATTTTTTATCTATGTTGTTGTTGTTTTATTTTTTAATTTTTTATTATATTAATATGTTGTTGTTCTTTTATTAATGTATTTATGTTTTATTGAATTTTATATGTTGAAATTCTATATAATTAAGGTAAAGTGGGTTATAGTGCTAATTTGAATGAAATTTTGTATAAATAAATTATAATATTTACTTTATTTATTTCTTAAAGATTATGTATATTTATATTTTATAAATATAAAGTATATATATGTTTAATAGAATGATTTTTTTTATTTTAGAATTTAGAATTTAGAATATATGTTTAATAGAGCTCAATTTCATAATCTTTGTTATAATACTGACCTTCCTAGCCTTTTAAGATGTCAAAATTATAGTGAGCTCGGGAGGCTTCTCTCCAAGCTTTTTGAGCATAGGAATAAAATCTTAAATCAAACTAAAAAACTCTTTTCTTTAGGTCCGATAGACCAAAGATTGGTCTGAGTGGACGTTAACCATCATCATCATCATCATATATTTTTTGAAAATGTTTTGTTATTTAATTATAATTGTTATTTGGTTATTTGATGTAAAGTTTTAATGAAAATATAAATCTTAAGTTTTGATTAAAAAATAATAGCCTTGATTTAATTATATGAAAGTAAAATAAACATAATTTAAATAACATACCATAAATATAGAATATACAAAGTTCATGAAAAATAAATTATTGTTATATATGAAATATTTTAAAAGATGTTTATTCATTTATTTGTTTTGGATAATTGTACAAGAGTGTCCTGTCACTATTTGATCTTAGTAGAGACTTCGTTTACTTCTGGCATCATTTTTGGTTTCATGAATAGGTTGAGTTAATGAATTCTTCTATGGAATATAGAGGTTGATTTTTAGACCTTTTGACATTACTTACAACATATAGAAATTCAGACTCTGTATACAGTCTCCTCCCCTGACCTCCAATAACAATATGGTTGCATAGGATAAATCCATCTACAAGGTTCTGCCTAATTTTATGGCCCAAGATCTAGAAGGTAACATGGTATAGACCACTGGAATGTTAGCCACAACAATGTCCATGACCACGCTCTTCATGGGGATTTGGGTGAGGGACAATGTAGAAAATCCACATAGATTCAACTGATCTTGTAATATCCTAAAACAAAATACTTGAATCTGTTCTACAAATTGCGGAAACTAATTACGATCACAAAATCACATGAACAAGAAAGAGAAAGAATTTCAATCGCACAACATAAATATTTATCTGGGGAAAGCCTCAGTTAAAAACCCTGCTCTTTCTCCTCTAAGTCACTGAAGAGATCTCTATTACCTGTCATATGGAATGAGACACTGATGTCGAGATACCACATGCTTCCCATTATTATGCTTGTCATGCATGCAATGAGAGTGAAATTAAGCTCGAATTGTGAAGCTAGAGCTTCACCTACTGTTGCAACTACAGGTTCCTTCTTACTTGCCTTCTTCAGTGTACATTTCGTGGCATAATGCCCGAACTCGTGACAGTGAAAACACTTGTTGTTGGACAAGTCTTTCTTCTTGCCCTCTTCACCTTGCGATTTCTTTCCCTAGGCTTTCTTTCCTTTGTTGACTAATGCAAAGTCTTCTTCCATTTCTTTGGAAGAGGTCTCATCTTTAGTGTTCTGCCTTATCTCTTCTTGCACCAAGTCAAACCATAATTGCTCCCACACTGGTAACTTCTCCCTCCCATTTACTGAATCCTGGTAATTATGCTAGCTCTTGGGAAGGCCTAGAAGTGCTAGGCTCACCAGATCATCCTCAGCAATGATAGCACCAACACTTCCAAGTTCATCCCGACATTGGGTGAACTTGGTCAAGTACTTTGGTATTTTTTCGCCCTCCTCCATCTTGATTTTTCTAAGTTTGTCCTTCAACGCCAGCTTCCTATGGTCGTTAAAAATCTGTCAAGGCCTTCCACATATCATATAGGGTTTCCTTTCCATGGAGGTTCAAGACAATATGATCTTGAACTCCTTCCAATAGAAAATTTCTTGCCTTCGCTACGTTCTTCTTCCATGCTGCTAGATCTTGAGCATCTGCAGCTAAATCTTTAGAATTTGTTGCTGCAGGCTTAATAATATCACTATTTATAAACTCCTTTAGCCCATTGTCTTCGAACACTGCTTCCATCGTGTCCTTCCAAGCTATGTAACTCGAGCTACCCTCAATGGCATATTTGAGTCTCGATCTAAAGAAAGACATCTTGATCCTCATGTTGGTCCTGAAGAGTAGATCTACAAATTCAATTCACCTTCTCCAAACAAACCCATATTCTTCTCTTCTATAGTGATTCATGCTCTGATACCATGTAGAAAATCCACGTATATTCAACTTATCTTGCAATTTTCTAAAAAAATTACTTGAATCTACTCTACAAATTGCAGAAACCAATTAGGATCACAAAATCACATGAACAAGAAAGAGAAAGAATTTCAATCGCACAACGCAAAGATTTATCTGGGAAAAGGCTCAACTAAAAACTCAACTATCTGTATATTGCATAAGTCAAAGAATATGAGAACAATACAATGCTTCTCTCACGATTGAGAGCTCTCCGCATTGTCTTAATTTGTCTCACTGATTCCTAGGCAAGCTTGGTTCAATACTTAACTAATTTCTTGGCTTTAGGAATCCCTATTTCCTTGCGCACTTTCCTAGGGAATTAGGCCCCTATTAACAAGGAAATTCCCCAATAATTAATGTGCAATACATCAAGGCTCTTCCTCTGGCTCCATGCACCACCTATATAATTTTTTGATTATAAAATTGATAGTACACTTCCCTTTAACTCCAATCTCAAGTGGGTCTCTCTCACTGTGTACACAACCGAATGTGGCCTCTAAAAATTTAACCACTGAACCGGATCGTCCTCGTTGATGTCCTCCATTTTACCTTTGCCCGCCTTCCCTGCAAAGCTAGGCAAAAACTCGGCCAAATGGGCTTCCGTGTCAGTTTTCTCATGTGCCTTAGGTGAGTAGGTTAGGGGTATTCGAAAGTGTTAATGAGCATTCCCCAACGATGACCTAGTGATTGTACGCTCCGAGCGACGAACTGTTGTAACGGGTTTGACATATAGGAATTGAAGAAACAAGTTGCTATCTTGTTCTTACTGATTCTGATGGGACTCGGAAAATTCATGCTAAGAACAACGTTGTCCCCTTATTTCTACAACGCGTTGTGAGATATTAAAGCCACAACGGATTTGAGGAGGGTTATGGCGAATGCTCTGCATATATTGAACAAAACTCAAGGCACACAATACTTTTTCACTTGTCTACAGTGTCCATGGCATGAAGATGTCGGTGATAATACAAACCAGTGTGATCCCGAGGATATAAATTTGACGATACCCAACACTACCAAATGTGGAGTAAACAAGACCAAATTCAAAATAGAGTGAGTGTGCATCCATCTCAGTGGGAAAATTCAAATCTCAGATCCATCATGCGCATGGTGGATCATATGGCATCGACATAAGCCATGGATGATGAATGTTAATAGGTACATAGACATCAACCCATTCCCTATTAATCGGAAACTATCCGATGGGAAAATTATGTACACGGGTTGGCCTCCAAAGCCGATGTCTGAGTCCTTCTCTCAATATTGTCCTTTATAGTGTATTAATGGCTCTATAGCCTTCGAAATATTGGTTTCCATTTTCTGGTGGACCGCATATCACAAGATGTGCTTAATTAAATTGCAATCTGACATGATCTCCTGGTCTGCGCTGGCTGTGTTTTAATTCTGGAAAAATCTTCAGGGTCTCTGCTCACTGAGTTTTAATGATATTTCATTCAGAATCTATAAAATACATGGTGTACCCTATTCAACCGTAACCAATATGTGTGGAGTTATAGTTCCATTCATGCACTCGGATAGTACATTGGATTTTTTATATGATTAAATTTAAGGATTGCCATCAATTTCCCCAATACATTAGTACATTAATAGAGTTATAGCACCATAATAAATATAGGTAGCATCATTTTCAAATTTGGAGGATGTCGTAGCCAATAATATTCCAGTGCAAGTTGAATACAATCATATGGAAATATTCATGTCTGAAATCCATGGTGCCATGGCGGTTTGTACCAGGAGCTGCTGAGATTCAAGTCAGGGGCTGCTGAGATTCAGGTAAGAAGTCCAAGTAAGATACCTCAAGTGTTTTTTAGGATAATTGGGTGTTCTCTTAGCCTTTTATTCAATATATATTTATTATATTTGTACATTCGGTGGAGGCAAAGATACTAGAAATGGTGTGGTACAAAGCAAAGAATGGAATGGGTAGAATTGAAAAGAAAAAAAAGGTACGTGTTTATCTACCATCATTTACATTTTATGTAAAGATTAAAAAATAAACATCTGAATGGTGGGTGGAATTGGAAATAAACCCATGGTGTATACCGCTTTGCACATGCTTACGTTTTCATGTTGATATTTAGAGAGAAACAATGAATGGTCGTCGTAATTTTAGTTGTTGCGAAGTTTGAAAATGACATGGTCGATCAAACTTTTTTTCGTGGCGAAACATATGAAGAATCATTATTTCTGCAAAACATGTAATGTTAGCACCAGATTGGTTCAGTAACCACATTAGAAAAAAAAATAGGTGATCCTAGTGGTCCTGTTATTTTGTTAGAGATATTCCTAGATAGTAATATCTTTGTATGATCCTAACAAAGTGGAATTCTTAGGATCATACAATGATGTTCCTAGATATTCCTAGATAAGACCACATTATTCTAACAAACTGATTTAAAGAAATTTTTCCTTTGATATGAAATATGGCATATAATAGTGCTATTGTATCTAAGACTTACTCAATTTGTAAAAATATAACTTGTTCTTTAAAGGAGGGAGAAAAGAAAATTATATGTACATATTACCTAATGACTTCTAACTAGGTTGAACCTACGACTATGAGTGCACCATGCATTTGAATCATTGTACCTTCATTTAGGCATATCTATGAACTGTTTGAAATGGGTGACATTTTCCTTGAAATCTATGCACTAGGTTGGGACTATTGTGAAGGGAATCCATGATAGTGGAGCCACACTCTTGCTAGGGATGCTACATCATCACTCTTCCCACTTGAGTCTTGGACTACTTAGTTGTTTCAAATTACTCTTCATATGTGCATCATTTGTATCTCATTGACCACAACTCTAGGTTATTGAGGTAGTTGAGGGCTTGGACTCAGTTTTTATAGGTTGTTACATGCACGGACCATGTTATTACAAGTTGTGGACTAACATGTTATAGTTGGCTATAAGTTTTTGAGTATGTTATACTTTGTAGCTATACTTTGGTTGACTACACCTCATTTCCCCTAGAGGTGTTATGGAGCCGAGTGTGCAAGAGATGTTGTAAAACTCTTCCGTGTGATATTTTTGACTAGGTAGAAAAAAAAAAAAAAAAAAAAAAAAAAAAAAAAAAAAAAAAAAAAATCTAGTTATTATTTATTTTATTCAATTTTTGTTGGGTAGTTAACGTAAACTAGAAATAAAAATAAAAATAAAAATAACCATATATTAAAATAAAAATTCTAATTTATTATTAATTTTCTTTTGTTAGTTAAGGTAAAGTCGGCTTGGTCAAGTTAATAGTGGTTTTTTTAGTTCCAAGTTTATGAGAACCCATGGTATTTCCAATGGTATTCATGTGGAATATACCATATTTAAAAGGGAAATTAAACTAGTCTAGATGCATCTTAAGTCTGGATCTACCAAATCTTCAGAGGGATCAAATCTGTTGAGATGCAAATATCTTAAGATGCAAAGAGATTTGATCCCTCTCATCACTTGGTAGAGCAACATTGAGGAACATTGAAGGAAGAGGTTGGTTGCTAGAGGAACATTGAGAGGAGAAAATTATATTTATTTTCCCATGGTGCATGGGAGGTTGAAAATAACATCATCAACCTCCATGGGGTCACTCCCACTCTCATCCACACTGAATATCTAGTTGTATGGGTGCATGCAACACTTTCGACTGGGGGAAGATGATAGGTGCACAAATTGGCATCCTTTCAGCACTGATTCACCACATTTTTTTATACTTATTTCCCATCTCCATACCATCTTATAACTTGTTTTCCTCACAATGATGCTTTTTTGTCCGACGTACAACATTTTTGTAGTTATATCACTTTTAATGTTCATTCTTATGTATCAAGGAAAGAATCTGCCTTTTATGCTAACTAATGGGAATTCATGAGAAATACTTTAGACAGACTCCTATAGGTACCCTTGGAGGCAATGACAAAATATTTGGAGAACTTTAATTGTTGCAACACCTTTGTGTTGCTACAACACCTTTATGTTTAAGCCAAATCTCGTTGTTGCAACACCAAACATTCAATTGCTACAACACCTCCAACACATTGTTGCTAGACCACCTCTAGCATAAGGTTACTACCACACAACTAGGAGTATTGATGTCATAGCACATTAGAGTATTAATGCTACAACACAATTGAATACAAATTTTGTAAAAAAACCAGGAGTATCAATGGTAAAACACAACAAAGAACTAATGTTGCAACACCTTAGCACACCGACCATCGAAGCAACTACTACAACGTTGTGGATAGTTCTAGCAGCACAACGAAATCAACTACTATATGCATAATTTCCACTACTAGATACTCAATTAAGGGATCAACCACTTGATCACGCAATGGAGAAAATGAAAAGGGTGGGCGGTCATCTAATAACATGGAGAGCTTAAATGTAACTAATTTGACCCAACCTCCTTTCTCGACACAGTGGATGAGTGAATCAACAGATGCCCAAGTTTTCCATATTTTGACTATGTTGTTGTAATGAATGGAGAACACCTTGAAAATCATGTATTCTCGTGTTTGTCTCTTGATGTCATGATAAAATTGAGAGATTAAAGAATTGTATAATATTTTACTTTACTCAAGCCAAGGTGAATGCATATGTAAATGAAGAGAAGTCTGATGTAATTTTAATTGCTATTAATTAAGGAGCTTCCTAGTTCTTGCTCCATTTACATTTTGTGCATGTAATCAACTTTGCTACCTCAGGAAAATATTTCCTTAACTTCACCATGCTACAAGATGGTTTTGCAAATAAATTTGCACGAGGGGAGCTAAAACTCTTTTTTTTAGGCCTTCAACAGCTCGATCGAGCACTTAAAAATCTCAATCAAGTGCTTAAGGTGAAATTTGAAATAACTCGAACAAGGTTTTAACAAACCCTTGATTGAGATTTTGACATAGTTAAATAAGGGCTTGATCAATCCCTTCCAACCATAAACTACCTATTGCGTTTTGGGTGATTTTTAAAAAATAGCTTAATCGAGCATGTAGCTCGGGGGCTAAAATATTGCTCGATTGAGCTAATTTTCGCCCCCTCCCAACCCATGTGCTTGCAAAAAAGTGTAAATGAGCTTTGTAGAAATTTGAATAATAACTGAATTATTCACCGAGATTATCATGATTACACACTATTTGAGCTTCATGCATAATACATAATCTCTTCTACCATTGATCATCAATTTGTGGAATTAGAAGCAGTCGCATGCGCACATTAAAACATAATCAAGCACACATAGAACACAGTATGTAATGGGGAAAGCTTACAGCTGAAAACCCCCAACTATATGTATATTATAATGATAGAGAACATGTAACAATACATAGTACAATACTCCTCACAAGTACTCAGTACTATCTCCAATAGTTACACACAAACTAGCTCAGATCTGAACAAGTCACAGGTTCAAATCTCCTCCACTGTTTGCCTGCCTCTACTGCGCAATCCAAGATGAGAATGAATGAGATCCAAGTTCGAATCTCCTTGGCTTGTACTGCACAATCCTCATTGGAAATATCAATCAATGTGTGTGCAAATCTCATGCACAAGTATAGTCACAACTGATAGCCACACTCACCCTTTCACCCACCTCTAACACTGGTCTCCACTGAACTGTCCATGCATTGCAGTTAACTGATGTGTTCTTTAGTTGATTTATGAGTTAATAATTAGTGAATTAATTAATAATTAATTCACACCACTCATTACTAGTGTATTTATCAGTTAGACTAAATACAACTAGTTCAACTAAGTTAAACCGAACACAACTCCACCAACTGTCTCATCAACTCCACCAAACTCTGCCACATGAGTTCTAACTGAAGTCAACCATGCAATAGCTCAACTAACCCTTAGGAAAAGCGTATTTCCTTCTGTCAGCTACATGTGCCACATCCAAGCATCAAATTGAAGTGCTCCAAGAGGATAAGATAATGTTTATAGTCTAAATATTATTAAGGTTTAATAATATTTGACTGTTCTATTTTTAGCCCGGCAATCTAAAAATAGAAACCGCCCAATGTCTAAAAGTAGAGGTCCATATATTTTTACCAACTCGACCAATCATCCATAGATAGCATGCTGCAACTCATAGACCATGATCCATATGTCTAAAAATAGACATAGTCTAAAAATAGACTTTGCGACAAAAATCACCTGTGTGGCCCCCCACCTAGTTTTGGTGATCACTTTCCAACTAGGATTAGGAAAGATGTTTCAGGATGCCTCCTTCACTGTTTCTTGTTGCAATCTTCAACAAGCTTCATGCATTCACCCTGATTTACTATGTTTTCTAATACTATGTGTTGATTGAATCAAACAATGATTCATTCTCTTTCCAATTTTAAGGTATTAGTCTTAATTTAGCTTGTGAGTTAGGATTTCTTTATCACAATTGGCTAGTATCTCATCAATTTATGAGCATGTCTATTGCAAAGTTTAAGAATTAGCAGTGAACTTGATCATGACACCCATTTACTTTATTGTTTGTCTGTTCACTTTCCAACAAGAGCGTTTTACTTTTCTTCCTATGTGTTTTCTTTTCGGCATAGTGATTTACTTTCTTGTCTATGTGATTACCTAGCTAACAAAGAATTATATACATTTTTGATATATGCATATTTCATATTCGATATTTTATATTGTCTCTAAAGAGGAAAAATTGATATTGTACTGTGTTTAAATCAATTTTTTTATTATTTCTAAAGACAAGTGCCATCTTTGATTTACTTTCAATAATAACACAAATATTTATTTTATGAGTGCATTCTTTTTTGAAGTTCAAAAGAATACAACTTTTAGTCTAATTTACTACTTGTGACTAATCAATTGAGATCCAAATAAATGTTAAAATCTACTAATAATAATATATGTGGAATATATCATATCTCATTTGGGTTCTTGTTATACACCTTGTTAAGCCTCTTAGTAAACTCCTCTGCATTCTCTTAGGGTTTCTTCTTAACTGCTGAAATTTCTGAGGTAATATTGGATGTATTTATTTTGACCCCACTATGTATGGAATGTTATTTCTAAGTCTTCCCATGATTTTATAGAGGGAGGACGAAGAACCCATAACTATTTTAGCACATCTCTTTCCAGGGTTTGTACAGAGAGCCACATGAACACATCCTCTTACTCTACCATGAATTTATTAGTAAAATATTGAAAGCATTGATATGTTCCTCAACCGTCTCTTTATTTTTCCCGTCGAATTTGTGTAGGAGTTTCAACTAGTGTTTTGGGATATCATGTAAGATATAAGGTAAGGACAAGGGTGCATATCAAGCTGCTACTTAGGATAATGAATGATTAGGCAGGTTTTTCTAATTGTGAGGTGGACCTTGTCCTGCCATGATATGTGCATATACAGAAGATACACATCTACAGAGGATATGCACATATACAAAAGTTGCACATATACGGAGGATATGCACATATACAAAAGTTGCACATATATGGAAGTTGCGCATATATAGAAACTTGTGTATGCATATTACGGAAGTTAAATGCAAATAAAGTTTTTAGATTAAACCCTTGCCACACCAACAAGTAATTGCACCATGAAACCCTTGAGTAGAGTATATGGTGCTGCAAAATCATTTGCAACCCCCACCATGGCTCTCACCTTGTCACCATGATAGCATGCCTCCATGTGTAACCCTTTTTTGCGTGCCATGTCACTCTACCAAGCACATATTATCCAGCACATTTTTTTCTATATATAGATATTTATGAGGTTGATACCAAGTGTTAAAATCATTTTTATTTTTATTTATTTTTACTTCTAATTGCTTTACATGGAAGTTATATTAGGTCATATGGACCACTAATTAAATATGCATGGCATATTTTTGTTTTTGTTTTTGTTATAGTCGACATTGCTTTTTTGTTTAGAAAATATTTTATTTTTATTTTAACATACTTCTATGAGGTTGGGCATAGCGGGTTTCAATATCCAAATCGAGACTTTATGAAGATGAGGATGATGATTTGGATGGTAGCCACACGATTGACATCCTATTGACTTGTGGCTCAAAAGTGCTTGTAGCTTCATGCATATAGAATTTGTATGGTGTTATTATATGGGAGATAGAGAGGCCCAAATTGGATCAGGGAGATGAGAGAGGGATTTGAGAAATTGTACAAATGCCACAATATCTTCTTGAATATAATGCTACAATGATTGATTATCCAGGTATCATGTTTAATTTTCAAGGAACGAGAGATATGGTGCACATCAGATAATGGTGTCGGTGGGGTAATGAGTTACTTGTTTATAATTTATGTTAAAATACATGGACATGACATCCTTTACAACCCTAGGTAGTCCTTGAACCTTTTGAGAAGTGGGCTATCAATTTTGTTGTTACGACTTGGATGTTGTTACTTCGGATGCTGCTACTCATGATGTTATTACTCCTTGGATGCTGCTACTCCGTGATGCTAGTACTCATTGGTTGTTGTTACTCTGGATGCTGCTACTTCGTGATGTTGTTACTCTTCGGATGCTGTTACTCCGGATGCTGCTACTAGGGATGTTGTTACTCCTTGGATGCTGCTACTCTGCGATGTTGTTACTCCATGATGTTGTTACTCCTCGGATGCTGCTACTCCGCGATGTTGCTACTCCTTGATGTTGTTACTTCGTCGGTGCCGTTACTCCGTCAACATCGATATTCCACCGTTATTCTGCCAACTTTCACTTCCCTCAGGTAGGTCGCCAGGTATGTCTCCATTTGACTCTTATGGATTTAATTAAATATTCCATGGATAATACATTGACGCCATGGATGACTATTTTTAAGTTGGGGGGGGGGGGGGTCGTCATAACTAAACGACGACGTAATTAAACCAAACCAATGATTATTCCAAACTCATTATTAAAACCTTGTGTTTTTGGTACGCTCCACGATTCTCACCGTATTTCGTATAATTATTAACATGTATTGGTATTAGCAACACACACATGTTGCCAATCGATCAGTCCTTTCCAACTCATGCGAAATCATTACCATCTCATTCATCACACTTACCATAATCTGCCATGATTTTCTTCGTTTCTTGAGAAATCACCTGTCGTATTTACCGTTATTCCATTTCATTTTTCACCATGTTGTTTTTGTCAAAATTGGTAGTCGTCACTCCTTCCAACGGTCTAATGCGTCTAGAGTGCTGCTACATGATGGGTAAATTGGCTGTGCGGCATGAACCAGAAGATACAATTTTGGTCCATAGCAATGCAACTGTGTGGCGAGTTTTCGTCAATGCAGGATGGGATACCTATTTTAATAGATTGCAGGGATTCGAAAATGGAATTATGATAGAGTTTGCGCTAAATTTGGTTGGGAATCGCTCTCAGTTAGAGGAGTATAAATTCCCGTAACAGAAGAAACCATTGTAGAAGTTAGTGGGCTAACACGGCAAGGACAACAGTGGTTTTCTCAGAGGATTCCCCTACCGGAGTTTCCTGAACTGTTTTTGTAGGCAGGAGAAAGCGTTGTTCAGTATGGGAATGGGTATGACCGTAAATCTTTATCGTATCCATGGAATGAGGTAGCAGGATTTGTGATGAAATATATAACTTGTGAAAGATGGTCTACAACTTTTTTTAAGTACCATTTCAAAATCCTAGCTCACCTTTGATTCCCGTAGGCACAAGTTCACTCTTTAAACATGCCTTTATTTTTATTAAAACATCTCCAACTCATGGCGCAGTTCGCTCGGCGTTCGCGCCAGGTTCTGGTAGTCCTCACCAACCACAGACTGGTTCGTTTGTTGGTTATGCATGAAATGGCTTGATTCTAAGTTCCCTGGGCAAAGCTCTGTGAACTATCAGTAGAAGAAGTAGCAGTTATCATCGCTACTAGGGAGGAAGAACCAACACCTCTAGCTGACTTAGCAGAAGAGGAAGAGTCGGAGGAAATGGAGGAAGAACCAACACCTCCGGCTAATTCAGCAGAAAAGGAAGAGCCGGAGGAGATGGAGGAAGAACCAACACCTCTAGCTAATTCAGCAGAAGAGGAAGAGACGGAGGAAATGGAGGAAGAACCAGCACCTCTGGTTAATTCAGAGGAAGAACCAGAGGAAACGAAGGAAGAACCAGTACCTCTAGTTAATTCAGCAGAAGAGGAAGAGCCGGAGGAAATGGAGGAAGAAGAGGAAGAATCAGAAGAAATGGAAATGGAAGAAACAATTGGTGATACAGTTGAGGTTGTCACACAAGAACCAACCTCGCGTGTGGAACCTATTGATGAAGGAAACATGGAGATAGGGGATGAAGTTGATACTGTCCCACAAAAATCGAATTTCATCAATGAAGCACAGGGAGAAGGAACACCAGCCAGAGGGCTAGCAAGTGATGTTGTTATGCAAGAAAAAGCATCACCTTCCCAAACAGATGTGGATATTGAAATAGGTAGGGGTGTTACACAAAAACCATCCTCGACTTAGTCAGGACAGGAAGGAACGACCCACGGGGTTGACACTTCTCCCCAAGAACTAGTGTCGACTGCATACAAAGAAGCAATGCATGAAGGAGGCTCGACTCAATTTGTTGAGATTCAACAAGATGATGATCCTAGTGAAAATTAAGCACCTACACTAGGTGGGGTCTGCAGGTTATTTTTAGGTGTATGTCTATTTTTATAATGTTGAGAAAATTCTATTTATAGTGGGAGTCTATTTTTAGAATGGCGAGCGAATTCTATTTATAGATGAGTTTCTATTTTTAGATGCACGGGTGAAGTCTATTTATAGATCGCATGTCTAAAAATAGAATGCATGTCGATTATTATTATCTCTCAATAATAATTGGACATTAAATAATAATCTATTCCCTTGAAGCACTTGATTTCAATTAAATGATGTGGGAAACCAGTTAACTGAAGGAATTTCGAGCTCTAAAGTTTGTTGGTGGGACATGCAAGTGGACTTAGTTGTAACTAAGTGATTCGAAGTTGTAACAGAGTTGGATGTGTAGTTATGTGAGTTGTAAAGTAGTTTAACTCAGTTAAGTGAGTTAAACTCAATTGTGCTAGTTGTAACTAGTTGTAACTAAAGATACACTAGTGAGAGATCAGTGAATTAAATATTAAATTAATTCACATGGAGTGATCTCACATGAAACTGAAGATTTAATACTGTTAACTACATGCATGTCAGACCCAGTGGAGACCCAGTTGAGAGATAGGTTAAAGGGACAATATGCCTATATGTTGTGACATTAGTGGGTGCACTCATGCAACCACATACACATTGGAGATTCCAATGAGGATTGCGCAGTCAAGGCAAGGAAGTATCTCATTCATTCATGTATTGTGATCAACAGGGATTGCGCAGTGAAGGCAGGCTATCAGGAGGCAGTAAATTGGCACATGTATTTGCCAATTTTTGTATGACAGTGTGAGACGATTGTATATTATACTGAGAGCTCTTGGATTAGAGTTTTGTATGAGATTTTTTCATGATCCATGATATATACATAATATATGATGTGGGGTTTTTAGCTTTATGATTTCCTGGTAAAAACATCTGTGTTATGTGTAATTGATCTTTCTTCATGTGTTTACAATTGGCGATTAAATTTCCGCAAAGATTTTAGTAGAAGGATTATGTATTTAATAGTGGCATATAATTGTTTGTTAGATCAGGATAATCCAGGAAATACATAATTGTATTAAAATTTATACACAATTAAGAGACGAAGGTGAGGACGAAAAGGAATCAGAGGTGGTAGACAAGACTAACCTAGATCAGGTAAAAGATATTCTCCATTCTCCTTTTCAGACTATGATGCCAAGAGGAGCAAGGGGGTTTCGTTCTCCCCAACGTTTAATAAAAGAAATTGTTGTCTCGCTAATACTGAAATTTGTGGATTCAAGGAAGGATATGGCCGATGTCGGCCCATCACTTGTCGATTCTCAGCAGGGGCATCCTGAAGCTCAAAATGAAGAAGGGAATTTCGTAGAAACCCTGGAGGAAAGAATACCTGATGAAAGCACTAACCAGGTGACAAAAATTCCTGAATTAAGGAAAGAAGAAGAGGAGAGTGCCCTTGAAGAAAGGGAACCGAGTAAAGAAGACTTGGTAGATAATCCAGATGTTTCCGTTAACAGCGGCCCACTGCCTTCTGAATCTGCTGCAGGGCTAGGAGACGAATTCACTGTTAAGAAAGAATGGATAGAACAATGTGAAAATAGGAGACCGCCTCTCAAAAGAAGGTATCAACTTCAGTTTAACTAGACCATGCGGTTGAAGAAGGAAGTTCAGAGACTAAGAAAGCAAGTATTTCGGTTGAAGAAAAAATTAAAAAAATACAAATGGAAGGTCATGAAACCTAAGGTCAAGGTTTCCTCTGTTACCACGCAGACTAGCCCTGTCAAACATATGTTTGAAGCTCAATAATTCTTCCTGGCTGCCAAAATTTAGAAATGGAAATTTTCACAAATGAACATAGGAAGGAGACAAAGAGGGTTCGGGAGCAGGCCACTTGGATTATTACTGGGTATATAGACCAGTTAAATAGATCACGACAGAGGTAAGAGAAACAATAGGGTAAGATGGAGGATTTAGAGGAACAAGTGCAAACGCTGAAAGAATATAAAGAAAATATATTTACCTTGACGCAACAGGTAATGGCCTGTAGACTTCCTGCCCATATTTATGCTTTATTTCTTCATGAGTAGTTCCTTTTCTTCTGCCTATAAATTATTTATAAGGAAATCAACCACAAGGCTGAGGATCTGGTACCGTTCCTTCGTATTTTGAAAATCCATGATGTTGTCGGTCAACACTTGATGTGCAAACTTTACATGCATAATTATTTCTCGAAGGATGATTAGACCTTCAATCTTGTTCCACTTGTGGGGGATATTCACCTTAAAGCCTTCACCTCCTACACTATCAACCAGGTTAAATGGAGGAAGGCCTTTGATACTTTTTAAGAAAATCAAGTTACAAGGCCACTAATGATAAGGAGGGATCATGGTCAGGCAATGAATATTTATAACAAGCACTCTACCGTTTTACAGATTGAGGGACATAAAGAACATATGCTAGCAACATAGAAGTGGTGTGCTGACCTTTGTGTCAGACAGGTAGTTGATTTTCAGAATGAAGCACTCGACAGTTGTTAAAGGATATGGATGTTATCGTCATCAGCTATCAGAAACCGGGAACCTTTTGGAGCACCCAATTTTTCACGGGCATTAAAAAGAGTGCCTTGTTTTGTTGCATGTATTCAAACTTGTGGGGTCTGGTGGATGGGGCTAAGGTTTCAGTTCCCCCTCATTTGGTTGCCAATAGATCAGTATACTCCAGCATACACTTTAAGTGAAAATTGGTGGAAGGATATCCTCCTGACAGAAGGGTATAAACCCCCTGGAACAGAGATGGCCGCAGAATTCGACCTCGCTCAGTTTCATGCCAACCATAGTCAGTCCAACCCAGACCTGAAAAGACGATGAGCTGCATGAGGACATGCAGATAGACTAGTTGGGGGGTAATGTTGGGTACCAAATCTGCATACTTTTCTCTCCCATTTTCACCCACTCTTTCACTTCTTTGTATCATTAATATTTGTTAAATGCTCTAAACACACAAGGTAAACCCCCTTTCATTGTCTTATCTGGAATGTTTAATTAAATAAATAATATTCATGGGGATTTTTCCTACGCGAGCACTAATTTTGTTATTGCCGCAGATTTGGCAGTCAAAGGGTCGCATCTGCAAGTCACATAAGCAACTCCGAGTTCATAACACTATTTTGATATCGGTTTCTATTTCAGACCTTTATTGGTTTTCTCTCAACAACTAGGTTGGTCATTGTAACAATTGTATATATGTAGATATTAGTTCTCAGATTGGGAAGATGGTTTTCTGAACAAATTTATAAGAAGTTTCTCAGGGTTGTAAATGGGGTTAGCGTGCAAGAGATCAAGTTTGTAACATAAGACTATTAATCAATTGAATGCAAGTCATTTTGTTGTTCTACCTGTAAGTTGTGAATCTATCGCAACCTTGGTCAGAGATTTGGGCCCACTCTTCTGATCAGGTGCTGCGTTATTTCTTTGTGTTGCTTTCACATTTCTGTTTGAGTATTTTAACTGCTATTATGGTATGTTTCTTCAATTGTTGTGAATGTTTTTATAATTCTGCAATTTATCTTTAATTGCTGTCACAATAGTTCTAGTTATTTTAATTGTTAAATCTATGATCAATATCGAATTGTGCCATTGCTCCTGCATATACCTTGCGTGTAACCTTGAAATAATGTACACACCCAAATTGATAAATTAATGTGGAAAGATGGTTGAATAGTTTATTCACACTCGTACACCAATAACCGCCATAATTCAAGAGGATTCCATGCCAACTCCATATGCATAAAAATGACGTGATCATGATGAATAAGACTTTAAAATATTCAAAATTATAACTAAAATCAAGAGTTGAAGGAGTCAAACTTAACCACTAGTAGGCTATGGGGTTGTCTTATAACCCGACCACTCATAGGAAAAGTGGTTCCATTCTTTTCGAGTGAATTTGCTCCATAAACGAGCAAAGTATCCTAGAGGGATAGGGAGAGAGAACATAGAGTGGATTTGTGCACTATAGTAGGCCATGAGCCACATGCCTTACTTCTTTGTGCTCACAACCATTTTCTATTCAGGGAAAGAGAGCAAAGTAACCTCACCTTCCAGCTGGGTTTTCTTCTTAAAGGGTTTCCTAGGTCATATCTCATGTCAATCATGGCTTGTGAGTTTTTGTTTCGTTGTTCTCTATTTTCTGCATAATTGTAGTTTTCATGCATACATAATAAACAATAATTTGCAGATCCATAAATCTAAAGAGAAACAAACTCTCATAGTGCATATTTCAATTTTTTAAAGTATAATTTTATTAGATCGTTTGTGATGAACTTCATAGTGGAATATCCATGATAATTTATGGATTATTTATATTTGGATTATGTTTCTTGTTTTCTTATAGCTACATAAAACTCTAGTGTTTTCAACCCCTTCTAGTCATAGGACAAAGGCAATAGGAAAATAATATGAGCGACTAAAAAAACCAATCAAAAGATGGATTAATGGACACAATGGAATGATGATAAGTGTTAAGTATGGATAACATGGAGCACTACCATCCTTAGATGCTCCTAGTTGTGCCTCCTAAACAATGAAAGAAAGATCTTAAGGAAAGACACATTGGGCTAGGGACATATGACAACTACCCTGGTGAGGCATGGGAACAAGTGCATAAGCAATAATGGTGTATAATACAATTTCAAATTGTGATCCATGTTATAATTCCTTGAGCATTAAATAAAATAACTTGAATGTGAAAATGGTTAATGTGCCTCATAATAGATGATTCGCCTTCATTGGATGTGTATGCTACAAATCTATTCATGTACTGACTAACAAATGGGTGAGGAAAATTTGAGGATTGTTACTGTGGATCATGGTAGAGCTATTGGTTGGAACTATATAATGTAGTAGAAAATTGTTCTCCAAGGGTTACCCACATATATGGATAGGTAATAGGAACAACGCAAAAATCTTTCGAGCATCACTATCTACCCCACATAACACAAGGAGAAGGCCTTCTTTTCTTATATTTTCTAGCCCACAATATGGCTACCTTCTTGGCTTCTATCCATTGTTGTTTTAACACATAACTTGATAACCTTCCTAACATCCTTCCCAACCAACTTCCTCTCTTTTCTATTCAAAGAAATTGTTTTCTCTTCCATTTAAGTCTCTTGCCTTGTTTTATGTACCACTATACCTTTGTCTTCAACACTCTTTTCCTTAATTTAGAATCGTCTCCCACCATTCACGTGAGTGTGTAATGACCTCCATTGTTTGTCTCAATTCAGGAACAACCAGGAAATGAGTTTCTCTCATGCTTACCTATAGCCATTAATGTCCATCCTCTCCAAATACATGAAGACATTTCTAGAAGAAAGCATCCTTTCATATTGTCATGTGAATAGGTCAATTGCTTCCTCTACCCCCAATCACATGCATTCCCCCAAGAATTAATTTTTTCCTTTTCCCAACCACACATGTGGGTGCTCAAATAACCAATGAAATGAATAAATGATCAAGAATTCAACTTCAATCCTCTTGAATGAGTGCAAACATAAATGAATATAGACAAGATAAATTTATTGCCTCCATATAACTAGCCACCCAAACACCTCCCTGACTGATGGGTAATTCATCCTAATTGGCATAACCTCCCTTTCCATTGGTCTCATGCATCAATGATTGATTGAATGATCCAAAGACATCAATCCTAATATGAAAACACCCACCACTTTTTAGTAAATTCTCCACCATCCACTTACATGCATGTACTTAGTCCATATTTCTTATTCAATAATTAGTTTTAATAAGTTAAAAAAAAAATTATTTAACAAAAATGTGATATTCCTCTATAACCATTCTTACTCTTCTCATCTTCTAATATTATAACACCTTTATAACACTTTTTATATACACATGCCTATTATTATATTAAATAAAAAAAATAACAATATTTATTTTATTCAAATCACCATAACATTACTTCACCCTTAATATATCTTCCATATCATATAAAAAAGACTTGATAATTAAAATATAATTAAAATATATTTTCCCAAAAGAATCTACTATTTAATCAGAATTAAACACCCAAAATTGAGGATGAAAACATTCCCTTAATTAAATAAATTTACACTAAATTTGAAATTTGAAATTTTCATATTAAATATTAATTTTTAAAAATAATAATGTTCCAAAAACGACTCAATGGATGTGAAATGGTTAAAATATGTTCCGTTATAACCCAGTTTACAATTTTTTCATGCTCTTCCATTGAATTAAAATTAATAATTTCCTACTAATGCCTTTTTTTTTAAAATTAATTAATTAATTAATTTTTAACAAACTCTTAAGTTTACCCATATTTAACTTCTCCTAGACACCATTTTAGCTTTATTTGACCAATTTGAACTCTTCGGTTCCGTGCGTACCCACCTAAATCTTTTGTCATAAAACTATTGGATCAGCTCGTATAACACTTTATAAAATGCATTTTTTAATGTTTTCAGTCATATATCCCGAGAATGTTCATCATCCCCTTCAAAAGTCATGGAGTTTGATAGAGTAAGAATTTATTTTTGAAAATTTTTGGATGGTACAAGGGTTTTTTAAGGTGACTAGAAGCATTTTATTACTATTAAAAAAATTATTAAACACTCTCAATTTCAAATAATAAAAAAACTAAAGGAAATCGTCACCTACTCAAAAAAATCCAAAAAACACTAAATTCAACTCTTGAGTTCTGACAAATTAGGGAACTCAAAACTAATCCATCTCTGCAAAGTCAACATTGCAGAAGACAACTATATCCATCCATTAAAATACAATTTAAATGGGGAGATAACAGAAAAATTCATTTTATTACAGAAAGAAAAAATTAATTTATCATACAACAATAATGGCCTAATCTAAGGCTTGAGTCTGCCCGGATCTTAAATACAGTTCCAACAAATGAAGCTACCATATATTAATGGTCTATTAAGTCGACCAAATATTATTGTGCACACACGAAATTGTGAGCACAATTACACAACACTTTTATTATTTTAAGAAGGTATAATATATTTGAACCCCCTTATTGTATAAATATATATATATATATATATATATATATATATATATATATATATATATATATATATATGTTCAGCGCTTTATTTTTTTTGTCACTGAGGAGAAGGGGGAGGAGGATCGTCTCCAGGACAGAAACAACAACACAGGAAGGGCAGGCTGCATAAAAACGACATTTCTATCAGCAATATGTCTACCCAATAAATCAAATTCAAACGCCAAAAAGTAAGGTCACATGATTGAAAATTTAAAGGTCTCAACATTAGAGAATGATTAATATATTTCAGATTTACCATGCATCCAAATTCCAACATCAGACGTCGCTATCAGGACCAGGAGGAGGAGGAGGATCAGGGCCGTCGCCGCCATTAGGACCAGGAGGAGGATAAGGATCGTCGCCGCCGCAATGGTGGCGAGCCTCAATCGGCGAACCCCACGACCCAGACTATGGCCACTCCAAGGGCCATGGCCCAGATTGTGAGTTGCTGAATAAAGATGAGGGCGTGGGCTAAGATGTAGGAGGATCTCCAGTAAGCTTAGGCGTAGGCGTTGTTCGCAGTTTCCCACATGAAGATGTAACGCTCTTGGAGGAAAATTGGCAAGCCGTCGGAGCATGTATAAAAGGTGGTCGACATTGGCAGTTGCATAAAGATATTTTGTTGACGATTCTTCAAACTTCTCTCCAAATTTACTCACTGGACACTAGACACAAAATGGCATGTAAAAACTACTATGTATTCACAAATTGTCCAAATACGCTCCCGCTTAAATTAAAATTTTCAAATAAATAAATTAATGTTAAAAATTCTCCCTCTCATTTTCAAATTGAAAATTCAAATTATATATCCATCGTATACAAATTCTATTCCTGGTCTAAATCCTTGTCACCTCAACCTCAAGTGGCAATTGAATGGGGGATGACTTCGTGGGACCAAGTACATACGATGATGGTTTTTAGATCCATAATGAACATGGCCATGGATGATGAATACGTAATGGACATTAAACCATTCAGTCACCAAAAAGTGGTGGCCGAGAAAATTATGCCTGCGAATGGGCAATTAAACCATATGTCATATTCCTCCTCTTAGGATGCATTAATGGGCCTATAGCATACGAAATATTGGTTTCCGTAGCTCGGGCATCACGGGCAGATCCGGGTAGGCGACACAGACACGTGGCGGGGTACGATGGCTTGTCATAGGATAGGCATGGGTGATAACGTGTCATCCTTCATACGTTATAGATGCCTTGGCTTTCTCTTTATCCGACCTGCTGATTTTTTGTTCTCCGTTCTCAGTATTCGTGTTTTTATCTTTTGCATTGATAATGGAAACTTTAACGTGTCCCCTGCTCCAAATTGATCAGACGACAGTGGGCACATTTGGTATCGATTCCCGCATTTCAGGCCACCAAGATTGGTGGGGGAGGTCGGTGGGGTGTTTGCCTTGGATTTGTTCGTTTTCGAGAAAAAGCGAGGGCCTTTAAGGGCCCCACTCTTTGGCTTCTCGTTTAGTGGTAGGTTGGTGCCAGTTTACTTGTAATCAGTAACCTATTCTATAAGGGGGTTTTATTATTAGAAATTCGAGTCATATTTAGATTAGATATAAGGATTTTTAATCAATATGTTGGTTTCTCAAGTATTGATTAGGTCTAGTAATATATTAAATTTTATTTATTTTAATGATGATTAAGAGGAGTTGATAAATTTTTCACCGAAGGTAAAAATTCTACTTATTAGTCCTTGCCTGGACTCTAGCGATCGATAGATCATTGAATTTCAATTAATTGTTGCGTTGACCAAATTTTTGCCCGTGATAATTTTGTTTATCCGAACTTTAGGAATATTTATTTTCAACATTCAATTTTTTATGCTATAGTTCTTGATGAGAGAAAGTGGACCTCATATTGCAATCATTAACTTTTTATCCAAATTTTGTAATCTTAGCAATGGTTTTTGGTTTTATCCAAAGTGCAATGGGTTAAATTTTTATCCAAAGTTTCTAATCATGGCAATTGTTTCTTGTTTTATCCAAAATTTCTAATCTTGGCAATGGTTTCTTGTTTTATCCAAAGTCTTTGCTTTGTTTTTAGTTTTTATGCAGCTTTTGCCTCTGTATGCAGGTGTTCATAGGTGTTGATAGCTTTGCTGATAGGTGTTGATACCTCTGTGAATTATGCGAATGGATGTACCTGTACCTCTAGGCATGGCTGGGAATGGAAGTTCATGCAAGACTCATCCTGAGACCTGTGAATGTGAAGGTGAAGCTCTGAAGCCAGTGAATCTGTCGCGCAAATGTGAAGGTGAAGCTCTGAAGCCATGAATCTACCACGCGACCTGCGAATGTGAAGGTGAAGCTCTCAAGCATCCTCCTTTGTATTTTCTGTATTTTATGAAGGTTTATTATGAAATGCCTGCGTTTTGAGCCGGTTTGTGGTTTTTTTGCGGTTTTTCCAAACCCTACATGACATTTTTCCAAACACTGCTAGGGTTAGAGGAGGAAACGAGGTGGTCATCGTTAAGCAGGTAAATCCCCTCTACGGACATAGACGATCCCTCTATCCCTAGAGTGGGTCTAGAAACAAAGAGACATGCTAGAGTGTGGGTTCCTAATTACTGAATGAAAAGTAGACACGGTAGATCAAATTACCTGGAGTCTGACGCTGTTGTCACAACTGTAGTGGTGGTGGGCTCTCACTCCTGCCTCGGCAAGTCATAATCCTTCCGCAGTCATGCTCGGATGCCTGCACATAGATCAGCAAACAAGAAAAACATAAGACATAATAACTTCATTCATAACTACTAGCCAGTCAAAGAGGGCTAAGCATATTTCATTAAACAAATGACATAACGCAAAATGGGAACCAAACAATAGTCACGCATATGTATTGATAGAAGGAAGAGTTACAACCAAAGCTTTGGCGTCGCAGTCTCCTCCAGCGGGATTTAGCCGAAGCACATCTCAGATACTCCTCAGGGAATTCAGAAGGGATGAGGGCATGGACTTAAGCTCTCTCAACAAAGTTCCTTCTTGTTCTATCTCTTCAACAATTCAACTATAGTATATTCAATTCTCCATCTTCAGCTAGCTTATGCAAGGAGAGATAACTTCTTCTTATAGAGGAAAAGGAGGAGGTTAGGATCCATACAAAGGTGGAAGGGAGGCCTATCCTTTAGGAGGTTCCCACAAGAGGTGGAAACCATAAAATAAAGGAGGGAGTCCGTGGTTATTCAGTCCAACCACTCCCAATGACTCATCCTCGAAGTTGTTAGAGTGGAATCTCCACCTATATTTTTAAAAAACATTCCATAGACTACTCGGCGCGAGTGGCTAACTGGGACAGAGCACCAACTGGCGCGGGGTCCAGTGTTAATCTTCCTCATTAGTGCGAGGGCAGAACTGGCTACTCGCGCCAAGGCAAAAACATGGGTTTATGAAGCTCTGCTTAGGGAATTGTCAACAGAAGGAATATTGCTCTCATGTAAAGGGATGCAATGATGGTATTTGCAAGGCATGAAACTTATTATTAGTCACACAAATGACCCTCCAATGTGCGAGATGGGGATTCCAGGGACAGTGACAAAATGCTGTGTAACAGATGCCCCCTAAAGCATGAGGTCCGAGGGAGAGGGAGGGGCGAAATGCTTTATGAGAATGCGTTCGAACCAAACACCGTTGTTGGAAAACCTGTAATTACAAATACAACTGATATCTCTGATACATGAACATGTGGTATGGGCGCAACCATCCATAATAGAGTACATAAAAACTGAGATCTGAGGTATGGACGGAGCCATCCAGCAGTAAGGATCAACAAATAGATTCACGTATGGTCGCAGCCATCCCATAAAAAGAGTCATGAAATAAGTCATGATAATCCACAAGAACCCGCAGCCTGGAGTTTATTAGAAAAAACCCAGCGTTTTGTGCTCCATCTCGACCCGAACAAGTACAAATTCAAGCATGCGAATATATGAGCTGAAGTCGAACATGCAAGAAAATCGCCTGATTATTAGCCAATGATGAAAGTTATTAACAGACACGAGAGAAACCATCAATAATGAAAATGGCCCTCAAGGTACAATCCATGAAATGTGAACAGTGATCTAACATCGAACACCCACAAAATTACTCGATCGAAGGCCAATGATGTGGACCTTGCGTCGAATGCGAGGAACCTGCCATTGAGGCATGCAGGCTCCAAGGTACCGGAATGGAGTCTCTAGATCATATTCCTGGATAATGAGCTGAAGTCAACAGGAAGTGACCTGGTCGAAGGAGGGCCATAATGTTTCTCACATCATCGACATGAGACAAAGGAACATGATGATAGTGAATCAGGATCAACAGAGAATCAAAGGGGGGTTGAAAACTGCAGAGGCAAACTTCTCTTGAACATATCAGCGACACGACACTGGATTTGGCAGTATTTGACATCAAGGGATCTGAGGTTATGATGACGTGGCAAAGAGAAAATGAGAGGTCAAAAGAGATTACCCAAACCCATGGAGGAAAAAATGACGAAATGAGATGTCCCCAACCCGACACGAATGCAGACAAGTGCCATGTTCAAGAGCGACATACTGCCAACATCTCTAAAAAGTGGTTCCATTTTCCCCCACCATTTCTGGCAAGTACCCCAATTATTTTTTAAAACAATCTTGAAAGGGATAGCATATGCTTGAAATGTAAGTTTGTCCTTCGGACAAATCCAACCTCGTACATTTTACGAGCTCTAGGAAGGAGGAACTCGAGTAACGTCATGGTGACAAAGCCCGATGTCATCAGGGTTTAACGAATCTGACAAAGGGAGAACTCGACATCTTTTCATGTTTAGAGAGTTTGAAAATAAGGTAGAAAAGAAAACTCCATCATGGCCCTTTTCATAAATAGTCTCTCAGATCCGAAAAGGTAGAAAACAATATATGAAAGAACCTCTTAGTCGTGATAGGCTAAGGTATTCCTTTTTCGTAAATAATCCATCCCAGCCCGAAAAAGGGGTAAACGTATACTGGGTAGATATCATTTCGCATCCATTTAACGAGTTCAAAACGACAAGAATATCAAAAAGCTTTTCAATTTTAGAGAGTCAGAAAATAGTTGCAAGATGACTTTAGTAGTGACTTTTTCGTGTTTTTACCGAGTCCGAAAAAAGTATAAAATACAAGTCGTTACTTCATCACTATCGTGTGAAAACCTCTCGCTGCACAAGAGATACATGTAAAACCTGTGTAAAATAATATAATAAAATAATCGAAAAATATGTCCCAAACCTAATTAGGGTTGTGAAAAGTTATAAAATGCCAAAAATGGTAAAAATAATTACTTTTCACTTTTTACCTCTTATGGACTAATAGTTACCCATTTTACACTGCGATTTTGCGGTGACGATAGCGGACGATCCGGCAGACCAATTTAGAATCCGTTAGTTCCAGGTAAGAGCCGACATCCTTCCCTTCATTTTGAGTCCTCTTTTATTTCCTGCAACCCTCAATTTTGATTTATGAGGAGGAAAATGCAAATTTTAGGGCACGACAATTGGCGCGAGTTTCGGGCACGGACTCGCGCCCATTTTTTAGGAACTGGGGCGCACCCATTGGCACGACTGTTTAAGAAACAGTCGCGACAACTACGCAGACCATTTTTTCTTTTAAAAATGCAAGTTAAGGGCCCAATTTTTCACAAATTCAAGCTTCTAAATCAGTTAATACCATCTATATGAACATGTTTGCAGGTACAAAGCAACAAAATGGTGATCGAATGGAAAGAATGAGAACACAACGAAGAAGATGAGCTTGCCATGGAAAATGAGAGTGTTCGAAATATTGTCATTGATGGCAAAGGATCACAAAGGAGCAACACCTGAACTATCACTAAGGAAAAGGAGCATAGAAGAACCAGCAATAAGGCAAAGAAGAAGTGGAGTAATAATGCAGTAAGAAAGCAGAGAGGCAGCGAAGGTAGAGAGGCATCAAATATAGCAGAGGCAGCGAATGCAGCTAAACAACAAAGGTAACAAAAAAAAAAAGCAGAGGCAGCAGAGAAGTAGTTAAGGAAGAAAAGGAGCAAAGGCAACAAAACAAGCTCAGGAGAGATCAACGCACTTAGAAACTGAATAAAGCTCAAGGAGGAGCAGCATGGAGGAACCGGTGTTACAGAGCGACAGCAGTATAAAGCTCAGGAGAGAATCACATTGAAGAAAACAGAACAAGCTCAAAAGGAGTAGCGTGGAGGAACCTGTGTCACAGAGCGGGACAACGTAAAAAATGAAAAATAGACTAAGGCAGAGAAGTCTTTGAAGAATTCCAAGTGATGTGATTGGACGGTCACAATTAGATCGCAACAAAAAAGGCAAGAAATGGACGGATATGATTCATTATAAGATAAGCGGGGCAGAAACACAATTGAATTGCAAACAGCAACTAGGACCGTAGATCTAGACAGATCAGAAGTAAGAGTAATGGATATTGTGATTGCCGATATTGCGATGCGATATTGCGATAGACAATATTGCGATGTGATATTGAGAGAGTCGATATTGCAATGCCATAGCCGATATTGCGATGCGATCTTGAGATAGCCGATATTGCGATGCAAAATTGCGAACTACGAAGTACAGAAGATGACGTGGCAAGTGACGTGGCAGAAGACGTGGACCTGACCCCAAAAATCGCATATCGCAGATCGCAAAGCTCAGAAGAGATAACACTCATAAACCATGTTGAAACGCCGACTGGCGGAAGTGCGATAAAGGGGCTGGATGCGATGCATCTTAGAGCTATTGTTTAAGAGATTTAAAGTCTGGGAGTATGGATTTTCCCTTTGTAAATCGCATCGGAGAGCAAAGGAGCCATAAAGCAAAGAACGATTGAAATACCGAAATGCGATAGAAAGCAGACGCGATACAGTTCAAAGCTAAAATCTAAAGGAATTGAAGTCTGACTATGGGACCCAATCGGATATTACAATTCACAAGCTCAAGAGGATAAGCACTCAAGAATCACGTTGGAACGTCGAAGTGCGATTTGCGATAATGAAGCAGACGCGATGCAGGTCAACGCTGAAGCCTAAAGCATTTCAAGTCTGGGAGAATGGGATTTCCCTTTGTTAAATCGTTTCGGAGAGAAAAGAAGGATTATAACGTAAAACAAAAAGGAAAGCTTGAACGCAAGATTAGACTCGAGTAAGACTTGACACTCGTGCAGAATAGTGGTTGATGCGGCAACGACAGTTTATGAAGAAAAGGTTGAACACGGCAGAAGGACTCGAGTAGAATAAGACTCGACACTACGTGTAGAGAGTAAAGCAGTTCCGCCTTGATAATGGAAGAAAGTATGAACGTGGGTAGAAAGGCTTGGGTAAGGACCCGACACAGAGAAAAGGGTAGAATCGAGTGTTTAGAAGAGCGGTGAAGGTTGAACGCTATGGGCACGAGAAAAAGAGGCAGAGTCGGGAAAAAGGAGAATATGGTGGCACTATTGGAAACACAATAGTTGGGTCGAGTTAGGCCAAAATGACAGTTATGCAGAAATGTGTTGAATATAATAGCAGGAACCGAAACGACTCTAACAATAGCAAAAAAGACAAATGCACAATGAGAAAAGAGATGTTGGGTGAAATATATTTGTTGTAACTATAAATGTAAATGAATTTATTATTTTTATTATATGTGATGCAAAGGCAAGTCTCCATAGGCAAAGAAAAACTCCAATGTCATACTGAAATGAGTACATAGTATTGTAACATCTTGAATGTGCTGAGCGAGAAAATGAGAAGGTGGAAGGCAAAGAGTCATACCTGTTCATTTCATATTCCCATATGGAATGAAAACATCTATGAGGTGATCTCTATAAATGAAGTTATTGTCATATGCATAGAATTGAGAGAGTGGAAGAAGAAGAAGGAGCAGATAGAGAAGTTGTGAAGATCCAGAGATGATTTAAAGCAGATATGAAGGCTGGAAGGACAACAGTGAAGAAGGAGAAAAACAGAGCTAATATCCAGGTAAATATGCATATGAATCTATTATAGTGTGAGGGAGTTGGTGCTTCCATATCAAGTTGTAGCTGGTTGAGGTAGGAGCCTCCTGTGGGTTGCAGCCTATAGAAAATACATGGGAGTTGGCGCTTCCATTTCAAGTTGTAGATTAATAGATGTCTAGTTGTAGATGGTTGAGGTAGGAGCCTCCTGTGGGTTGTATCCTGCATAAAACAGATGGGAGTTGGAGCTTCCTTGCATGTTGTAGCATGCAGAATTGAGGTAGTAGCCTCGTGTAGGTTGGAGCCTACAGAAAATCATTGGTGAGAGGGAGTTGGAGCTTGCCTTTGCATCACAACAATAATAAGATGTGGTTTTCTCCCTTATGGGTTTCCACTTATATCTGTTGTCCATATGTATGATTATTATGTGTTGATATTCTGTATTTAAATCTGCTTAATACTTGCTGCTCACTTATTAAGATTGTGGTTTCATTATTTAATAAGTTGATCATGAAATGGAGGTGTAAATAAGTTCAAAGGAAAGTTTTAAAAGACCATGGATGTATTAAATTGATTCACCCCCCCCTCTCAGTTTAACTAAGGGTTCAAAAATTGGTATCAGAGTTGGTTCCTTGTGTATAAGTTTAACAACTGGAAGGAGATCCTTGGTCCCCAAGATGGCTAGTCTAGAAGGATGCTCGACAAATAAAGCCCCTTTGTTTACTGGCACAAACTATGCCTTCTAGAAAATAAGAATGAGGACGTATATAATGTCTCTAGGAATAGAAGTTTGGGCTGCTGTGGAATTAGGATATGCCCCAAAGGATTCTGACACAGAGAAGGAAGCCAAACAAGATTTTACAGCTAATGCAAAAGCCATGAATGCACTCCTAAGTGGTTTGTGTAAGGTAAAATTTATCAAAGTAATGCACAAAAAGACTGCCAAAGAAATATGGGATACTTTAGAAGGTATCCATGAGGGAGATAAAAAGGTGAAGATGGCCAAACTGCAAGTCTATAGAGCTCAGTTTGAAAATATAACAATGAATGAAGAAGAATATGTTGCCAGCTTCTTCTTGAGGGTTGCAGAAATTGTGAATAACATGAAAGCTCTAGGAGAAACCATTAGAGAAAGTGTAATTGTACAAAAGATATTGAGGTCTTTACCATCCAGGTTTAACCCAAAGGTTTCTGCCATAGAAGAAACAACTGACTGGGAAACATTGATCATGAACCAATTACTTGGAAACTTAACAGCCTATGAGATGAGACTTCCACAGAGGAAGTCAAATATGAGGGAGGCAACCTTTAAGGTAGAAGAGAGCAAAGAAGAAAAGGAAGATACATGCTCCTGCTCTGATGAAGAAGAGGCCAATTTTGTCAGAAAACTGGATAGAGGCTCTGGCAAGTATAAAGGTAAAATTCCATTTAAATGCTTTAAATGTGGAAGAGTTGGACACTATGCATCAAAGTGTCCTCATAAGAAATCAAAGAATCAGACAAAAGAGACAGAGAAAACAAAAACTAATAACTGGTAGAAAGGGATGAGATTCAATAGAAAATCGTTTTATGCTCAGCAAGATAGCAGTGCATCTAAAAATACAGATGAATCCTCAAATGAAGAAGGAACCTCTGAATTTGTATTGATGGCCAAGGAAGAGTCTGAAGGATTCCCTCTAGAATATGAGGAAGAAGGAGATGTAGATCTTGAGGGGGAGCTAATAAGTGCCCTGGAAGAAATAGACAAACTTAAACTCAAGTACAGAAAACAGAAAGAAATTCTCCTGAAATATGTAAAATAAGAACCAAATTCGGAAGACCTTATTCAGTTGAAAGTAGAAATTGAAGAAGCTAAGAAGGTAGAAGACACTCTACTAAAGCAAATTAAGGATAAAATTCAGAAGCAAGAGAAATTGGAATAAGAAGTAGTATGTCTAAGAAAGTAATTAGAAAATGCCCAAAGGGAATTATCAATGAACACTCCATGAATGACAAGCTCTGAACAGTTGGATAAAATACTAAATGCTCAAATATCTCCTCTCATAAAGACTGGGATAGGCTATGAAGGAGAAACAAGCAAGTCCAAGGGAGAAGATAACCAGACTATCATTTTTGTAAAAGCTGTAAAGGATAATGAAGCAGCTCAAAAGTTTCCTACAGAAGTAGAAGCAAACAAGAACATGACCTGCAATGAAGTAAACAGAAACAAGCAGAAACCTCAAATGACAAAGAACGAAATGAAGAAACAGTCAGCTGAAAAAGGCTCTTACAATCCCGAATATGAATTGAATAAATTCGAAAGCTGTCAAAAGATATTCTTTCCTCCTATGAGAAATATCACTTGTTTTGTCTGCCACAAATTGGGACATATTGCAGCATATTGTCAGACAAAGAAAATAGAGTCCTAACAAAGGATGCAAAAAATGAAAAGACTACCTCAAGAAAAAAAATGGAGAGGACTACCTTTCACCAGGTACACAAATCGTTTCCATGGGTATTGTTTTTATTGTAAGGGGTTCGGTCATAAGGCCGTGGAATGCAGAATGTACGGACAAAGATTGAAGTATGAAAACTCAAGTAGATTTATGAACAATGGAGAATTCACTCGTATACATAATCCATTCAGAAATATAATCAAATGCTTTGTCTGCCATCAAATCGGGCACAAGTCTCACAAATGTCCTCTCAAATACTGTGGTCCATCTTCTCAGGAGAGGTACCAAACAAATAGCCTCATGCAGTGGAAAAAGACGCTGAATAAGTGTGACCTGGCTCTAATAGCTCAAGATCAGAAAAGCCAATGGTATATGGACAGCGGATGCTCAAAGCATATGACTAGAGATCGAAGAAAGTTTGTAACCTTTGATGAAAAGAAATCTGGAAATGTAACATTCTGCAATGATAGAGCAGGGAAAATCAAAGGAAAAGGCTCAGTCAATCTGAACAATGGAAGAGGAGAGGCTCAAGATGTACTATTTGTGGATGGGATGAAAGCCAATCTAGTAAGCGTCAATCAAATGTGTGATAAAGGTTGTGAGGTCCTTTTCAGAGCCCAAGATTATGAAGTAAGATCTAGCACCACAGGAAAGACCTTGATCAAAGGTGTTCGAACAAAAAGTAATGTCTATATAGTGAACGAAGAGAATGAAGCTTGCCACATAAGCAAACTTGATGAATCATGGTTATGGCATAGAAGATTGGGGCACCTAAACTTTGTCCACATCATCAGTCTGAGCAAGAAGAATGCAGTCAGAGATATGCGTACAATAAATAAGCCTCCAAATACCATATGTAAATCCTGCCAACTGGGTAAGCAGACCCACACATCTTTCAAGACCAAAGATAAACTATCTATAAGTAGGCCACTTAAGCTTGTACACATGGACCTGTGTGGACCTTCAAGCACTAATGCACCAGGTGGAGAATCTTATTTCATGCTGATAATAGATGATTTTACCAGATTGACGTGGGTGGCATTTCTCAAATATAAATATGAAGCACTTGAGAAATTTAAGATATTCAAGGCATTGGTAGAAAATCAAACAGGATGCAAGCTAAAGTGCATCAGATCAGATAGAGGAGGTGAATTCACAGACTATGATTTTGCAGATCTATGCAATGAACATGGGATAAAACAACAGTTTACAATTGCAGGTACACCTCAACATAATGGAGTGGCAGAGAGGCAAAACAGGTCAGTACAACAGATTTCCAGAGCCATGATGCAAGAAAGTAACATTCCCCAAACCTACTGGGCAGAAGCAGTACACACAGCTGTTCACATTCTTAACAAAGCTCATCTAAGACCAAATTGTGACAAGACACCTTACGAATTATGGCATGGTAAACCAACATCGATCAAACACTTTAAAGTCTTTGGAAGCAAGTGTTTCATAAAAAATAATGATGAAAAACTAGGGAAGTTTGATGCAAGAGCTGATGAAGGAATATTTTTAGGATATGCATACAAGTGTAAGGGTTACAGGTTCTACAACAAAAGACTGCACAAAATTGTGGAAAGCATTGATGTAAGATTTGACGAAGATCTACAAAACAGAACAAGAAGCACAAGCTGCGCCAATCCTCCAGATGATCATGAAGCTGAAAACCAAGATAATGATGAACATAGTAAAACAACAAAAGATACTGAATTAAACTCAAAAAGTCCCTCAAGACACACTCAAAAGAACCATCCAGAAGATCAAATCATTAGGGACAAGAGTGTGGAAGTCCATACAAGAAGACAGCTTGCTGAACAGACAGAAGAAGTATACCTAGCCATGCTATCTCAAATAGAGCCAAAGAAGTTCGAAGAAGCCAGCAAAGACAAAAACTGGGTAAATGCTATGAATGAAGAACTAGACCAAATTGAGAAGAAAAATACCTAGGAATTAATTCCAAGACCCAGTGGGAAAAATGTCATTGGCACAAAATGGATATTCAAGAATAAGATGAATGAAAAAGGGCAGGTAATCAGAAATAAAGCTAGAATTGTATGCAAGGGATATTCTCAAATTGAAGTACTTGATTATGATGAAACCTTTGCCCCTGTAGCCAGAATGGAAGCAATAAGAATGTTTTTGGCCTTTGCATGCTATAATTATTTCAAGGTATATCAAATGGATGTGAAGTCTGCCTTCCTGAATGGAGATCTAGAGGAAGAAGTCTACATCGAACAACCTGAAGGATTCTCATTAACAGATAAACATGACTATGTGTGCAGATTAGAGAAAGTCTTGTATGGTCTGAAACAAGCTCCCCGTGCATGGTATTCAAGGATGGACAAGTACGTGCAAAAACAAGGGTTCAAGAAAGGAGGAGTAGACAACAATTTGTACATAAAGGCTAATGAAAATGAACTCTTAATTGTAGTAGTGTATGTAGATGACATCATGTTTGGTAGCAACAAAGATGAGTTAGCAAAAGGATTTGCTGAAGAAGTGAAATCAGAATTTGAGATATCAATGATTGGAGAGCTCACCTTCTATTTAGGACTTCAAATTCAACAAAATAACACAGGAATATTCATTTTGGAAGAAAAATACTTAAGAGAATTGTTGAAAATATTTCTAATGGAAGACGGCAAACCTGTGTCAACTCCCATGATTTCTGCATGAAAACTATGTACTAATGATGGATCAACAGATGTAGATCAAAAAATTTACAGATCTATGATAGGAAGTCTGCTATACCTAACTTCTTATAGACCAGACATTATGTTGGCAGTAGGACTCTTGGCAAGATATCAAGCAACACCAAAACAAAATTACTTACTTGCAATCAAGAGAATATTTAGATATCTATAAGGAATTTCACATTATGGCCTATGGTATTTGTTATCACACCCTAAATTTTCAAAATTTCATACTTGAAAATCAGTCAAAATTCTCCTTCAAATTGGTTAGGTTACAAGATATCATAAAATGATAAATTTTATGGTGAATTTAAGTTTTAAAACTTTGGATAAGGTGTTAGAAATGATTCCAAGTCACATCGAAAGAGTATGTTCTAAGTAGATACCTTGAAGTGACCACAAGTCCTAAATCTGGCCATCTGTCAAAAATTGTCTGAGTCCGCAGCAAATTTAGTACAAAATTAACAGAATTCACTGCGGAAACACCTACTAGTTTCGTAGCAAAATTGACACTTTTCAAACTAAATGTGCTACGAAAGTTGTGTCAGTCTACAACGGTTTTCTCCATAATGATGAATGGTTAAAGTTTGAGAGTTTCAAGGTCATGCTGTCAGAAGTAAGGTCATCATTTGAAAGTGCCACTCCCTCATTTTGTCACCTTTCTCTCCACATTCGAAATTCATTCCTTAGAAAATTTACCTAAGCTCCTCTCTGTCATTTAATTTTCAACCTTTTCATGTATCAGTTAGTTTTCACCTTTGAAAAGTTAGCTTTGTGACAAACAGCTTGCTGTCCAAATTATTTTTTACAGGTGTCACATTTTTAAGAGGGCAGTTTGGGTTGTAAAAGGAAATTGCCATGAAGAGGAAAGAATAAAAGGAGGCTATGTGTTTGGATAGGAGCCTATGGAATTTTAACTGATCATGGACAACATCAGCTTCACACAAGCTTTCATCCAAACAGGTTACATGGATTTCTACCAAGAGCTACAAGGAGATTTTTGGGTTTCTTGAACTGTTTGAGATGTTGGTCTCAAAAGGATTTTTCAGGCAAATGAAGATGAGTTTCAAAAATCTGAAGGAGGTTTTTTCTAAGAGCATAACAAGGAACAAAAACCTCTTTTATTTTTCTCCCAGGTGCTACCAATTTGGAGATTCAAAGTTTCCTTTGGGACCTATTTTCAGCATTCTGAATTTTTCCTATTTTATACATGATTTTATGATGCATATTCTGGACAACTGAAGTTGTTTTTCAAAACAATAAGAGAGATTTTTCTTATAAAAATTCTTATCTACAAAAACCTCCTCCATTTTTGTAACAACTATGAGGGATCGAGAGATAGGAGCTCAGGAGTGAAGCCTTCTTTTTCAGGAAAAACAAAGTTATTTTTGTTGGTTGATGAAGTGGCTGAAGGTGAAAAGGTTGTTGCTTGAGGAGGGTAAGAGGTATTTTTAACCAAATTTTCCTTATCCGGTTTCATAATATCATCTCACATAGCAATGGACCTTTTATAGGCCTAAAATCCAAATTTTGTGAAGTTTGTGGGCAATTAGGCAATTCCGCAGCGAGTTCCAGGCTTGAAGCCCAGTTTTTGCTGCGAAATTTCTGAAGATTTATTTTTGGCTTTAAGAGACCTAAAATTATAGGAATGAAGAGTTTTAAAGGTTGTGTTTAAATTTTTTTGATTACCTAACACCCTCCAACGGTCAAAAATAGCAGAGGATTATCACAAATGACCTTTTCTTTGTTTTTGCTACTAAACTAGCTATGAAAGTAGCTTAAAACAGAGAAAAGGAAAAGACAAGCTCATAGAGAAAACTGAAAAGGATATTTTAGAAGAATAATTGAAAGTTGTCAAAGATGAATTGGATGAGACAAAGAAAGAGTTGGAAGGATATAAGAAAGATAGAGAGATGATAGATGAGGTAGAGAAGAAAGTAACTGAATAGGTTATTCATTTTGAGACTTCCATTGCAAAAGCCAAGAATCTGTTGAAAAGGACACAACCTTTACACATCATAGTGTCACATAAAAGAAAGAGGAATTTATCTTTACAAGCAGAGAAGAGAAACCTGCAGAGACAAGTGAAAGAATTAAAAGAAGAAATGGAATTGATGAAAACAAAATCAAAGAAAGGAGACTTGGAAAGAGGAATCATGAACAAAACTGTTTGAAACCACTGATAGATAAGAAGGTAACAATTAGATCATCATATTTTTGTCTTACATTATCAATAAACTACATGCAGCCATGTTCATATGCTTTTTTTAAGCTCAGATACAAGTTTTATCAAATCACCTAAGTATTAGGCAATTCCGCAGCAAGTGTCAGGCTTGAAGCCCAGTTTTTGCTGTGGAATTTCTGAAGGTTTCTTTTGGGTTTTAAGAGACATAAACTGATCGAAGTGAGCAGTTTTGAAGGTCATGTTTAATTTTTTTTAATCATTTAACATCTTCCAATGGTTAAAAACAGCTGAGGAATATCACAGGTCAATCTTTTGTGTGCGCTACGAAACAGGTTGTTTTCATAGCTCAAAAAACAGAATTTGACAGTAAGGACAGTTTTGTGACAAATGATGAAAAAGAGTGAAAAAGGTTAAGCATATGTAAATTTATTCATCATCAAGGTGTCAAAGAGTATCAGGATGACAAAGAGTATCAGATTGTCCAAGTGGAGATTTTCAGTTAGAGGAGTTTGAAAGATACTAGCCAACATATGCCATGTCATCAAACAAACTTCTTTTAAATGAGGGGCAGAGTTACTTCACGAAGAAAATCATGATATAAATGTTTTTTTAATGGCTAGCATGGTAAAAATATTAGATTCCTTTCTAGGAAGACTTGGATCAGTTTAGTTTAAATGTAATAAATAAGTGTTTAAGTCCTAGTAGGACTCTTAGTCTTATTTCGAATAGGTGACAGTCTTAGTCTCTAGAATCCAGTTTATGGTTAGATTTAAGTGTCAGTTTAAATTTAAATGGTCTATCCACTTGGCAGACTGGTTGTAAAGGCTAAAAGCCTATAAATAGTAGAAACTTCGATGTAGTAAAGGTTGGAAAATGTTATCAGAACTGGCTACTTTTGTAAATACTTTGGAGGAGCTGATATATACAGAAGCAGTTTAACTTTTCTGAAGCTAAGATTCTAAGTGTAATTCAGTGAGCTTTATCTTCTATCATGTGTTTTACTTCCATAGTTTTGATGCTTATTACTCAGAATTCATGGGAACATGATCTGACTTCCTTTAAGTGTTAATTTATGGTGAATTGAGTTCTTAGGTCCTATATGTAGATGGTTTTATTCAATGTTTGATACTTATTACTCAGAATTCATGTTCATTCATGCTTTGACTTCCTTTAAGTGTTAAGCTTGGATAAATATCTGTTAAATAATTTATTTTCAATATCTTGATGTATCATGACTCAGAATTCATGGACACATGCTCTGATTTCCTTCGAACCTTAAGATATTGAGACTTTCCTGAATGTGTCACTCTTTCATTGAAGTATATACAAGCCCTAGTTTTATTAAAAGAGCTATTTTGTTATCTTTATCCCTGTCACTGGCTCCATATCCCAATGGTAGCTAGTCTCCATCTTTCAACCAAAAAACCTAAAAAATCATAAACCATAGAGTTAGTCATCTATTTACATCTTTATTCAAAATCATTAACCCTTGAGAGAGCCCTCTCAGACTGAGGAGGCTAAGCCTCAGCTAAAAGATTGGTTTGAAATAGTTACACTGAAGTGGTCTGATTAGCAACCTATCAAGTCCTATTTTGGTGATAACAGTATCCAAAAGGAAAAAGCTTCACATTGACAACATACACAGATGCAAATTGGGCCAGCTGTGTGGATGACAGGAAAAGCACAACTGGAGGTGCATTTTATTTGGGAAAAAGTCTGGTGGCATGGCTAAGCAAGAATAAAACTTCTATCTCTCTATCTACAGCAGAAGCAGAATACATAGCAGTAGCAGCATGTTGCACACAAGTAATATGGATGAAACAAACTGTCCAAGACATGAAGGTAAGCATTGATGAACCTATATCTATCAAATGTGACAATAATAGTGCAATAAGTATATCAAAAAATATTGTACTTCCTTAAAAAACAAAGCACATCCCAATAAAGTACCACTCCTCAGAGAACAAGTAGCACATAAATTAGTGAAGTTGGAATACGTACCAACAAAGGAACAAACAACAGACATATTCACAAAACCTCTTGCTAAAGAACCATTCGAATATCTAAAAGACAAACTAGGAGTAGTGTCTATAGATGTTACTCTCTGATATGATCAAAATAAAAATAAAAATTGTAAAGGCTGCATACAAGGAATGGGGTCAGTGCGGTAGACAAGTGATAGTCTGTATCAGACAAGAAAGCATCATTCCAGGGGGAGAGCACTCAATAAAAATTGTCACAAAAGACTACATACAGGTAAAGGCTGCATACAAGGAATGGGGTTAGTGCGGTATACAAGTGATAGTCTGTATCAGACAAGAAAGCATCATTCCAGGGGGAGAGCACTCAATAAAAATTGTCACAAAAGAGCTAGAGCAATGGAGCAGTGCATGGAATAGGTCCTCAAGATCAGAGTATTATGCAAAGATAGAATCTACACTGGGAAATGTGCAACCCTTTGCCATTGATGTCAAAGGGGGAGGAAAAGCATGCAGAAAAAGAAAGGCTCTTCTAAAAAGAAAGCAGAGGAAGAAAGACACTTTTCAGAATGAAAGGAGGAGGAAGTCCTGGAGGAAGTATTGGAGTATTGGTGGGTGTGTTGCCATCAATGCCAAAGGGGGAGATTGTTGGAAATATTTTCATTGATGGAAAAGGATCACAAAGGAGTAGCACCTGAACTATCACTAAGGCAAAGGAGCAGAGAAGAACCAGCAATAAGGAAAAGAAGAAGTGGATTAATAATGCAGTAAGAAAGCAAAGAGGCAGTGAATATAGAGAGGCAACAAATATAGCAGAGGCAACGAATGCAGCTAAACAAAAAAAGGCAGCAAAAAAAAGCAGAGGCAACAGAGAAGTAGTTAAGGAAGAAAAGGAGCAAAGGCAGCAAAACAAGCTCAGGAGAGATCAACGCACTTAGAAACTGAATAAAGCTCAGGGAGGAGCAGCATGGAGGAACTGGTGTTGCAGAGCGGTAGTAGTATAAAGCTCAGGAGAGAATCACGTTGAAGAAAATAGAACAAGCTCAAAAGGAGTAGCGTGGAGGAATCGGTGTCACAGAGCGGGACAACGTAAAAAAACGAAAAATAGACTAAGGCAGAGAAGTCTTTGAAGAATTCCAAGTGAGGTGATTGTACGGTCACGATTAGATCGCAACAACAAAGTCAATAAATGGACGGATATGATTCATCGTAAGATAAGTGGGGCAAAAATACAATTGAATTGCAAACAACAACGAGGATCGTAGATCTGGACAGATCAACGGTGATGATCACATCAGCGGAAATTAGATCGCAAATCGGAAGCAAGAGCAATGGATATTGCGATAGCCAATATTGCGATAGCCGATATTGCGATGTGATATTGGGACAACCGATATTGCGATGCGATAGCCGATATTGCGATGCGATATTGAGATAACTGATATTGCGATGTGAAATTGCGAATTGCGAAGTACAAAAGATGATGTGGAAGAATATGTGGACCTGATCCCACAAATCGCATATCGCAAAGCTTAGAAGAGATAACACTCATAAACCATGTTCAAAGGCCGACTGGCTGAAGTGCGATAAAGGGGCTGGATGCGATGCAGCTCAGAGTTATTATTTAAGAGATTTAAAGTTCGGGAGTATGGATTTTCCCTTTGTCAATCGCATCGGAGAGCAAAGGAGCCATATAGAAAAGAACGATTGAAATACCGAAATGCGATAGAAAGCGGATGTGATACAATTCAAAGCTAAAATATAAAGGAATTGAAGTCTGGCTGTGGGACCCAATCGGATATCACAATTTGCAAGCTTAAGAGGATAAGCACTCAAGAATCACGTTGGAACGCCGAAGTACGAAGTGCGATAATGAAGCAGACGCGATGCAGGTCAACGCTGAAGCCTAAAGCATTTCAAGTCTGGGAGTATGGGATTTGCCTTTGTTAAATCGTTTCGGAGAGCAAAGGAGGATTATAACGTAAAACAAAAAGGAAAGCCCGAATGCAAGATTAGACTAGAGTAAGACCCGACACTCGTGCAGAATAGTGATTGATGCGGCAACGACAGTTTATGAAGAAAAGGTTGAACATGGCAGAAGGACTCGGGTAGAATAATACCCGACACTACATGTAGAGAGTAAAGTAGTTCCACCTTGATAATGGAAGAAAGTATGAACGTGGGTAGAAAGGCTCGGGTAAGGACCCGACATAGAGAAAAGGGTAGAATCAAGTTTTTAGAAGAGCGATGAAGGTTGAACGCTGTGGGCACGAGAAAAAGAGGCAGAATTGAGAAAAAGGAGAATATGGTGGCACTGTTGGAAACACAACAGTTGGGTCGAGTTAGGCCAAAATGACAGTTATGCATAACTGCGTTGAATATAATAGCAGGAACCGAAACGACTCTGACAACAGTAGAAAAGACAAATGCACAACGAGTAAAGAGATGAAAGGGTTGGGTGAAATAAATTTGTTGTAATTGTAAATGTAAATGAATTTATTATTTTTATTGTATGTGATGCAAAGGCAAGTCTCCATAGGCAAAGCAAAACTCCAATGCCATAATGAAATGAGTACATAGTATTGTAACATCCTGAATGTGTTGAGCGAGAAAATGAGAAGGTGGAAGGCAAAGAGTCATACCTGTTCATTTCATATTCCCATATGGAATGAAAACAACTATGAGGTGATCTCTATAAATGATGTTATTGTCATATGCATAGAATTAAGAGAGTGGAAGAAGAAGAAGGAGCAGATAGAGAAGTTGTGAAGATCCAGAGATGATTTAAAGCAGAGCTAATATCCAGGTTTTATTGTAGTGTGAGGGAGTTGGTGTTCCATATCAAGTTGTAGCTTGATAGATGTCCAATTGTAGCTGGTTGAGGTAGGAGCCTCCTGTGGGTTGTAGCCTACAGAAAATACATTACAGTTGGTGCTTCCATTTCAAGTTTTAGCTTGATAGATGTCCAATTGTAGTTGGCTGAGGTAGGAGCCTCCTGTGGGTTGTAGCCTGCAGAAAATAGATGGGAGTTGGAGCTTTTTTGCACGTTGTAGCATGCAGAATTGAGGTAGTAGCCTCCTGTAGGTTGGAGCCTACAGAAAATCAGTGGTGAGAGGGATTTGGAGCTTGCCTTTGCATCACAACAATAATAAGATGTGGTTTTCTCCCTTATGGGTTTCCACCTATATCCGTTTTCCATATGTATGATGATTATGTGTTGATATTCTGTATTTAAATCTGCTTAATACTTGCTGCTCACTTATTAAGATTGTGGTTTCATTATTTAATAAGTTGATCATGAAATGGAGGTGTAAATAATTTCAAAGGAAAGTTTTAAAAAACCATGAATGTATTAAACTGATTCACCCCCCCCCCCCTCTTAGTTTAACTAATGGTTCAACAGAGAAATGCATGGAAGCTCTCAGAGACTATGGACTGAAGAATTTCTTCTTGACACCGTGTCTCTGAGTTCAACCGGAGCTGCTACAGTATTTGATTAGCATATGGGATGAGAATCAGGAAAAGTTCATCCTTCGAGATTAGGAACTCGAGATTGATGTTCCTGATGTCTACTTCATAACAGGACTATCACAGAGGGGAGCAGCACCAATCCTAACCGGCACTCGGGCTTGCATGGAGAACATGTCCATGGTGATTGACAGGGTATGTCCAGGGGCACGAAAGGGATAAGGAAGTGGGAAAGTCGATATCTAGACTATCCTAGACTTGGCACTAAAAGTAGTGCTACATACCATCACACGAGCTGCGGGATCGCAGGCACCACACGAAGCAACAAAGACACAGGTACTTCTTTCTGTAGACTGCTTGACACCGACCATCTACAATTGGGTAGAGGCCGTGACAATCAACATGAAACGCCAGTTGACAAAGTGCAAGAAAAATAAATTGAAGCAATTTGGTTACGGGTCTATCCTGGTATCGTTCTTCTTGGAACAACTACCAATATTTTAGCGTCAGAAGGTCATAGTCCCGACACCACTTGCGAGGGAATCACGGATGGCCCAATGGGAAGCTATGATACCAAGGGCATGGGGCAGTCAACAGATGTCCTGGAGACCAGAGTTATTTGACTGGCTCCGCCGACAGTTGATTGTCGTGGAGGACTGTCCCTACTCTGGTACAGATTTCACTGATGATCCGGACCTCCCACTCCTAGAGGGAGAGGATTGGGATGAAGATTTGGGTAAGACTCATTTTTAATTTTCATGAGTGTTATGATTTTTTTAATTATGTATGTTCTGATGTTAAACCCATGTGCTTGCAAATGTTGGCCCAGAGAGACCCACAGGCATGTCTCCGATAGCGAGGCGAATCCCTCACGATTTTGAACCTCATGGCGAGGGAGGCGAGGAGGAGGAGATCGTGTGCAACTTGGAGGGAATCACACGTGGAGTCTCGGACCATGCATGATTCGATGATGTTCCTCATGCCTACTAGAGACATACCGTAGGGGTGCCAAACCGAATTCACCGCTTGCTGAGGCGGCTCGTACGGGCAATGGCATGCTACCATGAGCATCACGCTGATTAGACACCTAGGTTTTATATCTGCATATTTTGAAAGACATGATGTCTCAGGATGTAACAGAAACACACATATTTTTTGAATTTATGATGCACACTGATGCAAATATATATATATATATATATATATATATATATATATATATATACATCTATTTTTCTACATGGATCTTTTACATATGATGATGATTTTACAGATTACACAAATGTCTCTCTAATACAATGTTAGCCACTGTATCAGTTAATGCATTTTTTTTCCTAGGAAAATGTTGATATGCAATAAAATCAAAATGTATTTCCAACAAACGAACACGTAAATACAATCTCAGAATGTACGAGTTTCTGACCGAATAATGACCATTAAGCTGAAGAACAACAAGCTGTGAATCTAGATTTACAAGCAATGCACGTATGCCGAGGTTGATTGCCTCGGTTAATAGTTCAAGGACAACACTATACTCAACGACATTGTTTGTTGTCCATCCTAGACAAATACCTTGCAGATCTATCAACTCACCAACAGTATCATAAATTACTCAGGCTGCTGAAGACAAATTCTTGGTACTGCAGGAAGCACCATCTGCGAAACCGACATAAGGGGTAATAAACATTTGCACAATAAGCAAGACCCAATAAGCAGGCAAAACACTCGCAAAGCACACCAAACCAAAACATGTACAAAAATTAAAACAACACCTATGTACACAAATCATGCATAATATTTTTTGAGATACAACCCATTTCTGGGTTGTTCTAGAGGATGACCTTCATAATCAATGAGCTCATAGGCCCCATTCTGCAACACATGTTTAATAATGTAGGGCCCATGCCACATGGGTTGAAATTTGCCTGCCCCCAGCTTATTATGAGCTTGGTGATACAGGAGGACGAGGTCTTCTTCAATTAAGGAACGAGGGGAAACCGATTGGTCAAAATGAGATTTGACCCGCTTCTTCTGTGCTTCGATAACCAGAGCAGCAAAGCAGCGAGTTTCATCCAGCCTTTCTAAGTAGAGGAGACGCTCTTCTTCTAGCAAAGTTTTCGGCAATAATTCAACAGCCAACTTGAGCGAAGGTATCTCACACTCAATCGAAAGCGTAGCTTCCAGACCATAAACCAACTGAAAAGGAGTGAATCCAGTTGTGTTCTTAAGGGAAGTTTGGTAAGCCCAAAAAGCCAAAAATAACATGACATGCCAATTAGATTTGTGGATCCCAATCATATGTTGAAGCATGGTGACAAGAACTTTGTTCACGGCTTCAACCTGGCCATTGGCCTGAGGATAGTACGACGTTGAGATGTCGTGACACAGACCCAACTTAGAATTCAACTCTTCCACCATATAATGCCGAAAATGGGAACCATGATCGGTAACAATGGCTTGAGGGACGCCAAACAGAGTGATGATGTGATTGTAAATGAATTGAGTAGTTGTATTAGCGTTGGCGGCAAGTGTTGGCATTGCTTCGGCCCATTTAGTGAAGTAGTCAACAACTACGATAATATAAGCATGCCCCCCGGCCTAGTGAGAGTTACACTTTAGAAAATCGATGCCGCACTTGGAAAAGGGACCAACGGTAACGATAGGATGAAGAGGTATAGGCGGCGCACACATCTTGCGTTGGTAGATCTGGCGATCATGACATTTGCGAACCGTGACAATGCAGTCCTTGAAGATAAAAGGCCATAAATAACCAGGACAAAGAATCTTCTGTGCAGTGGCATAACCAGACATGTGACCGCCACAGGTGCCACAGTGACAATCATTCAGAGCTTTCTCAGATTCTGCGAGATTCAAACATCAGTGGATTATGGAATCCACTCTGACGCGATAGAGCGTATCTCCAACTATACGATGAGGTTGCGATTGATGCCGGATGCGGCGACGGGCATCCTTCGTCAACTCAGATATGAAAGTAGAAGTCTGGAGATAGACGATGATATCACCGTACCAAGGATCGAGGGTGCTGATCAAGAAAATCGTATCGTCTGGAATGTATTCCTTAGAATGAGATGGAGCGGAATCTGAAGGGAGGGAACAGATCAAATTAGTAAAGACTAATGATTTCTTCGACTTGGAAGCAGTGAATTCTAATTCGAACTCTTGGAGGATGACAATCCACTTCGAGTATTTCCCCCCCAACAATTGTCGAGACAATATATAGGTCATAGGGTTGCAATCAGAAATCACAGTCATAGTACACAAAATAATATAATGACGAAAACGTTGAACGGCCTGAACCATAGCTAATGCTAACTTCTCGACATGCGCATAGCATGTCTCAAGATCGAGAAGGTTACGACATAAGTAATAGTAACATGCTTGTCACCGTTATCATCTTCTTTTACCAGAACCATGTCAATCGTGCTGAAAGAAACGACTAAATAGAGGGAAAAATCACGATGATAGTTTGGAGGACGCAGCAGAGGAGCATTGAAAAGCAACATATTCAGCGCATCAAAATAATTCTGAGAAATCTCATCCCAACAGAATGGGACGCCCTGCTTTAATAATCATGTGAAACCTTTAGCCACTTTGGCATAGTTAGGTATGATACGGCGTAGAAAATTAGCCTTCCCTTGCAAACTCTGCAACTGATGCAATGAGGAGGGAGAGGGGAGATTGATAATAGCCTCAACCTTGAGCAGATCGAGGCGAATTCCGTCTTTGGACACGATAACCCCAAGAGTCTACCGGAATCAATGCAGAAGATGCACTTGTGTGGATTAAGCCGAATTTTGTAGTGTCGACGACGAAGAAAATTCTGACGAAGATGGTTAGGATGATCCATACGCATACCTGAATGATCCAGAAGGTCATCCAGATAAGGCTAAACGATGTGACGAATATCGTGAAAAGCATATGACATCGCTCGCTGAAACGTGGCCCCAGCATTTTTTAAGCCAAAAGGGAGCTTCTTATATGCGAAAGTACCCCAATGATAGATAAAGGCAGTCTTATGTTGATCAGTTGGGGGAATTTTAATCTGATTATAACCAGAAAAACCGTCCATGAGGGAAAAAATCTCACTCCCAGCACAATCGTCAATGATTTGATCAATAAAGGGAGTAGGATAATTATCCTTAGGACAAGCCCGATTGATATCATGGTAATCAACGCAGACCCAAATGGTTCCTTGCTTCTTATCGACATGGAAAATATTAGAGACCCATTATGTCAAGGGAATCAGATAAATGAAACCAACTCTGAGAAGCTTTTTGACTTCACCTTTAATGGTAGCAGCTTTTCTAGGGTGCACAAGACGAAGACTCTGGCGAACAGGCTGCGAACTAGGGTAAGTAGGAATTTCATGCACCACTATACTAGGGTCAATGTTGGGCATTTCTTCCTAGTACCATGCAAAGACATCACGGAACTCGTGGAAAAGGCTAGTGTAAACTTGTACTTCATCTGAAGAACAAGTGACCCCGATATGGATGTTCTCGACGATTCCTGGTTTCACGGAAATGTCAATAGGCATCATCTGTGTAATATTACTCAAGTTACCTTTCGAAAAAAATTCATGTGTCAAAACAGGCATTTGAAGTGGAGGAGAAGGAACTTGAGATGCATATCACTCAAGACACGTAGACATGGCCCCGAGGCCATGCATGAACGAGGAATGATGATGAACATCGTCCCATGACAGATCTTCGAGAGACATGGTTTGCACGATGGCTTCATCGGAAGGAAACACTTCTTTCAAAGGATCAGGCGAATCCGAATCGCCAAGCCAGGGGGATTGAGAATAACTGTCAAGAGACATGCTCAAAGGAGAATAATCAGAGGACGGAGTGTCTGACGCTGCAATGAGTTCACAATACGCAATCTCAATAGGACTCAACGACATCGAATCTCTGAAAGAATCGACTTGTTCAGGCAAAGGGATAATCCATGGGTCATCGGACCGAGAGATCATATTGATCTGAATAGTGTTTGGTGGAGGAAGGGGAAAAATACTCATGATGGCAGGATCCTTGAAAAGACCTGGCCCTACGCTGTCGTAGGGAGTAGGAATATGATCCACATACGTAACATTGTTCTCGAAAGAAGAGGTGAAGAAGGACAATTGATCAACAGTAACAATATTTCCTTCGTGTGGAAATTTTAGAACACAAAAGAGAGTGGAAGGAACGCACAACATAGCGTGAGTCCAACTACGACCGAGGAGAAGATTATAATTGAGTTTGGCATCAACTACCTCTACCTTGAAATTGACTGTCTTCCCTTTTAAAGTGATCAGTAAACTAGCGAGAACACCTAAAGGCTTTTATTCCCTTCCATCAAATTCTTCAAGGGAATTCGGCGATGAATTCAGGGCTAGAGAACCAATATCTTTCCAGCAAGAAGATGACATGACATAGGTTGATGCACCCTCATCCACAACTTCTCGATGGATGTCGAGACCATTAATAACAACTTGGATAATAAGCGCAATCTGATGTGGAAGTCGTGGAACGAAATTATCTAAATAGAAAGCGAGAAGGCTAGTATCAGCAGGATTAACCCCGCCAATCGCATACAAAAAAGCCTTCCGTTGAGATGGACAACTCTGAAGTACTTCACATCGCAGATGGCGCCTGAGGCAAATCCTCAACAACACTGTAATGGTGAGCGATACGGGCGTTGGGATTGTAAGAATACTTGCGGAGGACACCTTTGGAGGGTGGTTGTACAACAGATTCAGCACTGGGCCTTTCAATCTCAAGAGGGCTGGAAACAGGCAGAGGAGGAGGACCATTGACGATCTATTTCCTCGCTGCCTGACATGATTCAGTATAATATTTCGATCGAGTAGCAATATAAACGATTGCAAAAAAATTCATCATGAACACTTGAGAGCCAAATGGGGCAGAGGACTAAGGTTGATCTACCATCTGGGACTGCTGAGATGGGAAGGTTCTTTAAGAATGGACGTAGTGCCCTGGGTGCCTTTGAGAAATCGTCTCACTTCGGACCGTCGAGAATAGTCCTTGGTGAAGTGCTCGTCATCACAAATCAAACAAGGGTACTTCGGCTTGCGTTGAGAACCATCACCAGGACGAGGTTTCTGAGAATCCTGTTTCGGGGTATCAGCTTTGGCCTTAACTTTACCCTTCTTTTTACCTTTAGAAGCGTTATCCGCCGGATTGGCCTGAACGAAATTAACTTTTGTGGGCTTACTAGAATTCAAGGTGGAATGAGAAGCAACATTGTTGGAAGAAGTAGACTTCGGCTTCCCAGGGTTTGAAGAAGAAGACTTCTGAGAAGTCTGATATACAAAACCAATAATACCATCGACGCATGGAGTCGTTGATGGTTTAAAATTTCCAAGTCGGGGAGCATCGAGCAAGATATCATAAAATGCGCTAGACTGAGAGTACACAAGATCAAGGTACTGGGCGTAAGAAATGGCTTGTTCCTCGGTTAAACATGCCCCCATAGCTATGTCTTTCGCAATTTGATTGACAAAGGAGGTGGTGAACCAATGAGTCAGAAGTTGATCAAGAATCTCAAATTTGATCATGCGACGACGACGTCGCCACTCATGAATATGATCTGAGATATGAGTAGCTCGGTCCTGTTTCAATGAAGTGAGGAGGTGGTCCCGTTCTCATAGCGGATCGGTAACTGAAAATGCGTAAGGAATGCCATGGCTAAAGAATTTAAGTCTTGGAAGATGCCATGAGACAGCTCTATGTACCACTTTGCAGTGGCACCAGTAAGAGTTCGCTGGAAAAGATGGAGTCGAATAGAATTGTCAACCCAATAGTTAGAGGAACACCAAAAGTGGTAAGTCATAACATGCGCTTGGGGGTCTTTGCCAGACTTGCCCTCAAACTTAGGACAATCGCGAAGAATCTTGGTCGAAATCGGCGGCCAATATGGGTTATGAAGAATGCGATCGTTTGTTAACTTTGACACATTTGGTAACTCTAACATAGCAAGAAATAATAATTGAGGATTAAAAGTCATTGGAGGTCTCTGATAAGGACCCGTGTTCATATTCAACCCAGTTCGAGAGTGATTATGCCCCCATATATTTTATCCTGGAGGATTCTTACCATAGGGGTTAGAAGCAGGATAATTCTGTTGATACTGGGGTTGAGAACCAAAATACTGAGTCTGAGTAGACCATTGTGGTCCCTGCTGAGCAACGTATGGAGTATGTTGCGAAATGCAAGCATGGCTTTGAGGTTGATTTGAGGTTAAAAACCTTGGGGTGCACTATATACCGACTGATATTGACCTTGAGGATGATAAGCGCCTTGTGGTTGAGCAGGCAGACCCTGCTGAGCAGGTTGAGCGGGCTGCTGAAAGGGTGGACCTGACTGAGTTGGATAAATAGGTAGAACTGACTGCTGAACTGATTGAAGCGGATACTGAGGGCCACCGGGTTGTCCTTATGGGAGAGGTTGGCCTGATGGTTGTGATGGACCAGGTTGTGCCTGATAACCAGGTTGACCCGGAGGAGGATCGTAGGGTTGTCCTTGTTGCACAAAGTTTTGGCCATATTGAACATGTGGCGGCGGTTGTGGTGCAAAAGATTGTCTGTGTGGTGGATAAATTTTCCCCCTAGGAGCATAAGATGGTCCTGGTTGATTCTGAGGTTGACCGGATGGACCGTAGGGTTGTCCTTGCAAGCCAGAGGGTTGCACAGGTATGGTGGGTCCAAGATGATTAACGGCCTAAGAAGGATCATAAACAAACTGATAAGGATCAATAGGAGGCAAATAGACATGATTACCATAGACATAATAATGATGCGGAAATGAATAAACGAGGTTACCGACAGCATCATATTGATGGAAACGAGTATTTCCAGGAGCTTGGGACTACTTAGAACCCTGAGAGCTCTACTGCCGAAAAACCAACAAATACTCTTCAAAATTAAGGCTACCAGGAATCACGGGGGCAGTGGAAACTGCACTTGAAGCAGGCGGGGCCTTTGCAGCACGAGATTGTGATCCACTCGGGCTGGGATTGACAAGCCACATAGGATTGAGAAAAATAGACCTGCGAGTGTGAAAAGATCCTGACGACTGAGTCGTAACAACCGGTGTAGACACAGACAACAGGTTGGACTGGGACAGATGTAACAGTAACCGACGGATCAGATGCCGAAGGTGATAGTCCTAACGAAGGGAGGACCGAACTCCGAGGAGGAGTTGATGTACTGGATTGTGCCATGGATGCAACACTAGACATAATCTAACTCAAGGACCCCTATCCAAGCAGAAGTGACATCGATAGTGGAGAATACTGAATAGAAACTCGAGGGAGATCTTTAGGAAAAAGTTGATATTCTCCTGTACAAACATGCATTCCTTCATTGCCAACAGGACTGGATGAATCCATGTCTAACTCTGCCGTAAGATATTTGAAAAAACTACGGGGACTAGGAGGTACAGTAGCAGCTAAAAATGGTGATCCCGACGTAAGAGGAGGAAATTCTCCTTCTTCCCCAAAACCAGACCAAGCACCCGAAGGAGGCCAATTGAACTCAACTGACTCTTCAGGGGGAGATCGGGTAGCAAGAGGCAAGACAGACGGGAGAATAGGCTGCGAAAACTCGGCAGACCTAGTGTACTGAGGGGTTTCAAAAGAAACGTCCAGAAAAGAACCACCACTAGGAGGCAGTGAGGACAACGAAACTGGGGGTTTCGCCACTGTGACTGTATTTCAAAATAGGAAGGAAAAAAGATAACCAATCGAAGGCTTCAAGATCAAAATCTAAGGAAAACAAAAACATGCCAAGTAATAAAACTTTTAATGGGCATGTGATCATAGGTAATTAATTTTATGACACTGAAACCAGATTTCGTTGTTTAAAAATTTAAGAGTCGAGAAACAGGCAAAAGATGACTCTAGTCACTTTCAATTTTAAGCGAGCATGAAAGGAAAAGTGCTTGACGATATCTTCTCTTTTTAAGGAGTCACGAAAAGATCAAAATGACTACTTAGGTACTCTAAGCAAGAGGGTGTACCAAGTTTCCGTGAACTGCCATATACACCTTGGTGATCAAATGAAAGAGAAATGAACAAGGACTTAACAGACGTGCAGGTAGTCTCCTCGAATGTTGTGTTCGGTGTATCACGATTACAAGGCGGCAAACTCGTCTTCCTTTGGATAAAAGGATTGCAACCTAGAGGGGTCTCCCTTTATATACTCGAGGGTACCGGGAGCACAAGTCCGTACTAGCGCTGTCTAAAGCCAGATGGTGAACAACAACTACTAGGTTTTAAGACGTCGGAACACGTCTCTAGCCTAGACCATTAAAGATGTTGCGTTAGGTTTCAATGTTTCCTTAGGTTAATTGAATGAATTTTAAAGTTGATCTTGGATTATGTTTCAGTTTCAAGGCCCTACTGAATTTGGATCTCAACTTTCCTAAACGCAAGCTATATGCAAAAGAACACCAATTTCCATTCAATGAATGCTAATTACGAGAAGGATAGAGATCTTTCAAACAATAGCAAACAATGAGAATATGCGAAGAAATTCACTAATGCATCTAATTTAATCAAGTGAAAATGAAAAACTCTTTCCTAGACTATCAAATGCTAGTTATGCAAAAGAAATTTTCACTTTCGATGCAAACGAAATAATGCAAATTTTTTTTTTTTTCCAATGAAATGAAGCACATAATGCACTAATTACATGAAAAACAAAATGGAAACTAGCTTGAGTATTGCGAAATAAGGAATCGAAATTGAATAACTCAATCAACGCAAAACAAACACAAGAAAGCACTCAAACTAATGCTGTAATCTTTCAAACCAAAAGAAAGTTTTCAAAGCGACCCAAACAAGCAATCTAATCTATGCTAGGAGCAACAAGGAGAAGAATCAAACGAAAAACGAAATGATCATCCAACCAAAGAAAACACTCAAAAGGATCAAGAAAAATTAGCGCAATCAACCCGGGAATGAGACTGACAACAATAAAAAAGACTTGATTTCCAAATAGAAGGCTCAGTGCACAAAGACACTCAGAAACCCTAAGGCCTTTAACTACACTGATAAGAAAAAAGACAAGCAACTGAGAAAAACAAGCCTACAGCAATTAAAACAGTCCCAAAGGCTCAATTACACACAAAAATCAACCCAGAGTCAAGAACAACTGACCAAAATACTCATAAAGGAGGTCAAACCAAATCCTATAAGATTTGGCGCGACTGTGAGGCGGTAATCCACGCCAAACAAGGGTTGGCGCGACTGCAACAAAAGAAACCTGCGCCAATCGGCGCGACTGTTCAAGCAAAAAGCGCTCCAAGCCAAATAACTATGGGAAAAGGGGAAAGCCAATGAGCAAAGGTCAATCTTGACACTCTGGAGCTGAACAAGGGATTTCAAATAAGCAAGAAAACCAAAAAAAGACAGACAAGCAAGTCAACGACCAAAATCAACCCGACAAGCTAAAACGGCAAACTCACACTGTTCCCTAGTGGAGTCACCAATTTGTTAAGCAGGTAAATCCCCTCTACGGACAGAGACGATCCCTATAGCCTTAGAGTGGGTCTAGAAACAAAGAGACATGCTAGAGTGTAGGTTCCTAATTACTTAATGAAAAGTGGACACGGTAGATCGACCTACCTGGAGTCTGACGCTGTTGGTTGCGGCTATAGTGGTGGTGGCCTCTCACTCCTACCTCGGAAAGTCACAATCCTTCTGTAGTCATGCTTGGATACCTGCACATAGATCAAAAAACAAGAACAACATATGACATAATAAATTCATTCATAAATACTAGCCAGTCAAAGAGGGCTAAGCATATTGCATTAAACAAATGACATAACACAAAATGGGAACCAAACAATAGTCACGTATATGTATTGATAGAAGGAAGACTTACAACCAAAGCTTTGACGTCGCAATCTCCTCCAGCGAGGTTCATCTGAAGCACGTCTCAGATACTCCTTAGGGAATTCAGATGGGATGAGGGCATGGACTTAAGCTCTCTCAACAAAGTTCCTTCTTGTTCTATCTCTTCAACAATTCAGCTATAGTATATTCAATTCTCCATGTTCAGCTAGCTTATGCAAGGAGAGATAACTTATTCTTATAGAGGAAATGGAGGAGGTTAGGATCCCTACAAAGGTGGAAGGGAGGCCTATCCTTTAGGAGGTTCCCACAAGAGGTGGAAACCATAAAATAAAGGAGGGAGTCCATGGTTATTCAATCCAACCACTCCCAATGACTCATCCTCGAAGTTGTTAGAGTGGAATCTCCGCCTCTATCTTTAAAAAACATTCCATAAACAGCTTGGTGCGGGTGGCTAACTGGGATAGAGCGCCAACTGGCATAGGGCCCAGTGTTAATCTTTCTCATTGGCGCAATGGCGGAACTGGCTACTCGCGCCAAGGCAAAAACAGGGGTTTCTGAAGCTCTGCTTAGGGAATTGTCAACAGAAGGAATATTTCTCTCATGTAAAGGGATGCAATGCTGGTCTTTGCAAGGCATGAAACTTATTATTAGTCACATAAATGACCCTCCAATGTGCGAGATGGGGATTGCAGGAACAGTGACAAAATGTTGTGTAACAATCATTGGTATTTCGCTGAATGGAATATGGCAAGACCTCGCCTTCCTTATCATTGGTGAAGAATATGGCAGGTAGCCAACCAGAGAAAACCAAACAAAAAGAGTGATTATAAAAACAGTCAAACTGACACTGGTGTCGTAAGCCATGGCCTACCTCGCTTTTGGAATGCCACAAACAGCAGCGTTGCAATGGCTTCTAATAGAGTAGAGCTGTTGGATCGCCTTCCATACAGTATTCACAGGCCTTCCTCCAGATCATAAATTGTTTAATGCGAACTCAGTAACGTGGATTAAATATGTCAATCCAGATTACTTATCTCTATGTAAGCTTATCTTGGTGTAGACTAGTACCTGTTACTCCAGTGGATTGAAGTGGCGATATAACGTGCTTAAAATGGCAAATGAGAAGGTTTGAAATATAAGCCCTTCTTTCTCTCCTTGTAGCTGGTGTGCTGGTATCCCCCCCTTGGGGAGAGAGTGAAAAGGATCCAAGAAAACCCTAGATCTAAGTGAACTAGTAGTTGGACCAGCATTCGATGTCGGTTTCACTATTGGATCATTAACTGTAGTTCTAACTGGTTCAAACACATCTACTGGTGGTACCTAAACGAGCTATAGAACTGCGCTTGGATCATATGATACTGAAACCTTCTTAAATGCATGTTTTAATAAAGCCTTTGTTTGTAGGGTGTTTGAGGCATATTGGTCCATCGAGAGTTATCCCTAACCCATTGAATGAAGACAGGATAATCTATGTAGGGTATGCCACTATGATAAGAGAAAATACCCTTTAGCCCTAGACCACTTGAGAAATGAATCGCTGCTTAGTTAGGAGGGTCAGATACTGCTTCTAAATACCCTGGCTTAGGTGAAACTAAATAGCATACAGGTCAGGTTATATATCCCTGGCTTGGGAGAACGAAGGCTCAATGATTCGATCATGCAAAAGATGTGTCCTATAGTTACGCAATTGACACCACATAATTAGGCATTGAGTTGTCACAAAGAGGAATAAGAGGTAAGGTTATGGGCCCATAAGGGCAGACAAATGGAATAAGAGGTAAGATTGTTGGCCCATAAGGGCAAACAAATAGTAGAATCCTAGGCCACATATGAACTATATTTTTCATGTCTTACACGCGTATTTACAGAGCTGTGTTATTTTGTTTACACAAGTATCTTATAAGTATTTTGTTTACATGAGTATTAAGGTGTTTGCTTCCTTGTCATCCACATACCAAGAAGCTATCTGCCTGAACAAGTATTAAATAAATTCCCACAAGTACTGAAGGAATTGTCAGTGGTACACTGCCTTATGATGTTTTTGTTGTCATTTTGTTGTTTTTTTGGTTGTTATGCTATGCTGCTTTTGTTGTTATTTTGCTAGTTTTTGTTGTTAAAACCTTAATCATTGATTATTAATGGAGAAAGTAGATGGTCAAATTTACCTATTTTTAATCAAGTAGGACAGATATCAATACTAACATTAGGGCGCAGGTACTGTAGACTTACCTCTAGCTTTGGAGTTATCTTCCATGTCATCCACCTCAAAACGTCCAACTGCAAGATCTATCATCCCTTGATATCACTGTCAATCATATGATATCAAGCAAATATTCCATATAAAAATTCTCAAGACACATTGATGAACCCAAGTCATGTTAAATAACTCCATTGTTGCTTTTCTTCAAGCATTCTATCAGACAAACTTAAATTCTTTGGTTAGCTAGTATCAAATATTGGTCAAATGCATATGAGGAAACTTACCTACTATTCTTTGTTTTCCATGTGTCAATGAAAACTACTCTTTCAGTGTGATGATTCCTCAAGTGTAATTGATTAGCTTCATATTTTCCTTGAGTAGATGCCACCTTGGTCAAGCTTCAAATATGTATTAAATAAAGGTCTCACTATAATCATAAATTGAAACTCCTTTAAAGATTCAATCTTCTAGTCATGATAGAGAAGACACCCATGATATCAGTAACATGAAAGGGGTTGAATCGTGTGCATGCAATCTAAAGTATTAATTACAATCAACTCCACAGATATATAAATCCCTAGTAGGCTTATGAGTCCGAAGCTTTGTCATATTACTACAGGTTGATGCTAAACCAAGGTTGCAAAACCATTACTTAAACATAATTATATCCTTAGGAAAACTATGACTACAATGTTGTGAATTCTGAACAATGTTACATAGTCTTTTAAGATCTCTATCTTCGAAAAAGAATGAATATATACTTCTGAAAATTCACACATCAGTCTTCTAAATTTTGGATCGATGAATTCTGAACAATGCTACATAGTCTTTTAAGATTTTTGGCTTCGATTGTATGTTCTGAAAATTCAAATCATCTTAATCAGCTGCCATACACTCCACTTGTCCCTTTTTTAAAGTGTGATCTGACTTGGACAGAGAGATCTTAGATACCATGTCATGACATAGGACAAAAGAACCCAGATATTCCAAACTCTGTATCTTTAACGTTTAAGTCCATTTGGGGTTTTCAAATTCAATGTTACTTGCCTGAATTCATGTCAAAACACAACTTACAACTACATACATTCTGTAGTGACTAATGGAAAGAATTTCATCCCATACCTATGAAACTGAAGTATTCATGACTACAAATTGAAGCCACAGAGTAATTCTCTTTTATTTTTTATAACACACAAAGAGAAATACCTTAGTGCTCCTGATTTTGATTTTGGGTCGGCAAATCTTAGGGCTTAAATGTAACTCCATGCTTGTTAGCATGCCATTTCTCATTATTTAAAGGACTTATGTTCATCATTTGGAATTGGAAATAAAACTATGTTTTTCATAGAAAAATACTATTAAAATTTAAAATATGCCAAACAACCTACAAATGAAAAGGCATAGAGGTGTTGCCCTTATTTCTATTGGTGGTGCAACAATAGTAAGTCATATTGTTGCATTATAACAATCACCATATTTCCATGACAATAAAATGACCTGCTAAGGTCATTTAATTCCATTCTACCTGTCATTTCTATAGAGCCCTTCTTTGAATCTCTTTTCAGATTTTCTTGAAATTGACCTATATCTCTGTCTCTAGTTTTGGTAGAATAAATTACCAATTACAAAAAACAAAAGTCATCCTTCTATGGAGAAATCACCATGGTAAATAGGCAGTAGTGCATTTTTCCAATAAAGGTGACCAATCCATTAACGAAAAGATGGAAACCTACTCATCCAGGGGAGAATTCAAGGGAGAAGAGACTATCAACCAATTTGACAAGGAGGTGGCAACCATGAGCCAAGAAAGTGAACTGGCAACCAAATGTCTGGAGGATAGTGCGAGTCGTTATGCTCTTTGTTTGTTTTTGTATTTCAGAATAGTTAGAAAGTTAGGGATATATTTTAGGGTTTACAGTATTAAGGAAAACTAGGCAAATTTGTATAAGGATCAAGCCAATTCATGTTTTGGGCTTGTACTCAGACTGCATATGGCCTGTACAACAGTTAGCTTGAGATTTTTTTTTAATAATACAGTGATGTAACATATGCTGTAGCTGTAGGTGTAGTTTTCTTATCAATATAAGTTACCCAATTATTGTTAAAAAAATAAAAGTCTCAGCAGACCACTCAACAAATTTAAACACGATGCTCAATAAAGTAGTCACATTCAAGAAACTAAAACACTCACATAAATTTCATCAAGTTTATATCTAGTTGAAAAATTATGCAGAACTTTCTTATCAATATAACTTAGCCAATTATTGGGAAAAAAATCAAACCACTCAACAATTTCAAACACAATGCTCAATAGAGTAGTCACTTTCAAGAAACTAAAACACTGACATAAATTTCATCAAGTTCATATCTAGTTCACTTTTGTGTAGAACTCTCAGTCGATGCAAATAAGATAGTTTTGTCATACCATCCACACCCCTAGGTAGTACTTCAGTATCTTTGGGGTGTGCATTTGAAACGTCCAGAACCACCTGTAAAGAAGCTAAAAAATATCATTTTCAACCCAAAAAAGTGCAATTAATGAAATAATTCCTTTCTGTTTACAACAATTTAATTCTCATAGTAATCAATTGCTAAAAACTAGTTATAGCTTATAAACTATGTTGCACAGGTTCCCCAAAAACCTTTATGCCCAATAGCCTTTACATCCAAAAATCCTGCCATTGCACTGCCTGATACAATGAATGCTATCTCCAAAACAATCATTTTCCAAATCATAGAAAATTTTCTCCAACTAAGTCCATGACTCATAGCATTAAAATACACATGTGATTCTGATTTCCCTTTCTTCCTTATCTTTAGACTTCAAAGATCTGATCAGAATCTTTGTCCAGACATCATTCTCTACTTCATGCACTGGAATGCAGATGCAATTGTGCTCATTTAAAATGGGGGAATCCTAAAAAAATTTAGGCATTTCATATATTGCAGCAGGGGATTGCACAATGGACTCACACTCTATCAATCTTTGGCCCTCCACATGCAGTAGGCCATGGTTGTAGCCACGACAACCATTTCTGAGGCAGCTCAGAGATGGGAGTAGACACATAGAATCAGATAGTCTCTTTAGAGTTCCAGGCATTCTATGAGCGATCATGATTCTGATCTCTTCTACCGTCCTGAATACAATGCATTTGCATTCCCCCTTGCAAATACAACTATCTTCAATAACTTGTGCAAATTCTAATTTAGTCAGGCATGGAAGTAAGATGGAATGAACATTATAGGTCTTGGAAATATATGTCATGAATTGCCTAATGGAAGAATGTACATTCTTGTCCTAACATAAATTGAACCTTAGACATGCATAGATTGTGATAGCTCAGTGCGATTTAACTGTGCCCAATTCAAGTATTGGACTTTCTACTGAAATCAGAAGTCAATGTAATGTCATTGAGTTTAGTAAATACTAGATATAACAACATTGAAGATTGGGTTCAATTATGTTCAACCATTTAAGGGCATCTTTAAGCTCGACACGCAATTCCGGTCACAAAACACACAATAGCACGCATCCATTAACTTTGGTCAAAACCCTCATTTCTAACCTATCTGTGGTAGTAAAAAGGAAAAAAACAATTAAATAAGTTAAATAAATCATCTACCACCAAAAACCACATATTTACAATGTGTTGGATTTAAACCTCTTTGTGAGGAAGAATAGGATTACAATCTTTCTCGTCTTTGTTTCAGGAATGCTTATGGATTCTGTAAATGTTTCATGTCTATGTTTCAAGAAATCTTATGGATTCTGTAAATGTAGATCCTTTACACCCTCAACCTGGAACAGTGAAGGAAAAAATCTGATCCTATAAATGAAAATGATTTAAATCCTCAGTTTGGAAAAGAAAATCCATTTCTCAGGGTAGAAAATCATCCTTAGGTGTAAATCTAGATTTTGGTTGCTTGTTTCATGTGTTTTAACACAGATTGGAGGTTTGATATTTTAACTCACAACAAGAATTCAGTTTATTTTGGAAATGTTTGTTCATCCTTAGGCTTCACATTCTACTTACAAATTATAGGTTGCACAAGGATCCTCCTCATGATTAGCAAGCACTAACCTACATTCTCCAGTTACCTTTTAACTGTTCTAATTTCAAGTGTTAACTCTTCTAGAGTTGATATTTGAAACTGGATGTGCTAACAGGTCTCAATATTCATCAGTCGGTGTCCATAATACATACATGTAAGAATTCATCAAACAAAATCACAAATGCTAGAACAAATAATGGGCAGCATCATGTTTCAATCATTATTTGCATGGCCACTCTCAGGTTATGCATCAGTATATAGATTATGATTATTGTGCAGTCGTAGTGAGTCATGTGATTCCTTCTCTATTGACAGGTGAACAATGTAAAATAACGCAAACTCATCCTCATTTCGTTGCTATGCATCATCTTAATAAATTGTTTTCTTCCACTCTAAAAATTGTAGACTATTTTATACAAAGACCAACTATTTTGTCCTCTTTGCAATTGGGATATTCCTCTTCACTGAAAGAATAAAGGAATATGTTCTCCAACATCTAGAGGAGTTGGCAATGTAGGATAACCTTCAATAACCAATTACCAAATCTCTAGAGCTCAATCTCGATGCATCATCTGCCAATCCACTGTGTCTAGTTGGGTCATTACTTCTTTATCCTCTTGTGCCAAATTTGATTGAAATATATGTCTCAACAAAGTAAAGGAAATGAATTGCATTCTAGTCAATATGACTTCTTCTGGAAGATGTTTTTCAAAGATTCATCCTTACTTTACTTGTGCCTCTCTTGTAGGGAATTGTACCATGATGTTGGGATGGAGATTCAACAACTACACTCAAACCAATCCATGTGTACTTATATTGTACAGTTAGGTCCTTTACATGACTTTGGATGACCATATTTCATGATTATATATTTGGTTTAATCATCTCCCTGAAAGATTACTAGTTTTTATTTTTTAACTAATTTGTTTTCACTGGTCCAATCTTCATCTTTTTATTCTATAGTATTTGCCTTCAATCTTCTTTAGCTATGTTGTTCCTCTTTATCTTTTGTCTTTTGCAATCTTCATCTTTGGTCTTCTTTACCTTCAATATTATTTAGTGCTCATTTTGAACCTGCTAAATATAAATAGTGTCTTTGTTGAAGCCCATGCAAAAAAAGTCACCATTCATCGGAATATATGGTTGCCAACCTCTATAACCGCTAGTGCTATAGGAAAATGTTTCTTGTACATGGTTCATAAACAATTTTTGACAAACATTTTCTCTTCTGCTGCATCATTATCAATCACCATCCTGGGTTTTCTTTTGTTCACTTCTAACCACATCCTGGCTTTTTGTGGATTACCCTCAATCATTATGTAACCATTTGTCTTTTCTCCTCTTTCTTTTCTGCGATAACCAAGGCTTCATCCTCTACTTCTTCCAATGAATCAAACCCACGGGATTGGTTACATTGCTAATCGGTGCTAATGAAGTTGTTATTTGTAATTTTGGTAATCACACTTGATGTTTTTTGTATTTATTCACACAAATATTTACTTTTAAGGGCATCTTTTCATGGTCTAATCACATTTTTACATGTTTCTCAAGGTAGAAAATCATCCTTAGGTGTAAATCTAGATTTTGGCTACTTGTTTCGTGTATTTTAACACAGATTGGAGGTCTAATATTTTAACTCACAACAAGAATTTAGTGTAGTTTGGAAATGTTTGTTGATCTCTAGGCTTCACATTATGCTTAAAAATTATAGGCTGCACAGGGATCCTCCTCATGCTTAGCAAGCATTAAGCTACATTCTCCAGTTACCTTTTAACTCTTCTAATTTTGAGTGTTAACTCTTCTAGAGTTGATATTTGAAACTGGATGATTTCAAGTGTTAACAGATTTCAATATTCATCAGTCGGTGTTCATAATACATACATGTAAGAATTCATCAAACAAAATCATAAATTCTAGAACACCTAATGGGCAGCATCATGTTTCAATCATTATTTGCATGGCTACTCTCAGGTGATGCATCAATATCTAGATTATGATTATTGTGCAGTCTTAGTGAGTCACGTGATTCCTTCTCTATTGACAGGTGAAAAATGTCAAATAATCCAATTTTGTTTCAAGAAAACTCATCCTCATTTAGTTGCTATGCATCATCTTAATAAATTGTTTTCTTCCACTCTAGAAATTGTAGACTATTTTATACAAAGACCAACCGTTTTGTCCTCTTTTCAATATGTTCTCCAACATCTAGAGGAGTTGGCAATGTAGGATAACCTTCAATAACCAATTACCAAATCTCTAGAGCTCAATCTCGATGCATCATCTGTTGTAATATTCCGAATAGAAATAAACAACAATATAAAGCACATAAACAAGAAACTACAGCAGCTAGAGAGACATCATATGAATAAGAAAAAACATGGAGAACGTTGAGCCAATTTATTAATTACTGAAAGATAAAATGAGTACAAAGGTGATCAGAATGATGGCACCTTGGCTTGCACTAGGCAAGCGTAGAAATACTTTTAGACTATATCATGGAATGGTTGCTCCCTCAATGACTGCATAATATCCAAAGTTGTTGGTGTTGCTACTACTATTGGACTAGAATAACTCTTTGGGGCTGCTCCCCACCTCGGAAAATTGTGAAACTTTGGGAATGGGCTCTCCATCAAATACCCAGAAAAGCCTAGAGAGATTTTTGGAAATAGATGACCTCGGAAAATTACCTCCCTTGAGGTATAACATTGTCCCTCGGATGAACGTTGGCCCTAAATGATCTGTTGCAAAAGATGGCCTCCAACTTTACCAAAATTATCGAATAGGAAGTGTTAACCCATTTTCGACTCCCTCGGGTTGAATCCCTTGATAAGCCCTCAATCTGGATTCCCCTCCTCCAAATACTACATGCTTCCCCTCACTGATTACACTGTCTATGCATGTGAATGATCCCTACTGTGGCTGATCCAACTCTCTCCGGAAAATCAAGGATAAAACTCCTCCTCCGAGCATGCACTTGAAGTCCCCCGGGGCTGAGGTTGGGATCTCCACATGGAGACACCCGATGTGCTGAACAACAATTGTAGACTTTTCTCAACAACAAAAGCATGCTCAATGCCAAAAGGCAAATAAAATAGATGCATAACCGAATGACCAAATGAGGAGCCTCTCTCCCTCTTTATGATTGGAGAGCCTTGCTCTCACCTAGGCCCCACCAAAACTGCGATGTCCCTCTAAGCCACACTGTCCCTCTAGCACTGCGTTGTCAGGGGCCCACACTGACACCTCCTTCACGCTGCCACTTCGTCCTCTAGGCCCCCACGCTGCCAAATAATAATGTCTCCAAGTGACTTTAGGAAATGGTTTTTATCCTAAGTGTGAGTTAACTGTCCCTTTCACCCACTTTATTTCTAAGTTAACTTTATTAAAATAAAGTAGTAAAAAATCAATATTTCTAATTAGCTATTTCTAATTGTGAATATTACATCTACCAATCCACTGTGTCTAGTTGGGTCATTACTTCTTTATCCTCTTATGTCAAATTTGATTGAAATATATGTCTCAACAAAGCAAAGGAAATGAATTGCATTCTATTCAAAATGACTTCTTTTGGAAGATGTCTTTCAAAGATTCATCCTTACTTTACCTGCGCGTCTCTTGTAGGGAATTGTACCATGATGTTTGGATGGAGATTCAACAACTACACTCAAACGAGTTCATGTATACTTATATTGTACAGTTAGGTCCTTTACATGACTTTTGATGACCATACAAATATTTCATGATTAGGTATTTGGTTTAATCATCTCCATAAATATCTCCACGAATCACCCAACAGATCCTATGAGATCTTCATCACAAACTTTTGTCCTATCCTTATCTTTGATTCATATGTAAATCTTTGTGTGGTGTGCATCATTACAATATAATTTAGACATTATTCATGATTCACAATTCACAAATAGGAGTTAATCCTTCATACTCTCCCTGAAAGATTACTAGTTTTTAACTAATTTGTTCTCACTGGTCCAATCTTTATATATATATATTTTTTATGTAGTCTTTGCCTTCAATCTTCTTCAGCTATGCTGTTCCTCTTTATCTTTTGTCTTTTTCAATCTTCATATTTGGTCTTCTTTACCTTCAATCTTCTTTAGTGCTCATTTTGAACCTGCTAAATATAAATAGTTTCTTTGTTGAAGCCCATGCAAAAAAAGTCACCATCTATCGGAATATATGGTTGCCAACCTCTATAACCGCTAATGCTATACGAAACTTTTTCCTGTACATGGTTCATCAACAATTTTCGACAAACATTTTCTCTTCTGCTGCATCACGAATCATTTAAATTGCTTTCTATAGATTGAAATCTACTTCACGACTTAACATGTAGTTGATATAATAATATTGAACATGCTTCTTGTCTCATACCAATGTGAAACATATATCTTTAATAATTGGATGAATGTGATCCTTTTCTGCGATAACCAAGGATTCATCCTCTACTTCTTCCAATGAATCAAACCCACGGGATTGGTTCCATTGCTAATTGGTGCTAATGAACCTGCTAAACAGTTAATCTGTAGGAGGGTTAACTTTGCAAGCACATCTACAGACCGTATGACATTTAACATAGAAGGTTTGGTGAATCCTGTTAAAATGACTCCACGAAAATGCTTTCTTTTCAGAGCCCAAAGAGAACCATCGATTACAACTTGGACAGAATCTTGGAGTGGTTTGTTGTACCTGTTCAAACAGCATTTAATATTATGAGAACAAACTCGGAGATTCATTAATTTTAGTAAAACAAATACTAAAACAAGTATAAGATCAAGAAACACCTAACTAGCTCTAAGTGAAGAGGAGAGACACCTAAGAGTGAGAAGACGACAGAACAAGTAAAACAAAGTGACCAAAACACTTATTTTCCATTCTCTAGAGTCCAAAAATAGATCTAAGCACTGTGGAATAAGAATTCACACCACCTAATAGCAATAGAACAAATCAAAATCACAAGCAACTAGAGTAGTAAACTGTCAATTTTTTCAATAGAATCCCTTTGGGTGGGGATGAGGTGCATTCTAGCCTATTTTTCCAAAACTATGTTGTAATTCATCCCACGACTAGAGAAAATTTTGAAACCTACTTAAGCTTCAACACATTTAGATCATGTTCTTCATGTACATTTGTTTTTACACCCTTAATGCACTCAAAGAGCTTAATAGCCCATCTATAAAAGAAATGTAACTAATTCATTCTAATTCGAGTGCCATTCTTATCAACCTTTTGTTATGTGTTTGGAAGGGAGTTGTTGACCAAATTTTTTTTTTCATAAAGTGTATTGGGAGTTAGAGCACAACCACTTATGTGTGAAATGTAGGATAATATAATAATAATGCCAATTTTTGTTCCAAAAAATAGGTACCACAATTGTGATAGCTCAGTGCAATTTAATTGTGCTCAATTCAAGTATTGGACTTTCTACTAAAATCAAAAGTCAATGTAATGTCATTGATTTTAGTAAACACTAGATATAACAACATTAAAGATTGAGGTTCAATTATGTTCGACCATTTCCTGCTTCAGTGGCATATAACTTTATTTGGACATTGTAATTTATTTTATTCTCATAGCACTGAGAATGTAGGCTAATTTGTTTAACTTTATATGGACAATGTAAAAATTAAACTACATATCTATGCACGAGAATATCCTTGCAGACTTCATGTTTACTATGTACCATAAATTTATTCCTTTTAGATTTTTAACCTTTATCCTTTGTCTAGGGTCTTGGCATCATAGAGATGTGTTCTTTTAATGCATTTATTTTTTGGAAACAATCATCTTTATTGTTTCCCGAATTCATCAATCTTCTTTGGAAATCTGTAGATAGGAGCAATAGAAGAATTTGCTAAGGTAATTGAGTTTCTGCAAAGACAATTGCACAGGTAAACTCTGATAAGTACTTGGAAATGATGGAAGAAGTAATAGATGTTGACAGTTACAAATTGAAATTACAATGCATTGTATTTGATAACATTGATGTGTATTAAAAAGAAATGGTCTATTTAGATTAGATGCATTTTCATTTTCATATGCAACCTGTTTATGCATATGTCTTAGGAAACATGATCTTTATGTTTTTGATTAATGGAATGAAGTGATTTTCCATCCATTTGATTTTTAGGCCCTTTTATGTTATTTTTGGTTGCAAAAATTGTTATTTGTTAGTTACACATTTATTTACTATCACATTTATTTAGTTTTCACCCTAATTTTTTTTTTGGCAAATAGTGTCGTTTGCTAGTGAAACTAGAAGAGAACTATAACTCGCCACATCATCCAATCGGTTTAAAAAATTTCAGTTTTCTGATGTATACACATTTTTATCATTAGAAATTATAAAAGCAATGCCATTCCAGGAAATAATATATAAATGGAGTTCCGTCTAGAGACATGTGCATGGATCAGAAAAGGGTATTCAAGGGTATTATAATTTAGCTGTTCGTTTGTGCTAGTGGGTATGACTTTTTTTTTTTTTAATTTCATGCTTCATTTAACCTTGTTGTTCTTCTCTTTATGCACTGCAACTTTAACCTTGATGTTCTTCTCTTTATGCTTCATTTAACCTTGCTTAAATTTCCTACAACACTACAACTCTGTAGCTATGGAGGTCTTGACATTTGAGGGTGGATGGTTTGATCAACAAGATAGTTCCAGTGAGACAATTTGTTCCAAGCTTGCCAATGAATCCGATGTGGTGAGAAAAATCTGACGAAACTTTATTTATGAAATACACACTCAATTTATCATTTCTCAGTGTTGATTACTGTTTATCATTTACCAGTTCATCTTTCAAGCAGTCTTTCACTCTGAAATGTCGCAACACCATGGTGACAACCTTTATCATAAACCTGTATATTTATGATTTCTGATCTTTTTATTTCTGCTTCTTATTTACAGACAAGTGCATCAAGTACCATTAAGAGTACCTTTTTGCATAAAGCTATAAGGATACATTGTATGAATACATTCCTGGTCTGGTTGATTTAAAATGGTTTACAAATAGAGTTCACTACAATATGCATCTACTGATGCCTATTACTTTGGATGCAGAAACTGTCTAGTCTGTCAAAGATCTATTGCAATATTCAACAATTGTTAACAAAAACATATTTAATGTGGTTGTGAGCAATGCAGCAATAACAACTCCATAACTAGAGAAGCTGATAAGCTTTTCATAAGAAGTGCATTACGTTTTCAAAACTTTGACTCCAACTTCTTGGTCTATTGGTCGGGTTCCCTACCAATTTTTCATATTCTGTATGATGATGTCGAAGCACACTGTTTATAAGCTTGGCTTTTGACTTGCACAACTGGTGTCCTTTAATCTCCTTATTTGTTTGATTCCAACCTACTCTTGTTAATTTACATTAAATCACCATGGTAAATAGGCACTACTGCATTTGTCCAATTTATAATAGATTTACTAGTAGAAATGTCTATTTTAGTAATTATTTTATTATGCCAATTCCTGAAATGTCATGGTAGAGTAATGGAACTTTTGCCATGTGAAAGTAAAAGATGGCCATGTTGATGACCAAAATTATTGCAAATCTTATAAGGAATACTAAGCTTGCATATCAGTCCCACTAATAGGATATCAGCATATAGATTAACTAAAAAGTTTTCTTTTAGCTATAAACATTACCAATGTAAAAGTTTCATGGCTAGGAAAAGACAAAGCAACATATTCAGCAAGGAAATATACCACTATTCCAAAATAACAGTTTTTCCAAATGTTATTATTTGTAATGATAAAATTCAGTTATCATTTTTCCAAATGTTTTCTTTACATATTGTTTTGTTCAGCCTTGCAATTTCATCTATATGCTTCTTCCCTCTACAGGCAGGGACTACAGCTATGATAGTTTCTCCCTTGTTATCAACTGAATATTAATTTTATAGATTATTCTTTAACAGATTTGGTCCCAAAAATCTGTCCAATTTTGGGCAAAACTATGTACACTTGTGGGAAAATTTCTTCATGTAGGAAAAAAAACCTAAAAACTCTCTACTCTACACGAAATTTGCAATTTAAGCAGGGCAGTGGTGTGATACTACTGTTACATCGCACGCATAAGTTTTGTTGGTCTGTCAGCCACCTGAATATTTTCCCTGCCCTTTCTGACTCTCGGACAGGTCAAATGCTTGTAACATAAACATTCATAAAACCTGCTGGAAAACGAATATGATTATATCGTTTCAATGTTCCTTCACAACATTTGCAAGCCCACAGAGTTCTTCTGGTAGATCAGGCCCATATCTGAAAAGGTAGGATACACACAGTCTCGTAAGAATCAGCGCCATTTCAGCCCAAAACCAAGATTTCCATATAGCCAAAAGGACGTACATTCTTTGATAAATTATATTATCTCTCCATAGTATATTTCTGCCTGTCAATAATTTTCTTTATTCTTCCATGTCCGAAATAAATATCAAAGAGGTATGGACCGAAAGGGAAAGCTGTTTGGGAGTCTCTCATCAGGTCATCACAGTAGTCGCATTAGTCGTTTATTTTTATTTTTTTTCAGTTGAATTTTCCGTTACTTGGTATGTATATGACTCTGAGAAATTACCAGGTGGGTGGTGTATGTATGTAGGCTCGAATTTGGAGTATTTCTGTCTACAGTCGAAAATTTGTTATTCTCGCCACAACCGTTTTTGCTATAAATTATCCAATTTAAATCCCTGCACAGTTTCTTAGGTTTTTCTTTTCATGCACATGGAATGTATATGGGGCATAGATGATAGATAATAAGAACTTTAGCATTCGGTCCTCTTACATTTTCCCGGAATGTTCGATATGGCTAAAAACTTACGAGGCTTCTTGGCACTCACTGGATCCTTAATTTGATATGTATATATAGTGTATGCAAATATTTCATTGGAATAGGCACTTCAGGCCATATCTGGCCTTCCAATACTTCAAGGCACAGTCAAAAAGGTTTTAGTCCTCCATGAGAGGTCATAATTATAGCCACCACAAGGCACATAACATCAATTGCTTCTCTTAAAAAATGAATACAATCTCCAAGTGTGGAGAAGGGTTTCAATGGCGGGTCTTTTTTTTTTTTAAAGTTAAAATATAGGCCAAACAGAGGTCGGTTGTACCCCAAAAAACGAGAAAATACAACCAATCAACTCAAAAGGTTGCACAAGTCGGTTCCATTCATTGGATGTTTTAGGTCGACCTTTCAACTCAGAAAACTCGTTGCATATTGAGTACTCATTGTATGACATGTTTCCAGCATTAATATATATATATATATATACAATTTCTGGTTTAAATTTTTTTCTAAATCTGAACTGAGTGAATCCTTTCTCACTATATTTTCTGGCACTTCAACATGCCAAGATCTGCATGTGTGCTATCACTACTTCCGGTCTCCAAGTTTTCCCAAAGGTTAGTTTTACTGAATATTGAAGGAACACTTCGATTTGGGTAATCCTATAGTAGTCTTATCAGGTCACAACCATGAATAAGAGGTTTTACAAAAGCTTTCAGTTCATATAAAATTCCAACTAAAGCCATAGTTTTGCTACCATGAACTGTAAGCCATAAGTTATAGAAAATATTTGTGTGTGGCTTGGATGGGCATACAGATTCAACATTTTTGAAAATTTTCCCTTCATAGACTTAGTCCAGTACTTGCCCATTTTTCCATCAGAACCTATTGCTAGTAGTTTCTCTATGGTGTGTTAGGGCGAGTTTTCGACTCTATTGTATGGATATTTTCTCTTTTCATGTTGAGTTGTATTAGGTGTCAACCAAGATTATGGAGTTCTCATGCACTCTTTGCCAAAGCACATGTCCCCATGTTGAAACCGGTTGCTACCCCTTATGTTGCATGAGGGCTAACTTATGCATTTCATTACATGTGACAGACAATTACAACTAATGTTGATGAGTGATTTATTAGGCCCAAGACACACTCTCCCTAGAACTTCCCTTATGCTTCATTCCAACCACTATCTCAGTGATGGGAACATGATGTTTAAGAGTCATTACTTGCACAAATAGTTATATGATGCCCCTAAAGTTTAGCAGGATTTCTAATTATAATGTATTAAGCCTTGTGGTGATAGTGAGGGTGCAAGTCTTGTTCATTGTGGATATGCCACTTTACATGGTTTCATTCCTAAATTGTCTACTCATCACATTATTGGGTGAGGTGATATGGTCAAACATTGGTAGTACGTGATGCCTAGGTGGAAATCCATAGCATTTCCGTTGCATTGTGCCTATTACCTACCGATGTGTAGGGTAACCCTAGGGTATCAAATCTTTGTAGGTAAAGAATCTGAACTAAAAATGGAAGCATAATTTGCATAAGGAATTTATACTAGCATAGGAGAGGCACCTAGCCAAGTGATCTCGAAATTTGTATATGGTGATGAGAATTGAAAATAATTGTCCAGTAAACTTTAGCCAAGGGCTAAAGGCATTAATCAACCTTTAATTTTGGATGGATTTGACCCTACAATTTCTGAAGCAGGCCCAGTTCAGAAAATATGCAAAAAGCACTATTGATGACCTAATCAATATCACTGTCAAAATTTAAAGTGTTTATGAAAATTTTGAAAATTTTGAGCATTTGGGTGCAAAGAATCCAGTAGAACATGTGCAGGAGGCTTATAGAAATTGTTTACATGTTCTTAAAAAGGGGGGGGGGGTGTTGTATATTTCTTGAGGGTAGGTTTAGATGCAATTTACAAAGGGAAGAGTGGTGGAAACACTATTCAAACAGGCTTTGAACAAATGACTGAGAAACTACCATCAATATATTCTGATGGAAAAATGGGAAAGTGTTGGACTAAGTCTATGAAGGGATCATTTTCAGAAATGTTGAATCTGTATGCCCATCCAAGCCACACAAAAAGAATTTCTATAACTTATGGCTTACAGTTCATGGTAGCAAAACTATGGCTTTAGTTGGAATTTTATATGAACTGAAAGCTTTTGTAAAACCTCTTATTCATCGCTGTTACCTGATAAGACTGCTACAGGATTACCCAAATCGAAGTTTTCCTTCAATATTCAGTAAAAGTGACCTTTAAAAAAACTTGGAGACCAGAAGTAGTGATAGCACACATGCAGATCTTGGCCTGTTGAAAAGCCAGAAAATATACTGAGAAAGGATTCGCTCAGTTCAGATTTAGAAAGAAATTTAAACCAGAAATTGTAGATATATATATATATATATATATATATATATATATATATATATATGCGCTGGAAACAAGTCATACAACGAGTATGAGTACTCAGTATACAATGAGTTTTCTGAGTTGAAAGGCTGACCTAAAACAACCAATGAATGGAATTGACTTGTGCAACCTTTGGAGTTGATTGGTTGTATTTTCTCGTTTGTTGGGGGTACAACCAACCTTTTTTTGGCCTATATTTTAACTTTAAAAAAAAAGGACCCGCCATTGAAACCCTTCTCCACACTTGGAGATTGTATTCACTTTTGAGGAGAAGCATGTGATGTTATGTGCCTTGTGGTGGCTATAATTATGACCTCTCATGGAGGACTAAAACCTTGTTGACTGTGCCTTGAAGTATTGGAAGGCCAGATATGGCCTGAAGTGCCTATTCCAATGAAATATTTGCATACATTATATAGACATGTCAAATTAAGGATCTAGTGAGTGCTAAGAAGCCTCGTAAGTTTCTAGCCATATTGAACGTTCTAGGAAAATGTAAGAGGAGCGAACGCTAAAGTTCTTATTATCTATCATCAATGCCCCATATACATTCCATGTGCATGAAAAGGAAAACCTGAGAAACTGTGCAGGGATTTAAATTGGATAATTTATAACAAAAACTGTTGTGGGGAGAATAACAAATTTTTGAATGTAGACAGAAATACTCCAAATTCGAGCCTACATACATACACTGCCCACCTAGCAATTTCTCAGAGTCGTATACATACCAAGTAACGAAAAATTCAATTGAAAAAAAATAAAAATAAACGACTAATGCGACTAATGTGATGACCTAATGAGAGACTCCCAAACAACTTTCCCTTTCGGTCCATACCTCTTTGATCTTTATTTCAGACATGGAAGAATAAAGCAAATTATTGACAGACAAAAATCTACTATGGATAGATAATATAATTTATCAAAGAATGTACCTCCTTTTGGCTATATGGATATCTGGGTTTTGGGCTGAAATAGCACTGATTCTTACAAGTCGGCTATACCCCCAAAAAACGAGAAAATACAACCAATCAACTCCAAAGGTTGCACAAGTAGGTTCCATTCATTGGCTGTTTTAGGTCGGCCTTTCAACTCATAAAACTCGTTGTATACTGAGTACTCATACTCGTTGTATGACTTGTTTCCAACATATATATATATATATATATATATATATATATATATATATATATATATATATATATATATATATATATATATATATATATCTATATCTATATATATATATATATATATATATATATATATATATATATATATATATATATATATATATATATATATATATATATAGATAGATATATATATATATATATATATACAATTTCTGGTTTAAATTTCTTTCTAAATCTAAACTGAGCGAATCCTTTCTCAGTATATTTTCTGGCTCTTCAACAGGCCAGATCTGCATTTGTGCTATCACTACTTCTGGTCTCCAAGTTTTCCCAAAGGTCACTTTTACTGAATATTGAATGAACACTTCGATTTGGGTAATCCTGTAGCTGTATTTTGAGGTCACAACCATGAATAAGAGGTTTTACAAAAGCTCTCAGTTCATATAAAATTCCAACTAAAGCCATAGTTTTGCTACCATGAACTGTAAGCCATAAATTATAGAAAATATTTGTGTGTGGCTTGGATGGGCATATAGATTCAACATTTCTGAAAATGATCCCTTAATAGACTTAGTCTAGCACTTGCCCTTTTTTCCATTAGAATATATTGCTCGTAGTTTCTCTATGCTGTGTTAGGGCGAGTTTTTGACTCTATTGTATGGATCTTTTCTCTTTTCATGTTGAGTTGTATTAGGTGTCAACCAAGATTATGGAGTTCTAATGCACTCTTTGCCAAAGCACATGACCCTGTGTTGAAACCAGTTGCTACCCCTTATGTTGCATGAGGGCTAACTTATGCATTTCTTTACATGTGACAGACACTTACAACTAACGTTGATGAGTGATTTATCAGACCCAAGACACACTCTCCCTAGAACTTCCCTTATGCTTCATTCCGACCACTATCTGAGTGATGGGAACATGATGTTTAAGAGTCGTTGCTTGCACGAATAGTTATATGATTCCCCTAAAATTTAGCAGGATTTCTAATTATAATGTATTAAGCCTTGTGGTGATAGTCAGGGTGCAAGTCTTGTTCATGGTGGATATGGCACTTTACATGGTTTCATTCGTAGATTGTCTACTTATCACATTACTGGGTGAGGTGATATGGTCAAACATTGGTAGTAAGTGATGCCTATGTGGAGCTGCCTAGCATTTCTGTTACATTGTTCCTATTACTTACCGATGTGTAGGGTAACCCTACGGTATCAAATCTTTGTAGGTAAAGAATATGAACTAAAAATGGAAGCATACTTTGCATAAGGAATTTGTACCAGCATAGGAGAGGCACCTAGCCAAGTGAACTCGAAATTTGTATATGGTGATGAGAATTGAAAATAATTGCCCAGTAAACTTTAGCCAAGGGCTGAAGGCATTAATCAACCTTTAATTTTGGATGGATTTGACCCTACAATTTCTGAAGCAGGCCCTGTTCAGAAAATATGCAAACAACGTTATCGATGACCTGATCAGTATCACTGTCAAAATTTAAAGTGTTTATGAACATATTGAAAATTATGAGAATTTGGGTGCAAAGGCTCTAGTAGAACATGTGTAGGAGGCTTATAGAAACTGTTTACATGTTCTTTAAAAAAAATGGGGGTGTTGTATATTTCTTGAGAGTAGGTTCAGATGCGATTTACAAAGGGAAGAGTGGTGGAAACAATGTTGAAACAGGCTTTGAACAAATGACTGAGAAACTACCAGCAATAGATTTTGATGGAAAAATGGGCAAGTGCTGGACTAAGTCTATGAAGGGATCATTTTCAGAAATGTTGAATCTATATGCCCATCCAAGCCACACACAAAGATTTTCTATAACTTATGGCTTACAGTTCATGGTAGAAAAACTATGGCTTTAGTTGGAATTTTATATGAACTGAAAGCTTTTGTAAAACCTCTTATTCATGGTTGTGACTTGAAAAGACTGCTACGGGATTACCCAAATCAAAGTGTTCCTTCAATATTCAGTAAAAGTGACCTTTGGGAAAACTTGGAGACCAGAAGTAGTGATAGCACACATGTAGATCTTGGCCTGTTGAAGAGCCAGAAAATATACTAAGAAAGGATTCGCTCAATTCAGATTTAGAAAGAAATTTAAACCAGAAATTGTATATATATATATATATATAAATGTTGGAAACAAGTCATACAACGAGTATGAGTACTCAGTATACAACGAGTTTTGTGAGTTGAAAGGCCGACCTAAGACAACCAATGAATGGAACTGACTTGTGCAACCTTTGGAGTTGATTGGTTGTATTTTCTCGTTTGTTGGGGTGCAACCGACCTCTGTTTGGCCTATATTTTAACTTTAAAAAAAAAATACCCACCATTGAAACCCTTCTCCACACTTGGATATTGTATTCAATTTTGAGGAGAAGCATGTGATGTTATGTGCCTTGTGGTGGATGTAATTATGACCTCTCATGGAGGACTAAAACCTTGTTGATAGTGCCTTGAAGTATTGGAAGGTAAGATATGGCTTGAAGTGCCTATTCCAATGAAATATTTGCATACACTATATATAGATGTCAAATTAAGGATCTAGTGAGTGCTAAGAAGCCTCGTAAGTTTCTAGCCATATCAAACGTTCCAGGAAAATGTAAGAGGACTAAACGCTAAAGTTCTTATTATCTATCATCTATGCCCCATATACATTCCATGTGCATGAAAAGGAAAACCTGAGAAACTGTGTAGGGATTTAAATTGGATAATTTATAGCAAAAACTGTTGTGGGGAGAATAACAAATTTTCGACTGTAAACAGAAATACTCCAAATTCGAACCTACATACATACACTGCCCACCTAGTAATTTCTCAGAGTCATATACAAAGCAAGTAACGAAAAAAAAAAATACTAATGCAACTAATGTGACGACCTGATGAGAGACTCCCAAACAGTCCCAAACAGCTTTCCCTTTCGGTCCATACCTCTTTGATCTTTATTTCAGACATGGAAGAATAAAGCAAATTATTGACTAACCGAAATCTACTATGGATAGATAATATAATTTATCAAAGAATGTACTTCCTTTTGGCTATATGGATATCTTGCTTTTGGGCTGAAATGGCGCTGATTCTTAAGAGACTTTGTGTATCTGGCCTTTTCAGATATGGGCCTGATCTACCAGCAAAACTCTATGGGCTTGCCAACGTTGTGAAGGAACATTGAAACGATATAATCATATTCGTTTTCCTACAGGTTTTATGAATGTTGATGTTACAAGCAATTGACCTATCCGAGAGTTAGAAAGGGCAGGGACAATATTCAGGCGGAAGACAGACCAGCAAAACTTATGTGTGCGATGTAACAGTCGTATCACACCACTGCCTTGCTTTAATTGCAATTTTTGTGCAAAGTAGAGAGGTTTTAGGTTTTTTTTTTCCTACATGAAGAAATTTTCCCCTAAGAAAGTGTAGATAGTTTTGCCCAAAATTGGACAGATTTTTGGGACCAAATCTGCCCACCTAAATTTTAGAAATTGTCCCAGCAGCGCTCTTAGAAATTTTCCCAACAACTCTGTGTATATAGTTTTTCCTACATAGATTGGACAATGAAACCTTTGGGACCTCTCCACCCACATTCTTGGGAATGGACCAAACCTCCCACCCAACCTTCCTAACACATTCTCATCCTCGATACTATACATAGTGGAAAGTTCATGTAAAAAAACTTTGCCCATAGGAGTATTACTGTGTGTTGGTGAGGTAAATCCCCTCTATGGACAGAGGCGATCCCACTAGCCCTAGAGTGGGTCTAGCCACAAACAAGACACGCTATGACATCAATTCCTAGTTAAGAATGGACAAAGACTTGGCAGATCACCTACCTTAGGTCCTGCGCTGTTGTGTCGTCCGGAAGAATGGTTACCTCCCCCTCATGATCTGACATGTCACGATCCGCTCGTTCTCACGCCCGGATACCTGCACATACACAAGAAATGAAGATGATACACAACATACTATTTCGCATTCCTAACTATCAGTCAGTTGAAGAAGACTAAATCACATGCATTAAACAAACATAACACAGAGATGGAAACAATATCATAGTAAAGTATATTACTTTAAAGAAGGAAGAGTACAACCAGGCTTCAACGTTGCGATCTCCTCCAGCAGGGTTCCAGCGGAGCACATCTCACAAAGCTCGTCGGGGATTCAGACGGGGCTCTCTCTACGAGATCCTCCTTGGTTCGACCTTCTCTATAAAGATTACTCAGCTATAATGTCTCTTCTCCAAGTTCAGCTTCTTGGCTATATGTTCAGCTCTGTTTCAGCTAGCCGATGTAAAGGGATAAGGCTTGCTTATATAGAGGGAGAAGGAGAAGTTAGGATCCCTATAATCATGGGGGGAGTCCTATCCTCTTAGAATGTTCCATCAACCATTTCCTAAAGGTAGAGATCTGTGGTTTATTGAGTTTAACCACTTTCAATGAGTCATTCCCAAGGTGGTTAAAGGAAACTTTTGCCTCCAATTTGTTAAAAAGCATTCCAAAATAGGTTGGCCCGGGTACAACACAGGGATAGAGCACCAGTTGGTGCGTCCTCTAGTGTATATTTTCCCCATTGGCGTGAGGGATGAACTGGCTACTCGCGCCAATGCCAAAACATGGGTTTTTTGGTGCTTTCTGAAGAAATGTTCAACATGAGAAATCATATCCTTATGCAGAAGGATGTAAAGAAGGTATTTACAGAGTATGACACTACTCACAGGTCACGGGAAAGACCCTCCAATATGTGGAGCGAGGGATTGTAGGGACAGTGACAAATTGCTGTGTAACAGATGCCCCCTAAAGCATGAGGTCCGAGAGAGAGGGAGGGGTGAAATGCTTTATGAGAACATTTTCAACCAAAAAATTGCCGTCAAAAAACCTGCAAGTACAGATACAACTGATATATCTGATATATGACATGTGGTATGGGCGTAGCCATCCATAATAGAGCACATAAATAATGAGATCCGAGGTATGGACAAAACCACCCAACAGTAGGGATCAATAAATAGACTCAGGTATGGTCGCAGCGATCCAATCAAAGGAGTCACAATGAGTCATAATAATCCACAAAGAACCCGCAGCCTGGATTTTATTAGACAAAACCCAGGGTCTTGCGCTCCATCTCGACCCGAACATAGTAAAAATTCGAGCATGTGAATATGTGAGCTGAAGTCGAACATGCAAGAATGTCGTCTGATTACCAGCCAATGACAAAATTTGTTAACAGACGCGAGAGAAACCGCCAATAATGCCAATGGCTCTCAAGGTACAAAAGGTACAATCCACGGCATGTGAACAATGATTTGACGTCGAACACCCACAGAGTCAATCGATAGAAGGCCAATGATGTGGACCTTACGTCGAGTGTGAAGAACCTGCCATTGAGGCATGCATGCTCTAAGGTACCTAAAGGGAGTCTCTAGATCAACTTCCTGGATAACGAGTCGGAGTCGACAGGAAGGGACCTTGATCGAAGGTGGGCCATAATGTTTCCCACATCATCGACATGAGACAGAGGGATATGATGTTTGTGAATCAAGACTAACAGAGAATCAGAGGGAGGTTTAAAACTGTAGAGGCCAACTTCTCTTGAACATATCGGCGGCATGACACTGGATTTGGCAGTATTTGACATCAAGGGATTTGAGGTCATGGTGACACGGCAAAGAGCAGATGAGTGGTCAAAAGATATTACCCAAGCCCATGGAGGCAAACAGACAACGAGATGAGATTTCCTCAACCCAACACGAATTTAGACAAGTTCCATGTTCAAGAGTGACATACTACCAATACGACTACGATATTGGTTCCATTTCCCCCCACCATTTATGGCGAGTGCCCCAATTATTTTTGGAAACAAGCTTGAAGGGGATAGCATGTGCTTGCGTTGTAAGTTTTTCCTTCGGTCAAATCCAACCTAGTACATTTTATGAGCCCTAGGAAGGAGGAACTCGGTTAACGTCATCACGACAGAGTCCGATGTCATCAGTTTTAACGAGTCTGACAAAGGAAGAACTCGACATCTTTTCATGTTTAGAGAGTTTGAAAAGAAGGCAGAAAAGAAAACTTCGGCAGTCCCTTTTCATAAATAGTCCTCCAGATCTGAAAAGGTAGAAAAATTTGTCCGAGAGAACCTCTTAGTCACGATCGGCTAAGGTATTCCTTTTTCGTAAATAATCTATCCCAGCCCGAAAAAGGGGTAAATGTATACTGGGTATATATCATTTCACAACCATTTAACGAGTTCAAAATGACAAGAGTCTCGACAATATTTTCAATTTTTAAGAGTCAGAAAAGCGCTGAAAGATGACTCCTCTTGGAGGAACGAGTGGTATTAAGGGTAGCAACTGGTTCCGGTAATGGTGGAACTACTCAGAACAAGTAAAGGTAAAGAGGCTAGCTAACAAGACCACTCATCATAGCGGTTCCTCAGGAATGGGTAAAACAACCAAGTGAAGGCATATGATCGGCCAAGAAGATAGTGACGGTGGAATGAGAAAACCAAGGTTCATCTGGAAAAACAGGCTGATAAAATGGCAATCACAACAGGTAAAATGGGAATGGTTTCATTTTTACACAAGCTTGAAATTAGGAAACTCTGCTTGAAGTTGGATTCATTTTTACACAAGCTTGAAACAAAGATAAACTATGCTTGAAACTAGTTTCATTTTTACACAAGCTTGAAATGGAAACAAACTATGCTTGAAATGTTTGCATGCCCCCAACATGGTGACTCAATTCGAGGTACATGCCCCCAAAGCTTCAGTGAATTCACCAGAGTAGAATGCTAGTTACTGACAGGTGGATGGAATGAAGGTTCAATTATGAGACCAAGAAAGACTCGACTGGGATTTTACGAGATCTGATCAAAGACTCGAATTGAACAGGAAAGTGTTTCATTATTTTAATGAGGTTGACACATAGAAGATGAACCATCCTCAAGACCTAATTCATTTTTTTAACGAGGTTGACATAGTAAAAGAACTATCCTCATAAGAGCTTGTTTCATTTTTTAAGGAGCTTGACACAAGAAAACGAACTATGCTCCAAAGACCTTGTTTCATTTTTTAAGGAGCTTGACACAAGAAAATAAACTATGCTCCAAAGACCTTGTTTCATTTTTTAAGGATCTTGACACAAGAAAACGAACTGTGCTCTAACAACCTTTTATCATGTCGAGTAAAAAGTCATGGACTCCAAGAGGTTCACATCTGATGGGAGAACAACATCTTGGAAATCAGGACCCAATGCCCCCAGCACGCGATGTATAATGACACTATCACTGAATGTGGGCACAAGACAGGTAGCCACATAATTAACCTACGGCGGGTAAGATACAACCAGTGGATAAAGACCCGGAAGGGATGATGGTGGAACAAATGTCATGCCAGGACCAAAGAATGAAAGCTGATCAATGGTCATGATTCGACCTTTGTGTGGAAAATAAATCACACGAAAAAGGGAAGAGACAAATGCCCCCATGACATAAGTATAGTCGCGCCCCAAGAGAAAATTGAAATCCAAGGGGCCTGGAACAACCATCACGTCTATATGGACGATTTTCCCTCCCAAAGTAACAGGCAACTTCGGAAGGACCCCTAACGGTTGACTGGTTCCTCTATTAAAAGCCAACAGATTCTGCGTAACAGGCACAAGCAGTGGAGAACCAAAATCTTGCCAAGTAGTTGAAGACAAAATACTAACAGATGCGCCTTCATCTATAATGGTGCTAGGTACAACCAGATCAAAGGTCTGTACCGTTATCTCAGAAGGCACATAAGATGGAAGGCGGTATCCTGCGAATCGACTCCAATCGAAGGAAGCGACCAAATAACTTGGAGGTACCATCGAACCGAGATGGTTTTCCCTTGGTGTTACCGGAGTAAGAGGAGCATCCTCTTGGACCTCAAACATGGGAGCAGAAGGAGGAGCCTATTGAACGATAGGGACGGGAGAATCTTTCTCCAAGTCTGAGGAATTTGAAGAAACAAGAGGAACGTGAGGGGTATGAGATCCACTCTCGACGGAAAAGACCCGATGAACCATAGACAAGATCAAGTCGACCGATTCCACGTACAATGGTTGGTCGGGAACGGATTCCTGAATTTGAATTTTCAGGGGAGCGGGATCAACCAAGGACGACTCTTGACCGATCGTGGAATCAACTAGTAGAGGACTCAAAGAAAGTTTCTGGTAACCAGCCGGAAGGCAAGGTGCAGAAATAGTAGAGTTGTCCAACACTCTCTTGGCTTCATCCATGTATGGACAAAGGTGAATGGGATGATTCCCTTCACACAACTTATAGGGATTGGTAATCTTACCCTCTTTCTTATGAGTCTTATCATGGCTAGTCGAAGATGTGCCACCAATATGACTTCCAGAAGCCAAAGGCAACGGCGGACGACCGTCGGACCATACTTCAAGTACCTTAGGAATGCCAGGGCAGTCTCGAAGAAGATGGTCACCTTTGCATGACATGCAAGGGAATTTGAATTTTCATGGAAGCTTGGATGGTTTATCAATGGAAGGTTTCTTAGGCGCAATAGCCGCAGAGTTAGCCTCTCCTTTATCTGACTTCTTCTTCTTCTTAGTCAATTGGTTACTAGAATCCAGACTTTCACCAAGCGAAGTAGAAGAGGAGGATGAAGAAACAGGCGAAGGAGGGGAGAGGTCCACTTTAGAATCAACACGATGTTGTTCAGGTGGAGGAGATGGTTGTACAGTGGACGGAACACTCGAGACCACAGAGGTCGAGAATAACCAAACAGGCAACCCAACAGTTAACCCAGGCAGGGATAACGTTGCCATATAAGGAGCACCAACATTCCCAAAAGCAGGAAAAAGACCAGGATTCCCTCGGAAGGGATTCCTGGGTTAGTGAACTCCAGAAACATTGCCATCAGAAACAACTTTAAAACAACACCCTAAGGTAACTAACTTTAACTAGGAATATTTCGTGGGCAGTTAATTTTTTAAAAAAATTGAAACAAAACTCTGCCGTTTCATATTTTAAGAGTCGAGAAACAGGAAAAAGGAACTATTCCTGAATTGGCTTTGCCACTTTTCTACTTCTGTACTGGGTGGTGTCTCGCCTGAAAATGGGCACTCATTGATTTTAGATGGCCATGGAAGCCACATGGTTGTGCAAACAATCAAGGAGGCCAATAAATTGGGCCATGACCTGTTAACATTGCCGGCTTGTACCACTCACAGATTTCAGCCCCTTGATGTGAGCATGTTTGGGCCTTTCAAGAACTATTTCAGGGCCGAGCGAGCTTCATGGATGAAAAAGGATCCAGGGGTGTAAGTAAAGAGGTTTGAGCTAGCTGAGCTTGTAAGTAAAGCATTTAAAAGGGCTCTCACACCTTCTAATAACAAGGCTGGATTTAGGAGGACTGGTATATGGCCACTTAATTTTGATGTTCTTATGCATGATACCTATTATATCCAAGCATTTGAAGTGGAAGGTCAAGAAGTGGAGAACTTACAATACCATGTCAGTGCCCAAGAAGATGTAGCTGTTGCTGAAGGTATAATGCCCCTTTCTGAAGGGTTCTTCTATGGTGATGACGATGAGCATGTCAGTGAGACACAGTTCAGTCATGAACCAACTAACAATATCAATGAGGTTGTCACACCCACTGAACCACCTACGAATTATGCATGTGATATTCCATGTGATGCAGCTAATAATGAGAAATTGTCCATGCCAACCCAAGTAAGCGCACCATCATGGTTGGCAGAGGCCATGATGAATATCACTGGAAATAATGTATCTACCACCAATGACGAAAGCATGGACATGCATTCACAACCATCAGGGTTGAACACCGAACTTGTTCATTATTTTCTGGACAATGGATCAGTGGAAGAGGATCCTATTCAGCATGAAGTACCTGAAAAATACAACAATGGGGAACAATCAGTTGTCCCGGAGGATGAAATCCAAGTGTTAGGTCTGGAGGAGCATGGGGCAACAAAAAATCAAATATTACTTGGTGCATTCCTAAAGCTACCAGTAGAGAGAGTGAAGGCCTCATCAAGTAACTCAACATCATATTATCTTCGTTTAGGGAGGAGTTCACAATTGCTCAAATCTGAAGATTATATGAATTTAATGTTCGAGTCTGAATGTAAAAAGAATGAAATTTAGGAAGCTAAAAAGAGAAAGAAGGAGTTAGACAATGAAAAGAGGGTTGCAAGGATTGCAACAGTAGAAGCTCGAGCAAAGGAAGGGTTGGAATGGAAAAAAAGCAAGGGAAGATAAGGAACATCAAAATCAATTGGCAAGGCAAGAGAGAGAGGCAAGAAAGGTTCAGAAAGAGTTGGAAAAAGGAGGAGAGGTGACAAGCAGGGAAGACCATGGTTCAAGCCAGTTTGAGGCAAATAGGTTGGTGTCTAACATGCTGGACCACATTACAGAGCAGACACCATCATTCTAAAACCTGATTAACATCCAAGTCCCCAGCTATCAGGCAGGGGTTAGGCCCACCTCTTATACCCCTACCAATGTAGGTTTGAATCCTAACTGTGTTTGTATAACACCTGCAGTCAATGTTGGGGTTAGTAACACAAGTGGACACTTGGGCTACTCAGTCCCACCATGGCTAAATGGAGAAAATTGGAGTCAAGAATATGGAAACATTCATGCAACTCGTAATCATCTAATGTTGGGCAGTCCACCATACTTGGGTCAGGCAGTCAACTCAACAATTTTGGGCAATGTAGGAAATGGAAGCCATCAAGCATAGAGGTGGCATGACTTAATTTTAGTAACCACAAGACACTGTGATTTTGGTAAGGACGAAATAATTTTTCTAAGCAAAGCGTCCATGAATGTTTGGGATGCTACAAACACCTTTAGTATGTATCAAAAAATTTCTAATTCCTACAAGTCTGTTAATCTGTTGAAGTTATAATTGCTTATTTAAAATAACACAACACTTGCCATAGCCTATATCATAATTTTTAATTTTTAATTAGTATGTATCAAACAATTTGTAATTTCTACAAAAATATATCTTGTATTCCTTTGGAGTTAACAAATTGACAATGCAAGCCATTTCTAACTTGCTCACTTGCAAAGGCATAATCCCAATCATCAATGACACCATTAAAAAAAGTGATAGATGGTGCTATCATTTTGTTTACTGAAAGTGACAATACAACCCACATTCATCGATAGAAGCCAGCGATAACCTTTCTTAATAGTGATTAATAATAGAGTTATGATAAATTTTTCCAAAAATACAAAAGACACAAAAATCCCTCCATGAACATTTTCTCTGTTGAAAATATTATATGAATATAAACATTACAATTTCAATTTATATTACATATAAAAACAATATCCCTTGAACATTACATGCTCTTTAATGAATAGAAAGAACTACTAATAATCTTGTTAAATAATAAGGATATCAACATGGGGAGCAAACTAGCAGTCTTATATAACAAAATTGTGTGTGGGAATAAGATAAAATAAATAATGCTAAAAAATTCTAATTAATCAGATCAGTAGGCAACAAACTTGTATCATTATACTGGTGCAATGAAAATTACTTTCTAACTTCATCAATAAAAATCACTCAATAAAGGAGGAGACTATGACCAAATAAACTGAATTCATAAGAAAAAAAGGCCTATGACACCAAATTCCAACTTGGATTTTGGCCCATTATCCCACTCTGAAAATTTGTGTCTTGCAAAGAGAACATCCCTAATTGAATGATCCTACCTCTTATTTGATTAAAAATAAGTGGAATATACAAATCATATATGCAAACCAATGATACCCTGAAACCTTTTACCACTTGACCGAAAGGCATTCCCTGTTTTTGAAGAGCTGCTAAAGTGTTTTAAGAAATTTTATGACTATTTCAGTGGTTTCATAACTGCAAACAGAGGATGTGAACAAAGAAATTGAATTCATAAAAGAATATATATATATACATATATATATATATATATATATATATATATATATATATATATATATATAAGGTAAAATACCTTTATGGAAGTGACAGTAATACCTCGACTCTGTGAAACAAGAATGCAAGTCAAAACCCTTAAGAGAAACCAGGAACAAAGGTAAAATACCTCTATGGAAGTGACTGTAAAATTAATACCTCGACTCTGTGAAACATGAATGCAAGACCGAGACTTCACATGCAAGTCAAAACCCTTAAGAGAAAATAGGAACAAAGGTGGTTATACCTTGTTGGAGTGAAACACGAATGCCGGACCGAGACTTCACATGCAAGTCAAAACATGTGCATATATCAATGTAAATAACACAACATGAGAAAATGTCAACATTATTAACAACATAGTATGAGAATTTAGACAACATTATTAACAGAGTATGAGAAAATGTCATCAAATTAATTGAAAACATGTATAGAATATAAAAATATATTAACATACTTCGGCTCTGTGGTGGTTATACCAATATTTAAACATCAAAATATCAATTTACAAAAAAACCTAAACTCTAAATTTGTTGGAGTGAAACAAGCATACAAGACCGAGACATCACATGCAAGTCAAAACATGTGCATATATCAATGTAAATAACAGAGTATGAGAAAATGTCAACATTATTAACAACACAGTATGAGAATTTAGACAAAATTATTAACATAGTATGAGAAAATGTCATCAAATTAATTGAAAACGTGTACAGAATATAAAACATTATTAACACACTTTGGCTCTGTGGCGGTTATATCTCGATTTTGTGGTGGTTATACCAATATTTAAACATCAAAATCTCAATTTACAGAAAACCCTAAACCCTAAATGTGTTAAAAAACAAAACCCTAAACCCTATATGTTTTGGATTGAAACAAGAATGCAAGACCAAGACTTCACATGCAAGTCAAAACCCATAAGAGAAACGAGGAACAAAGGAAAAATACCTCTATGGAAGTGATTGTAAAATTAAGGTGATTGAATAGAGACAACTTCATTTTCTTTACATGTGCATATATCAGTGTAAATAACACATTATGAGAAAATGTCATCAAAATAATTGAAAACATGTACAAAATATAAAACAATTATACCTTGGCTCTTGGCTCTGTGGTGGATAAAAATATTTAAACATAAAAATCTCAATTTACACAAAACCCTAAACCCTAAATGTGTTGGAGTGAAACAAGAATGCAAAACTGGGACTTCACATCCAAGTAAAAACCCTCAAAACCCTCAAAACCCTTAAGAGAAACTAGGAACAAAGGTAAAATACCTCTATGGAAGTGACTGTACAACTAAGGTTATTGAATAGAGACAACTTACATGTGCATATATCAATGTAAATAACACAGTATGAGAAATTCTCAAAATTATTAACAACACAGTATGAGAATTTAGACAACATTATTAACACAATATGAGAAAATTTACACTAAAATAGATTCCTTTTAATTTACACAAAAACCCTACCCTAAACCAATCAATTTACACAAAAACACAGGACATAGGAAATAACATCAACAGAAACATATCCTTCAAGTTAAATGTGTTAAAAACTAGAAAATTTACAGAAAAATCAAGTGTTTAAAAACATAGTAAACAAGCTCAACAGAGAAACATATCCTTCAAGTTAAATGTGTTAAAAACACATACATATGATTGTTAGGACAAAGTCCTACCTTATGAATTCTCTCCTCGCCTTCCTCCTTGCCAACTGCATTGACTTGCAAACAATGCAAAAACCAAATCAGAAAACAACCATTCATAGAGGAGGCAACACAAACATTAAAAAAAGGAAAACCAACACTGAAAAATGCACCTGAAAGCACAATTCAGGGCATCCAGACCTGAAAAACGCACCTGAAAACACAATTCCGAGCATCCAGACCTAAAAACGATGCAGAGTCGAACGCAGGTAAAACCACCACAGAGCCGAGGTAAAACCACCACAGAGCAGAGGTATAACTACCACATAGCCGAGGTATGACCACCACAGAGCCGAGGTATGACCACCACAGAGCCGAATATAACCACCACAGAGTCGAGTAAAACCATCACAGGGTCGAGTAAAACCACCACAGAGCCGAGGTAAAACCACCACAGGACGGAGGTAAAACCACCACAGAGCCGAGGTAAAACCACCACAAATTCGAGGTATAACCACCACAGAGCCGAGGTATAACCACCACAGAGCTGAGGTAGGACCACCACAAAGCTGAGTATTGTTGAGCCCTAAAAGTGTCTTCTCCTTTACTAATTTCTACTTCATCTTATCATTCCCTTTGTCATTTATATACCTAAAATATCAATAAGAATGATTAAAATCACTTAAGGAATACATGTAATGACTAACTTGTTGTACTTTTGTGGTTTTGTTGTCTTAATGATTTCTGAGCAGTTTTAGCTACAGAATGCAGTCATTTTGTAGCTAGTTACACATTCCGTAGCCATTTTGGTGTTTGAACATATTACAGGTGTCATATGAAGAAAAGGAGTATATGGTTAGATTCTAAATCTTTCCTACATTGTTCCTTGTCATCCACAAAGGCTGAATCAAAATCTAGAGATGCTTGTGCACGTGGTCAAACCAAGAGTCCGAGAAGCAGATTTCTATAAGGACAAGGACTCTTGATTTTCTTTCAGCAAATCACGAGTCCTTGCAAAGAGTTTTAGTTTGATTTTGACTTTAGAATACACCTGTGCCTACTTTCATTCAATTATAGTTATGTAATTACCTATAAATTTAGCTCGGTGAGACCGAGAGAACAAGTTAACTTTTATTCTGCTAAGACTGTGATACTATGTTTCAAAGTATTTTTGATAATAAAGGGAGGCATAAATTTGATGCTGTGTTGAATACACACTTAAGGAGTTAAATATTTTCATGCCAACTTGATAGCAAAGGGCCCTTGCTATCTGAGGAGGCTTTCACATGCTTTCTAGATAAGTAAATTTTAATTCTGTGTTGTTATATTTTTCACTTTGATAGTTTTCTGAGTTTATATCTTTTAGTAATCATGTCTTGTTTTGTTTTTTCAACTAACAGATCCTCATGATGTTATGATTAGTCATTTCTTAAAAAGTTTTCCAATATATCTCTATTCACTGAATGGATTTAATTGTGACATCTTGAGTTACCAGCATTCTGGTTTTTGTCATTTAGATTCTTAATATCCTACAACCACTCTTTTTCTTAAAAAGATTTTCCAACATATCACTATTGACTGAATGAGATTTGGTTGTATGATTATAAGTTAATTAGGTTGTATTTCTTGCTCTGCAATTAGATAGAAGATCCTCATATTATTACAAATAGTCTCTTCTTAAAACTGTTCCAATAAATCTCTAAATCACAGAAAAGACCTAATTGTAATACTGTGGGTTACTTGTTGTTTAGAAGATTATTATTTCGTTATATCTAGTCTCCTTCAATGAACTATTCCAATAAATATCTAGCTAATGAATGAGACCTAGTTGTTATGGCATAAGAAGTTTAAATATTCATAGGAGATCCTTAGCATATTGTAGCAATTTTCTTCTCAAGCTGTTCCAAAATATCTCTAATATATGAATAGGATTGCACTACAATATTCTAAGTTACTGTCTGTTTTTAGGAAGATCCTCATCACATTGGAGTTCAATCTCTTCTACAAACTATTCCAACAAACCTCTAACCAAATGATTAGGTTGAATTATAATGTCTTGAGTTACATTTCATGTTCATTTGCAAATTAGGACATCCATGGATTAGAATGCTTTGTTTTTCATCATTAGGAACAGAATTTACAATTACACTCTATTTTGAGTCTAAGGTTCTCTTTTCTTTCCTTTTTGTCATATATTTGATGTCATACTTTTAACATAGAATAACATACTTAAGCTCAAACACAAAAAAACTCAAAAACATCAACAAAATATTGAAAACAATGAAATAAGAATAAGGATATTTAGGCACATATAGTGCAAGTATACCTCATCAGTTTACAAGCCCTGGTCGATAATTTATGCTATCAATTCAGGACACTGAATTGACTAAAAATTTTTGCGTCGTTGCCGAGGAGGTATAACTAGGTAGCCTTATTTCCTATTTCCCAAAAACAATGATATGCATAGAGAAAGAGATTCTAGGGGTAGATTTGTAAGAGGCAGAAGTTTAATTCCCACAACTCCACTCACTCCACCTAGACCAAGAAGTATCACACCTCCAACCCAAACTAATATTCCACACTATACTGGTCATAGGCTTCAAGAAGTCTCAAGATCAGATATCCCATCAGGAAGATCCCCCACTTCATCCACTGAAGCAATTATAGAGGAAGAAGACCCAAGGAATCCCACAGAAGGGGTAACCTTTTTCACTTCCACAGGGGAATATATTCTGGCAGAAGAATTACAAATCCCTAGTGAATAATAAGAAGAGGACTATTTCTTCAATATACCCTTAATAGAAGAACCAATAGAACAACTAGCTCTTCCAACTGAACCCTATATCAATTCAGAAGAGTCTATCATGGCAGAAGAAGGGGAAGGAGAAGTCTTTAATGGATAATATACACTATTTGGAGGAGGTAGAGGAAGAGGAGGATATAGAGGAGGAGATAGAGGAAGAGTTAGAGGAAATGTAGGAGGAGGAAGAGGAAATGTAGAAGGAGGAAGAGGTAGAAGGGTAATTGGAAGTCCTTTTGGATTCCCTATAGTAGATGAAGAGACTAATGCAACTGTGAAAAACATCTCACCTTCTATTCTTCCTAACTTTCATGGACTGAAAAGTGAGGATCTTGAAACCTTCTTATTTGAATTTGAAGTTCTATGTAGAACCTATGATTATCTACAAGATGTTCAGAAACTTAAGCTGATCCCTTCAACATTGAAAGGAGCAAAATTAAAATGGTTTATAAGTTTAATCAATAGGTCTATTAGGACATGGGATGAAATGAGGAAAGCATTTCTAGATAGATACTTGGATTACTGTATACCAGTCAATAATAAGGAAGAAGTGTTCAAGATGATGCAAAAAGAGGATGAAAATCTGAAAGATTTGTTGGAAAGATTCAATTATAACATCAAGAAGGAAAAAATGGAAACCTTAGATCAAGAAACTTTGAAGGCTCTCTTGTTGAAAACAATTAGGGATGAATGGATAGATATCCTCAATATGATGGGAAAAGGGGACATATCTCAGCTTCCATTACCTAATATAGTTGAGTTATGTATTAATCTTTCAAGAGGAAAATCTAAAACTCTAAAAGGACCAAGAGACCTTGCTCTTGCAAGGGCAAGTAAGTCTGCAGCTGGAACAGTAAGTAGGGCAGAAATAGGTAATATGCTTGACGAATTCAAAACTAACATTCTAGGGAGTCTTAGTGAACAAATAGACACCCTTAAGTTACAAAACAAGAAAAAAGCTGAAACTGATGTCTTAGCAATCTTTTGTCCCAAATGTAGGAAGAAGCATGCCTTGAGAGAGTGTCCTTTAGATGCAAAAGTAATAGAGACTTGTGCAATTTGTTCAGAAAAACATGAGACCAAGAGTTGTCCTTCACTCCCTGGTCTTAAGGCTGTCTTTCAAGAAGAAACACCCACAAATTCCACAAAATATCTTAACTTTGTCTCTAGAAGACCTTGGCAGGGAGCCTCAGACACAAGGTTTTAATAGTCCAATGTACAATCAACCCCCACCAAATTGGAATTCTTGGCAACAACCTTGGCCCCAATTACAAAATCAATCTCAACCTTGGGCACAAGGAACACAAAATCCTTATGGAAGGTTCTCCCAGCATTATCAATATCCACCTTCATATCCCTCATATCCAACATATTCAAACTTTCCTCCACAACAAAATCCTCAACAGAATCCACAACATCAAAACCAAAATCAAAATCAACCACTTCGATTACCATTTCCTCAAAAAGAAAATCAATTGCCTGCCCAACCAATACCAAACCCCAATAATAAAAATCCTAAAAATACATATATGATAGAAGGTAAAAAATTCCCAACCTATTTGATTACTCCTTTAGACCTTAATGATGTTCAACTTAGGTCTGGAAGAATACTTGAAAAGAAGAAGCCTTCTGTAATTATACAAGAGAAAAACAATTCTGAGGAAGATTCTCTATGGGTAAATAAAATTCTTCAGGAAAACACATCTTTTCAAGACCAAAACATGGAAAAATCAAAACAAAAAGAGCCAATAATTTCAACTCCTATATTAGAGCAGCCATCAACATCTACTCCTACACCTCCTTTTCCAGAAAGATTACAAATTGATAGGGGTATAGAGAAACAAATTATGATGCCTAACTATGATTTCCTAGATGAGTTAAGAAATGTTTGTATTAAGATTCCATTATTACAAGCTATCAAGGAAATCCCAATCTTAGCAAAAACAATAAAGGAGTTGAGTATGAAAAAAGTAGGAAAAAGAATAAAAGATATAAATAAAATACAACTGGTAGGAAAAATAGCAGATATAATGATGGGTAAGATTTCCATTCCAAAATATCTAGACCCAGGAAATCCAGTTGTTAGAATACACATCAATGGAATTGAAATTCAGAATACACATTGATTTAGGAGCAGCAATCAATATCATGAGTAGGAAAATCATGGAAAAACTAAAACTTCCTAATCTTCTTTTTACACCCACACTGCTACAATTAGCAGATAGATCTGTGATCAAACCAGATGGGATAATAGAAGACATTCCAGTGTCCTTATATTCTTGGGATTATCCTATGGATTTCATGATCCTAACTCCTAAAAATGATCTAGGAGGACATCCTATTATATTAGGAAGACCTTGGTTAGCTACAACTGATGCTTTCATTAGATGTAGATATGGTGATATGTACATCTTTGATGGAAGTTCAATCAAGAAATTCACCTTGTATCCTCCAGCAAGAACAATCACAGAATTAGATGATACTCAGTGGATTGATGATGAAGAAGATATACAACCTCTCTTCACTATTTCACTGAAATTAGTGAAGACAGTCAGATTCTGAATACTTTGGAAAATTATGAATCTTCTTCAGAATTCAAATATGAACAATTTCAAGAAGAATCTAACATTGAGTTCTTATCATTAAGACAGATGTCTCTTTACTCCATGGAAGAATTTGGCAGCTCTGCAATTGAAATATTCCCAGGAAAAACCTTAAACATAAACAAAAACCTAGAGAAGTTTCAATAGGAAAAGCTAGTTAAAACATTACAGAGACACTCTGTTGCATATGCTTGGGAATACACTGACATGAAAGGGATAAATCCTAAGACTTGCACTCATCATATATATATAGAGGAAAATTGTAAACCAATTAGACAACCTCAGAGAAGGATGAATCCAAACCTTAGGGAGATTGTTAAAGAAGAATTGCGGAAATTGTTAAATGTCAAATTTATTTATCCCATTTCAGATAGTCAGTGGGTCTCTCCTTTGGTGATTGTACCCAAAAAGAATGGAAAATGGAGGGTTGTATTGACTACCGAGAACTGAACAAAGCTACTCTTAAATACCATTTTCCCTTACCCTTCATAGATCAGGTGTTAGACACATTAGGAGGCAAGAAGTACTTTTCATTTTTAGATGGGTTCAGTGGCTATAATCAAATTCAAGTAGCACTTGAGGATCAAGACAAGACCACATTTACCTGTCCTTGGGGTACCTATGCCTACCGAGTATTTCCATTTTGATTATGCAATGCACCTGCAACATTCCAAAGGGAAGTATTAGGAATCTTTTCAGATCTAATACATGATTGTGTAGAGGTATACATGGATGCTTTCACAGTCTATGGAAACACATTTGAAGAAGCCCTATAAAACTTGGAAAAAGTTTTAAAGATATGTTAAGAAGAAAATATTTCATTAAGTCATGAAAAGTGTTTTATGATGTTTACTGAAGGAATTGTTCTAGGACATCACATTTCAGGAGAGGGGATCAAAGTTGATAAGTCAAAAGTTGAAGTCATCTCCAGACTACTAGTTCCAAGCTGTCAAAAAGATGTTAGGAGTTTTCTAGGATTTACAGGGTATTATAGGAGATTCATAGAAAACTTCACCAAGATAGCATCTCCACTTTTCAAATTACTTACCAAGGACTGTGAATTCAATTGGACTTATGACTGCCAGTTAGCCTTTGAAATCTTGAAAAAAAAAATCTCTAAAGCACCTATTTTAAAGGGACCTAACTGGAAATTACCTTTTCATATTTCAACAGATGCCTCATATACAACTTTAGGAGCTGTATTGGGACAAAAAGACCTGATTCTGTATGCCATCTACTATACAAGTAAAATTTTGACTCCTTCAGAGTTAAATTATACTGTAACTGAAAAAGAGTTCTTAGCTGTTATTCATGCCATAAATAAATTTAGACACTATATAACAGGCTATGAAACTTTTGTTCACAAAGACCATTCTGCAATTAGGTACTTAATGAACAAATCAATCACTAATGGCAGAGTCACAAGATGGTTATTGCTTTTACAAGAGTTCAACATCACTATTCTGGATAGGCCTGGAAAACAAAATACACTAGCTGATTTCCTACCTAGACTCCAAAACATTAAAGACAGTACTCCAGTTGAAGATAAATTCCCCGATGAATATCTCTTTGCAATTACCACTCAAACTCCTTGGTTTGTTGATATTGCTAACTATCTAGTTTCAGGAAAACTTCCTTCAATTATGAATACAAGAGATAAAAGAAAGATCATTTATGACAGTGCAAAATATTCATAGATTTATGCAAAACAGGTCCATATTTCATCATCAGAAGATGTGTTCGAGAAGATGAGATGCCTGAGATCCTCAAGGCATGTCATGATGAACCATGTGGTGGACACTTTTTTGATAAGAGGACAGCTTATAAGGTCCTTCATTTAGGATATTATTGGCCATCCCTCTTTAAGGATGCTAAAGAGTATGTTAAAAGGTGTGATAGTTTCCAAAGGGTAGGGAAACCTTCTCCTTCAGGTGAGAAGCCACTGCAACCTCAAGTACACATTGAACCCTTTGAGAAATGGGCTTTGGATTTTGTAGGACCTATTAATCCTCCATCAAGACAAAAGAAATATATATTAGTTTGCACTGATTATGTTACTAAATGGGTAGAGGCCAAACCATTACTTTCTGCTACTGAATAATCTATAGTCAATTTTCTTTTTGAGGATATTTTGACTCGTTTTGGTGTCCCAAGAGAAATTGTTACAGATCAAGGAGCTCAATTTACATCAAAGCTAGTGGAGCAAATGGTGGAAAAGTACAAAATCAGACACAAAAAATCTACTCCCTACCATCCACAAGCAAATGGTCAAGTGGAATCTACCAATAAAGTCATTGAAGGGATCCTAACAAAGATTGTTCATTTACACAGGAGAGATTGGGAGAAAGGCTTCCTGAAGCCTCGTGGGCCTACAGAACTACATGGAGAAACAAAATAGGTCACACTCCTTATGAACTTGTTTATGGAAAGAAAGTCTTGTTTCCCATAGAGTTTCAGATTCAAACTTTCAAAATGGCAGTCCAGTTAGGACTTGATCTAACAGAACCACAAAAGAACAGACTGGAGCATTAATGAGTTGGATGAGATTAGACAAGATGTAGTCCAGAGAACAAGCATAGTCCAATAACAAAGGAATAGATTGCATGATAAGTACATCAAGGAAAAGAAATTTAAAGAAGGTGACTGGGCTCTCTTATTTGATTCAAAGTTCAAGGATTTTTCAGGTAAATTTCAGACTCATTGGCTTGGGCCATATGAGATTGTGAAAATCTTTGAAAATGGAGCAATAAAAATCAGGACAATAGACGAAGGAAAGGTAGCCTTTCTTATAAATGGACACAGACTGAAATTGTATCATAAGCCACTTTCAAGAGAGGAATTTGTCAAGAAATTTCAAGATAGCATTGATATGAAGTTAGTGAAGAAGAATCCTTCTTCTTCACTAACTTAATTGTATTATTTTTCAATCATATAATATATATATATAATAATAATAATAAAAAAGAGAGAGGTATAAACATGAAAACCAATCATTGATTGGCATGTTTATACAAAAATCTAAGGTGAAAATCAGAGTTCTTTTGACACTTTAGATTTTCAAAAATTGTTCTTTTCTGAAATTAAGTATCATAAAACCATAAGTTGCAGATTCACTTTACATGTTCATGATCCATTTCATTCATTCCATCCATATATCACTTTATCCATGATCAATCTCATACCTCACTCCATCCATATTTCACTTCATTCCATTCCATACTTCATTCCATCCACATTTCACTTCATTCCATTTCATATTTCAGAGTTTTTACAGGTACATTCTGTAGCTACCTGTTCTGCAGCCAGATCCATTCTCCAGCCAATTGATTATGCAAAATCCACTTCAGTAAACAGAGGAATAATCAAAGAAGATTATGGAGCCTACAGGATCAATATTCTTCAGATGAAAGACAAAGCACACCAAAGCAGCAAAAATTCAAAAAAAAAAGGCTAAAGTAAAATTGCATGAAATTATTTTGATAGAAAGTCATTAAAGGTATAATGTGGTTAGGTCATATGTTTTCCTAAGTTATTTTATGATTCGAATTGATCAAACCCCTATCATAAACATTCCTCGACCAAATCCCTTTCAACCCACTCCACAAAAAATCATCATTAATTAGAAGTTAACGATCAGAACCTAGAAGTGACCTATTAGGTCACGTCATCAGACCACGACATTCATTGATGATTTTTGAAATCTCCATAAGATTTCGTCTCGGTCATTCATTCCATGACAAACTCTTATACCCAATTATCCTTATGATTTACCACTACCCTGTTCCATTCACACCCACTCACTGCTATTTCTTTCCGTAGCCAAACCCTCATCTGCAGAGAAGGCACTTTAGGGCAAGAAAACCCTTCACAGTTGATTTTTCTTTAAGAACATGAACAAAGCAGTGAATTGAAGCCAGAGAAAGGAAGCAATTTTCATCAAGAAGAAATGGGGCTTATTTTCAGGTCAAGCCAATTGGAACCAAGCATTTAGAAGGTTATCCTCAGATTAAAGGGTTATTGCAACAGGCAGGATGGCTGAGCTTTATAGAGAAATTTAATGGATTTCATAAAGAAATCACAAAGTCATTTGCCAAATCGTTCAATGGAGAAGAAGTGAATATTGGGGATATCAAATTCTCCATCACAGAGTCTTTCATAGCAGAAGCAATAGAGCTGCCAAGGAAAGGATAACGATGGTTTAAAAACAAGTAATTTCACAATGAGGCTTGGAGACAAATGTTGAAGGACCCAGGTATGGACACTATAGTGTTTAAGAAAGGCATTCCTAGTTTAGATTTGAAGAATAAATGGAGGAATATGCTATAAATCTTACAAAAGTTCATAACCTGTGAAGGAAAATTTGGTACTTTGTATGTTTATCACATTAGGCTTATGATGAATTTTCTAGATGAAGAGATAAATATGCTAGTTTTCCTACTTAATAGTTTGAGAAGGATGTCTTCAAATCTCCAGAAAAGGCTTCAGTTCTTAGAGACTACCTTACATCATTATGGATTAATTAAAATGTTAATTGAGTTTCATCTGAAGAAGATAGGAGATAATTGGGATGAATTCCTTCTAAGGAACCATTTTGAAGAACCTAAAGAAACATTGTCCAAATAAAAACCCGTGAGAAGAAGTAAGAGAGGAAAGAATGTTAAAACTGTTGAAATCAAACCTAGTGTATCAACACAAGAAGACAATGATGAAATAATCTCTGAGAAATTGGTAAAAATCAGGAAACAACTCAAGAATAAAAGGAAGAGACAGTTAAAAAATGTATGTGTTGAAGAAGATGATGTAAAAGATGAAAATCCACCTAAATTGAGGAGAAGTTCCAGGCTTAAGGGCATGATGAAAAAGGCATGCATTAAAGGAACTGAAATCATAGACATTGAAGAAGAAGAAGTTCCAATTCAGACCCAAATTGACAGATCTACTGTATACCAATATGAAGAAAGCTCTGGTAGAAGAACCCCAGATATAGATCTAGCTCAGCAACAGTTTATGACCATGTGGAATCATTAGAGAGAAAAGCCTCAGAGAACAGAGAAAGGTCCCCCAGTCCACAAGAACCTCCAATTGAAAAATTAAAAAGAGACAATTATGAATTGGAGATACTAAATAACCATATTAAGAATGAAAATGAAATTCTAAGGGAGCAAGTTAAATTGAAAGGCAGTATTAATAGTACTCTCTCTCATAAAATGGAAGGGTTATATAAAGCAAACAAAAAGTTGAAGGAACAAGAAGTTGGTCAGGGCACTCATTAACCTAAAATTCAAGACACTCATAAGGAAACCCAGGATGGCATTAACCACCAGAAGAAGCAGAAAAAGAAGGTTAGATGTCCTTGCAGAGGTATCAGTACAAATGGAATGAAATTGCATGAGGACATGCAAAAGTTTTGCAGTGGGGGTATGTTGAGCCCTAAAAGTGTCTTCTCCTTTGCTAAATTCTACTTCATCTTATCATTCCCTTTGTCATTTATATACATAAAAGATCAATAAGAATGATTAAAATCACTTAAGGAATACATGTAATGACTAACTTGTTGTACTTTTGTGGTTTTGTTGTCTTAATGATTTCTGAGCAGTTTTAGCTACATAATGTAGTCATTCTGTAGCCAGTTACACATTTCGTAGCCATTTTGGTGTTTGAACATATTACAGGTGTCATCTAAAGAAAAGGAGTATATGGTTAGATTCTAAATCTTTCCTACATTGTTCCTTGTCATCCACGAAGGTTGAATCAAAATCTGGAGATGCTTGTGCACATGGTCAAACCAAGAGTCCGAGAAGCAGATTTCTATAAGGACAAGGACTCTTGATTTGCTTTTAGAAAATCACGAGTCCTTGCAAAGATTTTTAGTTTTATTTTGACTTTAGAATACACCTATTCCTACTTTCATTCAATAACAGTTATGTAATTACCTATAAATTTAGCTCGGTGAGACCGAGAGAACAAGTTAACTTTTATTCTGCTAAGACTGTGATACTCTGTTTCGAAGTATTTTTGATAGTAAAGAGAGGCATAAATTTGATGCTGTGTTGAAGACAAACTTAAGGAGTTAAAGATTTTCATGCCAACTTGATAGCAGAGGGCCCCTGCTATCTAAGGAGGCTTTCACATGCTTTCTAGATAAGTAACTTTTAATTCTGTGTTGTTATATTTTTCACTTAGACAATTTTCTGAGTTTATATCTTTTAGTAATCATGTCTTGTTTTGTTTGTTCAACTAACAGATCCTCATGATGTTATGATTAGTTATTTCTTAAAAAAATTTCCAATATATCTCTATTCACTGAATGGATTTAATTGTGACATCTTGAGTTACCAGCATTTTGGTTTTTGTCATTTAGATTCTTAATATCCTACAACCACTCTTTTTCTTAAAAAGCTTTTCCAACATATCACTATTGACTGAATGAGATTTGGTTGTATGATGATAAGTTAATTAGGTTGTATTTCTTGCTCTGCAATTAGATAGAAGATCCTCATATTGTTACAAATAGTCTCTTCTTAAAACTGTTCCAATAAATCTCTAAATCACATAAAAGACCTAATTGTAATACTGTGGGTTACTTGTTGTTTAGAAGATTCTTATTTCGTTATATCTAGTCTCCTTCAATGAACTATTCCAATAAATCTCTAACTGATGAATGAGAACTAGCTGTGATGGAATAAGAAGTTTAAATATTCATAGGAGATCCTTAGCATATTGTAGCAATTTTCTTCTCAAGCTGTTCCAAAATATCTCTAATATATGAATAGGATTGCACTACAATATTCTAAGTTACTGTCTGTTTTTAGGAAGATCCTCATCACGTTGGAGTTCAATCTCTTCTACAAACTATTGCAACAAACCTATAAACAAAGAATTAGGTTGAATTATAATGTCTTGAGTTAGATTTTATGTTCATTTGCAAATTAGGACATACATGGATTAGAATGCTCTGTTTTTCATCATTAGGAACATAATTTACAGTTACACTCTGTTTTGAGTCTAAGGTTATCTTTTCTTTCCTTTCTGTCATAGATTTGATGTCATCCTTTTAACATAGAATAACATAGTTAAACTCAAACACAAAAAAAAACTCAAAAACATCAAAAAAATACTGAAAACAATGAAATAAGAATAAGGATATTTAGGCACATATAGTGCAAGTATACCTCATCAGTTTATAAGCCCTGGTCGATAATTTATGCTATCAATTCAGGACACTGAATTGACTAAACAAGTATAGCCACCACAGAGCCTAGTATAATCACCACAAAGCCGAGTATAACCATGACAGAGCCAAGGTATAACCACCACAGAGTCGAGTATAAACAACACATAGCTGAGTATAACTACCAAAGAGTCGAGGTATAACCACCACATATCCAAGGTATAACCACCACAGAGCTGAGGTTTAACCAACACATAATCAAGGTATAACCACCACAGAGCCGAGGTATAACGAGAAATTTCAACCCCCATGCTCGAACGAGAACCATAGGAGCTCAAACCAGGAGGGAAGACGCTCCATAACCTAGGATGCAGCACGCGGAGGGTGGAGGTGGAGGCGTCAGGAATTGGTGCAGGGACTATGCAACAAACAGACAAGCAGACGACTAGTGACCAACCTCGGAGTGAAAATCGAAGCTTGTGGGACAAGCCTCCGATTAAACACAAGAAGGGACCGGATGGAGAGGTTGCCCGTACTTGCGACACATGCTGGCAGTAGGTGGCGTGTTGTCGTACTCACGCATGGCACTCCACATGGCATGGGGGGGCAGTCACTACCGAGGAGTCCAATAACTAACCCCTCTCCCCTATATATATATATATAATTCTATTAATTATAATATGATAATTTATATTATATAGATATAATTTAAAGTAAAACATTAATTGCAATTTAAAATAATATTTATATATAAATTATAACTATCATATAAAGGTATTGTAAATTATAACTTTTAAATCAACTATGTCATAACTCTTGCAACATGTCATTATATGAATTCAAACATAACGCTAATTGAACACAATAATATCAATAAAAAATGGTGTGTCAAAAAGTTACAATGCTAACCAACAAGCTCTACTCAATTATTTTTGAGAGAGATGGCATTAGACTATTGGAGCTCTGCTCAATTAGTTTTTGAGAAAGTTGAAATTAGACTATTGGAGTTTTGTTCAATTAGTTTTGTGAAATTTGGAATTAGACAATTGTTATAACTCAAGCAACAACATTTCGACTATTTAATTTATAGGTTAAGATCAGAAATACAAGGAAGGGTTAATTAACAATTTAACCAATATTTTTGTTTTGTATTAGTTTAAGTAATTTACAAACTAAAACCTTAGGTAATGCTCAATTGGGTAAGTGAAAAATGTAATGAATCGATATATTCTCTGCATGCATACACATATACACAAAATCATAATTAGATAAATAATTTAATCTTTATCTTGGATGTACATATTGAATTTGATTATGTTACAAACTTGGTTCCGTGGAATTGTTGGTTTCATCACTTTCTTATAGAGAATTGGCAACTTGCATTGTAATTATAATGCCAAAGAACCAAAATTTTATGTTATTATTATATACAAATATAAATAAATATATGGTTTGAATTATGGTACAATATTTAGATTGTTCCCATCATATTCAACAAAATATATATATTATGTGTTAAATATGTTTTGGTATTTGATGGTTTAGATCCTACAATAACATGTTTTGATATGTGTTAAATATATTTTAATTTTTTATGGTTCATATCCTACAATAAACAATTAGTGTATAATACAGTTGTATGGATTTTAATCTTACTATCAAACATGTATCCTAGAAGTCTATAGCTTAAACAAAGTTTATCTACATTGGTAATACCTACCAGGGTATTTCCTCTTCATTTTAACTATGGATTAAACCATCCACATCATGAAAAAAATAATTAGAAACGTAATACAAAATCTATCCCTCATAACTTTAATCATGAATTGGAATATATATAGGCACTAGAAAATTTGGCGGAAATTCCGATGGCCAATTCGTCGCTATTCCGACACATAGTCGTCGCAAGAGCGACAGTTCAAGGGCGGAAAAAACGTGGTTTGTCATGCCGTCGTAGTTCCGACGCACGTAAAAAGTGTCACACTATCGACACTTCTTCCGTCGCTTCCGAACAAGCGTCACTCTTCCAACGTCTCACAAACTGTCGTGCCTCCGATGTTTGTAAACTGTCGCACTTCCGATGAAATGTGGTTCGACGTTTGGAATGTCGCTCTTCCGACGCTTGTAAACGGTCGCAATTCCGACCCAACGTGGTCCGACGTTTTGGACGTCGCTCTTCCGACGTCTGTAATATGTCGCAATGCCAACGATATGCTGTCCGGGACGCTTTCTGGAACGTCGTTCTTCCGACGCTGGGGAACGCTCGTCATTCCGACGTTTGTAAGCTATCGTACTCGACGAAATGTGGTCCGACGTTTTTATACCGTCTCTCTTCCGACGTTTCCGAAGGCGGCGCCAGCTTCGACGTCTACAAGGCGTCGATAGACCGACGGAGGGTTCAGTTTTAAAAAAAAAAAAATGAAATTTTAAAAGACGAGAAACGTTGTTTTGAATATATTATATGAAGTAAAACAATCCATGAAGTCATTAAATTTTCACATCTGAATATTGGAACCCAAATATCCATCCAGAAAAGTGGAAGTCCCACCCCAGACAATGATAGAAAAATTCCCCATGTCACCTACAGGGACATGATATAAAACTCAGTAACGGTGCACATGGAGATTATCTACAAATCTGAGAAAGCATCCAAAGATGCACGAGGCATCTATAAGAAAGTGAAATAGTAGTATGTAGAATAGTAAAGCAACAGATATAGTACCGACGTCCATTGTTCCAAATACAAATTAAAGTACGCAAAACCCCGCCGTAAATCGCAAAAAACGCTAATCATGAGGAGTGTGATATGTCCAAAATATAAAGACCATCGATTCATATCAATAAACCACAACATAGACCACAAACGTTTGCAGTTTTGAAGGCAGAAAGTGATAAACATTAATCATTTTTTTTCACAAGAGAAAAAACGTTGTTTTGAATATATTATATGAAGTAAAACAGTCCATGAAGTCATTACATTTTCACATCTGAAGATTGGAACCCAAATATCCATCCAGAAAAGTGGAAGTCCCACACCAGACAATGATAGAAAAATACCCCATGTCACCTACAGGGACATGATATAAAACCCAGTAATGGTCCACATGGAGATTATCTACAAATCTGAGAAAGCATCCAAATGTGCCCGAGGCATCTATAAGAAAGTGAAATAGTAGTATGTAGAATAGTAAAGCAACAGATAGAGTATCGACGTCCATTGTTCCAAATACAAATTAAAGTACCCAAAAACCTGCAACAGAGAAAAAAGCTAATCATGTGAGGAGTGTGATATGTCCAAAATATAAAAATACCATCAGACCATATCAATAAACCAGCAACATAGACCAGCATCGCTAGTTTTGAAGGCAGAGTGATAGACATTAATCATTTTTTTTTTCACAAGAGAAAAAACGTTGTTTTGAATATATTATATGAAGTAAAACAATCCATGAAGTCATTACATTTTCACATCTGAAGATTGGAACCCAAATATCCATCCAGAAAAGTGGAAGTCCCACCCCAGACAATGATAGAAAAATACCCCATGTCACCTACAGGGACATGATATAAAACCCAGTAACGGTCCACATGGAGATTATCTACAAATATGAGAAAGCATCCAAATATGCCCAAGGCATCTATAAGAAAGTGAAATAGCAGTATGTATAATAGTAAAGCAACAGATAGAGTACCGACGTCCATTGTTCCAAATACAAATTAAAGTACCCAAAACCCTGCAACAGAGAAAAACGCTAATCATAATCATGTGAGGAGTGTGATATGTCCAAAATATAAAAAGACCATCAGATCATATCAATAAACCAGCAACATAGACCAGCATCGCTAGTTTTGAAGGCAGAGTGATAAACATTAATCATTTTTTTTTTCACAAGAGAAAAAACGTTGTTTGAATATATTATATGAAGTAAAACAGTCCATGAAGTCATTACATTTTCACATCTGAAGATTGGAACCCAAATATCCATCCAGAAAAGTGGAAGTCCCACCCCAGACATTGATAGAAAAATACCCCATGTCACATACAGGGACATGATATAAAACCCAGTAACGGTCCACATGGAGATTATCGACAATCTGAGAAAGCATCCAAATATGCCCCAGGCATCTATAAGAAAGTGAAATAGCAGTATGTAGAATAGTAAATAAACAGATAGAGTACTGACGTCCATTGTTCCAAATACAAATTAAAGTACCCAAAATCCTTGAACAGAGAAAAATGCTAATCATGTGAGGAGTGTGATATGTCCAAAATATAAAAATACCATTAGACCATATCAATAAACCAGCAACATAGACCAGCATCGCTAGTTTTGAAGGCAGAGTGATAAACATTAATCATTTTTTTTTCACAAGAGAAAAAACAATGTTTTGAATATATTATATGAAGTAAAATAGTCCATGAAGTCATTACATTTTCACATCTGAAGATTGGAACCCAAATATCCATCCAGAAAAGTGGAAGTCCCACCCCAGACAATGATAGAAAAATACCCCATGTCACATACAACGACTTGATATAAAACCCAGTAACGGTCCACATGGAGATTATCGACAATCTAAGAAAGCATCCAAATATGCCCGAGGCATCTATAAGAAAGTGAAATAGCAGTATGTAGAATAGTAAAGAAACAGATAGAGTACGTACCGACATCCATTGTTCCAAATACAAATTAAAGTACCCAAAATCCTTGAACAGAGAAAAACGCTAATCATGTGAGGAGTGTGATATTTCCAAAATATAAAAAGACCATCAGACCATATCAATAAACCAGCAACATAGACCAGCATCGCTAGTTTTGAAGGCAGAGTGATAAACATTAATCATTTTTTTTTCACAAGAGAAAAAACGTTGTTTTGAATATATTATATGAAGTAAAACAGTCCATGAAGTCATTACATTTTCACATCCGAAGATTGGAACCCAAATATCCATCCATAAAAGTGGAAGTCCCACCCCAGACAGTGATAGAAAAATACCCCATGTCACATACAGGGACTTGATATAAAACCCAGTAACGGTCCACATGGAGATTATCGACAATCTGAGAAAGCATCCAAATATGCCCGAGGCATCTATAAGAAAGTGAAATAGGAGTATGTAGAACAGTAAAGCAACAGATAGAGTACCGACGTCCATTGTTCCAAATACAAATTAAAGTACCCAAAATCCTTGAACAGATCAAGAAAAACGCTAATCATGTGAGAATTCTAAGTAAAGTTAATCTATTAACATTGCGAATAAAATTACACCAAAGTCAAATTGCGAATAAAATTACACCAAAGTCAAAAACATTGCCTGGCCATACACATGGCAAATTTGTCATCAAAAAATCAAAATATTAAGAAGACTGCCCTCATACGGGGAAACCAGTCTTGAACGTTTAATTAACAGAATTCAAAAATATTACAAAGGTCCAACACAGTAAAATAATCTAAAAGCAGTCCAATTAAGTGGGCCTGCTAAGCAAGAAAAACAAATTAACCAAACTACTCCTCCGGTGGTTCCTCCACTATTCGGCACCATCCTTCGGAAGGTCCAGGATCGCTAGGTGCTACCTCCACATGCATGCCACGGCTCCCCTCCTGAAGGCCCGAATGCTGGCCGGCTTTTTCTGAGCTCAGAACCACCGGACGGGTGCATTATTCCTCCGTTTGGGCCTCCTCGCGGAAGACCACAGTGACTAAAGCCGTGATTCGCGGGCGGTTGAGAGAGCAATTAAAGGAAAATTGCGCAGTGCGTGTCATGGGAGAAGGTGAACTAGCGGTGGGGAAGCGAGGAGCAGGGGAGTCCATACGGTGGCCAGATCCTACAAGCCGACCCCGCCCACTCCTAGTATTTGGATATCGACCTGCGTAATATTCACTGGACTGGCCGGAAGTCGACTCTGTTGAGGGGCTGGAGGGAGCGCGCAGGGGTTGACCTCTAGTGCTCCCCTTGCGGCAACGCATCCTATGACGCACGCGAGGCATGGGTGCAATCTCAGGCGCAGTGGGCACAAGAGGAGACGGAGAAGCAGAATTCCAATTAACAGAGGAAGACAGACAGAGACAGAACCGAGAGAAATGCAAATATGCAGCAAGGTCTAGGCAGCAGTTCAACTGGCCACTTCTCCTTATCGTCACAGTTAGCAGGCAGTGTAATCCAGCAACAGGCTTGTCTGAAAAACCATGGCTAAACACCATTTTGTCGACCCGACTGCAATGCAATCAAAGGATGCCCGTCATAATTAATCTCTGATCATTAATAACGAGAGCCGAAGGCCGGATCAAATTGGAGCGTGCGGAATCGCTAAGAGGAGTGGAGGTCCGATCTTGAACAGTGTTAAAAATTAATTAATGCAGATTTGATGTGAAAACTTAATTGAACAGCGTTAAATGTTAATGCGATTAATATGAAATCGCCATATCCATGTCCCATCACCGTAAACGCCATCGAATGCACCCGCAGCCGGGAGCAGGGCAAGTTTTTATTGAGGACACGTGGCAGAAATTGATTGGAGCGGATCTTTGTTTGGGCCGCTTGCGCAGTGGAAATCTGGACCCGAAAAATATTAGGGCGAATTTGATAAGAAATTCGCGTCACAACTTCCCTCTGTACGCCAGCCCAACTTCGGACCCGAAAAAGATTAGGGCATAATTCATTTGGTTTCCGCGTCACAAAATTGGCCGACGTCAGCAGGCTATTTTGGAACACAAATTTGGTTTGAATTATGGTTTATCGCCATTTGAAGTCCGGCACGCTCGACTTAAGAACAATTTTGTTTGATCCCATCTTATAAAATTTGTGTTGGTTTTCTTTGATAATACACATATTTATAATAAATCATGGGAATACCACACTAAACATGTGGAAAAGTAATATAAATAATTATTGAGAACAATCATTTTTATGTAAAAATATCCAAGGCGAGGTCTGTGTAGAGAACCGGGGTCGTGAAAATTGTTCAAATATAAAAATCCCGCTTAATAAAGAGAAAAAATTGTTGTGCTTTCGGAACCTGACCCGAGGATTAGACATGAGTTAACAAACAAAAGGATAGCGGAACCAGACTTGCACCCGTGGTCAAGCCCTCTACCAAAACCACGAGCGGAATCACAAAAGCGGGTTGCCCATATCGCACCGCTTTTGCGGAGTAGGCGGTATTTCCTATTCGTGAGCGATTCCATAGGGAATGCGACACGTGGTGAAGTGACCCCCAAAAAACCACCGTTTAACCCGCGCCATCGCATGTTAAAGCCCGACGTTGGAAGCCGAGCGAAATTGCCAAGAGTCGTTGATTTGGAGAAGGGCCATCGGACGGTGGTCGCATGTTGAACTTGCCCGGAGGTTAACTAAGGTGTGCGGAGGATAGCTAGGTACGATACGAGTGTTTGATTGGTTATTGATATATATAGGTGGGGCCGGAGTATAATGAAATTGTTTAATTAAACGATTGGCGGATAATTAGCATAAGTCTGGAGCGTGATTGTTGTAAGGCTGGGTGGTGAAATATAGAGCCGAAAGTTCATTACAAGTTATTTATTTAAAAAAAACGTGGAGTATAAATACAAAGTGTTGAAAGTTAAACATTAGTTATAAGGCTTGGAGATAATATAAAGTCGGGAATATAAATTAAAGTCCAACCATTGTGGATAGTATTTATTTATCAAATTCTACGAATTTGATAAATAAACCCGAAGAAAGAAGAAGTCAATTAAGACTCGGGCTGGAGGAAAAGAACGGGGTAAACCAAGGGAAAATGCTGACAGAGCGATTGTAGACACACCAGCTCTCCTTGGGGGTCCAATTTCAGTTTTGTTGCGTCACACGATGATATCTCTTCTCTGGCATTTACTTGTATTGAAGATCACTATTCTAGGAATAAGGAGTTATTTTCTCCAAAAATAACCTTAGCCAAACATTGACAATGCATCAAGGATATCTTTCTATGCTTCATAAGTACATATGTTCTACTTCTAAATCATGTCTTGGAAGTGGTTGTTTTGCTGGAAATTATTCACCAATTGGTTTCATACCAAAGTCTTTTTCTCATTTTCAGCATCCAATACATGAAAATGATAATGGTTTAAAACAACATAAATATTTGAAATTTTTCAAGAATTGTCTGGTACACTTTGAATATGAATTTTGAAGTCAAGTGCATGATGCTGTATAGGATCAAGTGTCATTTTGAATACCAAATGTTTCACAAGAAACTTCTCAACATGCTACCCTGCAGTAAGGATTAAATGACAATATTGCATCAACTACTTCCATAATAAAAGTGCACCTCGGCCATAAGACTAAACAACTACAATTGTTGTAGATCTAACAAGACCACACAATCAAATGTATTCCACAAGGCCAATACTGTATGAAAAATGAAAAGGAGTTTGCAACCAAAAATACCTTAGGCAACTAATTCGATTAGATACACCAAACCATCAGCAAAAAGGAAAACCAACCTACTCAAAAGGCAAGCGTTTACCTCCTTTGACAAAATTTTGAGTTCCGAAACAAGGGCCTTTATTGTCTTGTCAATGCCCCTAGTAATTTGAATGGGATTTGCACCTGCTGCAACAACCTAAACAAAAAGGTTTCATTTCAAATTATTTTCCACAAATTTAAGATACAACCATTGTCAGTTTTGTATTTCCTAAAAAGCTTATAAATTTTGACAAAAGAACCAAAATTTTTTAATACCTGATAGCAATTTTTTCACTCAAAAACTATCTTAGACTCAATAAGCCCAACCCAAAACTAAAAAACCAAACACCATAAGACCCTAAAAAAATGAATAGATGATCTTAATCCAGTACTATCGACAAAAAGTTACCTTTACACCCTCACTTATTAAACCCTGTGCTGTTGAATTTTAACTTCAACTGCTGCAGCAGAAGGACAGATGCAACAACAACATTTTTTTTTGGAGGTTGCTTGCATGCCATCCAGAAATTTAATTCAACATTTAAAATTCCTGCAAGTTTTTTTTGTAGACGGCCGCAGCCATATTTCTGTACAAAATTGTATTTAAACACAACAACCAGCATTAACGCAATTCACCAACCAGAAATTAAACAAACAGAAATTTACCCGACAGTTTTGTAAATTCAAAAGGAGGACACGTGGAGCATTAATATTGGATCACATGAAATTGAAGGGAATCTGAAAACCCGAAAACCGGACCCTAATTTTTTATAGGGCACATTGGATTGAGAATTCGAGTTAAAATTAGGCAGACGTCAGCATCCCATTTTGGAACGTGAATTTGGTTTGAAATTCAATCTATTCAGACTTTTGAAGTCCAACGGAAAGGGTTCTTTAATGTTTTGATAGTTTAATATATACATATGTTTTAAACATATGTTATATATATATATATCATATGCGAAATGAAAGGTGGGCCATAGAATTTAGTTTTAATTTTATTTTTTTAAAAAAGAGGGTTTATTATAATATGTTTTATATGTTACGACATATAAAAATAAAAAGGTCGAAAAAGCTTGGTAGTTTTTTTTATAGACAGTACGTAAATTTTTTATTACACAGCAATGTGTAAAAAGTGAAAGACTGAGTGTAACTTTTTAAGTGTGTATCCACAACAGTGCGAAAGGGAAAAACATAACAGAGTGTTTTAGAGACAGAGTATGTTTGTTTTGAACAGACAGTGAGTTGGTTTTATGAACTGCGTTTTGTAGCAGTCATAATTTTGTAATCCCTCTCAGTGAGGAAGTAATGTAATAATTTTTTTTTGAGTTATTGAAGGGAATAGAAGTTTGTTTTCAAAGTATTGAAACTTTGTCTCCTGTCAAAGAAATTTTTATTTTCTCTGTGTTAGAGGAAAGGAGATTTATTCTCCATTCATTGTTCTGGAATTTTTCAATATTCCAACATGTGCAAGAACAATAGATGTTGTGGTTCCATCCCCAGCTAAATCATTTGTCTTTGCCGCAGCTTGCCTTACCAACTTGGCCCCAATATTTTCAACTGGGTCCTCTAATTCAACCAATAAAAAGGCCAAAACCATAGCATTGAGATACATCTCATTACACTGTCAATAACAATAAAATTTGACTCAGCCATAACCCTTTCCTTTTATTGTTGTGAAAAGGTTTATGCATTACTCTAATGTGGCTAGTCCATAGGCCAAGTAGACCACTGGGTAACAAATATGTTTCCTTTCACCTTTGAGTTTTCAAATTATGCCTACCAAATCTAAGACATTTAAGAGGGGGGACTAATACAACGTTAAAAAGAAAACCAGAGCACACATCTACAAATTACCTCCTTAGCTACTGTCACACCATCATTAACTATTTTCGGAGAACCATGCTTGCTCTCCAAGACAATATTTGCCCTTCGCCCCAAGGGTGACTCCAACAAGATCAGCAAGTTTGTTCACACCGCCTGCAAGACAAATTGACAATGCTTTCAGTAAGTGTGCAATTGAATGCCGGACCATATGCCAAAACAACCCTCCATGAAAAATTAAAATAACACATTAAAATCGAATATAAGTGGACAAGGAAAGATCCACCGCAGTGAAGTTTCACGTGCGGGTGACCTTCCTTTAAACATAATTTTTTCTCTGACCTGCAATTTTTTTGTCACTGAGCCATCCTTGTTGAAGTACAACTCCTTTTCCATAGCTCTTGTATTAACTACCTTCTCTATGTCGCGTAATCTCAGAGTCCCTCTTCTGCTTGAGCGATTAAAGGAAATGGGTGAAAAAACTGAAAGAGAAGACAATTGTCTGCCATAATTATCAAACATTACACCCAACTTCTTCCCCTTTCCATTGTTACCCAATGAGGTAGATGTGGCAATTGTTGTCATACTGCCCAAAGCAGAGGCCATCTTCTCTTATCATGAATATAGAATTACAAGATCTTCATATTAGTATGAACCTTAAAAAACATGACTCCCATTGCTAAAAACCACTTTTAAGTTGTAACAGGAAAACTAAACAACTATCGCAACTTTTGGAAACTTTTGGAGCATTAAGAGAGAAACAACCAAAGAGAAATAAAACCACAATCCTCATTTTAATGAGACTGGACTATATATTTGCATTAAGATAATAGAAAGAAATCACGACTATATTAAGGCCAGCACAAAACAATCTTTAACCAATGTCTCTCGCGGCCTTCAGGTTGCCATGCTAGAGGTTGCATATTTTTAATTTAAATTCTTGACCTCTCGTGCCCATCTATGAATGCATCCAATGGGATATCTACATCAAATGCTCCTTTATATCCCCGAAAACAAATTCCCTACTACAAGAGCACCAGTATTGATGGATCACCCCACACCATCCCACCCACTAGAAACGGTGAAAAAGGAAACCCGAGAAACCTTCGGAAATATCTCAAGATGACTATATGGGTGGTTCTTATGAATCAACCAACCATTCAAAACATGCTCATCAATCCAAACCATAAGTATTATGTGACAATATTCAAGCAGGCACTGAATCAGATTTCTGAAGCTATGTTAGAGAAACCCTAAACTCTCACTAAAAATAGGTGAAATGTGGCACCGCTCAGAGATTGACATGTGCCAATTGGTACAAGTGGTAGACAATTGGCATGCTCAAACAACGAGGTGATGCAGGAATGACATGAGGGAGAAAATATCAGAAAAGCCCCAAATCTGGAGAACTAAAGCTCATCACCAACACGAGATTGACAACTTTACATGATGTAACCTATGAAATCGTAAATGGAGAAATCATAGTAACAATAAAGTAACCTATGTAACAATAAAGTCGGATTCATCCTGGGAGTGGTAATGGGAGAAATCATAGTGAACAACAGGAAACATGCATAGTTACTTACAATCAAATAGATGAAAAAACACATACAAAAAACCTAGATAATAATCATGAACAAGCTTAATATTGAATTATGAACTGTAAAGGAACTTACAAAATGTGACATTACGAACCTGGTCAAGCGCACAAGCAAAAATATCTTGGACATGACCCTGGTTGACAAGTTTTATTGCTCATGATGCAAGAGGATTTGTACCTGCACTACCAAGTCAATCAAAATCCATCATTATCTATACAATAAATACAAGTAATTGATGTGGTATTTTTTACTCTAAGATGCATTCTTATGATAATGTTAGAACATATGTTGAAAATGTCAAAACATACATGAATAAGCTCCTCTTCGTTTCAAGAACAATTTATTGGAGTCGCATGAACTTGGAACAAGCCTCCCACGATCTGAAAGAGTAGCAACTAAGTCAACAGTGACTTTTTTGTTGCTACACTGGATCGAGGGAGGTTTGCTCCAAGATTAAATCACTCCAATAAATTATTCTCTACTAAACGGGGCCAACCACGTGAAGGTGGAAGCTCTTATGGCTCCCCCTCCCCCCCCTCACATCACTCTCAATTCCCCAATACCCAATCTATATTTCATTTTTTACTTTCATGAGCATAAAAAAAAATATTCAATAACTAATAAAAAAACAATTCAACAAAAAGTACGCAAGGAAACATTGCAATTAATACTTGACATAAAAATAGTATGATAAATGAGTTTTTTATATAACGCAAAAAAATGTTCCAAGTATGGTAACGTTTGTCTTATAATAATACAATATTTTACATTGTCAAATTTTCTTTTTCTTCTTCCTATTTTTAAAGCTCCTAATTACATCATCAATATCATCGTGCTCTGCTCCTCTTTCGTGCCTTTCAACCCGCACTGCTGACCTAGTTGCGTATTCACGATGTCTGGGCTCATCCAGTGACGGGGCATCGCCTACAAAAACAGATAATATTAAATTTTAATTGTCAGTTTTTAAATATAATTGAACTAGTTCGGTAATATTAATAAAAAAAATTGCAATGAGATTATTTACCTGGTGCACCAGTTGTCGCCGCTGACCTAGTTGCGTAGTCACGATGTCTGGTCTCATCCAGTGACGAGGCATCACCTACAAAAACAGATAATATTAAATTTTAATTGTCAGGTTTTAAATATCATTGAACTAGTTCGGTAATATTAATAAAAAAAATTGCAATGAGATTATTTACCTGGTGCACCAGTTGTCGTCGTTGGGACTGTTGCCTTGTCTTCCTCTCTGGTGGTAAGATCCTCAAGGGAAACATTCTCTGTCATTTAAACAAAAAACGTTATAAGGACAACCATCAAGGTATAATTAGAAAAATTATAAGTGGAAATTAATTACCGTCACGGCCCTCACTGATAGCAGCATTGTCGGCCTGGTCCCCACTACAATGATCAGGTTGCACGAGAGGATCATCTACATCTGGCTCTAAAACTAGGTTATTTGCCTCGTCGGTAGTGTTGCTCCCCTGATTTAAACAAAGTTTTTAGACATTAAATTTATGGACGAAAAAAAAAATATTGAAAGGTTAATGTTTTACCTTATCAGGCATTCTAGATCTTGGGACCTGCCCCAAGCTTCTGCGACGTTCAACTACAACTTGATAGCCAAAACGGAAAGCGATATTTTTATCTTCCTCTGTAGTTTATGTTCCGAAGTCATCACCCTACATTACATATGATTGTGTATTTTTAATCATATCTGATAGGATTACAAAAATGTTGGAAAGCGATACAATTAATTATAAGATGTTTAGCTACTTAATTACAATTCTTGCAGCTAATTTCAAGTAGCCACCCTGGCCGAGCTTGTGATGGCCCTTTTTCTCAATCCTGGCTTTGGTTGCCTTTGAGGTGTCAGGCAACCTAGCATCAAAAGATTGAAGTCAGATATGACGTAGCACACTTTTATTTTAGACATAAAGAAAATTAAAGCTATTGAATTAAAGTTGTAATTTACCTTGCGGGTCTAGTTGGCATTTTTCCTTCTTTCTTTGCCCTTTTCTCTTTTCCGTCATGGATGAGTGCTCTCCACTCACTCTCTGAAACTGCGAGAGGACGCTCATATATAGGGTTAAATTGCAATTGCGTCCTATAGGTGTCCCTGGTATATTTCAAATATTTGCCGGCTACCTGAGCCACCGCTTTTCTGTCAAATGTGCCGACCCCAAAAAGGGTTTCTAGATAGTCTAGAAGTTCTTTTTTCAGGTTGGAATTATGGGAATTCCACCCTGTACGTATGGTTGGGCCAAAAATTACCAACGCATGGCTCTCCAGAATCCTGTAGAACTCATTGTTTCCTACACAGAATAAAACCAAAAAAAGAAAAAGATATTATCATTAATTTAAAAATAAAAATCATGATAAATATGTTTTAGATAAAGTACATGAAATAGTTAAAATATTAAAATTTACATGGGAGTTGTACATGCTTTATAGGGACACCCTCATCGTTCACCAACAACGTGCCATTAATGGTCCCTGTGGAGCTGACACGTGTAGCTCCAGGAAACGCAATAATGTAGTTGGCCATATCAGCCTCATTATTGCCAACACGTTCAGCGGTTGGCTGGGTGTCTGCTTGGGCAGGGTGTGTTTCTTGGCTAGCACCTAAAGGAGTAGAAGGTGTACGAGAGGGTTGTTGGGCAATCTCTTGCCCTTGTGTCCCACTACCACCAACACCGGGTTCAGCAAATGCCAGAAAACGCTACATACAAAAGAACTTTTTGTTACTTTAGTCAATGTAAAAATTAAAAATCAAACTATCACAATTCATCTCATGCAGAACAAAAAAAATATCCTTTTGACTTTTTATTATTACCTGATATCTATTTAGTTGCCTCATAAGATGTTGTATCCTCTCTTCTGTTTCAGGTGTTTGAGGCGCATCTATCAAAGCATTAAATTCCGACCTTGCATCTCGTGCCTTTTTTTGCAACAACAACACTGGAGATAGGGATGAAGAAAGCTCTTCCTCAAAGAGGGAATCATCGGGCGTACCATGGCTAGGTGTCTGCATATTTGAACAAAATTAATATTATTTCAATTATGTAAATAACTAAAATACCTGAAGATAGAGCAATGCTGGCACTTTACATGTTCTTCCGTTGGCCTCTTTCCGCGATCATCCAGTCTCGGGGTTGTTCCTGCACTGCTCTGATCAGTCTGCCACATTGCAATAAAATTATAAATGTAAAAACTTGAAAAAAATATCTAACTTGAAAACACAAAATGAAAACTGAAATAATTTCTAATAAGACACCAGAAGACAAATTTAGAGTTTCAAATATGCCTTGCATTGAATTCAGTCCTGGAAACATGTCATTGCACATTAAGGCACCCAAACATTCAATCCACGAATGATATATTTAAGTAGGCTTCTCCTATTCTGGGAAAACACCATACCTATAATGCATTCAGTTGCATGTATAAAGGGAAAGGAAAACATGTTTTCATACAACGGTGACAAAGGCATCTTGGGGAAAGGTATCCTCACTTTTTATTTATGTTGTTCACCCACACCACTCTCGTGTTTTCACTAATCCTATTTTGTCATTTTTGGATTCAAATTAAGTTAAGGCCTTAAGTATATTTTGACCTTTCGGTGTAGTTTTTATAAGTGGCATGTATGGATTTTCCATTAATTCTGCACTTTTTCTCTTCATGCGCATGTTTCCCTGGAAATCAAATGCATGATTTAGTCCCATACATTTAACAAGTTGTTGGATCAACTCCATAGGAAATATCATGTTCCCTATTCAATCAAAATTTATCTCAGTTAGGGTAGGTAGGAAGGTTTTCCCTTTGTATTAATAGGGCACTTCTAGCTTGCATTTTTATTATATCTTTCAAATTTAGTGTCGTTTCAATTAGGACATGAATTTTTGCAACTTTCAAGGTGAGAATGAACAAAGACAAATTTTTGTGATGGATGACTGTATATGACTCCATGGCCAGAGGAAAAGGCACTAATATACTTCTTCAAATATCTATAGTTCTCATTCACCTCATACGAAGATGGTCCCTGATTTTGAGCCAAATGTTGCAGCAAAAAGTTCCCCCCTCCATAATTTGATATTCAATGGAAATTTCTTAAATTGATGATGGGGCAAGATTATGGAACATTGGCACATACATATGTAATGGAATTCCAAGATCATGATATATGTTTTCATATGTTTATGGAAATGTTCCACCAAGTCCCCTGGAGGTGGGAGCGAGGGGGCGAGGGAGCGCGGGAGCGGCCTATGCAAAAGCTCCCTACCAATTTTCAGGAAACGTGGGGGACGTCGGGGTCATAAAAATTATAAAATTTAATATTTAAAATGTAACTATATTTTTGCAAGGAATGTATATACAATCATCATACACTTGCATCATGAAATATAAATCATAAATGATAAAATTACAAATCGATGAATGATGAATCATATAATTGAAACAAATTTAAAAGTTAAAAGTTAAAACATACATCATACAATCATGCATGTAAGTTTGTAAGTTTGTAACTATATAATCATTAATGTAACTACTAACAATGTACAATGAAAATAAAGTTTAAGATATCATGACATATTATATCAAGATTCAAAATAGAGTTTAAACTGAAGTTTACAACTCAAGTCTGAAACATAAAACTTAAACACAAATAAGTTATGTCTGAAACATAAAACATAAAACATAACATATGAATATCAAATGATATCATCATAATGATAAATGAGCATAAATGCTCAAGTTAATACCCCACTAGTCTCTGCATCCAACTTCTGCACGAATATATCAAGATCAACCATGTCACCATCTGAATCAGAATCACTTGGATTCTCAAATATGCTAAGTGGCACATCAACTTTTAAAATGAAACCATAAACTAAAAGGGGCGGTGAGGGGACGCGAGGGGGCGTGAAGGGGGGTGTGAGGGGGCGTGAGGGGGCGTGAAAGGGGGTGTGCGGGGGCGTGAGGGGGCATGAGGGAAACATCCCCTAGAAGTCCCCAATACCTCGGAGCACGAGGGGGCGAGGAATCTAGACCCCTAGGTGGGGGGGCGAGACCCCATGTAACACTGGTTTATGGAGGTGGTGGAGCAAAAAAGAGCTCAAATAGAGCTGAAATGTTTCACATAAAAAGGACTGTGGGCTTGACTAATGGTTCCATTTAAAAAATGATATCTAGATAGAGAATAAGTGTAGCATGAAAACATGCATTGAAAATCCATCTGAGTTTGCATTGTATTACTTATGATGGATTCAAATTTGGGTTTCAAAATGCCAGGTTATGGCATGATTTTTTCGAGAAACCCTTAGTTGGATTCTCATGTTGGTTTAATTTATATTTTAAGTTTGTTTTGCAATATTTGGGTGATAGTAACTCATGAACTAGGTTACCAATGTGTAACAATCATATTTCAAGAATAAAGTTGTGATTTTTTTATATTATGATTATTATCTATTAGCTACGAGTATTGACACCTAATGCCTGGAATTTTGACATCTTGATAGCATGGATAATTTCGAAAATGTTTCTAGCAATGTTAACATAATATCTATCATTACGTGTCTTCACTTTTGTCACCATAATAGACCTATGATATGGACTCATCACACAACTTCATATGCTATGTCCCAACAAGTTCAAATTGGTTGAACCTACCTCATAGTGTGGTTATTAAGGACAAGTTGCTTGATATATAACTCGATAGCATAGACCACGTTGCAGTTCTAAAAAGAATCCTCAAGTGTCAAAAAAACTACACAATATGTTCTACTATAAAGCCTTTTGGGATACCTGAAATAATATATGTATCATTGATGACTTTTAAAGTATGACAAGATCCAGAGGGAAAGGAAATCAATGGAAGAGTGATCCACCAATGAGAAGCTAGAATTTAGCATCGGATGAGTTAGAGTCTAGGAAATTGAAACCCTATAATTTTAATTAGTGATGAAGGACATCACATAGGTAATTATATTTTCATGTAGAATAATCTGTTAATTCAAATTTAAACTACATAATATGAAAGGCATACCATAAATTTTTCCACGTAAGTCCAAACAACCTATAAAAAGGGAAAACATTCTTTTTCCATGGGAAATAATTTACCTTTCCTTTTTCAAGACAATCTAAATCACAAAAAATATGAACTATACTGCACACATTCTTGGATAATGTGAAAGTGGAAAAGGAATAGCCTACACAAGTGATGCACACATGTACATCTGAACACTAATAGATTTTTGTAGTTGAAATGCAATGCTTGTTTTCATTTAAATGTAGGGTTTTTAAAGCAGGGAGAAATAATGGCTGCCAAATTAATAAGCGTTTCTTTGGGAAAAATTTAAATCTTGTATTGGGTGATGAAGATAATAGAGGGTATTGAATCTTGATTCTTGACATCTAGAGAGAACCCTACGGCCTAACACAATCCAATGGAATTGACCAAAAAAACCCAAATAGAGTCAACCCTACTATAGGAGGAAGGGCCTGCAGTAAGAACTTACCATTTTGCAAGAGCTGAGGGCGAATGTTGTTCTGCAAGAGCTGAGGGCGAACGTTGAGGGCGAATGCTGAGGGCAAAGGCTGTTCTGCAAGAGCTGAGGGCGAATGCAGGGCGAATGCTGTTCTGAAAGAGCTGAGGGGGAATCCAGGGTGAATGTTGTTCTGCAAGAGCTGAGGGCGAATGTTGTTCTGCAAGAGCTCAGGGCGAATGCTGAAGGCGAATGCTGTTCTGCAAGAGCTGAGGGCGAATGCTGAGGGCGAATGGTGTTCTACAAGAGCGGAGGGCGAATGCGCGCGTGACATCAGACGTTAATGTAGCACACATGTACATTTGAACACTAATAGATTTTTGTAGTTGAAATGCAATGCTTGTTTTCATTTAAATGTAGGGTTTTTAAAGCGGGGAGAAATAATGGCTGCCAAATTAATAAGCGTTTCTTTGGGAAAAAATTAAATCTTGTATTGGGTGATGAAGATAATAGAGGGTATTGAATCTTGATTCTTGACATCTAGAGAGAACCCTACAGCCTAAAAAAATCCAATGGAATTGACCAAAAAAACCCAAATAGAGTCAACCCTACTATAGGAGGAAGGGCATGCAGTAAGAACTTACCATTTTGCAAGAGCTGAGGGCGAATGCTGTTCTGCAAGAGCTGAGGGCGAACGCTGAGGGCGAATGCTGAGGGAAAATGCTGTTCTGCAAGAGCTGAGCGCGAATGTTGAGGGAAAATGCTGTTCTGCAAGAGCTGAGGGTGAATGCTGTTTTGCAAGAGCGGAGGGCGAATGCGCGCGTCATATTAGACGTTAATGTAGCTATTGCGACGCATATGAAACAATAAAATAATTTTTATGTAGCGTGCATATAAGTTTCAAATTTTTATGTAGCGCGCATACAAGTTTCGTATTTTTTTGTGGCGCGCATATAAGTGTCGTTATACCGATGGCGGAAAAAGCGTCGCTATTGCGACGGGTACCTAAACGTCGCAATGGCGACACCTAAACATTGTGTCGCACTTGCGACGATTGGAGTCGTCTCAATAGCGACGCTTTGGGCCATAGTGTCGCAATTGCGACGTCTTCCTCCAAACATCGCAATTGTGACACTTTTCTAAGTGTCGGTATTGCGACACTTTTCTATAAACGTCGGTATAGCGACGGGTTCGGGCGGGATGGAAAAAATTTGGGGAAATTTCCGACATTTGGTCAAAAGCGTCGGAACCAAGTGTCGGAATTTCCGCCAAATGTAGTAGTGAGGGATATTGTCCACATAATAGGAGATTGTCCACATAATAAGAGATTATTAGTTTGCAATAGGCCTCTAAAAGTATTGGAAATTTTTTCATAAATTTTTCATGGTGATCTTTAGTTGTTAATCTAGTAATGGGTCAAATTAAAATATAATTGTGACTTATATGTATTGGTTGAGCAATGTCAATCATCATGTATATGAAATATATAACCAAAATAAAACTTGGTTATAGTATGTTCCAATGCATGTTACACATATATATATATATATATTTAAATGAAAATCCTTGTTAACTCCACAATATTAATAGCAAATTCAATTTCAAGCTTATCTTCTTGTTTATATAATAAAATATGACAAATAGGAATTTCAAGGGTGTGACATTGATAACCAAATGTTAATTTAGCAAAATTTGTAATGTTAGTTTTTAATAGTAAATTACAATCTAAATCTATAGTTTTACAATGCTATTTCGCATGTGTATGTTAACTACTAGTATGCATTTTTCAAAGAAAAAACACCTTTTTCTAATTCATATTCCAACATTCTATCCATACAAATAGAATAATAATGAATCACACCAATCCATTTACTAACTCTTTTCCAACCATTATAATTCACAATAATTTTAATAACAAATAAATTGCAATACTAACAATATTGATTTTCAAAATAACTTCATAAGTTACTGTAGTTTTGGATGTTGAATGTCAAACTTGAATCATAAACTTCAACTCTCAATTTTGTGTCAACCTTTCGATTGCTTGATGATCCACCGGTTGACATCCTTACCAACTTCTATGGGTACTCCTATTCTCAAGGATCTCCATGCCATAGTGGGGTTGTATGGAAATGTACCTCACTATCCAATGATTGAAGAAAGAAATTGTCAAGCTTGAGAAGAATTCCCACTTCTCAGCAAAATTCAATAGGTCAAATTCTCAACAAATAGCAATGAAAAATATTTTAGCCCTATTCACAATTAGGGTGCATAAAAAGTGTTTTTCTCAAAGACCAAGTCCTCTTTTCATAGTTTTATGGCCCATTCCACTTCTCTAGCCTACACAGAAATATGTTTTAACAAATTACTACTAGCGTAATATTCGCCCTCCCATGTGTCACTCATATGTACAAATGCATATATAATTACCTATTTAACCTTTCAAAGTAATAAAATTTACCTACCCAACTCTCACATTTCTTATTTTCTCTCTTAGTTGTCTCCTTGTTGTTCCCATGACTTCATATTTTAATGGAACTCACTGATTTACTTGTCTTATTTATTAATTATTTCACTTTAACTTATCTCGAGCCCACTTTTATTTTCTTGCAATACAATTTGAATTGAAACTCTTGTTCTTATTTTCTCTCATTTACTTAAGGTTGTGCCAATAATTAGTTTTTACTAATTGAAAGTTAGATTAAATTCATTTCATACACTTTGTCTTAATTATATATTCTTCTTAATGCTTTTAATCAACTAAGTTTTATTTTATGTTATGATATATTAGTTAACCCATACACATTTATTTAAAATACCAATATTTTAATTTAAGCATTATTTTTTAAATATAATATATATTATATAATTGTTTTCTCTCATTACATATAAATGTGTTTAAATAATGTTGTTTTATATCTTTCAACTTAAATTTTCATTCATTATCAAATTATAAATTCATTAATGATACCAAGGGGGCCATGACTCACATGCCCTTCAAGTATCCATCTCATAGAAGCAAATAATTTATTGCCTTCCTCTTCAAAAAGCATAGAAGTAGTTCCCATCCCATAGAAGCAGCAAGCTATTTCCTTCCTCTTCAGAAAGCAAGGAATAATTTCCCATCCAATAGAAGAAGAAAGTGAGATGATGGATCTAATGGAGGTGTACCTGGAAACCAGAGAAAAAATCTCATCATAGTCTTCTCCCTCTTTCTGAGAGAATCCTCTAGCCATGAACCATTCATTGTATTTGTCAATACTCCCATCTATAGCATGCTTAATCTTGTATATCCACTTGGAAGTCACCATTGACTTCCCTTTGGGCCTAAGCATGATTTCACAAATATCATTCTTCGTGATTGATTGATACTCTGCATTCATTTCCTCCTTCCAAAGCTACTAACTAGCTACATCTTCATATGTGGAAGGTTCTTCATCAATGAGTTTTGTCATGAGAGTTGCATAGTTGGAGAACCTTTTAGGATTATTAATCTCTCTAGATGTGCCATCAAGATTTGCATGTCCTTCTTCCTCTTCCAATGTGGATCTAACCGGACATGCTGGTCTCTTCTTTATTTTTCAAACTATGACTAGTTATGTTGGATCTTGATGCCCTTCTGGCCTTCTGGTACATTCTATAGAACTTGAATGCTCCTTCATTGAGGCCTCTTGATTTACTTCATCCAAGGAATCTATGGATACTTCGTTAGACCTCCAATATGCCACTTTCTCATTGAATTTGACATCTCTTCTGACCTCAATATGTTGTTGCTCTGGAATGTATATTTAGTAGGCCTTTGAAGATTCACTATATCCAACAAATATGCCTTTCTTTCCTAAAGGCTCAAGCTCGTTCCTCTTATCCTTAGGAAAATTAATATGTACATGAAAACCAAATATTCTCATGTTCTCGACCTTTGGCTACCTTTTAGGGAAGGATTCTTCTGGAATAACACCTTCCATAACTCTATGAGGACTTCGATTTTGAATGTATACAGTTGTTTGTGATGATTCATCGCATAAGAACAATGGTGATTCCAAATATGAATCATGGCCTTGATATATTATTCAATGGACCTATTATTCCATTATACTACACAATTATGTTGTGGTTTATAGGGGAAAATTAGCTCCCTCTTAATCCCATCTTGCTTGTAGAAAGCAACAATCACCTTTGAGGTGTATTCTCCTCCATTATCAGATCTCAATACCTTGATCTTTTTGTTTGTCAAGTTTTCCACTTCATCTTTGAATTCATTTAACTTTTTAAATAATGTGTCCTTAGTCTTCAAGAGATATATCCATGTCTTACGAGAGAATTCATCAATAAATGTCACATAGTACAGTGAACCACCAAGAGATTTTACAGGCATCAGACCACATACATCAAAATGAATCAAGTCCAAATCTTCCTTAGATATGTTGTCACTATTTGAAAATGGTTTCTTGATGTTATTTCCAAGAGCACAATCTTTGCATACACCATCATTCTTAATTTTCAATTCAGGAACCCCTACACTATTTGTATCAATTCAAGAAATGCTCTGAAATGAATATGTCCATATCTTCGGTGCCACAATTCAATTGGATTTATTTCTTCATGTAATAGTGCTTGATTTGGTTTACTTACAAGTCTATACAGTATTCCATCATGAATCCTAATAACCCTAGCATCATCTATACTAGATCCCTTGGACTTGTTACCCACCACTTCATGGGTGATATCCCTAGGAGATTTTTTTCTCCATGATGGACCTCAACCGGCAGCCAGTAGCCCCTTTCATCCCTCAAATAGCTTTTTGTGCCATTTCTCCGCCACTTGAGCCACCCATGTTGTCCCTCACCCATATTTATTGGTCATATGTTTGAAGGTGGACCTCCCGAATCTAAAGATATGCCTTGTCATTTGGTAATTGAGTATCGGGTTTACTTATCATGGATACTTCTGGAAATAGATTGATGGGGGGATTCAAAGGAAAGAGTGGTCTAAGCTTGTGCTCTTGTCCCATTAATATCTTTTGGATGTTACCCTTGGATCTTAGTCCCATGGGATCTCCTTTATTGACCATTCGGTTCTAGGGTCATACTACTTGGGAAATCCTGACTTTGGGTGTGTGGTCCCACTCCTTTATCCACATATATTACTCCATTTTCACTCATTATATCCCCATTCATCATTTCTCCCACTTGGGTCCACGTTTCCTCTCTGGGTCCACATAGGGTCAACCCCCCTATCCCCTTGCCCCTAACTTGGGTTAGGCCTGGAATGATGCCCTGGAGGTTGAAGCAGCTAAAATAAAAAGTATAAGCATAAATGGCCACATTCAACACTAAATTGTACCACAAAATGAAAAATATGGTCGAGACAAAAATAATTATCACGTGGGAAAAATCCAATACATGAGCTCTACCCCATACCCATGGACATTGCCATGGTTCCATAGGCCCTAGATGAGCCTCCTTTATCATACTGGAACCCATGATTTTCCCAACCCCTGGAGGTAAATGAACTGCCCTACCTAAAAGGGGGCAATCATTGTTATATTTTACACATCATGCTCTTGTCCTTTGAGCCTAAGCAGTTAATTAAAGAAAATTCATAAAAGGAAAAAGGCATATAAAGAAGGGTGGAAAAATCAAGGTTGGGGGACCTCATGTACCATGATTTTCCCCTCCTACACATTATATACCCAAGTGTGGGCTTCCCTTTCTCTAGCTACCCTTGTGCCCCAATATGTGGCTCAGGAATTCCCCTCACATTCCTTATTACATTTCACTTATTTATCACTTTCCACCCCCATTTGAGGGATGCACCTTGGACATACTATCCCCTTTAAGGTTATAAACCACCTAATAAGGTACCTATCTAACCCCCTTTGGAGCTTGGAGACACTAGCACATGCCAAAGCCTACTTCGGAAGGGCATTCCATTATGAAGTAACACTTTTTTGTCTATGGTTTTTAAGCTCTTTTACACGATTACTCTAATGACATGTCGTATTGGAAGGCTAGGGGATGCATTGGATCTTATACATGAATGCAGGTGGTGTCCATTTGGGTTTGGTCTCCTTATATGGGGTCCTAACTTCCCATAGGGCTACATTGGCACATGTAGGGTGTGTGTAGAGATCCATGGTCCTCCACAGAAAAAAAAACAATCCACGGATCCCCATTTATGTCCAAATATTACTAGAGATCCACTTTTGGGATGAGGATGATGTACTTGGTACACTGTGCCCAACAGGCCCCACAACAGCACCACGCACTTGGTAGGTGTCCCGGGACTTGTACGATTACATGGAAGCATTCGTTCCATCATTTGAGCCATTGCAAAGGATTTACAGACATCTTTGACTCATATTGAGACCCATGGGGTAATTGGTGTGCCCCCACACCCATTGGGAGCACCACAGGTCTACTGCTTGAAGAACAAGGGGCCACCCCCTTGTCCATCACATTTTGAGGATTTTATTCATAATTATGGCACTTTTGGACAATATCAGGCCTTTTGGAGGGCCCCATGATATGCAAATATTATTATTTGACCTCCTAAGAAGCTTTGTTATTTTATATATAAGCTAGTTTGGTGGGCATGTCACCAAAATTTAGGTTATTTGCACATTATTTTCTGTTTAGGGGCTGATGTAGGCTCATTAGCTAAATCAAACTCCTAAAAGGTATATAAATAGGAGCTAGTTTGATTTATTTGTATGATCACTTGGATTGGATCTCTCTCTCTTAAGAGAATTTCACATTTTTTTCTTGGTGGATATTTTTGGATGATGGATGAATTATGATGTATGAATTTGGGTTCTCTTTATCTTGGAGCTTCTTATGTTGTGAATATGATGCTGGTTGGATATATTCTATAACGTGTAAGTGAAAATTTGATGTCATTTTTCTTGTTGCTGCATACATTTGAACTTCATTATGATTCAGGCTAACTGTTGCATATGTAAATGTGGAATTATGTGTCTATTTTAGCGTATATATGTGTATGGAACATGTTATATGAATGAAATTTCCTAGATATCATGTTATATTGATAATCCTTCACCATTTGCAAGAAGTATAAATATTTTAAAGTCACTTTTCTTCTCTAGCATCTAACATTGGACGAAGTTGACTTTGAAGCCTCCTTGAACGATAGAAATACATTCCATCTTCTTAATTATCCTTGATCCAATATCCCCAAGTGAAACTAGGCATTAATCCTTCATAGGGTGATAATTTTAACTTTTATTTTTATCTTTTATTCATTTTTCCTAGGACTAGCCCCATTAGGTCACCTAGGGCATCACTTTCCCATAAATCTTGCCAGAGGAAAATCTTGATCTCCTCAGGTCAATTGTGTTGGTGGATCCCTGAGGTCTCCTCAAATTTTGAAGGCATTTTGATGTTGGAATCTCGGGATATCCCAAGCCCTACCTCTAGGATCACGTGTTGCCTTGTGTTTCCCAAGGCTAGCACCTGACATGATCAATTTTACCTTTCGAAGTAAAAATTCTTGTTTGATCCTTTCCTCTTGCCTTGTCTAGAATTTGAACATCATTGGTTGCTAAGTTCCATCCTCGAACCTAGGTTGGGTCCACTTGGCCTCGTGTATTCCCATTCTTCATCAATGTTGATTTATCAAGGACCACTCAGGAATCCAATATACCAAAGGATTATAGGGATTGAGAACCTCCTTTGTAACTCGTATTCTTCTACCTCACCCCTCCAATCCTCACCTCCTCTCCGTAGAAGATCAAGTCCCTTGCTTAAAAGGAAAGCAAGCCCTTTCTTCATTCTATCCTATGGAAAGGGTTTCTAGGGTCACTCCATACCTATTCATTGATCTATACTTTAAAAGTGACTTCCTAAACTATCGAGTCTCCTCCCATCGGTGAAAGTTAATAAAGAGAAGGGAGTCTTAGTTGTAGTGACATTGTTGAGATTCAACAAGATGATGATGCTAGTGAAAATTAAGCACCTACACTAGAATGGAGCCTCAGGATATTTTTAGGTGTAAGTATATTTTTAGAATGAATGAGAAAAATCTATTTATAGATGATGTTTATTTATAGATAGTGAGAAAATTCTACTTATAGATGATGTTCTATTTTTAGATTTATGTGTGAGTTCTATTTATAGATCGCATGTCTATTTATAGATGCATGTCAACTATTATTATCCCTTAATAATAGTTTGAAAACAAATATTAATCTATTCTCATGGAGCACTTGGAATCAGCTAACTGAAGTGGAAACCAGTTAGTTGAAGGAATTTCAAGTTCAAAGGTTGTTTTATGGGACATGCAAGTGGACTTAGTTGTAACTGAGTAATTCGAAGTTGTAACAGAGTTGGATGTGTAGTTATGTGAGTTGTAACGTATTTTAACTTAGTTAAGTGAGTTAAAATCAGTTGTGCTAGTTGTAACTGAATATACACTAGTGAGAGATCAATGAATTAAATATTAAATTAATTCACATGTAGTGATCTCACATGCAGCCGAAGATTTACTACTGTTAACTACATGCATGTCAGATCCAGTGGAGACCTAGTTGAGAGGTCGGTGAAAGGGACAGTTGACTATCATTTGTACTATATTGGATTGCACTATTGCAAGCCAAACACACATTGTATATTCTCATGAGGATTGTTCAATCAAGGAGGGCATGATTGCATCGAATTGGTATTTCTAATCAACTTGGATTGCGTAGTGAAGGCAGGCTATTGTGAGGCAGAAATTTGGCTAAGGAATTTGTCAATTTATGCAAGATGATGTGAGACGATTGTATATTGTACTGAGAGCTCTTGGATTAGAGTTTTGTATGATAATATTTCATGATCCATGATATATACATAATATATTATAGTGGGGTTTTTAGCTTTATGCTTTCCCGGTAAACATCTGTGTTATGTGTGAATGATCTTTCTTCATGTGTTTGCAATTGGCGATCGTGTTTTAAATTTTTGAAAGAATTTTTGTAGAAGTGATTTTGTATTTAACAGTGTCACATAATTGTTAGATCAGGAGAATCCAGGCAATACATAATTGTATTAAAATTTCTACATGGTATTAGAGCACAAAAGATTTCAATTTTGAAGTAGGAGTTGAGTTTGTTGGTAGAAACAATTTGAATTTGCTACAAGAATTTCTTGGTGCGATAGTTGAGTAAAAATCGAAATGGCTTTCAATGGCTTGTGGATAGAATATGTACTCGAGGGCAGCTCGAACTACATTTCTTGGAAGGACAGGATGGAGGTGGTGCTTGAAGATAATGGCTTAAAGGAATTCATCGACAGTGATGTTCCTAAGCCCACTTCGACAGATGTTGCATTACTTGACGCATGGAAAAAGAAAGTAGTCAAGGCGAGAAGGATTGTTGGAAGGTGTACGAGACCACATTGTCTCAAGCCTTCATGGGAAAGCCACTCCATATCATATGTGGAAGGCTTTGACGGATCTTTTCCAAAGCAGCAGCGACCATAGGAATTTGGTGCTGAAGGATAAAATTAGAAAGATCAAGATGGAAAAGGACGACAATATTCCAAAGTATCTCACAAAGTTTGTCCAATGTCGGGATGAACTGGGGAGTGTGGGAATTACTGTTTCCAATGATGATTTGGTGAGCTTGGCTCTCTTGGGACTTCTTAAAAGTTGGCACAATTATGAATACTTTGTCAACGGAAGGGAAAAACTGTCGGATTAGGAATGACTGTGGTCGGATCTAGTGCAGGAAGAGTTCAAGTGGAACACCAGAGATGGATTTTCATCAAAGCATGATGATGAAGAGGATTCTGCTTTGGCTGCCAAGGCAAGGAAAGGGAAGGGGAAGAAATTCCACTAAAAATATAAGTCTAAAGGAAAGAAGCTCGATTTGTCCAAGGTGAAGTGTTTTCACTATCACGAACATGGGCATCTGCCACTAACTGCCCACCGAAGAACAACAACAAGAAGGTTGCTGGAGTTGTAGCTGGTGAGGCCCTTGCCTCGAAATTTGAACTTGATTTCTCTTTGATCGCATGCCTAGTGTCAAGTGCATTGGGATTGGTGTGGTATCTTGATAGTGGTGCTTCCTTCCACATGACAGGAGATAAGGATATTTTCACTGACTTGGAGGAGAAAGATCTCCAAATGCATAAAGAGATGGAAAATTATGGATGATACAGTGCGACCAGCATTGGTACCATTACCTTTGAGAGGGAGTCAGGTAAACCATTTCAATTGAAAGATGTTATGCATGTTCCAGGTCTAAATAAAAACTTGGACTCAGTCGCAATTTTGGAGGACAGAGTCTATGATGTTGTTTTCAGCGATGGAAAAGCTTTCATGTGACATAAAACAACGGGTCAAGCCAAGAGGATAGGGATTCGAGTCAAGAATCTCTACAAGATGGAGGTAGATGGATGTGTTGCCATGATGGACAAGGTAGAAAAAGTGGTGAGCCGGGATGAGGACGAATTATGGCACAAGCGATTGGGCCATCTTCATCATGGAGCCTTGAAATTCATGCAGAAAATATCTACTGGACTTCCAATGGGAACACTTGCTCAGTTAGATTGGTGCAAGGGTTGCACCATGGGGAAGTATGTAAAGTCCACCTTTCATGAAAAGGAGAATCGTGCTTCGGTGATCCTGGAGAGAGTTCACACAGACGTGTGTGGACCATTCTCAGTTTCTTCAATAGAAAAACACGGGTATTATGTTATTTTTGTTGATGACTTTTCTCGTAAATTTTGGATCTTCTTCATGCAGAAGAAGGATCAAACATTCTCAAAGTTCTGTGAGTTTAAGGCATTGGTGGAGAAGGAGTTGGGGAAGCAAGTGAAGGCTCTAAGGAGAGATAATGGTGGAGAATACATCTCGAATGAATTCAAAGACTTCTGCATCAAAGAAGGAATTCGAAGAGAACTCATAACACCTCATAACCCACAGCAAAATGGGGTCATGGAGAGGAAGAACAGAACTATTGTGGGTGCATCACAAGAAATATTTCATGATCAGGGCCTACCAATGCATTTGTGGGTAGAAGCATGCAACACTGCGGTTTATGTACAAAAATGTTGTCCTCATAGAGTACTTGGCATGAGTACACCTGAAGAAGCTTTCACTGGGAAGAAACCGAATGTTTCTCACTTTAATATTTTTGGCTCATTTATTTATGTGCATGTGACCAAGAACGCCAGGAAGAAGCCAGAGTCGACTGTTGCAGTTGGGATATTTGTGGGGTACACAGAAACACCCCATAATTATCGTGTGTATTTACCTAACATTAAGATGATTGTTATGCGACGGGATATAAAATTCGGTGAGGGGAAATCCATGCGGTTATTTCTTGAGAGGGAGTTGGACTTGCATGCAGAGGATGAACTATTGGTTCCAAAATATGAGTCTATAGATGTGGATCAACCACAGGAGGAGGTTCATGGAGTGGAGGAGTCCACTCACGGAGAGCCAAACATCAAAACTGGAAAAAGGCGTACCACAGAAGCTGAGAGGCTGACACTTGTTGCTGCGCAGAATGTAGGAGTCCCTACTTCACAGCGCAGAAAAAGATAGTCTCCTGACCGAGTCACTGGATACATGGCTCTCATGAGAAAATGTATTGTGACTGAGCCATCTTCCTTTCAGGAAGCGGTGTAGGAGCCCACATGGGTAGATGCAATGGTGGAGGAGTATGACTCCATTGTCAGAAACAATGCTTGGGAAATTTTTCGAAGGCCGGTTGATAAATCGGTGGTAGGTTCAAGATGGATCTACAAGGTAAAGCAAGTTGCTGATGGGAGTGTTGAGAAATACAAGGCCATATTTGTGGCATGGGGCTTCTCACAAATCGATGGGAATGATTATGAAGAAACCTTTGCACCTAACACATGGTATTCTTCCATAAGGACCATCCTTTCTCTCTCAGCACAGATGGGTTGGAAAATTCATCAGATGGATGTGAAGAATATGTTTCTCAATGGGATAATTGAGGAAGAAGTGTACATTGAGCAGGCTAAAGGATTTGCGATCTTCAATAGCGATTCACATGTGTGCATACTCAAAAGAGTGTTGTATGGGCTGAATCAAGCACGTCGTGCTTGGTACACTTGGATAGACAGCTATTTCACCAGAATTGGCTTCACCAAGAGTGAGGCGGATGCAAACCTATACCAAATTGTGGTGGAGGGTAAGATTTTAATCATTGTTGTTTATGTTGATGATTTAATACTGACTGGTGATGAGAAGCTGATACACTCATGCAAGGAGGACCTTGCAAAGGAGTTCGAGATGACAGATATGGGCCTCCTTCATTATTTCCTTGGATTGGAAATATGGCAACGAGATGGTGAAATTTTTGTGTCTCAAGGAAAGTATGCAAGGGATATATTGGGTAAGCTTCACATGGAGGGCTGAAAACCCATGGATACTACTCTTCCATGAAACTGGAGGAAAGAGGACGCTACATCTGGAGAGATAGTGGATGCTACTATCTATCGACAGTTAGTGGGTTTGCTAATGTATTTAGTGAATACAAGACCAGACATATGCTATGTGGTGAACCAACTTAGTCAAGTGATGGTTAAGCCTACCAAGCTCTTTTGGAAGGCGGGCAAGCATGTCCTGAGATACCCGAGGGGCACATCTGAGTATGGCCTGTGGTACAAACAGATGGATGAGGTGAAGTTGCATGGCTTCACGGATGTAGATTGGGAAGGCAGCCCAATGGATAGAAATAGCATATCAGGAGGGAACTTCAGTATCGTATCTATAGTTGTTTCTTGGTACAGCAGGAAACAGAGATCCGTGGCACTCAGTTCAGCGGAAGCGAAATACATGGCAGCAAGTCAAGCTACATGTGAGGCTATCTGGATGAGAAAGATCCTAGTTGTTTTGTTTGGTTCTCATTTAGATCCTACAGTGATTCATTGTGATAATGAGATTTGCATTAAAATCTCGATTAATCATGTGTTTCATGATATATTTAAGCATATAGATATCTAGTATCATCATATCAGATATTGTGTACAACGGAAGATCATGTTGCTTTAGTACATTCCTATGGAAGATCAGGATGTAGTTACTCTGATGAAGGTGCTCACCAGAAGCAAATTCGAATACCATAGAGATAGGATCGTGGTGAAGGATAGTCCCTTTCTTGTTGAGAGGGAGTGTTGAGATTCAACAAGATGATGATCCTAGTGAAAATTAAGCACCTACACTAGGATGGAGCCTTGGGCTATTTTTAGGTGTAAGTTTATTTTTAGAATGGATGAGAAAATTCTATTTACAGATGATGTCTATTTATAGATGGCGAGAAAATTCTATTTATAGATGATGTTCTATTTATAGATGTATGTGCGAGTTCTATTTATAGATCGCATGTCTATTTATAGATGCATGTCAACTATTATTATCCTTTAATAATAGTTGGACAATAAATATTAATATATTCTCATGGAGCACTTGGAATTAGTTAACTGAAGTGTCAAACCAGTTAGCTGAAGGAATTTTGATTTCAAAGGTTGGTTGGTGGGACATGCAAGTGGACTTAGTTGTAACAGAGTTGGATGTGTAGTTATGTGAGTTGTAAAGTAGTTTAACTCAGTTAAGTGAGTTAAACTCAGTTGCGCTAGTTGTAACTAAAGATACACTAGTGAGAGATCAGTGAATTAAATATTAAATTAATTCACATGTAGTGATCTCACATGCAACTGAAGATTTACTATTGTTAACTATATGCATGTCAGATCCAGTGGAGACCCAGTTGAGAGGTAGGTGAAAGGGATAGTTGAATACCAGTTGTGCTATATTGGATTACACTCTTGAAAGCCAAACACACATTGGATATGCTCATGAGGATTGCACAATCAAGGAGGGCATGATTGCATCGAATTGGTATTTCTAATCGACTTGGATTGTGTAGTGAAGGCAGGCTATTGTGAGGCAGAAATTTGGCTAAGGCATTTGTCAATTTCTGCAAGACAGTGTGAGATGATTGTATATTGTACTGAGAGCTCTTGGATTAGAGTTTTGTATGATATTGTTTCATGATCCATCATATATGCATAATATATTATAGTGGGGTTTTTAGCTTTATTCTTTCCTGATAAACATTTGTGTTATGTGTGAATGATCTTTCTTCATGTGTTTGCAATTGGAAATCATGTTTTAAATTTCTGCAAGAATTTTTGTAGAAGCGATTTTGTATTTAATAGTGGAATATAATTGTTAGATCAGGAGAATCCGTACAATACATAATTGTATTAAAATTTCTACAAACATTGGGCTAAGTCTCCATCGTTACCCTTGACCTAGAAGTTTCCCTTATAGGAACCCCTCTTACGTCTCTTTTTTGAGTGGTAACAGGACCAAATGAGTACTTTTCCATCCACAAAATCAACTCTATCTCCTTTATCTTCTAAACAAGAAACAGAGACAAGATTATTTTTCAAAATTGGTACATAGAGAACATTGTTGAGATGTACATTGTTACTAGATTCTAGCTCTATGAACGCCTTTCCAACTCCTTTGACTGCATATTTTCTATTGTTTCCCAATTCGACCCTTTGAGAAAAAATATTTCCTATCATGCTTGAGATATTCCCACACTCTTTGGTCATGTGCCTTTATGCTCCACTATCTACCATCTACATTTCATCATCATCTACAAATGAACCTATTAGAGCATAATAGTAGAAGAAATCCTTTTCACCTTTGGTCTTATTTGTTTTTTTATCTTCTTCAACTTCTGTTGCGGAAGCATGTTGTTTCTATTTTGTTTTCTTTTTATCCATATTAATACAATGTCTCTTTAAATTTCCATATTCTTAACAACCATAACATTGTATTTTTTATAATTCTTTCTTCTTCTTAGAGGAAGAAGATCATTTTCTTGACTTTTTGTGTTGAGGTCTAAACTTCTTATTTCCCTTGTTCTTGAAACGAGCTTCGAGGGCTTGAGCTTCCTCATCTTGATGATCTCTAGTCATAAATATTGTTTCTTCTTGAGCACACGATGTCCATATTTTTTCAAATGTATGGTCTTTTATGGAAATGTACCTCACTAGCCAATGATTGAAGAAAGAAATTATCAAGCTTGAGAGGAATTCCCACTTATCAACAAAATTTAATAGGTAAAACTCTCAAAAAATACCAATGAAAATTTATTTTTGCATTATTGACCATTAGGGTGCATAAAAATTGTTTTTCTCAAAGACCAAGTGCTATTTTCATAGTTTTTGTGGCCCATTCCACTTCTCTAACCTACACAAAAATATTTTTTACCAAATTACTACTAGTGTAATATTCGCGCTCCCATGTGTCACTCATATGTACAAGTGCATATATAATTACCTATTTAAACTTTAAAAGTAATAAAATTTATTCACACAACTCTCACATTTCTTATTTTCACTCTTAGTTATCCCCCTGTTCTTCCCATGACTTCATATTTTAATGGTACTCAAGGAGTGGAGTTACTTGTCTTATTATTAATTATTTCACTTTAACTTCTCTCCAACCCATTTTGATTTTCTTGCAATGCAAATTGAATTGAAATTCTTGTTCTTATTTTGTTTCATTTACTTAAAGTTGCACCAATAATTAGTTTTTACTAATTAAAAATTAGCTTAAATTCATTTCATACACTTTGTCTTAATTATATATTCTTCTCAATACTTTTAATCAAATAAACTTTCTTTTATATTATGATATACTAGTTAACCTATACACATTTATTTAAGATACCAATATTTTAATTTAATCGTTATTTTATAAATATAATATATATTATATAATTATTTTCTCTCATTAAATAGAAATGTGTGTTTAAATAATGTTGTTTTATACCTTTCAACTTAACTTTTCATTCATTATCAAATTATAAATTCATTAATGATACCAAAGGTGCCATGACTCACATGCCCTTCAAGTATCCATCCCATAGAAGCAATAAGTTATTACCTTCCTCTTCAGAAAGAATAGAAGCAGTATCCATCCAAAAAATATGTCTTTCTTTCCTAAAGGCTCAATCTTGTTCCTATTATCCTTAGGAACATGAATATATGCATGAAAACCAAATATTCTCATGTTCCTGACATTTGGCTTCCTTTTAGGGAAGGCTTCTTCAGTAGTTATACCTTCCATAACTCTATGAGGAATTTGATTTTGAATGTTAGTAGCATTGGTTTTGATTCCTTTCAAAGCTACCCTCTCCTTTATTTTATTTGGCCTCTAGCTCCTTATGCTTCAATTTTTCTCGCCACTTCTCACTACATCCTCACCATTTCTCTTCGATCCTTTCCTCATTTTTTTTCCAAAATATTAAAACGTCCACTTATGTTATTTATCACAGCTCCGACCCCCACAAAAACCTTGGTTATATCATATAACCTACCACACTTAATAAACTTTTTGGACCCCTTACCTTTCATCGCAATCAACTCTTCGCAGTTTTAAATTCCATTCATGTACAATTGCTGTCTCCTGCAAACCCCCGAAGTACGACTTGCGGTATTGACTAGGACCCATACTTCCCTTTTATATGCCTCGAATACGTTATAAAACCTTTTATTTATGATCCAGGCGTCTTTTTATCACAGTACCAAGAATTAACGAAGTTTTCACTTTTCGCTTTGAAAATCCATTTAAAGGGCCCCACCTACCTTTCTGCATCGTATTTTTGCAAATTTCACTTACTGCATTCACTTATGCTCCCCCAAAACTTCCAATTTGAAATTTTCAAACGGCCCCACCATTTGTCATGACACATCCCTCCGTTCACATCACACATCGCACTTCGCTAGTTTCAACGTTTAACTCTCATGTCTCATATCAAAACTTACGATGTGTGATTTGCGATATTGTCTGGGCCCCACCTTTCGTCTCATCACACATCGCACTTCGCCATTTCCAAAATTTAACTCTCGTGTTTCATAATATAATTTCCGATGCACGATCTACGATCGGCCCCACTTCATTGCCACGTCATCACCCCATCGCAAATCACATTTTCTCATGTTTGTGTCTTAAGTTTAAATGCTTTGACCTCGATTTACAATTGTGATATTGCCTAAAAGGTTTTCTCCTCCTGCTTATCATTCATTCTGCTTCACGTTTCCCCTATCAATCAAACCTTTTTCAAAGGGTTTCTTTGTAATTTCATATAAAATGAACCTTTCCCATTCTATCCAAAAATTTTGGGTTTTCTGCCATTACAAAGGGTTTTCCACCAATGAAGGAAAGGAACAGCGGAAGAGCAGCAGAGTTTCACTAAAAGAGTTTTCTACCACTACTCTCAGCACCAGAACGTTTCTACAAGTCACCAGGCAGCATTCAAGGAATAGCCACACGCCATTTTCACTGTTGTTTACACATTCTGTGGAGTTGATTTCACCATAACAGAAGATGAGTCTTCCCATAGACTGCCACATCATACAAACCAATTCGAATTGTTAGCCTTGATGCTGTTCATTTTCATTGTCATAGCACTTTTTATTAAAGTTTTAGGATAAGCCTCATCTCTTGCATGAGATCGTAATAACTTTTGGGAACAGGTTTATTCCTTTTGTGGAGATTAATTTTTTTATTATTTTTGTATATATGAGATAAAATGCTATGTAAAACGGGTTGGTTGGTGATTTTAGAATCCTGTCTCATATGATCAGTACTCTTTTAGTGAATAAAATTGAAGAATATTCTGAGGACTTATTATCAATCTGGTGTGTGTATTGTTAATCTTCTCTTATGTTTCCATATCTTATTATCTTCAGTGGTAGCTTGTAATCTCTCATATTGTTATGTGCTTTTACCAATCTCTTGACATTTTCATGTGTTTTATCAAATTTTATTAGTCTCACACAGTGATATTTCTTGATGAAATATACATGATGACAATGTAAAGAGCATCACTTATAACAGTTATCTTACTTGATATTTCAGTGAGAATATTTTAATTCTATAAATAGATTTCTCTTGTTGAAATATTGACAAATTTCTACTTGTGTTATTTTCTACCAAAAGAAGTGGATTTCTGCCTTGCAAACCCACTATTTCTTCTTCCATTTCACCTTCTCTCCCCCAACATAGGCTACAAACTCACTCTTTTTATACCACATCAGACCCATTACCCTCATTAGTAGAACATTGGACTTGACTGAAATATCTTTTCATTGAATAGGAGTTTAAACCACCTACCACTCTCATAAACCAAATCATTAAATTTCCTTAGAGTTTAGGATGTGTCTGGTCAGGAACTTGAAGCAGCCCAAGTTTTGATTCCAGCACCAACATCTTTTGGTGCGTGTGTCGGGAGACGAAGGCCTTGAAACGAAGTATTCTCCCAAGTCTCTTGTTTTTAATTGTTGACAATCAATTCTTGATGGTGAAAAAGAATTGGTGACTTGAAGAAGACTGAAAATTATTTCACCTGGCGACTCCAAAAAGAGGAAGAGGGGTTTCAAGACCTCCTTCTACAAGGAGGAATCAAAGATCACTTACTGTGACTCTATTTGTTGACCCAAAGAAGATCATTAAATATGCAAAAGGAATACAGAGATGATATCTAGTTTTTTATGGTGAACAAAAACTAGACACTAAAGAAGATTATGATCTTTCACCTGGTGACTCCATGACAAAGAATCCAGAGGCGACTCCATTGTTTTTAGATCCATCACTTTGATGGAAGCGATCCTCACTAAAAGATATTCCTTCTGCAATTTTTCAAAGATAGATGGTTTTCCTAATCCTTTGCCAGATAGAAGTGAATGGGAATTTTCTCTTCCAAGGTTTAGTGGACATGATTTGGAAGTAACAACTGAGTTTTTATGGGATTTTCATGACTAGATTCATAGGCTGCATTTTGTTCATGAAGACATAAAGATTAAGTTTTTTAGATATTATTTGAAGGGAGAAGCCCTGGATTGGTGTAGAAATCTTCCTAAAAATAGCATCACTTGTTTGTAAGAGTTTCATGATGCTTTTAATTCATTTTATAAAGATAGCTATCTGGTTGAATTTTTCACTCTAGAATGTTGCTATCAGTTTGATAAGAAAGTTGAAAGTGACGGTGAAAAACATAAATATAAAGAAAACATGGTTATACAGGAAGGTATTCAACAACCCTTTTGTTCTCATCATTTTCTTCAATCTCTTATCATTCAAGAAGAGGGTAAAAAGCATATTATTGAGCAACATGATGAGATATTAGGTGAACATAGTAAAAAATTCATAAATCAACCTTTGTTTGATAATTATCCTAATGATGAAGAGCAGGTTTTTATGTCACCTTGTTTTAAAGTTTACAGTGATGATCCAATCTATGATAGTTATGAATCTGAATCCGGGGAAGAAGATGGTGCTCAACTCATACAAATTGCCAAGGAATTATCACCTTTGTTGAGAATTGATGATAAGAAAAGCAGTTATGAGCCTACGTTTGAAATGTATAGATCTAGTTGTAGGGATACAATGTCGAAGAAGAAATTTGTGAAAAAAAATGAAGAACAGTCTCTTCATCAAAGCATTGTTCTATCAGAGGAAAGTATGTATCAACTTATCCTTGAACTCAAAGCTTTTTTGAGTAAGTCTCCTTGTCGATTTGCTGATCCTATTGTTGATTATATGGAGTTTAGTTTTCTAAAAGTCTCTCTTGTTATTAGTCTTGGAGTACTTCTCGTCCATAGTAGCAAGTATGAGTCACATTCAGAGATTATGCTTCATAATTTTCAGCCTTTCAGCAGTGGATGTGAATACATGTCAGGAAATCAGTTGTTAAAAAAATTATTTTGGAAGTTTGTATACACTTGATCAAGTGAATTTCAGTTGATTAGAAGTAGGAAGATGAATAAGCTCGCTACTCGAGAATTTCTTTTCAGTTTTAGATTGTAGTTTGATTTCTGTATTTCAGTAATGTTGAAATAAGTTGCAGAAGATTGAAATCTAACTTATGACTCCATTACCCAATGGCTAGGCATGCTGGTATTTTTGAGTTAATAAGCAGAATTATTGGTTGGAGAAATAAGGGATGGACAAGGCACTGGAACTACGGTTCTTGATAGCCTGCAGGGGGTATATCATCCCCAATTAGGGCCATTGTTAGCATTGGTTTTGATTCCTTTCAAAGCTGCCCTCTTTGTTGTTTCATTTGTCCTCTAGCTCCTTATGCTTCAATTTTTGTCACCACTTCTCACTACATCCTTGACATTTCTCTTCGATCCTTTCCTCATTTTTTTCCAAAATACTAAAATGTCCACTTATGTCATTTACCGCAGCTTGGCCCCCCACAACAAACCTCGGTAATTTCATATAACCTACCGCACTTAATAAACATTATGGACCCCTTACCTTTCATCGCAATCAACTCTTTGCAGTTTTAACGTCCATTCACGTACAATTTTCGTCTCCTACAAAACCCCCGAAGTCTGACTTGCAATATTTACTAGGACCCATACTTCCCTTTGATACACCTCGAATACATTATAAAACCTTTTATTGATGATTTGGGCATATTTTTTTCATATTACCATGAATTAATGAATTTTTCACTTTCTTCTTTGAAAAGCCGTTTAAAGGGCCCCACCTACCTTTTCGCATCGCTTTTTCGCAAATATCACTTACCGCATTCACTTCCGCTCCCTCAAAAATTCTGATTTTCGATTTGCAGGCAGCCCCGCCGTCTGTCATGACACGTCTCTCCATTCACATCGCACTTATCTAGTTTCAACGTTTAACTGTCGTGTCTCATATCAAAACTTGCAATGTGCGGTTTGTGGTATTGTCTGGGCCCCACCTTTTGTCTCATCACACATCGCACTTCGTCAGTTCCAAAATTTAACTCACATGTTTCATAATAAAAATTCTGATGTGTGATCTATGATTGGCCCCACTTCATTTCCACGTCATCACCCCATCGCAAATCACATTTTTTCTCGTTTGTTTCTTAAGTTTAAATGCTTCGACCTCGATTTAAAATTGCGATATATGTCTAAGAAAATTTCTCCTCCCACTTATAATTCATTTCTCTCCACGTCTCCCCTATCAATTAAACCTTTTTCAAAGGGTTTCTTTGTAATTTCTCATAAAATGAACCTTCACAATTCTATCCAAAAAGTTTCGGGTTTTCCCCCATTACAAAGGGTTTTCCACCAAAGAAGGAAAGGAACAACGAAACAGTGGCAAATTTTCTCTAAAATAGTTTTCTACCACTACTCTCAACACCAGCACGTTTCTACAAGGCACCAGGCAGCATTCAAGGAACAACCACATGTCATTTTCGTTGTTGTTTACACTTTTTTTGGAGTTGGTTGCATCAGAACAGAATAGGAGTCTTCCCATAGACTGCCACATCATACAAACCACTTTGAATTGTTAGCCTTGATGTTGTTTATTTTCATTATGTCATAGCACTTTGTATTAAAGTTTTAGGATAAGCCTCATCTCTTACATGAGATCGTAATAACTTTTGGGAACAATTTTAGTCCTTTTGTGGAGATGATAGTTTATTATTTTTGTATATATGTGATAAACTGCTATGTAAAACGGGTTGGTTGGTGATTTTAGAATCTTGGCTCATATGATCAGTACTCTTTTTAGTGAATAAAATTGAAGAAACTTTTGAGGACTTATTATCAATCTGGTGTGTGTATTGTTAATCTTCTCTTGTGTTTCCATATATTATTATCTTCAGTGGAAACTTGTAATCCCTCATACTGTATGTGTTTTTATCAGTCTCTTGACATGTTCATGTGTTTTATCAAATTTTATTAGTCTCACACAGTGATATTTCTTGATGAACTATACATAATGACAGTGTAAAGAGCATCACTTATAACATTTATCTTACTTGATATTTCAATGAGAATATTGTAAGTCTATAAATAGCTTTATCTTGTTGAAATATTGACAAATTTCTACTTGTGTTATTTTCTACCACAAGCAGTGGATTTCTGCCTTGTAGACCCACTGTTTCTTCTTCCATTTCACCTTCTCTCCCCCTCATAGGCTACAAACTCACTCTTTTTATACCACATCAGACCCAATACCCTCATTAGTAGAATAATGGACTTGACTAAAATCTTTTTTCAATGAATAGGAGTTTAAACCACAAACCAATCTCATAAACCAAATCATTAAATTGCCTTAGATTTTAGGATGTGTCTGGTCAGGCACTTGAAGTAGTCCAAGTGTTGATTCCAGCCACAACAAAATGTACACAGTTGCTTGTGATGCTTCATCACATAAGAACAATGGTAAGTCCAAATCATGCATCATGGCCCTTGGCATATTCTTCAATGGACCTATTCTTCCATTCTACTACACCATTTTGTTGTGGATTATAGGGTAAAATTAGCTCCCTCTTAATCCCAGCTTGCTTGTAGAAAGAAACAATCCACTTTGAGGTGTATTCTCCTCCATTTTCAGATCTCAATATCTTGATCTTTCTTCTTGTCAAGTTTTCCACTTCAGCTTTGAATTCATGGAAATTTTCAAACAATTTCTCCTTAGTCTTCAAGAGATATATCCATGTATTACGATAGAAATTGTCAATAAATGTCACATATTACAACGAACCACCAAGTGATTTTATAGGTATCAGACCACATACATTAGAATGAATCAAGTCCAAATATTCCTTAGATATGTTGTCACTATTTGGAAATGATTTCTTGATGTTCTTACCAATACCACAACATTTTCATACACCATCATTCTTAATTTGCAATTTAGGAACCCATGACACTATTTGACTCAATTCAGGCAATGCTCTAAAATGAATATGTCCATACCTTCGGTGCCACAATTCACTTGGATTTATTTCTTCATGTACTAGTGCTTGATTTGGTTGACTTACAAGTCTATGTAGTATTCCATCATGAATCCCAATAACCCTAGCATCATCTATACTAGATGCCTGTTGAAATTTGCAAAAAGAAACAGTGAAATTGGCATCTATAAAGGACAAAAATTGACCACATAATTGGTGTGATATTCCAATCACAAATGAGTGAGGAATTCAATTACACACTATTGCTAAATGTGGGCGTCTAATTTATTTATCCCTTACATAAATTCGAAATTAAATTGTAATTCCATCTCATAACAACTTGTATCAGTTAACTAAGTCAAAAATACTAAGATAGATCAAGACATTCGAGTTGAGGGTAAAAGGTGAGCCATGTAGAGTGATTCTATTATTTTCAGGGTCCAATTGCAATTAATGCATTAGTTTAGTGCATGTGTAATCAGTTAACTCAATTTAATTTAGTTAAAATCAGTTTAACTAGTTCTAACTCAGTGATGAGCTAGTGACAGTTCAAGTGAATTATATTATATTTAATTCACAAGTAGTGATCTATCAAGTAATGGATTATTCACTATTATTAGTTGCATTCATGGCAATTCTGATGATGACCCAGTTGCGAAAAAGGTTAAAGGGAAGTTAACTATCAGTTGTATTATTATCGAATTGCTTGGGCATGATTATAAAGTCAGAAGAAGGCTCATGATGGATTGCACAGTCAAGGAAGGTTGATTATCCTATTTAATAGGGGTTAATTTCCTAGGGATTGTGTGATAAAGGTTGGGCTAAGCAAGGGATGATAATTTTCTAAGTTTTTGTCAATTTTGCTTGAGAATTGCTAGTCAGTTTTGAGCAGGATCAGGGTGAGACGATAGGTAGAGTGCAGTATTTTCTCGGTTTGAGGAAGAATTGTATTGTTTCATGATTATTTAACTATGTAAAATATATGATAGAGGGGTTTTGAGTAGGTTCTTTCCCCAAATACATCTTGTTTTGTGTGATTTATAATTTCCTTTCTCTTACTTGCATGTGATTGAGAGATCATGTTTTATATTCCGCAAATATAGTAGAAGGATTCAGTATCATGTTTTAGTACATTATATGATAGGATTGAATCCATTGTTATATAGAGTTTCTATATAATTTCTACATGGTATCAGAGTTATGTTAGATATTTTCTATATGGTATCAGAGTGCCAGTAATCTTAATAAAAGAGAATAAAATTAGTTTGAATTGAACAGGTTCAAATTTGCAGATTTATTCTTCAGGATCCAACAACAGATCAAGATGTCTTCAATGGCTTGAGACTCGAATTTGCACTCGATGGAAATTCGAATTATATTGCATGGAAGGACAGTATGGAGGCAGTTTTGGAGGACAAAAAGTTGAAGGAATTCATAGATACCGATATTCTCAAGCCCGCAACAGCGTATGCCCAACTTCTTGATACATGGCAGAAGAAGGTAGAAAAGTCGAGAAAGATCTTGTTAGAGGGAGTTCGAGATCATATTTTCTCGAGTCTCCATGGGAAGGAGAATCCATATGCTATGTGGAATGCCTTGACAAATCTATTTGAGAACAACAGCGACCAAAAGGAAGTTGGCGCTGAAGGACAAGCTCAAAAATATCAAGAAGGAGGAGGGCGAGACAGTACCAACATATTTGGCGAATTTCACTCAATGTTGAGAGCTTGGAAGTGTTGGTATGACTGTAGCCAATGATGACATGGTGAGCCTAGCACTTCTAGGCCTTCCCAAGAGTTGGCATAGATACCAAGACTCTATAAATGGGAGGGAGAAGTTACCAGACTGGGAGCGTTTTTGGTCCGACTTGGTAATAGAAGAGATCGGGCGAAGCACCAGAGACGGTACCTCCAACACTAACAAAGAAGAATATTGTGCATTAGTGGGAAAAGGAAATAAGGCCAAGGGAAAGAAATCCCAAGGCGAAGAGGGCAAGAGAGAATTTTCCAAGATCAAATGTTTTCATTGTCACGAGCATGGGAACTATGCTTCAAATTTGTTGAGAATGCAGCAAGATGATGGAGCTTAGTGAAATGAAGTCGCCTTCACTAAGTGGGCCCGCAGGCAAATTCTGGCGCAAAGTCTATTTTTAGACTATGTCTATTTTTAGACATATGGAGCATGGTTCGGGAATTCCAGTTTGAGATTCTTGGAGCATTGGTCATGTTGGTAAAAATAGATGAGACTCTATTTTTTAGGTCGAAGAGGTCGAAGGCTATTTTTAGACTGCCTCTCCTAAAAATATGGAAGTCAAATATTATTTACCCTTAATAATATTTGGACTCTAAACAACGGTTTACTCTCTTGGAGCACTTCAGTTTGAGCTACGGATGTGGCACATGCAACTGCCAGAAGGAAATACGCTTTTCTTATGGGGTATTGAGCTCATGCATGGTTGACTTCAGTTGGACTTCAGTGGCAGAAGTTTGGTGGAGTTAATGAGACAGATAGTGGAGTTGTGTTCTGTTTATTTTAGTTGAACTAGTTGAGATTAGTTTAATTAGCTAATCAATTAGTTATGAGTGGAGTGAATTAAATATTATTTAATTCATTAATTAATAACTCATTATTCAACTCAAGAACACATCAGTTCACTACAGTGTATGATCAGTTCAGTGGAGACCAGTGAAAGAGATAGATGAAAGGGTGGAGTTAGCTATCAGTTGTGACTATATTGTTGCTATTTGCAACACACAGATAGGAGGAGTAAGCCCATGAAGATTGAGAAGTTCAGGCTGGTGGTTTATCTATATAAAGAGGCCATCCCATAGCATTGAAACACACAATAGAGGTAAGGCAATTAGTGGTGAGTTTTGAACCAGTAACATGTTCAAAACCAAGCTAGTTTGTGTGTAACTTCATGAGGTAGTACTGAGTACTTGTGAGGAGTATTGTACTGAGTTGTTACATGATTTCTCCATTATAATATACACAATAGCTGTGAGGTTTTCAGCTATAAGCTTTCCCCATACATACTGTGTTAATGTGTATGATGATTTGATGTGTTATCGCTTGATTTTATTTCCGCATGTGTGATGATCTGAGTTGATCTGAGTGGAAGAGATTATGTGTTGTGTATGAAGTTCAAATAGTATGTGACCAGGATAGTCTTGGTGGATAATTAATCATTATTCAGCAAATTTCTACATGGTATCGGAGCTATTGAGCAGAGACTGATCATCACAGTGATTACAAACTTATTTAGGTAGACGGAGTCTGCATGCGGGCCAGGTAGCCTCTAGATTCATCTTTCTTCGGAAAGTGAAAGGTCTGGTAAATGCCCCTTGCAGTCAATCTCTGTGCTAGAAATAATTTGTTCTCACAGATCTAGAGCGGTTGAGCTTTGAGGTGGAATTCGAAATTTTGCAACAGTTTTGTTTTCTTGGTGTCGGTGTTGAAAATGTCTTTCAACGGTTTGCGACTCGAATATGCTCTTGAAGGCAGTTCGAATTATGTTGCATGGAAGGATCGCATGGAGGTAGTATTAGAAGATAATGGTCTGAAGGAGTTCGTAGATACAGATGTCCAAAAGCCCACTGATCCTGCTGAAGTCGATGCATGGCAAAAGAAGATGGCGAAGTGTCGAAGGATCCTGTTGGAGGGTGTCAAGGATCATATTGTATCCAGCCTGCATGGAAAGGCTACTCCATATTTAATGTGGAAAGCTTTGACAGATCTATTCTAGAGTAAGAGTGACCAAAGGAAGCTGGCGCTCAAAGATAAGCTCAGGAACATCAAGATGGAGAAGGGCGACAGTATTGCCAAATACCTTAGTATCGCCAAAAGCTCACTGATCGCATGCTTGGTTTCAAGTGTGCTGGGATCGGTATGGTTCTTGGATAGCGGTGCGTCATTTCATATGACGGGAGATCGGGATTTGTTCTCAGATCTGGAGGACAAAGATTTGGGTGTGCACATCGAGATGGGCGATGATGGTAGATACAGTGCGACTGGTATCGGTACCATATCCTTTCAGAGGGAGTCTGGTAAACCCTTTGTATTAAGGGATGTCATGCATGTACCTGGATTGAAGAAGAACTTGATCTCTGTGGCGATGTTGGAAGATAAGGGGTATGATGTGGTCTTCAGCGAAGGAAAAGCCTTCCTGCGCAGTAAGACTACTGGAGAGACCCGGAAGATAGGGGTTCGAACCAAGAACCTTTATCAGTTGCAGGTAGATGGCTGCGCAGCTATGGCATGCAAAGCGGGAGAAGTGGTGAGCCGGGATGATGAGGGCGAACTGTGGCACAGGAGATTGGGCCACCTTCACCATGGAGCTTTGAAGATTCTGCAGCAGATTTCTACTGGGCTTCCTAAGGGCACCCTTGCACAGTCAGATCAGTGCAAGGGGTGTACTTTGGGGAAGTATGTGAAAGCCACCTTTCACGAGAAGGATAGTCGCGCCACGACGATCCTTGAGAGAGTTCACACAGACGTGTGTGGTACTTTCTCAGTTGCTTCGACAGCAAAGCACAAGTATTATGTGATCTTTGTTGATGATTTCTCTCAAAAGTGTTGGATCTTCTTCATGCAGAAGAAGAGCGATACATTCGCGAAGTTCTGTGAGTTTAAAGCACTAGTCGAGAAGGAGTCCGGGAAGAAGGTGATTACTCTAAGGAGTGATAACGGTGGTGAATTAATCTCGGCTGAATTCAAGGAGTTCTACAGCGCAGAAGGGATTCGGAGAGAACTCATCACACCCCATAACCCACAACAGAACGGGGTGGCTGAGTGGAAAAACAAAACGATCGTGGGTGCTGCACGAGCGATGTTGCATGATCAGGGCCTACCCCTTCACTTGTGGGATGAGGCATGCAATACAGCATTGTATGTGCAGAACTGTTGTCCTCACAAGGTTCTTGGCATGAGTACACCGGAGGAGGCTTATTCTGGCAAGAGGCCTGATATTTCCCATTTGCGGATTTTTGGTTCTCCTGTCTACATGCATGTGACAAAGGATGCGAGAAGGAAGCTGGATCCAACTGCTGAGGTTGGAATATTTGTGGGGTACACTGATACACCTCACAACTATCGGGTGTATTTTTCAGACAGTCGAAAGACTGTTGTGCGACGGGATATAAAATTTCAGGAGGAGAAAGCCATGCGGTGTTCGCTTGAGAGGGAGCTACACTTGCATGCAGATGAGGAGCTGTTAGTTCCTAAGGAGGAGCTTCCGGATGTGGATCAGCCACAAGAGGAGGTTCGGGAGGTGGAAGAAACCACCCAGGCAGCGCCAACCATCAGAGGGCGCATGCGCACTACAGAAGCTGAGCGACTGGCTCGGGATGCAGAGAAGGTTGTAGGACCACCTACGGCACAGCGCAGACAGAGACAGTCACCGGATCGGTACACTGGATACATGGCTCTTGTGAGTCAATGTGTTGTGACAGAGCCATCCTCTTTTGAGGAAGCTGTGGAGGAACCCGCATGGGTTGATGCCATGATTGAAGAATATGATTCGATCGTCAGGAACAGTGCATGGGAGATTGTCCCAAGACCGGAGGGGAAATCAGTGGTGGGTTCGCGATGGATCTACAAAGTGAAGCAGGCGGCTGACGGGAGTGTGGAGAAGTACAAGGCGAGATTTGTCGCCGTGGCTTCTCACAGATCGAGGGGATCGATTATGAGGAGACCTTTGCACCTGTCGCAAGGTACTCTTCCATACGGACGATCCTTGCTCTCTCAGCGCAGATGGGGTGGCACATTCATCAGATGGATGTGAAGACTGCGTTCCTCAATGGAGTCATTGAGGAGGAGGTGTACATAGAGCAGCCTGAAGGTTTCGAGATCTTCAGCAGTGAGTCGCATGTGTGCCAACTCAAGAGAGCACTGTACGGGCTGAAGCAAGCACCTCGTGCTTGGTACACTCGGATAGACAGCTACTTCACCGGGCTTGGATTCTCCAAGAGTGAGGCGGATCCTAACTTGTACCAGATTGTGGTGGAGGGGAAGCTGTTGATCATCATACTGTATGTAGATGATCTGATTTTGACTGGCGATGAGCAGTTGATACTTTCATGCAAGGAGGATCTTGCACGAGAGTTTGAGATGAAGGACTTGGGCATCCTTCATTATTTCCTTGGATTGGAGATTTGGCAGCGCAGCGGAGGACTGTTTGTTTCTCAGGGCAAGTATGCCCGGGAGATTCTGGAGAGGTTCAACATGCAAGGCTGCAAGCCTGTTGACACTCCTCTTTCTGGTGGTTGGAGGAAGGAGGATGCTACTTCAGCGGAGGTAGTGGATGCCACTGTCTATCGACAGTTGGTGGGGTCGCTTATGTATCTGGTCAATACACGACCCGATATATGCTATGCAGTTAACCAGCTTTCGCAAGCTATGGTTAAGCCTACAAAGCTCTTTTGGAAGGAGGGCAAGCATGTATTGCACTATATCAGAGGCACATCGGGATATGGGCTATGGTACAAACAGGAGGATGGAGCGAAGCTGCAGCTCGCGTGCGGTGGGCGGGGGTCCGCGGACCGGAAGAGTATACGGAGGTTTCGGCGGTAGGTCGACGGCGGTTTCTGGTACGGTAGGAAGCGGTCAGAGTGGCACTCGATTCGACGAGCGAGTACATGGCAGCAAGCTTGGTTGCATGCGAGGCTATTTGGATGAGGACGATCCTCGTTGGATTGTTCGGGTTGCATTTGGAGCCTACTGTGATTTATTGTGATAACCAGAGCTACATCAAGCTCTCGGATAATCCAGTATTTCATGATAGATCAAAACACATCGACATCGGGTACCATCATATCAGAGATTGTGTTCAGTGGAGAATCATGATGCTTTCATATTTTCCCACGGAGGATCAGGATGCCGACATCCTGACAAAGGCGCTCACCGGGAGCAAGTTTGAATTCCACAGAGGTAGGATAGGGGTTGCGGATAATCCATATCTTGCTGAGGAATTGTTGAGAATGCGAAGGTAGTGGAGCTTGGTGAAATGAAGTCGCCTTCACCAAGTGGGCCCGCAGGCGAATTCTGGCGCAAAGTCTATTTTTAGACTATGTCTATTTTTAGACATATGGAGCATGGTTCAGGGATTCCAGTTTGAGATTATTTAAGTATGTGTCATGTTGGTAAAAATAGGTGAGACTCTATTTTTGAGGTCAAAGAGGTCGAAGTCTATTTTTAGACTGCCTCTCCTAAAAATATGGAAGTCAAATATTATTTACCCTTAATAATATTTGGACTCTAAACAGCAGTTTACTCTCTTGAAGCACTTCAGTTCGAGCTACAGAAGTGGCTCATGCATCTGACAGAGGAATCACGTGGTTCCCAAGGGTTTGATGGCATCATGCATGGTTGACTTCAGTTGGACTTCAGTGGCAGAAGTTTGGTGGAGTTAATGAGACGGATAGTGGAGTTGTGTTCTGTTTATTTTAGTTGAACTAGTTGAGATTAGTTTAACTAGCTAATCAATTAGTTATGAGTGGAGTGAATTAAATATTATTTAATTCATTAATTAGTAACTCATTATTCAACTCAAGAACACATCAATTCACTACAGTGTATGATCAGTTCAGTGGAGACCAGTGAAAGAGATAGATGAAAGGGTGGAGTTAGCTATCAGTTGTGACTATACTGTTGCTATTTGCAACACACAGATAGGAGGAGTAAGCCCATGAAGATTGCGCAGTTCAGGCTGGTGGTTTATATATATAAAGAGGCCATCCCATAGCATTGAAACACGCAATAGAGGCAAGGCAATTAGTGGTGAGTTTTGAACCAGTAACATGTTCAAAACCAAGCTAGTTGTGTGTAACTTCATGAGATAGTACTGAGTACTTGTGAGGAGTATTGTACTGAGTTGTTACATGATTTCTCCATTATAATATACACAATAGCTGCAGGGTTTTCAGCTATAAGCTTTCCCCATACATATTGTGTTAATGTGTATGATGACTTGATGTGTTATCGCTTGATTTTATTTCCGCATGTGTGATGATCTGAGTTGGTTGAGTGGAAGAGATTATGTGTTGTGTATGAAGTTCAAATAGTATGTGACCAGGATAGTCTCGGTGGATAATTAATCATTATTCAGCAAATTTCTACAAAATTGTCCACAAAAGAATGCAAGCAAGAAGGAGCTTGCAATTGCAGCAGGTGAAGAATTGGCTTCACAGTTCGAGATTGATTTTACTCTCATTGCATGCATGGACAACACTGTAATGAGATGTCTGTGGCATCTATACATTGGTGCTTCGTTCCATATAACAGGGAATAGAGATCTCTTTAGTGACTTGGAGGAGAAGGACATCCAACAGAACATAGGATTTTGGAGATGACGGGAGGTATAGTGCGACTGGAATAGGTATAGTTACCTTTCAAAGGGAGTCTGGCTCCCATCTCAGACTAGCATATGTTTTGTTTGTTCTAGGCCTAAGGAAGAATCTTGTCTCACGGTATTTGAATACTGTGGTTATGAGGTGATGTTTAGAAAAGGAAAGGTTTTCCTTAACACATAGCCACGAGATAGGTGAAGCAGGTCGATTCAAGAGTCAAGAACCTGTATGCTATCAAGGTTGAGGATGCATGCAAGGCTTTGAGGATAAAATTAGTGGTTAATGTCTTGGTGGTTGAGAGGGAGAAATTATCTCTCAACATGCAGCCTCAGAATCAGTCTCAGAAGGTTGTGGAGCAACCACAATTGGAGAAGTAGAGAGGAGACCGATTGGAAGAGTCCACTCAAGAAGATACCTGGAGGAGGGGGAAATTTCAAGCCAAATGGGAAGAGTGAGTACATGCATATATACCTCCAGGTGTGAGGTGGGGAGTTGTGCAAATATAATCCCAAGAATAAATTTGGGCAGGGTCCATTGATATGGTGTGTCTCATGGGTCGAACCTCGCTACGAGGAGCCCACAATACATCAATAGAAGGAAGGATCAGTTCGATTGATGTAGTTAGATGTTAGGAGGAAAAAAATCAGAGTGACAGATGTCAGATACTGGAGCGCAGGACCTAGAGGAGGGGGAAATTTCAAGCCAAATGGGAAGAGTGAGTACATGCATATATACCTCCAGGTGTGAGGTGGGGTGTTGTGCAAATATAATCCCAAGAATAAATTTGGGCAGGGTCCATTGATATGGTGTGTCTCATGGGTCGAACCTCACTATGAGGAGCCCACAATACATCAATAGAAGGAATGATCGGTTCGATTGATGTAGTCAGATGTCAGGAGGACAAAAATCAGAGTGACAGATGTCAGATACTGGAGCGTAGATCATAGTTGGCAGTAGTGCAGAGTGCATGGATGCATATGTCGGAAAAATGTAGAGAGATTCTAGTAGACATGTGCAGTAGTTAGCAGCAATCAAAATACTTTGATGACAAATGCATTATACTAATCAGTTGTTCGGAGGCTATTCAATTTCAGGAGAGTTTCATGTGCAAACAATGCTAGAGAAGTGTTGCATGCAAATCATTCCAAAGGTACCAGATCGGGATAGATTGATTCCTTTCTTTTTGAGAGGGAGTGTTGAAATTTGCAACAAGAAACAGTGAAATTGGCATCTAGAAAGGAAAAAAATCAACTACATAACTGATGTGGGATTCCAGTCACACATGATTGAGGAATTTAGTTACACACTAGCGCTAAATGTGGGCGTCTAATTTATTTATCCCTTAAATAAATTTGATGCCAGGATTCTGGGTTAAATCAGATTCTAGCATATAAAACGATGTGTTTCATCTTCAACATGAAAACACTCATCTAATTCTTCATTAAGAAAACAATTTGCAGCTTAAAATATACATATAGGAAAGAGATTTATAAAAGCACAAATATACTAATGTACAATAACACAAGAAATCTTCGGCCAAATATTACAATGAATGGCCTTTCAGCTCTCGGCCCTTTACAAAAATCTCTCAACCCATTCCTCACTCTCTCTGTATTCCTCACTTCCTCACCTGTTTTTCATCCTCACACAATCCTCCTATTTATACATAAATATGAATTTATTCCATTCCATAAATTCCTCCACACAAATCTCAACTAAAATATAAATTAGATTTATCTTTTTTTGGACTCAACTAAGTTCCATATATGGAATTCCTAGTCCCTAGATTATCTACCTAATTCCATTCCACTCATATCCTTAATTATTAAAGGAATATTTACAATAATCCTCACATTTATATTTTCTCTTTTAATTTATTAAAATTGAGAAAAATAATTAAAAACCTCACCCCCTAAATCACACAAATGAATAATAAAAATTGAGCTTGATGCTTGTGCATCAAAATCCCAAGGTTGAAAATAATCATGATCTCCTGATCATGTGTTTGTGATCTTTGTCTTCCTGGATCCCATACCTTGTTCTGCAATTTCCCATCTGTTGTTGCTTTTGTTTTTTGGGTTTCTCTAGGTCTCCACACTTTATGTTGCATTGCCCTACTGGCTATGCTTTCACAGTCTTCTGTTGTCTTCCTCTTGCTGATTCTTCTTTGTTTTACTGTTGTTGTATTCTTCTGGGATACTTTCATCATTATTTGCCTTATTAGTTAAATTTCTATATCCAATAAATCTTTTATCTGTTGTTTACTTTCACCTCTTGATTGTTGAACTTTTATACTTACTGCCGCCCTTTCATCCTTGCCATCTTGTTCACTGTTGTCTTGCACCTTCACATTCTTCATTTCCAAATATTAAAATTGATATTCTGCTTCATGCCTTGAATCCTGATTCTTCAGCATAGTTTCCAGCAATATAATATCTTGGTTCCATGGATTACATATTTCCACAGAAATTCCTTCCTTTTCTTTTACTTGACTATTCACTTGTGTCAAATTTTCTCCAGCATCTGCAATAAAACCTGTACTCACAAAGAAATTATTAAGATAAAAAACATAAGGCATTTGTGCCTCTTTCTCCTCTGGCAACATTTCAATATGCTTCTCTGAAATTTTGTCTTCCATCAGCACATCAGTATGCTGATTTAATTCTCTATGAGACTGTAAGCTAGTCCCTCCTCCATATCATCTGTTTCAAGAATGTCTCCCTGTTCTGTTTCACAATAATGAACTTCTTTGATTTGCTGAATCATTCCTACATCCTTATCCTCCGTTTCCTAATTATTATTCAGGATAATTTCTTTGTGTTTCTCTTTTAGCAACTCACCCTGAGCATAGATCCTTTGCTTTTGTAACTTTCTTCTTTGAAGATCTAACTTTCTATATAACTCAACAATCTCAATTGGCGTAGAACTTGGAAACTTTACACAAATTTCGATACCTTCACTTGTTGTTGACCAATAATCAGATGGAACTTTATCCTTTGCTTCAATACTTTGTTGTTCATTCCCATGAGATCCCTTTGTCTCCTTTTGTTTCTGAGATCTTGCTATCTCAGCATAATTCTGAACAGATTTCAGATTCAACATCTTCTCCTTAACAAACTTCACAGTTTGTTCAACATCCTGTGATGTACCTGCAATCACACATAAATAATTAGTTTTAAAAACAATAGACCTTGTGGTCGCACTTGATGCTTCAGTCATCATATCTCCTTGCTGCTCTGAATCCTTCATTTGATTCAATCCCTCTGTAGATTTCTCTTCTATCACATCATTACTTTCAGAAAGCAATGGACCATATTCTGGCTCACATATCAAATCTTCCTTTATATACTCATTTAAACTAAGTAACTCTTGCTTCAATTGAGCATTCACTCTATGCTCCCACTTCACTTGCAATCTATGCCATTTGAATTTCCTTTTCATACTCCATCCAGATCTCTAGTCTACTTTACTTCTTTGTAACATTTAACTCAAGAGGGAATTTTATCTCAGCTTTCTCCCTCTCATAATCTTCGTCGGTGAACTGCTCACATATGCCATTTACCTTGGCTTTTTCCCTTTTCTGCCTTCAGTTGAGGTCTTTCTTAGAACCTTTGAAATGACTATCCACAGTCATTTTCCCCTCGTTTGTGAAATTCATCTGTTCACTTGTGGATTGCATTCAATCCCCTTTATCAGCAAGTCCTCATACTTGCCGTTCAACAATGCAAGCTTTCTTCCGACGCTTGACCTCTTTCGGTTCTTTGTCTTGGAATCATCTCTGGGCAATTCTCTTGCTTCACTTTGCTGCAAACAACACTTTAGTAATGCTTGTATTATAATGACCAAACTCTTTGGGTGTCGGGCTCTACCAATCATGCAACCAATTACATTCAAACTTTGACTTTGGTTTACGACCCTTTGACTTCAGACTTTATATCAACTCTTCATCTTGGATGAAAAATACACCCTCTTATACAATAACTCAATCTTAACTCAAGCTATCCAAATTTTCATCTAACCCTAACATCTGTTTGACTTCCAAGCTTGATTCAATAGTTTTACAATAGTGGATATTTTGACTTAATTCAAGTTATACAATCTTCCAATGAACATACACCCTTAATACATTTTATGATGTAAAATCTTCACTCTCTATCATACTCCATTGTTATGAAAGATCATCAGTTTCCATTTATCATTTCACATGATGCTGAAGTCTTTAATTGAAATGCACTCCATGTTTTCCAAGATTTATTTTATGGTGAAAATAAATAAACCATTCCATTCTCAATGTTCAAAAATACCTTTCTGAATTATGATACCTTATGTTCCCATTAAGGTTATTAATAAACCTTCTCTTTGCAATTTCAACTCTCTGGACTCCACTCTTATGTGTTGTCTTTGTCACTGTGAACATTCACATGCCCTTCATTCAACTTTCTCATCATCTTAACGCAAAAAATTTCCCTGTACTTCCATGCACCATACAACTGCACATTATAAATTTTACATCAATTCAAATCTCTTCACCTGTGTACAGAGAACATGTTTTCAACCTCTTTGATGAATAATGTACAACTCGTACATTGAGTCCATCCTAAATAACTCCTCTTTAGATGCTGCCACATGATGGTAAAATAAAGATTCTACAACATCAAGAAAGTGTGTTTTCAACCTTAAACACAAATCAAAAGAATTCTCCCATCCCAACTACAAGCTTTGGTCCAAAATGTCTTAACCAAAACTGTGAAGAATCCATATTATGCATAATAAACCCTCTCACATAAAAATGCATGTTTCTATTTATATCACCCAGGATTAATACATTTCATTTTCTATTCATTTATACCTCCGCATTTGCAACATTTCCACTCTTTCATAACATTTACAAAAGATCAACTTCACGAGTATGCAAGGAAATGTAATCATCTGAATTTTAAAATACCTTTACTCAATGAATATTGATTTGTTCAATGAGTACTTACCTTGAATCTTCTTGTGGTTGAAATTATCCAACCCTCCTCTCTCGTCCATTTAAGAATAAATTCAAGCCTCTACAGACTTTATCTACACTAACTCTTGCTCATCGATTTTTACGAGTCTTCTCATGCTCATGAGATATATTCTCTCCAACTCGTGTTCAGCAAAACTGCATATTTCTCAAAATTTGTAGATCTATGGGTTATGGCACAAGATCTGAACAAAACAATTTATTACGCAACAATAAAGTTCATTCATTACGTAGCAATAAAATACATCAGTATTTTCTTCTCAATTATGGCCAATCCATTTGACACCTTTTTTGTTTTCTGCAGCGATGAAATCCCCACATGGGTAATTGAGATCTCCGGTTTTGCATATACTCCACTCGCATCAGCAATCTCCTCCAATTATTTGGAATCCATTTGGAAAAACAAGCCAACGTACTTCTTAAAGCACCATGGATAAAGAAAGGAAATCGAATTCGTTGATTATGGAATTTGCTTAAGAAAAACAAAATACCACCAACCATTTGAATCCACAGCTTCACGCCCACCACAACAATCAAGCAAAAAAATATGATTCAGCTCTTATAAGTTGGAATTTTGGTTTGAGACTTCACTAATCTCCACACAATGACTTAATGTAGATGACTATGCCACTATCCAGCAATGTTAACGTAGGTTAAAACACAAAACACCACCATCAAATTTGCTTGACGGTACTGACCTCAACGCAACTGACATGCCACTCTGCCATACAGGAATGTCGAACTAAACATGTTGTTACCTGAAAACATGAATGTGTTGACTGCTCCCCCTCTGATTAGCTTTGTAGCATTATACATTTATGTTGCATCACAATCTCACAGAGTCTGGGTTAATGTCTTCTCACCGAAACGAAAACCATTCAATCAACCCACGGTGTCACGTTATGGCAGTGGTGTCGCTGACATTTTTTCCATGGCTTTTCCACCATGGATACACTGCACCGTCCAAGGCTTTTAGTGTTTCAACTTTTTTTTTGAGTGTATTTTTCTGCGTCCACCTAATGGCTGCACTCCACTACAGTGTTTTAAACTGTGCATCACCCTCCACAATGAAATTTTTGTTTGCCTGATACATAGTGATTATATTATAAACAAAAATCAAACCATATGCTCCAACTGCTAATGCAACATCGAGTTCAGTCCACAGTAACTTATCCTCTCCATCACTTGCATTCCAACAAGTCTGCGCTTCCATACACTTGAAAACCACGTCAACGCTGAGAATAACAATGAATGCACAATTTTTTTTTTAATACTGATTTACCTCCATGACGTTATTCCCAGCACTCCCCAATGCCGCATTCAATATTCAGTTGCTTCTGCGCTCAATTCCACATTTGATTGCCTCTATGCCACCACCATCTCAGCGTTTTACCAAACGAGGTTGCTTCCATCGCACACCTATTCATTGGTTGCCTTTTCTATTTTGGCATTCATCACACTATCATTGTTCGTCTCTACGCACATATCGACCTGTATTCAACACATTCAACCTCGTCAGGCATGTATCTCTGGTTCTGATACCAAATGATGCCAGGATTCTGGGTTAAATCAGATCCTAGCAGATAAAACAGTGTGTTTCATCTTCAGCATGAAAAAACTCATCTAATTCTTCATTAAGATAACAATTTGCAACTTAAAATATACATATAGGAAAGAGAGCTATAAAAACACAAATATACTGATGTACAATAACACAAGAAATCTTCAGCCATATATTACAATGAATGGCCTTTCGGCTCTCGACCCTTTACAAAAAGCTCTCAACCCATTCCTCTCTCTCTCTGTATTCCTCACTTCCTCACATGTTTTTCATCCTCACACAACCCTCCTATTTATACATAAATATGAATTTATTCCATTCCATAAATTCCTCCACACAAATCTCAACTAAAATCTAAATCATATTTATCTTTTTTTGGACTCAACTAAGTTCTGTATATGGAATTCCTAATCCCTAGATTATCTACCTAATTCCATTCCACTCATATCCTTAAAAATTAAAGGAATATTTACAATAATCCTCACATTTATATTTTCTCTTTTAATTTATTAAAATTGAGAAAATAATTAATAAAATAATTAAAAAACCTCACCCCCTAAATCACACAAATGAATAATAAAAATTAAGCTTGATGCTCCTGCATCAAAATTGGAAATTAAATTATAATTTCATCTCATAACAACTTGTATCAGTTAAGTAAGTCAAAAAGACTGAGTTAGCTCAATAAATTAGAGTTGAGGGTCAAAGGTGAGGCATGTAGAGTGATTCTATTATTTTTAGGGTCCAATTGCAGTTAATGCATTAGTTTAGTGCATGTGTAACTAGTTAACTCAAATTAATTGAGTTAAAATCAGTTTAAATAGTTCTAACTTAGTGATGAGCTAATGAGAGGTCAAGTGAATTAAATTAGACTTAATTCACAAGTAGTGATCTATAAAGTAGCTGATGATTCACTATTATTAGTTGCATGAATGTCAATTTTGATAACGAACTAGTTGAGACAAAGTTAAAGGAAAGTTAACTATCAGTTGTATTATTAGAAAATTTCTTGGGCACAATTATAGAGTCAGAAGAAGGCTCATGATGGATTGCGCAGTCAAAGAATGTTAATTTATATCCTATTTAATATGGATTAATTGCCTAGGGATTGTGTGAGCAAGGTTGGGCTAAGCAAGGGCTGAGAATTGGCTAAGTGTTTGTCAATTTTGCATGAGAATTGCTAGTCAATTTTGAGTAGGATCAGGGTGAGACGATCAGTAGAGTGAAAGATTTTCTTAGTGTGAGAAGGAAGTTTATTTTTTTATAATTCTTTGACTATGTATATGATAGAGGGGTTTTGAGAAGGTGCTTTCCCTAGACACATCTTGTGTTGTGTGATTGATAATTTCCTTTCTCTTACTTGCATGTGATTGAGCGATCATGTTTTATATTTCGTAAATATAGTAGAATGATTTAGTATCTTGTTTTAGTACATTAAATGATCGGATTGAATCCATTGGTATAGAGTTCTATATAATTTATACATGGTATAAGAGTTGTGTTAGAGATTTTCTACAAGACCTTAGACCAAATGAGTACTTTTCCATCCACAAAAGCAACTCTATCTCATTTATCTTCTAAACAAGAAACATAGACAATATTATTTTTCAAACTTGGTACATAGATAACATTGTTGAGATGTACATTGTTACCAGATTCTAGCTCTATGGAAGCCTTTGCAACTCCTTTGGCTACATTTTTGTTATTGACTCCCAGTTTGACCCTTTAAGACAACTTATTTCCTTTCATGCTTGAGATATTCTCGCACTCTTTGGTCATGTGCCTTGATGCTCCACTATCTACCAGTTATATTTCATCATGATCTACAAATGAACCTATGAGAGAATAATAGTATAAGAAATCATTTTGATTATTGTGATAATAGTATAATGAACCTATGAGAGAATAATTATTGTGATTACTAGTTCTTGATCAGGGATGGGTTCTCCATTTGCTTGAATATGGTATCTTATTTTGGAAATCCTTACAAAGTAAGAAGCCATAGTATTGTCATTAGTCATCCTTGTATTTTAAATTTCATTCTCCAAGCTTGTTGATTGACCAACATTCTTGATTGTGTATATATTCATTAGGGTATCATACATCTTCTTTGAGGTATCAAGTATTGCAATGTAAGGAACCAAATGATCCCTAATGGAATCCACTATGGTGCTCATAAATTTGATGTCATCCTCCTTGAACTTTTCTTTCCCTGCATCATTTCTAGGTCAATAACCTTTCCTTTTACAATGTCTAAAACCTTGTTCTTGGAAAGAAGAATATTTATTCTAACTTTCCAAGCTCTGAAATTAGATGCTCTATCTAGCTTATTTTCTGATTTCATAGAGGAATCCATAGAAACCAATATACAAGAAGAACTTGAATTAAATTCTCTCTAGCGTTTTGTTAATGTGATCTCAATGTTCCCTTCTTTCTTCACCAAAGCTCTAACACCATGTTGATTTTCTAAGTGAAATTAGGGTTAGCACAATATCTCTAAAATTATGATAATTAATTTTTATGTAGATATTCTTTTATCTTATTCCACTATATAATTCAACAATTATACTTTAAAAAACCAACTAGAAAGAATAGTAGAAAAATAGAGATCGCAACACAAAATTTAACCTGGGAAAACCCACTATGAGGAAAAAATTAACAACCTTTCAATAGAGATTTTTTTCTTATTTAATGAGAGACACACCTAGACCTATGGTCAAACCCGTTCTTCTCCTCTAATTCAAGTCACACAATTGATCTTTCACTTCTAGAATTTCGGCCCCCCTGCAATAGTCAATTGCCCTAGAATTTTGGCCATGCAACAATTGCCCCAGTAACCCAGAAATTTTGGCCCCCTACAATAGTTTCCCCAGAAAAATGTGAACGAATAAGAGAGATATTAGTCCACACATGTGAGTTTCTAAATAAAGAGAGAATAGAAAAACCTCGGCCTTCTTTTTCATCCTTTTTCGTCCTTCTTGTCCTTTGCTCACTTTCCAGAAAACTATCTTATGTGAGGGAATGTGAATGTGCCAATTGAAGAGGTCGAACTACCTTTATATAGTATATTTTCTTGGGTGAATGGATGTGTGTTATGGCAGACTTGATTATGCATACAAAATCAATCTCCCTATATTCAATGGCTGAATATAGTAACAAACAAACAAACTAGTAAATATTTACTTGAGTTCATTCCTAATGAATCATAAGCAAAAATGTTGGGATAAGAAATCCATACCTTTTAAACCAAATTACTCATGAATATCCTTGCTTTGGTTTGATGCAGCTCCTGAATGCTCAGAATCCAGACCTGCAAACATACTAACAACAAAATATCAAAGGCATATGATAGATAAATGACTCAATAAAATGCATACTAGTGATCAAGGAAACTAGTACCTAATATAAAAATCAATGGAAATATAGAAGTAAATACACAAGTACATCAAATCCATTAAACAATATAGTAGGAATGAAACACTTTTTTTTTATTAATCTCAAATATGAAGTAGAAATACAATCTTAGCCTTGATGATGTATGCCTCCTCCCAATGATCTTGAATCCTCTCCTTAGATTAAAAGCTTTCTAGCCCTATTACAATAGCATAAGTTTTCATTTAGAAGTCCTCCCACTCCCTCTAGTCTATGTTGTATTTATAGGCCAAGAGGAGGACGTTTGAGATTCTCTTCCTAAGGGATGTGATCCTCAAAAGGAGGGATTAGCGTTCCACAAAGAGAGGGAGTTAGATCCATAAACAGAGGGATTAGGATTAACTAAGCATAAGCTCGAATCTTTTAGTTGGCAAATATTCCCCCAAAAAATATTCTGGAAATCACTTTTTATTTTTACTTGCGTTAAGTTATTTGCGCAATTTTTAGTGGAATACAGTGCGCATAATTTTGCAGGACACAATGGTAAAAGCTGCACATGTGCAGGTAATGGCTAAAGAAATTGCGCGTGTGCTTAAAAATAGGTTTTGAGTAATAAAATTCATAATTTGTGTAGCCTTTGGGATTTTTTTACTTCCAACTTTGTAAGGGAATGCTTGGAACATTACATTGGATAGCGAGAGATCTGGATTGGAGGTATTTTTCCTAATGGTGAAAAAATGACATGTAACATATTTCCCCCTAAAGTGCAAAGTCAGAAAACATGTTTGAGGATTGAAGTGCTTTATCATGCCAAATTTTGGATAAGAGACCATGGTTAGAGACCTGAAAAAATTAATCAAGGGTTACTATACAATATATAATCATCATTGAGGTAGGCATTCCCATACTCAAAGTAAAAAACATATCAATGAATCAGTATGGAAATACACAAAGATCCATGTCAATAGTAGACATAGTACGAACACAACCATCAAATATGGATCTATCTTTACAATCAAGAATATTTAAAACTCCATGCAGCTTGGATGGATGAAACTAGATCCAGGGTCTTGGTCTTCATCTCTATCGATCCATAGTACGAATATGACCATGTGAGTGAATGTCTCGTAGTCGAACATGGTAGAAACCACTTGATTATTGGTCAATGATGTGAATCGTTAACAAGTGTGAGAGAAACCACCAATAATGACAAGGTTCTCAAGGTACTTCTAGTACAATATATGAAGTGTGAAAATATGGAAATCAAAAACTCATAGAATAATTTGATCGAAGGTCAATGATGAGAACCTATTGTCAAAGGCAAGAAACTTGATATTAAGTGATCAGGAGCTCATTATTTAGCTAAAAAAATGAAAGTGCTCAGAAATGCGTCAAACCAGAAAGACTGGATATAGCTCATCACCAGGATTCCCACGCAACTTGTTTCATCAAAATTCGAGTTCGTATGAGTGAGTTATCGTCTGATGTTTGTTTTCCCAAACATGTAAAAATTGTGCAAAATAGTGACAGACTGATGACTTGGCAGTCCAGTCAGAACCTCAGGAATCTTCAGGGAATATTCTCTAATTTTTTAGCCAATGACATTGTGACAAGTGTCATCTCCATATTTTCCAATGTTTCTTGGGGAAGTTGAATTTTTCTCCTATTTCCTAAGACTCCATTCAACTATCTCACATAGGTAGTTTAGGAGCAGAAGGTTGGAAGATGCATACATTACATATTGCAAGGTAAAGGTTGGTCGCATATTTTCTTAAAAAAAGGTTGGGACTAATGGCCAAAACCATAGTCTACTGACAATACAAAATATATCCACAACATATTTCATTAACCAAAATTACTAAACCATCGACGCATTCAACCATCTCGCATCAACAATTTAGGAGAAGAGGACATAAGGCAACAAAAAATGATTTACGATTTGTGATTGCGCAGTAAGTGACATGGTGATAAGGTGGTTCCTACCAATCACATCGGGGGTTTTTAGGGAGCAAGCAACATAAAGCGTTAATAAGGTGGCGTAATTTTGATGCGAAATATCACATTGGGGTATCACAATCGCAAGACACAACAAGCAACATAGAGTGGTTTATAGCGGGGTTGCGATCTCTGATCTCTTATCTACGAAAGTTACTGCGATGCTATCTGCGGAGATTTAAATGCGCTTAATCCCACTTAACACATACTTGTCTCAACATTAATCTTATACTTATCTTGGCGGCGCCTTTGGTGGACCCGCTAGATTCGGCCCACTTCCACATTTAGTGGAGCTAGCTGGCTGGATTCCAGATTTAGTGGAGAAATAGTAGGAGAATTTTTTTTGCCATAAATTTGGAAATTTTAGACCAAAATGGGCTCAGGAAGAGTCATTCTTGGTATATTTTGATGTTTTGGAGACATTGGAGCAGGTTGCGGAGGCAACAAGAGACTATAAATAGAACTTTTTCTCAATTGAAGCTAATACAAAGGCCCACACTATGAAGTTGGACCAAGGAGATGTAGCCTAGAAGGGTTGAACTCCTTTATCAACAACTTGTGTATTTGTCTCTGTTATTTGTGCTTGTTTTATTTTATTATGATGTTGTTTAGCATTGAGTTTCCATGCTTTTAAGTTCATAAAATACACTTAATCTCACCAAGTTTAATGAATTGTCACCCATAAACACTTGTATAAGCCCTTGTATGATAAGCAAACCAAAGAACTTTCATGTTAATTCTGAAACTAATATTAGCACAAAATTAACTAAGAATCAATTTCAGATCAAGTTGGTATCAGAGCACAAGGTTGATAAAGTTTTATTGCTTGATTTTCTTGAGATTGTGCAAGAAGGGTTTTAATAGTTGCAATTTTTTGATGGTTACAAGGTTGAAGTTGCAGAGAGAAGGGAAGCTATTGGTTGTTAGTATTGATATTAGGACAAGGATAAAGAGAGCTGATAAAGCATCATCTTCACCCAAATTTACACTCAAAGCTACACTTGAAGCACCTCAATTTCCATCTCCAGCAGTTGAGATTGAAGAGGTACAAATTGCACAAGAATCTGAAGTGATTGAAAAGGTACAAGCATCAGAGGTTGAGCTTGAATCCTTAGCCATTATGTCAGGAGTTGAAAATAATCATGGACATTCAGAAGAAGAGGATGTTAAGAGATACTTAAAAGACATACAAATAATGGTTAAAATCATGTTTGATGCATTCACTGCAGAAAAAGAAAGAGAAGGTTCAAAGCCTCCACATGGAGAAGGATCTTGAGATGGTAAAAAGGATGAAGTGAAGAGTTCAAAAAGTAGTGGAGGAAATCCACCTCCATCTCCACCATCTTCATCCTCATCATCTTCATCAACATCTTCATCTTCCACATCCACCACAAAAACCACCCACACTCATTCAAAAATCCCAAAAGGAAAAACTCCATTACTCAAGTTGGACATCAATTTTGAACTCCCCATGTACAATGGTGAGGTAAATGTAGAAAAGTTAGACAATTGGATCCGTCAATTGGAATTATATTGTAGAATTCAAAATCTACAAGAGGACGACATAAAGATCTAGTTAGCTTCATTAAGGCTAGAAGGAGCAACACTAGTTTGGTGGGAGGCAAAGACTCAAGAGGAAATGTGAATTCATAGTAAGATATCCATTTCTTGGGTTGAATTCATTTCTTCCACTAAAATATGATTTTATCCATTAGCCTATATGCAAAAATCAATAATGAGTTGGAAAAAATTTAGGCAAATCAAAGGCCAAATTGTTCAAGAGTACACACAGGAGTTTAGGAAGAGGGCTTTGTTGTTAGGAGTAAACTTGAATTCACAAGACACACTCTTAAAATATATTGGGGGTTTACATTCCTAATTAAAACATATTATCCTTATTTTTAACCCAAACAACTTAGATGAATTATGTGTGCAAGCCACGCATCTTGAGGCAAGGGGAAATAAAATTAGGGAAGAGGGCAGTAAGAAGAAGCCATTCAAGGGTAAGGGAAAAGAGAAGGGAGTAAAATGGAAGGGAAATAATAATTCAAGCATCAAGAAAGAAGGGGAGAAAACTACATGAAAACATTGTTCCAAAGAGGGACATGATGAAGCCCATTGTTGGAAACTACATCCTGACCTAAGGCCAAAGAAACCAAATAACAAAGGGAAACAAAATATGACTGCCACCAGCCAACAAGATCTTGGATTTGATTCAGGAGACGAAACCAATATTGTATCCATGGTTAACAAAGTAATGGAAGCCATAGCAAGTACTAGTTCCTCAAATAGTCACAAAAACATTCCAAATGAAGACACAAGGATAGAATTGTTCCATGTTAAAGTGATTAAAAATCATACAAAGATTGATGCATTATTTGATACTGGGTCACAAGAAAACTTGATTTAGAAGACTTAGTCAAAAAGCTTAACCTTGAAACCATACCACATCATAAACCATACCCTTTGGGTTGGATAGTTAAGAATGTCATTTTACATGTTACAAGGAAGTGCATATTTCTATTTTCTATTACTGCAAACTTTGTTGATGAAGTCGAGTTAGATGTGGTTCCACTTGACATTTATGGGATTATCTTGGGAAGGCCATATTTGTATGATAGGAAAGAAATGTTTTATTTCCATGAGAGCAAATATCATTTTCTTAAGGATGGGTTGGAGTATATTGTGAGAGCTCATTTCAAGAAACTGAATATTTCTTTAGTTAATGTAGGGCAAATGAAGAGGCTACTTAATGCAAGTAAAAATTGTGTGCTTCTCATGATCAAGAGAAAGGATGATGTTTACTATGAATATTTTGAAGGATGTGATGACAAATTTAAATCTAATTTGTTTGATGTGGTAAGCAACATGGCGATATGATTCAATAACCAGTGGGTTACCTCCCAAGAGGGGAATTCAGCATGAGATTCAGTTGCAGCAGGATGTTCCACTTCCAAACATTGGTATGTATCGCATGTCAATTATGGAGAGTTTGGAAATCAAGAAGAAAATTCAAGAATTTCTGAAAAAAAGGTATCATACACCCATATATTTCACCATGTGGTTCACCAATTTTTTTGGTACCAAAGAAGGACGAGACTTGGCGCATGTGCATAGATTTATGTGCACTGAATAAAATCACGGTAAATAATCGCTACCCACTCCCACACATTGATTATTTTCTAGATCAATTGAAGTGTGAAAGATATTTAACTAAGTGAGACTTGCGAAGTGGTTATCATCAAGTTAGAATAGTTGAAGAGGACATTTGGAAAACTGCTTTCAAAACTAGACAGGGATTGTTTGAGTGGTTAGTTATGCCATTTGTTCTAACAAATGCTCCAGCTACTTTCATGAGAGTCATGAATGATGTACTTATACAATTTCTAGATCACTTCGTCATTGTTTACTTAGATGACATAATTATATTCAGCAAATCAAGAGAAGAACATGACATGCATGTGTACAAGGTACTTGATGTCTTGAAAAAAGAGCAAATGTTTTTAAAGATGTCAAAGTGCAAGTTTGGCAAGAATTCTTTGGTGTATTTGGGACATATTGTTGGAGGAGGTGAGTTGAAAATAGACTCTTCCAAAGAATATGTCATTCTTAATTGGCCCAAGCCCAATACAGTTACACCAAATAAGTCTATTATACTCAAGCACAATTTGATGGGAAAAGAAACCATTATCCATACCGACCATCAGCCATTGTAGTACTTACAATCACAGTCAAAGTTGTAGCAATCAATACATTTCAAATGGATGGTATTTCTACAACAATTTCATTTGGTTATCAGGTACAAAAAAGGAATCTACAATAAGGTAGCTCATATGCTCTCTAGGCCTATTGTAAATTCGTCTATTATACTCACGCACAATTAAATTGTGCAAGAATTTACATTGAACAATATGCATATGATATTGATTTTCAAGATGTGTATGAAATATTGAATCAAGGAAACCAAAATGAAGAGTTAGATTATCATGTGCATAACAGTTTGTTGTATCACTTGGGCAAGTTATGTATACCACAGGGAGAAAGAAAAAATATCATAAGGGAGGCGCACACATCATTGGTTGTTGGACATTTCGGTGTAGACAAGACAGTAGCGAATATCCAGAGGTATTGTTATTGGCCACGCATGATTGATAGTGTATCTAGTTTTATTAGAAGATGTTCTTTATGTGCAACAAGTAAGCCTAGCAATAGAAAACTTGGATTGTACACTCCACTTCCGGTTCCTTCACATCCTTGGGAGAGTATCTCAATGGATTTTGTAGGTGATATTCCTATGTCAAGGAAAGGTCATGATTATTTGTATGTTGTGGTAGATAGGTTCAGAAAAATGTGTCTTTTGATGCCATGTAAGAAAAAAATTACAGTTGAACAAACCGCTAATTTTTTCTTTCAAAATGTATGGGTTCATTTTGGTCTTCCTACTTCTATTGTAAGTGATCAGGATTCCTGGTTTGTTGGGAATTTTTGGTCAAAATTATGGGACATGATGGAAACAAAATTGAAGAAGAGTACAACAGGTCATCTACAAACAGATGGTCAAATCGAGGTGGTAAACAGGACAATTATTCATATTCTTAGAGGTTACTGCAGCAAGCATCCCAAGTTGTGGGATAAACAGTTGCATTGCATTCAGCATGCGTACAATAGGGCAAAGAATTCTTCCACAAACACATCACCATTTGAGGCATGTTATGGTTATTTTCCAAGATCACCTTTGGAGTTCATATTTGAGAAAGATGTCGCTATAGATGGTTATAGTGACATAGATAAGGCAATAAATTTCATTGAGAAAATTCAGTTGATACATTACATAGTGCAAGAGCAACTTGAAAAGAGTCAAATCAACTACAAGGCAAGGCATGAAAAACACCATGTTGATCACAAATTCCAGGTTGGAGATGAAGTTTGGTTGTATATCAGCAAAGAAATATTGCAAGGGGAAGGTGAAAATCTCAAGCCAATCTTTTATGGTCCATTTGAAATTCTGGAAAAGATTGGTACTAATGCATTTAAGCTAGATTTTCCTCCTTATATGAAAATATATTCTATCATTAATGTTGAGAATTTGGGATTGTTTGAGCCTCCTTTGATTGATGATGAAGGAGAGCATGTTCAGCGACCATCAGTAGATGATTTCTCACCAGAATATCTAGATTAGCTTCATCAAGATCTCATACTTGATAGAAGAATCATAACTTCAAGAAGAGGGAATGTCGAATACCTTAGAGTGGGATTCAAGGGACAAAATCCTTCAAAGGCCAAATGGATGGAGAGTGAAAGGGTGAGGGAGTTGTACCTTCACCCGTTGAAAAAATGATAGTATATTTTGGGGTCCAAAAGGCTTCTACTGGGGAGGAATGATCAATAGCTCAATATTTAGCTAAAAAATGAAAGTGATCAGAAATACTTCAAACTAGAATGATTGGATAGAGCTCATCACCAGGATTCCAATGCAACTAGTTTCATCAAAATACGAGTTTGTATTAGTGAGTTATGGTCTGATGTTAATTTTCCCAAACAGGTAAAAATTGTGCAAAAAAATGACATACTGATGACTTGGCAGTCCAGTCATCACCTTAGGAATCTTCAGGGAATATTCTCTAGTATTTTAGCCAGTGACACTGTGACAAGTGTCATCTCCATATTCACCATTGTTTCTTGGGACAGTTGAATTTTTCTCCTATTTCCTAAGACTACATTCAATCATCTCGCATCGGTAGTTTAGGAGCGAAAGGTTGGAAGGTGCATACATTCCATATTGTAAGGTCAAGGTTGGTCACATATCTTATTAAACAAAGGTTGGGACTAATGGCCGAAACCATAGTCTAATGACAATACAACATATATCCGCGACATATTTCATTAACCCAAAGTATTAAACCTTGGTCCAAAGCATCAGCGCATTCAACCGTCACGCATCGGCAATTTAGGAGTGGAGGACATAAGGCGACAACAAATGATTTCCGATTTGCGATTGCACGGTAATTGGCATGGCGATAAGGTGGGTCCTACAAATCGCATCGGGGGTTTTTAAGGAGCAGGAAACAGAAAGTGTTAACAAGGTGGTGGAATTGTGATGCGATATATTGCATCGGGGTATCACAATCGCAAGACACAACAGGCAACATATAATGGTTTATAGCGGGGCTGCGATCTGCGATATGCAATGATCTGCGAGCTGCGATCTGTAATCTGTGAAAGTTATTGCGATGTGATTTGCAGAGATTTAAATGCGCTTAACCCCACTTAACACATACTTATCTCAACATTAATCGCATACTTATCTTGGCAGTGCCTTTGGCGGACCCGCCAGATTCAGCGAACTTCCACATTTAGTGGAGTTAGCTGGATGGATTCCAGATTTAGTGGAGAAATAGTAGGAGAATTTGTTTTTGCCATATATTTAGCAATTTTAGACCAAAATGGGCTCAGGAAGAGTCATTATTGGTAGATTATGATGCTTTGGAGCCATTGGAGCATGTTGCAGAGGAAACAGGAGATTGTAAACATCACTTTTTAAAAATTGAAGCTAATACAAAGGCCCACACTATGAAGCTAGACCAAGGAGATTTATCCCTGGAGGGGTGAACTCCTTCATCAAAAACTTGTGTATTTGTCTCTATTATTTGTGCTTGTATTTTATTATGTTGTTTTTCAGCATTGAGTTTCCATGCTTTTAAGTTCATAAAATACACTTAATCCAGGGAAAATTTTAAGAACCCCCCTAAATTTATATGTATAATAATTGGGAAAATCCCCATGATACATAGGAAAAATAGGAGGCGATTTTATTAATAATATAATATGTATATATAATTTTTTTGGCGAATCTCTCACGATATTATATTATCTTGTAAAATCATGGCGAATCACCAGTACAAATGGTGAATCACTAGTACAAAATGGTGAATCGTTTTCTAGTGGAGTTCAGGGTGTTGGTTCCAATGAAGATATGGTAGTTGAACCGGGAGTTGAAGGAAGAGAACCACCGAGACCAAGCATGGCACATGGGGACTCGTGAGGGAAGTAGTTCTCGTGCAGTTTGGAAAATGTGTTCTTCTAGTTCTGTTAAGTGTAGTGTTGTTTCTCATGCTACTACTATCATTGATATTGGGGTTGGAGAGGAGTTTGAGGAGTCCTCGGACTCTGAGCCAAATGATGTTTATGTAGCTCCTGGTGATGATCCCATGTGTAGTAGTGGTGATGAGTTTGATTAGTGATCATGAAGGCAGCAACATATTCAAATTTAAACAGACCCATAACAAAAAATCCATGAAGAGAAAACTCTAGCAAAATTATTTTCGTGCAAATCTATATTCTATAGAATTATTAGAACTCCCTACTGCTCTGAAAATAGATCCATGAGATGAAGAATATGGTAAAAAAATGGGGAACAATATGTTTTATGGGAAGGAAAACTATTCATGTTCAAATTCTTTTAGATGAAGAGACTTGATAGTTTTTGGTGAAGGAAATATTTCTGAGCTTAGGAATTTCTCAGAACCTTTTTTAGAGAGAGCACTGCAATGTATGAAGTTATATTTTAATTTTATAAGTTATATGCATTGTATATTTGGATGTTAGAAGTGGAAGAAAACACTTCAAATATTAGCAAAAGATATCACTACAAAGTTTTTCACTGTACAAAGTTTTGCACTGTACAATGGTTTTATCTAATATGCATGCAACAGAGGCTTCCTTATATGACTTCAACAATAGTATCACTTGAAACAATAGATTTTTTGTTAAGTTGAATAAAGAAGCTTTGATGCTATAAATTCATCCAATCAGGGCACAATTCGACTTGTCAGCTTTTCCACCTAGAACAGACTCAAATGGAGGAGCCTTAGAATAACTCCCATCAACCCACACAATAGGATGATCACCTCCCTCCTTTGTAGAGCTCACACATAGAAGAAATAAGTTACAGGAAGAGAGTAGCGCCACCTCAGTATGCAGATTCATGAGACCTCAAGGAGACCTCTTACCTCCACCCATGAGGCCCTTGCAATAGTATCTCTGTCTAGGCCCTTTTTACAATCACATAAGACACCCTCCTTCCCACTGATCCAGGTCTCTGCAAAGAGCATCCTATATGCACAAGATCAGATATTCCAATGTATCCAAAGTTCTCCATCAGGGGATTATTCACTTTAGCTTCAGATGGTAGGAGATGAGTGATTTTGAAGCCTGGAAGATGTCTGAAATAGTAGAGTGTGAACTAGTAAAGCTAAAAACCTAGATAATATGAACTAAAGAAAGCCAAATTTTGCATTATAATAACCTCTCCATCTAAAGGTTTTAATAGCATTATTTTTGGATGCATCCATCCAGACACTAAACAAAAATGCAGTTTGCAAACTGTCATGACTTCCAACCTTAATCATTGACTCAATTAGTCTTGTTTATCTTTGTAAATATCTGAAATGTCTATGCTAACTTTTATTAAAATTCACATCAGTAATAGGCAATGTAAAAAAGGCAATGCCTGTGCTAATTTGTAAGTCAAGAATAAGAGAGAATCCAATGAAAAGTACATTGAGATCAACTTAAATATATATCACCAAACACATGTTTCTTTTAGGAGACGTATGCATGCTTAGATACCTTTTTCATAAATTAAGGAAAATTAAACCTCATATAAATTGTCCTAAGTCTTGAACATTGGTTGGTCTACATTCAACATTAAGCCAATAGGACAAGACCTGAAAAATTCTCCCAGAACAAACTTGTCAGTTTTTCTACTTGCCCCATTTAGTAGACAGGACCCTTAAAGAGGCTAGAAATCTTGTTGATCTGTATCAATCTTAAAATTTCCTCACCAAGATATTATTGCCACAGTTTTTAAACTAGTTAAAATGCTCACCAGTCATTACATATTCAGGAGTAGCATAACCATATGTTCCCATAACTCGAGTTGAAACATGGGTGTTGTCTCCCTCAGGTCCATCTTTTGCTAGTCCAAAATCAGACAACTTGGCATTGTATTCTTGCACCAAGTACATATCTCTCCATAAATACTTTAGATAATCCAAAGTGTAACACCGAGCCATCTCATAATTTTGAAGTTGTAGGTACAAACTGAATCCAGTAAAATAATGCATGTTTTAAAATCCCGATAAATCACCGGTCTTTTAGCCCCTCCATGAAGAAATGCCAGACCTTTTGCTACACCCAATGCAATTTTCATCCTAATAGACCAGGGGAGTGGTAGGGACCCTTCTGCATGCATAAGGGAAGTACCATTGGACATCAAAGATCTAAATATATTTTTCAAAATACAAATTTACAAATTGGGATTAAGAATCTAGAAGTACAGAATAATTATGTAGCTACTCATTTCCAAAAAATGTGAAATCCCCACGACACTGATGCTCAAAAATGAGATTTAACCAAGGGAGTCACATATTTCCTTGTGTCCAAAAAAAGTTGAAAAATCTAGACTGAGGATCCCAAAATTTCATGAAAGAAAAATAGATCATAAAGTATTCAATAAAGCAATATAGAGTTTGTTTTGGGTAACATCATCAACATATAGTATGCTCTTCAACCAAGATGACTTAAAAATTCCATATCAGCAAGTGAATTTTTCTGCACAGAAATATTCTAAGAAGACATTTCAACAAATCCTCACCAAAAATGGATTTTTGTTCAGAAATATACCCCACCATCTAATCACAGAACAGAAACAAACATTAAAATTTAATACCTAACAATATTTAGTGTTCCATCAAATTTGAAAATCATACATGTTATTCTAAATGAATTTGATGCTTTGGACGCAAAGACCAGCTTTTATCATACGCTTGCCATAAAAGTCATATCCATTCAAATGTGGCAAAATTTCTGAATTCTTCACTGCTTTGAAACTTGTAGTTGAGTGTCTTTATCATTTATGTTGAATGGGTAGATCCAGTCGTTGTTTTATCATTGTGACTTATGTAAATAAAATCCTTACACCAACAAATTGCATTTGATCTAATCCAATGGAGCCTTTAAGTATCATTTTAAGCAATACGTTATAGTATCATGTAAGTGCCTACATACTTTTCTACTTCATTGCTTCTAGATACAGATCCTATGCTCAAAAACAATTAATATCGTCCTATATTTTGTAAATATGAGTTCATGCCTCTGAAATTCAAATAACAGATTAAATTTGTGGATTCAGATGCCTCAGTTTCCAGCATTCAAGTAAAAAAAATTCAGTGTCCTATGGTGATTATCTAAGTGGTTGTTTGGAGACATATATGATATATATATCTGAAAAGTATGAATGGACCTAAACATATATGTCTTGACATATTGACAAACAACCTCAACAATATTATAGAATTCATATTACATGACATTCTCAACAAACATATGTTCTTTAGGATGAATGTGGCAATATATTAAACATTCATTTGATCTCTTAGTGTATAATGATTGTCTAAGCATATATTCTGTCATTTAGAGGTGACAAACCTGTTTGGTCTCTTAATAAAAATCTTAGCACACCTATAATATCTTCATGATGTAATGGGTGTGGTATCTTTGTGACTATAGTGATTGTAACTCTTGGGACAAGATCTTTACCTTCTCTCAAACTGTCTTATAATGGAAGTATTAGAATGTGTATGAAGGACAAAACTTAGATTCATGTGATGACTATCTCAACACTCATGAGATAAGCTCAATTTTTATATGATTCGGCATTCATTATCAACACTTTTACATAAGTGGAATATTCAACATGTAGACTTGACACTCCTGTGAAGAAGCGTTAACATAATAGTGGCATATCCATGGAATTTCAAGTTTTATGATGACAAACTCAGTATCTTGAAGTGGTGATTCCATCACAACATTCAAGGCATAAAAATCCAAACCAACGTAATAAGCACACAATCCAACTCGCACTTAAAATACATCAATGTTTAAGGTCCCAAAGGAGACTAAAAACCCCCAAAAAATTATTCTTTAACAATATGGTTTGGAAGCATAAGAATACCTTTCTTAGAGCGGGAAATCCTCCCCTATGTCACTGGCTTGAGAAATAATTCTCCTTTGTATCACTACATTAAGAAACAATGCTCCTCTATGTCACTGCCTTGAGAAACAATACTCATGTGTGTTGCTAAACATAATAGTGATAGTGAGATGATTATTAAGAATTATAAACATAATTATTTAACTTACAAAGGCGACGTTGATAATAGTTTAGAACAACTTCATCAATGTGCTTCGAATAAAAAATACTTTCCACCTTCCTATGATGTCCCATGTTGACAAAAATGTATACATATTTAACTTTATTTCTCATAGAAATTCTATAATATCTCGGAAATAATAAATAGCCACTATGTATTTCTTGTGTTTTGTTTTCCCTAAATAGGTGATTGTAATAATATAGAGGAATTATGATTTCTTTTGTTCTTTCCACCCATCACACCATCATCAGAATTTTCATGGAATTGGCAGTGTATCTCCGACCATAGGTAATAGAATCAAAAATTTTTCCCAACAAGTAGCTATCTAATATATGAGGCTCATTCATAGATCGATTCAAATATTTATAATGAGGCATATGGTAGATGTTTGTGAAGAATCACCGGGGATCCAACAATATATATATATATATATATATATATATATACTTCTCCATCTCATCATATATTTAAGCACAAAAAATAGTACATCAAGTCTAGGTCTTCCATCTTAACTTTACATCGATAAAAGAGAGGGTCATCATCTGATAGGTAGTCATCATCAAAATGACATATCTCATCCACTTTCCATAATCATCAAGATATCTACAACCCGCCCCCTTCCTATTATTGACCCATAGGATCATGCACCAAAAACATTAATCATAATCATGCAGCATCTAAGGTAACAGAGATATATATCAAGCCATCATCAGTGTCATCATACTCAGCTATCATGACTTTCTTTTATCAATAGTCATTGGGCAAGAAAAGTCATTGGGTCATTTTTCCAGGTATTTTATAGCTCCCTCTGAGGCCTTGCTTTAGGTGATCATCTAGCCTTCAATCAAGAGCTCCTCATATGAGAGATGAGACTTTCCACGATGCAACTGCAACAACCAACTTCTAGGAAGCTTGCTTTAGGTTAGAGAGGAAAATTCCAAATAATCATCATGGTCCTTCTTCAACCAGGGTGAAGAAATCATCTCATGAGATTATCCCAAAACTGCTGCATTATCCTTCAACGCTAGATGAATACTACCAATGCATAAAATTCCCCAATCCATGATGAGGAGGAGTCCTTCGCATTCAGACATCCATATCCACAAGACCATTCTTTATAAGTTCCTAACGTAATGCATCAAACAGCCCAACTACCCAAACAAGATGCTAAAATCAGGGTCTTCTGCTTATCGTGCTTGTCAAGACATAAAATTTGTTATGCACTTTCTTCAAGGTACCTCTATTTTCATGCTCATAAGGATTGTTACAAGGAACTACTCCAATGTGCCATGCAATTTTTTACTCCTAGCTGCCAGACTTCCAAGGGGTACCCAAAGGTGCCAACATAAAGGTGTTGCATGAACTTTCATTGCTCCAACTGCTAGACAAAGATGTGAATGGCTGCTACCATACACCATTATTGCGACTACAACTATTGCCACCATTCACAACTACAGTTGCCACCACCACTGCTCCAAATGTCCATAGCACTGCTCCTACACTCATCCTACACTTCACTGCCTAAAAACACTATGCTGATTAGCCAATCTAATTTCTATTGCTCAACTCATCAAGCTCTCTTAGTAATTAAAGTCAAAGTTATTATCTTATTGATTATTGTCATCATCACTCTCATTGGTGCCTCTAACGTCTCTGTTCAAAGAAACTTAAAGTCTCTTGTCAAGTTATATTAGCTAGTATCATGCATTGATCAAATGCATTTGAAGCAACCTGCCTACTATTCTTTGTTTTGCATGTGTCAATGATAATTATACCTTAAGTGTGATGATGCCTTTTTTTTCTGAAGCTTCTTGCTATCAAAATTATACTAGAAGGTTTAGGCTTGTTGATTCCTTTTAGGATCCCTTCGGGTTGTTGGCCTTGTTCTGCAAACCACTCATTCAAGACAGTGTTAATGACTATAACATCATGCCAGCAAACTCTAGAAGATCTTTTTGCTTAGCGAAACTATATGATCTTTAGAACTTACTCACCGCAGGTATACTTCAGTTAGGCCCACAGGAGGACTATCATGAACACTTTAGGATTATTGTCATAAAAAAGGTTATTGTCACAAGGGTGTTGTATCAAAACACTACAATGATAGTCTTAAGCAACTGTTGTAGGGAAATGATGACTCTTGAGGCTTACTGCTGTAATAAGATAAATCTATTGTATGCAGTGAGACTGCTTGACAATACAACTACTGTGGAAATGATGAGATCTTAATTTTGATGCCCTTTCACTTCTTCAACTTAAATATGCCAAGTGAAAGTAACACATGTATTCACTTAGGTCATTACTTAAACTGATCAGAGGTATGCTCCAGTACAATCATAACCAGTCATTCAAGGAGGATATCAAAGCAATAAACATGCCTCTGTAGGTTGATCAAACTTCAGGTGTGAACTAATATATTTAATTAAATTGGAATATTTCATTCCTCAAATGTGAATGTATTAAGAGCTTATAGGGACGCTGACATTGTCATGGTTGATACTCAATTCATCAATAAATTCAATCATATTTGTGTCAAACCACGGATCAGGGTGCCCAAAATTGATGAACGATCAAAATAACCATTAGAAGAGGAATCTAGGGCACATCTCTGTCATACTTCCATTTCAAATCACAGGATCATGTCTAGGCAACGGATCAGGGTGCCCAAAATTGATGAACGATCAAAATAACCATTAGAAGAGGAATCTAGGGCACATCTCTGTCATACTTCCATTTCAAATCACAGGATCATGTCTAGGCAGAGGTACCTTGGATTAGTTATTCCCGTTAAGTATATATATATATATATATATATATATATATATATAGCTTTAATAAATATCTAGAGATGCATCATAAATTCCAATTTTCAGTGTGCCAAAAATCTCAAAACACCAGATCTACGAGAACATCTAACATCATCCTTCTTATCATTTATAGTCATTCAAATAGATTTTTCTAGGCAAGCTCGGAAAAGGAAAAAACGTTTTTGTTTTGAGCAGTTATAGACCTTTCTTGCTACCATCTCTGGGTAGTTATCTTGAAAAAGTGCAAGAATTTGGTTTGATGCAGCTCTCAATTCTCTCTTCGGCATATTCTTAAGATCTGTGATCTGAATCATGGCATTGACACCACTGGGCTTGAAATCAAGGAGCTTGATGCCCTTCTCCAGAATTTGGACCCTCCATCTTAGAAACTTATTCAGCTTCTCATCATCTCTAAAGATCTTCTGGTACAACTCCTTGTCTCGAAAAATCCCATAAGAAATGTAGCACACAGGGTGGCCCACTTTATCATAACAATGCATGAAGGCCACTGAATTCAGATTCTCATCATATTTCAGATCCTCTTCAACTATAATGTCAGCTCCAATTGCCTTCCTCCATGCCATACTATTCTGCAACATGATGAATGCATCATTCACCCTGAAATCTCTGGCACGAAGAAATTTCAGAAGTATAACATTAGTCTCTGGGCCAAATAAGCAAGGAAACCCGCTAAGGGTGCATTAATGTAGGTGGAAGGTTCATATTTATCATAATTGTTTCTCACATCAGTAAAACTATCCATGTTGTCTGGGCCTCCCACCACAGCTCCCTCCAAGATGTTTGGGTTGGGTGCACTGCTGTACAAAAATTGGAAGCCTTATTTGCAGGGAATGGGTTGAGGATGATTGGCCTTGGAGAGCAGAGAAGAGGCTTTGTGATGAATAAGTTTTGGATAGAGGGAACCATATCCAACCATGTATGAAATCCTCATAGGATTATATCCCAATATGCAATCAACCTTCATCAACGCAAAATTGATTTAGATCTTGCATACATTAATAACTTTTTGAAATAATAGGAAAATTAAGCATTGGGCTATTATGAATCTATACCTGGAATTTCGCAAGTGCTCTTAGCCTGTGATGAGTGACTGTCACTGTCCCACCACAAATTACTACTTGTTTGGAGGAGCTCAAGTATTTTTCATATGTCAAGAGCAATAAGGAAGAAGATGTAACATATTGCAAATTAGCATCCTGCAATGTGTAAAGAAGACCTCCTACTTACACAACAACATATAGTGTTAAATTTAGAAGAAGAGAGAGCAAGTGTACTATATTTCAATGCCAATAAAATCTAAGAGATCACCTGGAGTATATTGAGCATGTGAATAGGGTGTTCTAGGCAGAAGATAACAAATAAAATTGTCTGCATGCCCTTTGTATTCTTGAAGAGAGTGAACATTTCGTGTCAAGAAATCCTGCACACAAACGACATGAATACAATCAATCATTTACATAGAACACCCAGTAGACAATAAAAGTGCCCAAAAAATTCTCCTTGTAGTTAATTACAATAATAAAGAGTTATTTGAATATTAAAATCTATTAAGGAATACATATGTGATATTAGGAAGGGGTATTCAATGCTTTTGGATTTAAACATGTTACCTCTTAAAACTAAACACATGCTATTGTACTGATTCCTCAACTTATGAGGATTGCAGATTCTAGGAATATCTAGGAATCTGACTGTCACTAGAAAGGTCAAACAATTGACCTTCTTGTAAACATCAGATTTCAAGATAATCCAGGAATCTTCAATCAACATAAGAATACCTTGCTACTAAATGTTAGGCAACCACTGCTACCTTCTATGCTTCCCAAAAAATCCTCGGTTTCACCCTGAGTAATCTGGAAAGAATCATAATAAGGTGATGTGGTTCCTTTGGTTCCACCAGCATTGGTGACATGGTCAGCTGTTTGTGAAACCATCATTCTAATATCCTTAGCATTATGATCAACTGGCATTGTTCTTCCCAAGTCAGCAAACTCAGCTCCGCCTTGGCATCAAAAGTGTAATTGCATAGAAGGAATGTCGGTCTCATGCCAATAGGTCTCCTACGATGAATGCACAGGAACCTAGAAAATAGACCATTTTTCTCTTCGCTTATCTACCCAGGGCTTATTTCCCTTTCCAAATATCAATAGTTCTTTTCCAAGAAAAATCTATAATAAAAAAAATATTTTACTATATTCTAAAAGGTGAATATGTCGAAATCATGCCACAAAGTGAAAGGAAATCAAATATCTTTCCTCAAACCACCAAATATATAAAGAAAACAATAATTATTATAATAATAAAACTAAATCTATCGATCTATGCATGATATGAGAACCACAAGAATTCAAGGGACTAAAAAAATCTTTGACCAAAACAAACCAAAAATTTCAAACTCAACAAAATCCTCTAAACAAGCAACAAACAAACCACTAAAATTTTCAAAGATATCAAAGCTAGACATCAACACAATTTCATGTACTTGAATAAGCCCATTGTTGCTTAGCGTTAGACTTCTTAAATTAGTTATTTATCATTTAATACTAGGACACTATCTATGTGAAAATAAATAGGTCCCAACTTCATCAAATCCGACTTCATTTCCAATCAAAGATCAAAATCAGCTTCATTTCCAATACCAATATAAAATCACACATTTTCCAAATATCAATAATTATTTTCCAAGAAAATATAAAACTCGAAACTTAGCAAAATTCCCCAAACACAAGCAACATATATACCATTAAAATTTTCCAATATGTTAGAGCTAGACATCAAGGTAGTTTCATGTACTTGAATGAGCCCATTGATGCTTTACATTACTCTTGTTAAATTAGTTATTTATCATTTAATACTAGTCAGACACTATCTATGTGAAAATAAATAGGTCCCAGCCTCATCAAATCCAGCTTCATTTCCTATCACAAATAAGAAACAAACAATGTAAGGATTAAATATGAAACATCAATCTTAAAATAACACGCATGAAATAAATGTAGCTGCAATGTTACAATGAAAAATAAAAAATATAGAACCCATTTTTACCTGAATTTGACATATAGTAATCTTGCATGATCAACGGAACATGTATACCAAAATAAGAGTCCTAGGGTATTTCAATTTCCCAGTTCTCATCTTGGTAATCATTTTCTACATTGTGAACATGATCTTCTCCAGATGTATTGTCATTATAAGCCTCCAAAACATTATGTTCTGTATCAAGTTCATTAGATAAATTTGCTATATTGTTTTCTCCCCTTCTATCACAATATGATCGCCAAAGCACTAGTGCTCTTTCATATGGAAAATTGTTAACGTCATACTTTTTTACATATAATCTTAAACATGTATCCACATGTTTATCAAGCTTCTTCCTCAACTTTGACTTCAAGAATGATAGTGCACTAAACATTCTCTCATCCTCCACTGATCCCAAAATCATGGTTTGACACAAATCTGCTAATTTGAAATATTTTGATATGTTTTCTTGTAGGTATTGGCTAGCACTTAAAGTATTCCATAATATTGTTATAGCACTGTTTTCATTAGGATTCTCCAAAAAAGGATATTGCTTCCACATTGTTTCAGCAAAGCGTCCACCTTGTTGATACAATTTTGATGAATCTAAAATACCTTCAATCTGTTCTCCATGTATAGAGACTTTCTTGCAAAAGTGGTCTACTGAACATTTTAATCTCTTTTGAAAATCAGTTTTTAAATTTCTTGGACATTGACAATTGTTCCAATATTGAGGGTATACCACAGACATGGCCTCCAACAATTCATATCAAAGAAATCGTTCTCTTATCTCTGATGATAGTGATATTTCAATTTCTATCAAATTTTGTCTCACTGAAATCACAAAATTATCAAATTGGTCTCTTGACACGGGGCAATCTTTGGTGATTCGTCTCGTCTTACTAATATAATGAAAGGGGACCATATACCCATGCACTGCAATACATAGTATCCCTTTTTCATCAAACGTCAAAATTTTTTCAGTATTTCCTATATTGATGATCTGTAGGTTTTAACCCTGTACAGAAATTATCTACGAACGAATATTTAAAACAGAAAATAAACAATAGCGAGAGCATAAAACATAAAACAGATAAACACAGAGATTTTCCCCTAGATCCAAAATCGGGATGACCAGCTTGATTTTTCATTATATTCCTCTTATTGTTACAACACATATATATACATGTCGAAGCATACATAAATCACAATCCATTAACCCTAGATTAGAACATAACCGTAGTTCCCTTGACTGGATCTGCAAAATATCAGGGGCTGAAAACCATCATGCCCAAAAACCATGTGAAAACCCATGCACAAAACCATGGGCGGGTCCACCCACTGGAAAATAAGGACCAAAAAAAATTTCCTGAGGCGCTGCCTCAAACCTCGACAGGGGGGGCTACCACCCCCCCCTATGACCCCCCTGTACATTATTAGTTGTGGAAAGAATATAACACAAACCCAACATTCTCCCACTTGTTGTTTTCTTTCCGCAGGGGGCCACAGGATAGCTGAGTCATTAGCCCAGCTTTGCAACACCCATTGTTTCTCTACACCAAGAGAACTTCTGAGTGCTCATAGACTTTTTCAATGCATCTGCAACATTATTCAAAGTGTCCACCTTTACCAGCAACACCCTTTTAGCTTCAACCATATATCTCACAAAGTGATATTGAACATCAATGTGCTTTGTCTTTGAATGATAAGCAGGGTTCTTAGCCAAGAAAATTTCACTTTTTCTATCATAGTCTATCCTTATAGCTTGCTGCACCAACCCCATACTTGAACACAATCACTGCAACCAAACTGATTCCTTGCTTGCATGAGTGGCTGCCACGTATTCTGCCTCTGTATTTGAAAGAGCCACTACAGACTGTCTTTTACTCATCCAATTAAATGCACCTCCAAATAGGCTAAACACGTACCCACTTGTAGATCTTCTTTGGTCCAGATCTCCAGCCCAGTCTGAATCAAAAAAACCACGAATGTCCAACACTCTTTCCAATCTTGGTCTTCCTTGATAGCACAAACCATAATCACTAGTGCCACACAAATATATGAAAACCCGCTTCATTGCTATCCAATGCTCCTTCCCTAGGTTTGACATAGACCCGCTCAATACTCCCATTGCATGTGCAATGTCTAGTCTAGTACAGACCATTGCATACATCAGGCTACCCACTGCACTTTCATATGGAACACGAGACATATCCTCCTCTTCTTCTTGTGTCTTGGGACACTGTTCAGCAGACAACTTTGTACCTACAGGAATCAGAACATTCACTGGTTTACTATCCTGCATATTGAACCTCTGCAATATAGTCTCAACATACTTCCTCTGGTTTAACCAGAGCTTCCTCGTTGCTCGATCTCTCTTAATTTCCATGCCCAAAATATAGTTTACAACACTAAGATCCTTCATCTCGAATTTGGAGAACAGTTGGGTCTTCAAATCTTGGATAATTTCTTTGTCATTTCCAATCAAAAACATATCATCCACATACAAGACCAAATAAATAACACGGTCACCAATTAATTTAAAATAAACAAAGTGATCCTCCTTGCTTCTGGTGAAGCCAAGTCCCCGTATATAGGTATCAAATTTCTGATACCACATCCTTGGTGACTGTTTTAACCCATACAAAGAATTCTTTAACCTGCATACCAGCTCTTTCTTCCTGGATTTCACCATAAATCCTTCAGGTTGTTACATGTAGATCTCCTCTTCCAGATCCCCATGAAGAAATGTTGTCTTCACATCCATTTGTTATACCTAAAAATCAAATGCTGCAACAACAGATAAAAGTAATCTAATAGAAGTAACTTTGGCAACAGGAGAAAAAATATCACCAAAATCAATTCTCGGCACCTGGGAATAACCTTTTTCTACCAACCCAGCTTTGTATTTCTCCACCTTGCCTTCTACATTCATCTTCTTCTTAAACACCCATTTTCTCCCGATGGGCTTCCTTCCAGCCGGAAACTCCACCAGGTCCGATGCCTCATTTTTATGCAAGGATGCCATTTCATCAACCATGGCCTCCTTCCAGAGTTTTCCATCCTCTGAATCTACTGCCTCCCTGACGATTCTGGGATCATCATAAATTATAGTTGTTATACAGTAATTTGTCACCGTCACTACCATTCCCCGTCCCGCACAATGGAGGACCCATTTTGTGACCTGTGAACATTGTCATGCCTTGAAAACATCATCAATGCATTCCTCTAAGCATGAGCTTCATTTGCCCTAAAGACATCTCCTTGCAAAAATCATGAAAAACATCCCTTTTTGCATTGGCGCGGGCGGACAGTTCAGTACTCGCGCCAATGGGGAAAATCCTGCAAAGAGGTCGCGCCAACTGGCGCTCTGTCATAGAGCAGTAGTCGCGCCACCCAATTTAGGGACTGTTTTTTAAATAAAGATGGCGGAAGTTGAGTTCCAACAAACTCAGAAACCATTTCCTATCTTGAGTTGGGAGGTTTGGCTGCGGAAGTTCTATGGAAGGGAAGTGGTTTTGACACCTCCCATGGAACCTTCCTTGTTGATAGGGCCAATCCCACAATAATAGGGATCCCAACTCCCTCCTTCCCCATCTATAAAATCCTGCTCAATTCCATGGCAAGCTAGTCTTGAAGGGCCTAAGCTTTGAATCTCCAAATTCCCAAGAGCCTTTGTGCTGTAAGAGCCCTCTTTCTTCCCTTAAGGCCGACTCAAGTAAGGAGACTATCGTCGAGAGACTCAAGAGAGGTTTTCCCTTTCCCTGGCGAGCTTTGCGAGACGTGAACGACTGGAGACCCATCCGAAGGAGACCACGACGTCAGAACATTGGTTGTAATCTTTCTTTGATTGTTATTTAATGAATGATTACGATTATGGTTCCACTCTGTTTTCGATTATGTTAATATGAGTAATATCCTTTCTGACTGATATTTAGTTGCGTATGCCAGATTTTATGCTTGTATCTGTTTGTTTCTTGCACGTGCAGGTATCCATCCGCGGAGATCGCGGAGGATCGTGATCTTCCAAGGCTGAGGAACGGGAACGCTCTCTTCTTCAGATCGTAGCATTGGATTCCAGGTAGGCCTCCATCTTTGGTCTTTTCATTTCGTAACTAGGAACTTGCGTCATAACATTTCGTGATTGTTGCTAGACCCCTGCTAGGCTAGTAGGGATCGCCTCTATCCGCAGAGGGGATTTACCTCCTCAACAATTTGGCAACTCCACTGGGGAGCGTCTAGACTTCACTGTCTCATTTATATTGTCTCGTTTTGATTATTTTATGTTTTTCCTTGCTTGATGAGCCTTCTGGGTTGGGTTATTTTGCTTTTTTTGCTTCTTGGTTTGCTTAGCTTACATTGATCTCCTTCTGGAGTAGTTCTTTTTTAATTTTGGTTGAGAAACTCGACTAGCGCGCTTTTTAGCTCAACAGTCGCGCCAATTGGCGCATGTTGCTTTTGTTTAGCCCACGCCAATTGCTTTCTGGCGCCAGTTGCAGCCTTACAGTCGCGCCACTCCTGTTAGGTTTTTGAGTTTCCTCAATTTTGAGCTCTCTAGGTTTGGTCAGTGCTTTTCTTCTTGATTTTCCGACTACCTAAGTATGTTGGAGTCCTGTTTGACTGGGAATTCACCTCCGTCCTTTGGTTGTTTGCTTTTATCTATCGATTTCACGTTTTGAGCCCTAGGGCATCTAGTGGCTTAGTGTATCGAGCCCTCCTTGGGAGTTTTGGTGTTTCGTTTGTCTGGTCGACTTTCTGATTGCTCCTCCGCATTCTCTTAGTAGTTGTTCATTGTTTTGTTGCGATTTTTGGGTGATTGTTCATTCCTTCATTCAAATTTCGTTTGGTCTTGCTTTGGGCCTAGATCACACGGTCCATTGGAGCCTTTGAGTCTTTTCTTGGTTTTGAGAGACTTTGGTCGATTTGGGATCTGATTGCTTGTGTTGTTGAGTGAAATTTGCTTGTTTTGCTCTCTCAATATCGTTTCTCAAGTTTTTCCGTTTTTTTTCAGTTTGTTTAGTGCATATTAGCTATCAAACGTTGAAAATTAAAAAAAAATCTCTTGTGCCTTTGGTTGAATTAGTGCAAATTGTAATCTTTTCGATTTTGCTAGTGATTAGTGATTTGAATGAAAAGTTTTCAATTTCATTAGTTGCATTAGAGATCTCATTGTTTGTCTTCCGATCATTTCGTTTGTGTAAAAGCTCTCAACTCTTCTGTAATTAGTTTTCATCGAACGAAATGTTGGACTGTGGCATGTAGCTTTGCATTTAAGAGTCTTTTAAGACATTGCATACGATAGGGCCTGAAAATTGAAACTTAATTGAAGATCAATTTTAAAATCTATCCAATTAACCTAAGGCAGCATTGAAATCTAACGAAACATATTTAGAGGTCTAGGCTAGAGACGTGTTTCGGCGTCTTTAAACCTAGCAGCTGTCGTTCGCATTTTGGCTTTAGACAGCGCTAGTACGGACTTGTGCTCCCCGTACCATCGCGTATATAAAGGGAGACCCCTCTAGGTTTTCAATCCTTTATCCACAGGAAGCCGAGTCTGCCGCCCTATACCCGTGATACACCGAACACAGCATTCGGGGAGACTACCTACACGTACGGAAAGTCCTTGGTCGATTTCTGTTTCATTATTTGAAACCAAGGTGTATATTGCAGTTCACGGATATTTGGTACACCCTTTGTGCCTAGTTTTTCCTGAGCAGTCATTTGGTCTTTTCTGACTCCCTAAATTTGAAAAGACTGTCAAGCGCTTGTCCTTTCACGCTTGTGTCAAATATGAAAGAGATAGAGTCATCTTCCTATCGTTTCTCGACTCTTAAAACATGAAGTGGTAGAGTTTCTTATTTTTCAATGTGGTAAAATTAATCACCCACGATTATATGCCCTGTTAGATATTGCTTGTTGACTGTTTGATCGTGTGTACTGACTCTTTTTCAACCCGTGTGTGGTTTTGAGTTTTGATGGCAACCTTTTCAGATTTTACCAACCAAGGAATCCCCTTAGAAGGGAATCCTGGTCATTTTCCTCCTTTTGGAAATGTTGGTGCTCCTTACATGGCGACGTTGTCCCTTCCTGGGTTAACTGTTGGGTTGCCTGTTTGGTTGTTCTCAACCTTTGTAGTCCCGAATGTCTCCACTACTGTTCAATCAGTTCCTCCGCCAGAACAACATCATGTTGATTCCAAGGTGGACCTCTCCCCTTCTTCGCCTATTTCTGCGTCCTCATATTCTACTTTGCCTGGTGAAAGTCTGGATTCAAGTAACCAGGGGGTTAAGAAGAAGAAGAAGAAGACAAAGAAGAAGAAGTCTGATAAGCGAGAGGCTAAAAGTACAGCCACTGTTTCTGAAATATCTCCTCTCGATAAACCTTCCAACCCTCCACGGAAAGTCAAGTTCCCTTGCCTGTTGTGCACGGGAGACCATCTTCTTCAAGACTGCCCTGGCATTCCCAAGGTGCTCGAAGTATGGTCCAACGGCCGCCCATCATTACCTTTGGCTTTCGGGAGTCAGGTTGGGGGCACGTCTTCAGCTGGTGCTGATAAGGCTCCTAAAAAGCAGGGTAAGATCACCAATCCCTGTAAGTTGTGTGAAGGGCACCATGCCATTCACCTTTGTCCTTATTTGGATGAAGCCAAGCAATTTTTGGACAACCGAACCGGTTCTACACCACGCCTTCCACCTGGTTATAATCGGCTTTCTTTGAGTCCTCCGCCGGCTGATCCTACGATTGGTCAAGGGTCATCCTTGGTCGAACCCACTCCCCCAGAAATTCAAATCCATGAATCCATCCCTGACCAACCATTGGTCGTAGGATCGGTTGAACTGGCCCCATCCGCGGTGCACCAGGTCTTTTCTATCGAGAGTGGATCTCACACCCCCCATGTCCTCCTGATTTCTTCAGATTCTTTAGACTTGGAGAAAGATTCTCCTGTCCCTGTACTTGAAGAAGCTGCTCCTCCGCCTTCCATGATGGAGGCTACAGAGGATATTCCTCCCGCCTTCGAGATGGAGGTCATGGAGGAGGCTTCTGCTTCCGTAACATCAAGGGAAGACCTTCTCGGTTCGATGGTATCCCCTCCGAGTAGTCTGGTCGCCTCCTTTGATTGGAGTCGATTTGCAGGATTCCGCCTTCCGTCTTATGTGCCTTTCGAGATCACAGTACAGGCTCTTGGTCTGGTTGTACCCAGCACCATTATAGATGAAGGTGCCTCTGTTAGTATTCTATCCTCAACTACCTGGCAAGCTTTCGGTTCGCCACCGCTTGCGCCTGTTACGCAGAATCTGTTGGCTTTTAACAAAAGGACGAGTCAACCGTTGGGGATCCTTCCAAGGTTACCGGTTACTTTGGGAGGTAAAACCGTCCATATGGACGTGATGGTCGTTCCAGGCCCCTTGGATTTCAATCTGCTTTTGGGGCGCAATTACACCTATGCCATGGGAGCGCTCGTCTCCTCCCTCTTTCGTGTGGTCTGTTTTCCGCATGAGGGAAGGATTGTGACCATTAATCAACTTTCGTTTTTTGGTCCTAATGTGGCAGCTGGTCCACCATCCCCCCCTCCTGGTTTTTATTCACCTGTTGTATCTGCTCCATCGCAGGTCAACTATGTGTCTACCTACCCCGTGCCTGTACTCAGTGACGATGCTGTCGTGCATAGTGTGCTGGGGGCATTGGGTCCTGATTTCCAAGATGTTGTTCTCCCACCTGGTGTAGAACTCTTGGGAATCATGACTTCTTGTTCTTCATAATGAGTAGTCCGTCGGAGCATAGTTTGTTTTCCTGTGTCAAGCTCCTTAAAAAATGAAACCAGGTTCTCGGAGCATAGTTCGTTTTCCTGTGTCAAGCTCCTTAAAAAATGAAACCAGGTTCTCAGAGCATAGTTCCTCCACTTATGTCAAGCTCCTAAAAACAATGAATCAAGATGTTTTGAGGATAGTTCTTTTAAGTGTGTCAACCTCGTTAAAATAATGAAACACGAGCATGTTCAATTCGACTTTTTGTTTTGAACCTTCACTCCATTTTCAATAGGACTGAAGCTTGGGGGGCATGCACCTCGAATTGAGACACCATGCTGGGGGGCATGCCCGTCTTCCTTATTTCAAGCATAGTTTGCATATGTGTGTGTTCATGTGTGCTTTCAAGCTTGCATAAAGATGAAATGTGTGAGTAGATACATTGTGTGAATACATTTCGCATTGGGTCGTTTGTTATGTAACTGATACATTAGATTACATTTGTATTAGACATTTGCATGACATATAGAAAACATCATCATATGTAAAAGATCCATCCAGAAATAGATATGCACATATATATAGATATCAAAGTGTTTACATAGAGTGTGTCGCATAAAGTCAAAATATACATAATCGTCTTAAGTACATCCGGAGACGATACATCTCTCAAAAAATAGGTGTGGTATAAATCCTAAGAGCTAATCCGCATGGTGCTCATGATAGCATGTAACTGCACGCACTAAGCGTCTCAGGATTCGGTGGATCCGACTTGGAACTCCCACCGTATGACGCTGGTATGCCATCGGTACGTCCGCCAGCCGAGCATAGTCTGGGATCCCTCGGGCAATGCCCTCGAGATTCTGGATCAACTCCTCTCCTCCGGTGCCCTCTCCCTGAGGATCAGGGGCGAGCTGAGTCCTCCGTGAGATTGGAGACATCCCAGCTGGTCTCTCAGGTCCCACATCTGCATACATATATAAAATGTGTTAGGACGAATGTGTATTAACAAAAAAAAACATAAAACATAAAAAATCAAAAATATGAGGTCTTACCCAACTCCTCGTCCCAGTCATCTCCTTCTGGCAGTGGGAGATCTGGGTCTCCGGTGAAGTCAGTTCCTGCATAGGGCCAGTCTTCCACGACAATCAGCTGGCGTCGTAACCACCTAAAGAACTCCGGCCTCCAGGACATCTGTTGGCCGCCTCCAGCTCTGGGCATTAGTGCTGCCCAGCGAGCCATTCTTGGCTCTCGTGGTATCGGATCTGCTACTGCGGCCCCTTGGCCCTGGAAGATTGGTAAGCGTTCCAGAATGAACGATACCAGGATGGAACCATAACCAAACTGTTTCAGTTTACCCTGTTTTCATTTTGTGAGCTGCCTTTCATATTTATTTCTACTGTTGTTGCCCAGTCAAATAGTAAGGGACTCATGCATTCTGCGGCCAGCAGGAGTTGGGCCTTTGTGGCCTTGTGCGGTGCCTGCGACCCTGCAGCCCGCGTGATGGTATGTAGGACAACTCTCAATGCCAGATCAGGGATAGTATGGATATCCACCTTCTTGCTTCCTGATCCCATTTGTGCTCCTCGGCACACTTGTGCCATCACTTCTTCCATCTTCTCCCCAGATGGTCTGCTTCCAGTCAAGACATGGATCGGACCTCTGCGGGACAATCCGGTGATAAAATAAACATCAGAAACCTCCAGCTCTAATACCTAATCTCGTAACCTGAACACCTGTTCATGTTCATCCCAGATACTGATCAAATACTGGAGGAGCTCGGGCTGAGCTCGTAGGCAGGGTGTGAGGAAGAACTTTTTCAGCCCACAGTTTCTGAGGGCATTCATGCAAGCCTCGCTTTGGATGGCCTGTTCATCCTCTTCTCCATGCTCTCGTTCTTTCCATTCAATCGCCATTTTGCTTGATTACCTGCATTCATATGGTCATAAACCCTTAATTAGATCTCTGATAGGCCTCAAATTCCATGAAAATTGGTTTAAATATCGAATTTTATGCGGATTTTAGGTTCGGCCGCTGGCGCGGCTGTTTTGTGAACAGTCACGCCACGTGGCGCGAGCCCTTTGTATAAAAGAGCCCATTGGCGTGGGTCCGTGCCCGATACCCGCGCCAATGAGCGCGGCCCTAAAATTTCAAAAGTGGCCACATAGAACTGATTTTCAAGGGAAAACTATTAAAAAATGGATGAAAATGTAGAGCAAGGGAGCACCTCTTACCTGTAGCAGACGAGAAACTGAATGGTCAACTGGATTTGTCGCAATCACTGTCAGAAGTTTCTGCTCCAAATGGATCACTGTTGCTTTTCACCAAGGTAAATAGTAAATGTAATTTTATTTTTACCAATTTGACATATTTATAACTTTTTGACATAAAATGAGGTGTAAAAAGTCATTTTTATCGAATATTTTTATATATTATGTCGAAAATGGGTTTTACGCTTGCTTGGTATGTGCAGCAACAGGTTTTTGCGACTTTACCGATGGAAATGAGTTGTATTTTATACTTTTTCGGACTCAGTAAATACACGAAAAAGTCACTTTCGAGTCATCTTTCAGCTCTTTTCTGACTCTCTAAACATGAAAAAATTGTCGAGGCCCTTGTCGTTTCGATCTCGTTAAATTGGACACGAATCGACATCTACCCAGTATACGTTTAACCCTTTTTCGGGCTGGGATGGATTGATTACGAAAAAGGAATACCCTAGCCTATCGCGACTAGGAGGTTTTCTCGGATATTATTTTCTACCTTTTCGGATCTGAGGAACTATTCACGAAAAGGGACCTGTGGAGTTTACTTTTCCGCTGTCTTTTCAAACTCTCTAAACATGAAAAGACGCCGAGTTCTTCCTTTGTCAGACTCGTTAAACCTTGATGACATCGGATCCAATCGAAATGACGTTCTCCGAGTTCCTCCTTCCTAGGACTCGTTAAATGCACTAGGATGGATTCACCCGAAGGGCGGACTTATATTACAAGCATATGCTATCCCCTTCAAGCTTGTTATAAAAAATAATTGGGGTACTCGCCAGAAATGGTGGGGGAAAAATGGAACCATCGTCATTGTCGTCGGCAGTATGTCGCTCTTGAACATGGCACTTGTCTGCATTCGTGTCGGGTTGGGGAAATCTCATCTCGTTTCTTCACTTTGCCTCCGTGGGTTTGGATAATCCCTTTTGACCTCTCCTCTGCTCATTGCCTTGTCACCATGACCTCTGATCTATTGATGTCAAATACTGCCAAGTCCACTGTCGTGCCGTTTATATGTTCAAGAGAAGTTGGCCTCTGCAAATATCAACCTTCCTCTGATTCTCATACGATCCCGATTCACAACAAAAACATCATGTTCCTCTGTCTCGTGTCGATGATGTGGGAAACATTATGGCCCACCTTCGATCAAGGTCACTTCCTGTCGACTTCAGCTCATTATCCAGGAAGTTGATCTAGAGACTCCTTTATGGTACCTTGGAGCCTGCATGCCTCAATGGCAGGTTCGTTGCATTCGACGTGAGGTTTTCATCATTGGCCTCCGATCGAGTGATTCTACGGGTGTTCGACACCAGCTCATTGATTCACACGTTGTAGATTGTACCTATAGTACCTTGAGGGCCATTGTCATTATTGGTGGTTCCTCTCATGTCTGTTAACAACTTTCATCATTGGCTGGTAATCAGACGATGTTCTTGCATGTTCGACTTCAACTCACATATTCGCATGCTTGAACTTGTACTTTGTTTGGGTCGAGATGGAGCGCAAGACCCTGGATTGTGTCTGTTGTAATCCAGGCTGCGATTGTGGATTATTATCATTATGTATATCACTCATTGATTGGATGGCTGCGACCATACCTGAGTCTATTTATTTGATCCTCGCTGGATGGCTGCGCCCATACCCTGGATCCAGATTATAGTGTACTCTGTTTCGGATGGCTGCGCCCATACCACACATACATCATATACTTGAGATATCAGTTGTATTTTTCTGCGCAGGTTTTCCGACGGTAGGCCTTCAGTTGAACATGTTCTCATAAAGAATTTCACCCCTCTCTCTCTCGGGCCTCATACTTTAGGGGGCATCTGTTATACAGTAATTTGTCACCGTCCCTACCATTCCCCATCCCGCACAATGGAGGACCCATTTTGTGACCTGTGAACATTATCATGCCTTGAAAACATCATCAATGCATCCCTCTAAACATGAGCTTCAATTTCCCTAAAGACATCTCCTTGCAAAAAATCATAAAAACATCTCCTTTTGCATTGGCGCGGGCAGACAGTTCACCACTCGCGCCAATGGGGAAAATCCTACAAAGAGGCCGCGCCAACTGGCGCTCTGTCCCAGAGCAGTAGTCGCGCCAGCCAATTTAAGGAATGTTTTTTAAATAAATATGGTGGAAGTTGTGTTTCAACAAACTCAAAAACCATTGCCTATCTTGAGTTGGGAGGTTTGGCTGCGGGAGTTCTATGGAAGGGAAGTGGTTTTGCCACCTCCCATGGAACCTTCCTTGTTGATAGGGCCAATCCCACAATAATAGGGATCCCAACTCCCTCCTTCCCCATCTATAAAAGCCTGCTCAATTCCATGGCAAGCTAGTCTTGAAGGGCCTAAGCTTTGAATCTCCAAATTCCCAAGAGCCTTTGTGCTGTAAGAGCCCTCTTTCTTCCCTTAAGGCCGACTCAAGTAAGGAAACTATCGTCGAGAGACTCAGGAGAGGTTTGCCCTTTCCCTGGCGAGCTTTGCGAGACGTGAACAACTGGAAACCCATCCAAAGGAGACCACGACGTCAGAACATTGGTTGTAATCTCTTTCGATCGTTATTTAATGAATGATTACGATTATGGTTCCACTCTGTTTTCAATTATGTTAATATGAGTAATATCCTTTCTTACTGATATTTAGTTGCGTATGCCAAATTTTATGCTTGTATCTGTTTGTTTCTTGCACGTGCAGGTATCCATCCGCGGAGATCGCGGAGGATCGTGATCTGCCAAGGCTGAGGAACGGGAACGCTCTCTTCTTTAGATCGTAGCATTGGATTCTAGGTAGGCCTCCATCTTTGGTCTTTTCATTTCGTAACTAGGAACTTGCGTCGTAACATTTCGTGATTGTTGCTAGACCCCTACTGGGCTAGTAGGGATCGCCTCTGTCCGCAGAGGGGATTTACCTCCTCAACAATAGTTAAAGCAAAATTTGAACAGAAAGCAGATGGACTATACCTTTCTGGTTGTCTTCTTTCTCGAACTGATCTTCTCACAGCTGGAGTTTGTGGCTCTTCCTCTTCTGAATCTTCTTCTGTTGTAGAGTCTGATTCATCCTCCTTTAGCTCAAACTTTATCTTCTTAGGTTCCTTTGGCAGGACTTCATGTTTAACAATATATTTCACCTCTCTAAACACCACATCTCGGTTGTACACAACCTTCCTTGTTTCCGGGTTCCAAAGCTTGTAACCCTTTAAACCATCCTTATACCCAATAAAGATGCACCTTTCGGATTTATTATCCGACTTGCTCCTTTTCTCCTTTGGAACATGTACATATGCATCACATCTAAATACCCTCAGATGTGAAAGAGAGGGTGTCTTACCAGTCCATACCTCATGTGGAGTCTTATCCTCCAATGTTGATGAACGTGATCTGTTAACCAAGTAACATGCAGTCTCCATTGCCTCTGCCCATAATTCTTGTCCTAACCCGGTACCACTAAGCATGCTTCTTGCCTTTTCCATCAACGTTCTGTTCATTCTTTCTACAACTCCATTTTGCTGAGGTGTGTATGGAGTAGTCTTCTGCCATGCTATACCACAATTCTTACAGAACTCTTCAAATTCCTTCTTGAAGAACTCCCCACCATTATCTGTCCTCAGCACCTTTGTCTTCTTCTATGTCTGGTTTCCACCAGAGCATTAAATTCTTTAAATCTGTCAAAGACTTCAGATTTCTTCCTCAAGAAGTATATCCATGTATTCCTTGAGAAGTCATCTATGAATGAAACATAGTACATAGACTTACCCAGTGATGGAACTGACACAGGTCCAAACACATCATTGTGCACAAGCTCTAATATCTTGTTTGCCCTCTTAGCACCAGAAGGAAAACTCACCCGATTCTACTTCCCATATACACAATGTTCACAGAAATCGAAATCCAGAGAGCTATTAGACATACCTACTACCATACCATTTCCATGCAGTATCTGAAGGCCCTTCTCTCCAATATGTCCAACCCTTTGATGCCATAGCATGGTCTTTTCTCTAGAGACCACTAGGATTTTCGCTCCATTTTCGGGAACCACAGAACTATTGCACCCATCAATAACAGTGCTGCCCTAAAGCTTGTACAGAGTTCCAATGCGAACTCCCCACATTGGTACCAGTGCTTCCCGAACCATCTTACAGGTATCTTTCTCGAACATTGTTTTTACACATGCATCATCCATCTTGCTTACATAAATCAGATTTCTAGCCAATGCAGGAATGTGCAGAACACCAGGAAGTGTTCTAATCCTTCCACCTTGCAGCTTCAGCTTGAATTTTCCACGTTCGAAGATTCTAGCCTTCCTATCATCACCTAAGAAGGCATCAACGCCATCATATTTCTCATACTCGCAGAACCACTCCCTATGGGGAGTGAAGTGAAAGGATGCACCTGAGTCAATCAACCATGACTCATGATCTACATGTGTATATGAAGAAGAAGCCAAATACACATCCCCACCTTCATCCGAGGTGGTTTTTGCCTCTATAGAAGGAGCATCATCAGATCCCTTTCCTTTCTCAGGAGCTTTAGATCTGCAGTCCTTTTTATAGTGCCCTTCCTTTCCACATTTCCAACACACCTTTACAAAATTTCCCGGAGATTTAGATCTCCCACTTGAAAACTTATTCTTGTTTCTGTTCTGGGACCTTCCTCGTACAGATAAGGCATCTCCATTCTGACCCTCCATATTTCTCCATCTCATTTCCTCCGACAGTAAGGTTGAGACAATGTCATCAAAAATCAAGGTAGTTGTATTGCTATCTATTGCAATAACCAGACTGTCGCACGAATCTGGTAGAGAACACAACAAACTGATGCATTTATCTTCATCTGAGATTTTAATATCAACAGATGACAACTGACTTACCACAGTATTGAAGGATTTCAGATGCTCTGTCACCGAGTCTCCATCCTTCATCCTCAGGTTATACAGCTTTTTCTGCAGGAACAATTTATTCACTAGAGACTTAGATTGGGACAAAGTCCCTAGCTTGTCCCACAAGGTCTTCATCATAGCTTCCCCAGATACATTCAAAAATACTCAATCTGAGACACACAACCGTATTGTGCTCTTTGCTTTCCGATCCAGCTTCTTCTAGTCTTCATCTGACATTGTCGTTGGTTTAGTACCCAGATCTACTGCGATCCACTGATCTTTATCCACCAGCAAATCATCCATCTTGAGCTTCCACAACTCAAAACTATGACCATTAAATTTCTTGATCTCTATCTTCTTGCCGCTCGCCATCTTCTTTCACCGCAAGAATCGATCTCGCAAATTTCCCACTGAACAGGGTCTACCTCAGGCCTGAGCAAAACACCCCTCAACAGCAAAGGCATCCCCTTGAAGCCGAAACTGCTCTGATACCAAATGTAGGTTTTAACCCTGTACAGAAATTATCTACGAACGAATATTTAAAATAGAAAAGAAACAATAGAGAGAGAATAAAACATAAAACAGATAAACACAGAGATTTTCCCCTAGATCCCAAATCGAGACGACCAGCTTGATTTTTCATTATATTCCTTTTAGTGTTACAACACATATATATACATGCCGAAGCATACATAAACCCCAATCCATTAATCCTGGATTAGAACATAACCGTAGTTCCCTTGACAGAATCCAAAAAATACCAGGGGCCGAAAACCATCATGCCCCAAAACCATGCGCAAACCCATGCACAAAACCATGGGCGGGTCCGCCCACTAGAAAATAAGGACCAAAAAAAAAATTACGAGGCGCTACCCTGGACCCCGACAGGGGGGGCTACCGCCCCCCCTATACATTATTAGTCATGGAAAGAATATAACACAAACCCAACATGATCTGAGTCCAACTTGTAAACTCTAGACCAGTAAAAGAGTCTGGCATCATATACAAATTATCGAATGCAAGGCATGTTGATTTTCTCGCATTTGTGTATTCGGCAATATACATTGTGCGATTCTAAGACATTTTCACGAGGACATTCATTTCATGTAGCATAGGAAGAATTATAGCCAATGTCAACAATGTTTCTATATCAGTTAGTCAAAAAAGAAGATCTTGAGCTTTTTCTACATTGTAGCGATTTTCATACATCAACCCTACCACAGATTTGAACTTACTAAAGAGTCTTTGAGCTGGTCCATTTAATGAGATCCATCTTCTATCAACATATTTCAGTAGTTTTTTTCCATCCATAACACCATCTGAAACTCTAGATATCGTTTTGGACTACGAGAAAAGTATGCATGAGTCTCACGTACAAGATCTTCAAATTTTGAAACTGATGGAAACTTGCTTACTATTTTAAATGCAAGATTCATCCTATGAACCATACAATGAATATTAAGCATATATGGAGAAGCTGATAGTTGTAGTCTAACACAAAGACCATTCCTTTGTCCTTGCATTCCCGATGCTCCATTTGCTACAACACATACCAACTTTTTTGCAATCATTAAATGATCCATACCACTTTCCTTCAAACTATTAAGAACAAGTTCGTAAATATTTAGAGCTATAGAATTCTCTCTCATATTTTTAATCCCAAGTAGATAGTAATGCCTAATATGGTCATTAACCATATAAATTCTCATGCGGATCCATGAAGTATTATCTATAGTCGTAACCTCATCCAAAGACAATGTAAAAAACCTAGCATTTGCAATCTCTTGTTTCAAATCATCATTTTCTACTTGAGCTAGATATCTTGCCCATTCCCAACCACTAGTTACAGACCAATGAGAAGACGGAAAGTTTGGTACGTGAAGAAAAGATAGAAATTTCGTGTGATCTGGATAATATGTCATAGGACGACCTTTACATAAGATGTGAAATACATTTCTCAATTGTATCGTCTTGGATAACAAACTTCTTTCCATCGTCTTTTCAAATTGAGATATGATGGTTCCTCCACTTGCCTCAAGTTTCCTCTTACTTATTAAATATTTTTTGTATTCTTCCACACATTGGATATGTCGAAATTCCTTCAAATATTTCCATCTGACAATAGATTTCTCATTACCATTTACAATTTTCTTTTCATACACCTTTCCTGCATGCTTTTGTACTGTATCTAGCTTCATCTGAAATTTCACTACCTTGCAACTTTTCCAACTACACGCAATACATCAAAATTCTTGTAAATCCTTATTTGTAGGAGGTATTTCTTCAATAAATGGAAAACTTGAGACCCAATCATATTGGAATTTTCTCCCTATGGTCCATTGCCCTTTTTTCCTTTTACGTGAATGGTTTGCGTCACCTTCCAAGGAAAAATATTTAACATTTTCATCAATAATTTGTATTGAAACTGCATTTATCTCACCCTGATCACTTGAGGAGCCTATTATTTCATCCATCATATGGATATCAGATGCATTTTCACAAGAGTTAACATCTCTCTTAGTAATAGATTGTTCAAAGGAGCTTGAAGCATGAAGAGAATGTGTATTCTTGGATTGAAGCTTTTTAAATTATGATAATACATCCATTTGCCTTGATAGTTTCTTCCCAGGATTAGCTTTTGACATCTCACTGAATATTCCAGAAGTAAAATTTCAAATCGATCTAGAAACCTGCATCAATAGTTTCCAAGAGTTGAGAATTACTAGATTTGTAAGTAGCTTTCAAAGTAAAATAAGTGTAATGTTCACAAAAACCATTAAGCAATTTTTTATTAAAATGTTGTGCCAAGGCCCAAGCCCAAAAGAAAAAATAAATCATTATACACAAAACAATAACATCATGATTCATCATCTATAAAACAAAGAACATCATTCAAATGAAAATATATAAAAATTTCCACTAAATTAATTCATATCTCCAAATCACCTAATGAACACTTGAAAACTTTAAACAAAACAACAAATTATTATAATAACTTTAATCATCCTTTGCAAAACACCTCTCCCTGAAGTTGTAAAGAATTGGTTATAAGAAGTTGAAACATATCCTCTATCATTTTCCATGATAAAAGTGAGGAGGAAGGCAACTAGTCAGTTACTAGTGATTCTTTTACTTATCTTTCCCTTGATGAATTGGTTATAAGAATTTGAAACATATCCTCAATCATTTTCCATGATAAAAGTGAGGAGGAAGGCAACTAGTCAATTACTAGTGAAATTTTCACTCTCCATAGAGAAGACGGAGGACTTGGGCTAATTAACAGCCATGCTCCAAGGACGGTTTTAGCGACTAAATGACTTGCAAGGACAAATGAAGGAGAAGCCCCTTATGAGGTAGTTTTCAAGAATAGGCTAGAAGAAAATTCACATGTACACAACATCCAAGTCCCTAATGATTTATGATTTAATCATAGGTGTGAATTCCGTTAATTTTCCTAGATGAACAATTGTCAAAATAATTTAGAATCATTGCAAGTAATATTTCATGAGCTTGACGAGGAGCGAAGGATTTTTAAGAGTGTTCTTACACTAAGATACCAAGTGGGCCACATTTCTAGGTGGGCCAATGATTTGAGTTTACATGCATGGAACAAGCATGGGAAAAATAAATTACAAGCGTTAAATCATCTAATGGGTTTGATCAACGGAATGGACCCTTTGCAGGGTAAATCAATGGAATGGTATCTTTACACTTGTTTAATCAATAGAATGGACCCTTTCTATAGGTTTAATAAGTGAAATGGAAAAAAAACAAACAGTATGTATCAAAAAAACATAGAATAGTCCAAAAGGACCAATAATTACACCAATTGCGAATAAAAACAATAGTTATGAAAAATTGCAAAAATAAAAACTGAGAAAAAAAAAGTGGATATGCAAAAAGGACGAGGGAAACCTGAGCAAAAATATGATGCATGTTGTTAATAGCCTGAATATAAGAATTGGTTGTATCAACAAGCCTAGAAATTGCTCTAACTACTTGGAGTGGGAAGCTCAAGGAGAATTCCAAGCAAGAAAACTCCCAATGAGTTTGAAATTGCAAAGCGCTAAAGAGACCCTAATATTGGTACGGGCACACATTGGCAATGTGAATAATTGCATCTAAGAAAGAGAGAAACCCAAGAAAATGAGCATGCAAGTAAGGAGGAGATCATTGCAAGGTGCACCTATGGTACACTCTTCATTGGAATATCTATTTATAGAGGTAAAACATTGGTGGAGAGTGATCATATTTAACCAAGTATCCTAAGGTTATAATTATAAACTACATATTTAGGTGGGTGATCACATGTGACAAAGCCCCCATGAAATATATAGGATGAAATTGGAAAAACAGAGTGAAAACGTAATTACAATTATAATACCTAGTCTAACTAAGTCCAATGGGAGCATAGGGACTACACCTCAATCTCCTTGACTAATGTTTTGTAGTACCCCTAGATACATATACTTAAAGAGAGTTCACTGTTCAATAAAATATATATCAAAGTTCTGAGCACACTTGACATGCTCTGGAATCACTCCAAAATATTTGAATTATGTGTTGTTTTATAAATTTATTTTATGTGTTGTTTCAAGAGGACTGAAACCCATTTTATGCATAAAATAAACTCAAATCCAATAATTATAAACTGAGCCATCACTCTCCTTCATGTCATCATCTTGGAGAAAGTATTTCTCTAATATTACAGTAGTATGTCACATCAAATTTGGTGCTAAAGACCCTTTATTCTAGGCATATGTATAGAAAATATTATTTTTAAGACTATAAGAAGTGACATCAGTCACCATAAGACCACCTCCTAAGCATAAGTATATTAAAATAATTTAAACATAGGAACCGATATTCCCCAGATTATTTCTAAGCATAAAGGATACCGAGAGCGAAGGCTCACTAGGCTTATCATCTAGCTACATTGATCTTAGAATATACAATTTGTAGTATAAGTTCAATGTATACTTTCAATGTCAAGATTGGTATATATGTATACACTACTCAAACCGATACAATTTAGTGAGCCAAGAAAAGTTTCAAGTGTCTCTCTTGAAGATCTTTACAAATAAATTTTGATGAAAGTGGTCGATATCTTAAGACTTGTACACCACATAACCAGACAGGAAGGAAGTCTACAGTTAGAATTCTTTACGTGACATTAATAAAAGGCATTATACCCCTTGAAGACAGTTTTTATGATCATGACATGCAGAAGTAGGCCTCACAACAATATCCATGATCATAAAAGAATAATATACAATCTCTAATAAGGAACTATCTCCTTGGTTCAATGATGGGAAACTTCAAGTTCTGTAACAATAAAGATACAATGAAAAAGAATACCTCTTACAGTCACCTTCATGAAGTATAATTCTAATTAGTAGTGAATAAGACATGCATATTTATATAAATAAGCATAAATAACCATGGAATAAACAATTAGAAGGATAAAAGTTTACAAGCAATTGAGGTAGATCATGAAAATTTTATGAGGAATATATAGGATGATATATGAGTATGCTTTTGTTTAAACTTGCCTATCTAAATGTTTCTCAAGAAAAAGAAAACTTAAGTATGCTTCATGGCAGAAATATGTATTAATCTATATTGAATGCTACCTAATAACATAAATTCAAAACCTTTTTGCATATTTTGCAGGAAAGTCAGGAATTCATGGATTTGGCATTTTTGCAAAACAAGAGCATAAAGCTGGGGACATGGTAAGTTTTGTGAAGTAGTTACTGGTCATTGGAAATTTCATTGTAAATTATGTTAAGGTTGAAGTCTATTTTTGTTTTTTCTAATGTGAGCACTAGAAAATTACCCGTTCGTTATGATGTAGGTCATTGAATACACAGGAAAGATTGTCAGGCAAATAATTGCAGATAATAGAGAGCATTTTATTTACAATTCCTTAGTGGTAAGAGAATTTTTATTTTTTATGCTATTTATTGTTAATGGTTGACAGTGCACTCCCAACTACCTAGTGAATTTCTTGCCTCTTGTACATATAAGAGGAGGATTATGGAGCTTTGGACATGTCATCTTTCGCTGTGTAGAGAAATTTCATGAATTTGTCCCTTATCTTTCATAAGTTATCTTGATGCCTACATAAGTATTCCTCACTTTGAAATTAACTCTTTGATCTAAATGTAATCAAATCAAATTTTTGTCCCACTCAAGTTACATTTCACAACTCAATTAGTTGTTCCTTTGTAGCCTTTCCTATCCTCACATGAGATAATTACTTGTGGTTCTTTGATATGTTTTTATAAACACTGATTAATGCCATCAAGTCTTTCATTTTTTTCCTTTCTGAAAGTATTTTCACTCTACAATTGTTTTCCTACTCAACTGAGCCCTAATAAGTTGCCTGTCAATTCCAACTGTCTCATTTCTCTGCCAGAACAATTATATTTAACGTTAAATTGGTGTATGTTTATCCATATATGGCTCTTGTTGGATCTGGATGAGCTCTCTTTTGCATTATCACACTCCCCCTTGCTAGTTGATTATAATTTAGTGATCTTGGTTTTCATATTTGGAATTTCAAGCATACATCACAATTCATGTGTTTCCAAAAGGTAAAATTGCAATTTTTGGGTATACCTTCTGGAGCTTTCCCAACAATTTCAGCTTAAGGTTTTGTGATGAGAAACACATGCATTTTTTGGTTGATCTTAGCAATCAGATGAGTGGTGTAAAGTTTTTTCATAGGAATACTACAATTTTTACTTGATGTCCCTGCTAGGTCAAGTTGCCAAAACTACAACTGACTGGTTTACCTTAGGTACTATATTTGGAACAATGAGAAATGGCTGATGGCTTTCCTGGCATGTGCATTTCATTACACAAAAGGAGGAAACAAAATAATACTACTATATTTCCCTGCTTGATTACATGGTTTAGGGCTCATTTCTCTTGGTTCCAATAGCTTGTTATGTTTTGCATTTGACAACTTATTTGTAAATATGTATGCATTAAAAGATGTGATACAAGTTGTTTCACCTAATATGTTTTTTTTTTTTTTTCTTATACAGGGTGCAGGTACTTATATGTTTCGTATTGATGATGAATGTGTTATATATGCCACTAGGGTTTTGTAGGCCTATACAAGTAATGCATACCCTGTCTCACTATGAGAAGATACTTTGAAATTTGAATTAAATTCAAAGATCCAAATATGGATCCATTATTATATCCCTGATGCATTTTATTGGTTATTATACAAATCATAAAGAGTGGTGTGCTTGTAATAAACATGATATCTATGTTTTGGAGTCTAGACACACATGAAACATCCCAATATGGAATGTCATGGAATTCACTGCATGAAGAAGTTTGTAAAATTCTTTTAAAGTTCATTGATCTGTCATTATTGGGGAAAAATAAAGGGCCCATATGTGAAATCTATAAATTAGGTAGAGTAATTAACAAAACAACAAAGTAAAAATGATGATAGATGTTGGGTTATGTTCATGATGACGTATCCAATTCCATTTAACATTGCCATGACAATCTCCCACCGTTTTCCCTCCACTACTCTGAATTTTGCATATTAAATTACCCATCCTCTTCCCTGCCCCACCATGAATTATGCATATTCAGTCACTAAATCCTCTTCTCTGCCCCACTCTGAATTCTTCATTGTACTACTCCAATGAAATTTAGCTAACCCTCATGCTTCATGCAGCTTTCATATTATGCAAGCAACAAGTTTTCAACCCTAAAGCTCATCTATAGTCCGCGAGAAGCTCATCATTTATGATTTTCGTGAAGCTTGGGGACCCTTATGACATGAAGATATGCATAACATGATTCTCAAACACCTTTATGTGTTCATCATAAACTCACAAGAACACATTAAAATTATATATATTATAAAAACCCTAATTTTAATGTTCCTTGATTCCTGAAATATAAAGATTGTTGCTTCTACATCCTATTTGTCTCCATATCTGCTCACATAGACACATGTCTAATCAATTTGGATTATAATAAAAAAATTAACGGATTTAGATGGTAATAAACTTTGTATCCTTATTATCATAAGTAAATAAGGATTTTATTCAATTAATTACACTTGAGATCTCATTTATATTTCATATCATAGAGATCAAGTTATTGGGACATGGCTTTCATTGAACACTTCACTTGGGAAATTTTTAAAATACATATACTTTAGTTACTCTGTTACTCAGTTACAATGTTGAAGACATTTTGTAATTTATTTATGTAAGGTTTAAATAGACTTCTCATGAGTCACCTTTGGAGTCTAATTTTTATTTTCAACCCTAGTTTTCATTGGAATTCAAGTTCAAGGGCCAGTTTATTTGCTGCTACAATAACTTGTGTTCTAAAATATATTATATTAATTGCAATTTTTGCAACAAGCATAATTTTTTCTTCATTTTTAGTGTTTGTGGTTTACTCTTTGACTTATGCTAACTTGATAAACACCCCAAAATTGTCTTAGAAGGTTCATATGCTAAAATATACAAAATCCTCTCACAAACCATTTTATTCCTTACCTTGAATGTTATGTTTAGGTGTTAGTAATAAGTAGTTAGTATAGAAGGCCCTAGGCTTGATTTTGTCTCATCTAAGGATTCCTTGACGCTACTAGGGAAACCTCCCTTGTGTTGGATTTATATTTCACTAAAAAGAGGAAGTGATTAATTACGTGGCAGTGGTAATATTCCCATGTTACATTGTCTTAGGCACTTGTGAAACACTTTGCATTAAGGCACAATATTTTTTCATAAAAGTCCCATAGTATATATATTTTAATGGTTGAACGAAACACTGAGTCCTTACACAATTTGTTTGTAGCTGAGCGAGTTGATTTTTTTGTAATTTTATTGTTTCTAACATCTCTATGTGTACCAAGCACTGAGTATCCTCTTGTAAGATCAATTGGCTTTTCATTCTGAAGCTGAAGGAATGGATCTTCCATCCATTAAAATACAAAGTGACCATTTCCCTGTGAATATACTTGCTTGAGGTATGACACCAATCCTTAGAGAAGGAAGGTCAAGGATCTGACATACTTCCTTACATACACTGTTTATTAGGTAGAGTTGCATAATATTTAGAAATAGGTCAATTACATCTACATTTGTCATTATGGAGTTAACTGGAATGTTAACATCAATCTTCTTCAGTTTTTACTTATCATAGACCAATTGACTTATGATTTATCTTCCATCCATTAAAATACAGAGTGACCATTTCCCTATGAATTTACTTGCTGGAGGTATGACACCAATCCTTAGAGAAGGAAGGTCAAGGATATGAGATACTTCCTTACATACACTGTTTATTAGGTAGAGTTTCATAATATTTAGAAATAGGTCAATTACATCTACATTTGTCATTATGGAGCTAACTAGAATGTTAACATCAATCTTCTTTAGTATTTACTTATCATAGATCAATTGACTTATGATTTATCTTCCATCCATTAAAATACAGAGTGACAATTTCCCTGTCAATATACTTTCTTGAGGTATGACACCAATCCTTAGATAAGGAAGGTCAAGGATCTGACATACTTCCTTACATACACTATTTATTAGGTATAGTTGCATAATGTTTAGAAATAAGTCAATTACATCTACATTTTTAGTTATGGAGCCAACTGGAATGTTAACATCAATCTTCTTCAGTATCTGATGGTCAAACCCTTTTGTATATAAGAATATTGATGCTCATCCTTGCCACAAGATTACATTCCTCTTCTTGTCTTGACATATGAACTGTGATCTTGGTTTTCTTTATTTCACATTAAAATTTGAATAAATAATAATTAAGAAATCATGGGATAGGGACAATGAGGAGTGATTTTCCTTCCATTTGCAACTAGTTTTATGCTTCTAGGAAAGATGCTATATTTGCTAAGTGATCTACCTTCTGGTTTAGTCTTGTTAACACATGGTATAAATCAACGAAATCAATTTTTTTTCCTCTCGTTTGATTCTTGAGATTATTCTTGCAAGATTAAGAACCGCTTCACTAGATAAATTTGGCATGTATCTCATACTAAGAGAAGAATACCTTATGATGATTATTTAATAAAATATTTGATGCCTCCCTAGACCCCACCCGCCAAAAATTGCTTCTATTCCCCCCCAGGATCAAGCACATCCCCCCCCCCCTCCAAACACTGGGCAGTTTTGGATTTCCCTTTGAGGCCTTATTGAGAAAGAGTATTTTTTTAAGATCTCTCATCTTAGGGATTCGTCCTTGTCCATTCAAATTTTCCACCTCCACTAATTTGGTTTTCTCGAGAATATGTTTTGGATGTGCCATCCATCCTAACAATAGATCTTTGATCCAAAACTTTTCCTTCTGCTCTATCATATGGATATTATGCCTCTTCATTCCATTAGCTTGTATTGTTTCCATCAACATCCAAGAACTTTTGCTGCTACTATTTTGACATATTGTTTTCTTGATGGATGATAATTCTATTTCTATCCAACCACATTTGCAGACATATGAATTTAGGCATGCCCTCTGAGGCGTGTTTTAGAATTTAGTTTGTTAATAAAATTTAGTTTGTATTTTTTGTGTCATGAAGTGAACATATCTTCCCACGTTGAAGACATTTCCTTTCTGTTATCAATTTCTTCAAAATCATAATGCAAAATTTGAATAGTGAAGTCACAATCGAAGATTCATCTTTGATTTTCTTCATTTTTTTTATGCAATACACATCTCGAAGGGTCTTGGATATCAATTTTTCTATAAATTATTTGTTGTTAATAAACGATTACGAACTATGGTCTAGTTAAAAATATTAGCCTTTGGAAAACCATCATTTTTCTAAATGTAATTTTGAATCCTGGTACAGGGAGGCAACAACATCTCTGAAATTAGAGAAATGTAACCCAATTTTATTGTGTATTCAATACAATTTACCCCATCCATGGCTGTCAAGAGTGATTTTATCTGTAAAATTCTACTAACAGTAAAATTCAAGCCCAAACACTGGTGCAGAAAGATCAAGATGATGACATGATGAACAAAAAGACTACTAACAATAAAATTCAAGCCAAACAATTAAACATAGAATGGCTTGCCATGAGCTATACCATTCAATTTCATTTGGAAAACAACCAGTTGAGGGAGAAGTTTATTTTAACCAGAATTCCATGTAACAAATATGGCATATGTTTCTGTATTCAATCAAACTAGTATGAAACCAAGGTAATTGAGAGCTGCAGCCAAAGCCTACGGGAGACCTTTCTTGGAAAGTGTCAACAGTTTAGATTTATAGCTATTGCGAGCTTAAAAGAAGGCTGGAACAAGTGTAAAATTCTGGATTTTGGCTTACCTCTTGCAAATCACCCACAGAGCACCCACATTCACCGCACTGTTAGACTCGTTGAACTTTGAAGCAATCACCAGCATTCACTAGCGGTCCAGCACATTCGGTCTGGAAAATTTATTAAAAAATAATAATTACGGAGCATTGTTAGACTCACCAAAGCAGTCACAGCACACTTGAAGCATTCGGACTCAACAAATTTATAAAAAAAAATATAATTACAGTTGCAACCCAACACCACTGTCCAAACTCCTCCTCGCAACGCTGGTTTAGCTCCATGGCACCGGGGAAATGGACCATCTTGGTACTCTAAATCCCTTTCCGGGCAAAAAACCGTCTCCCGGAACCAAATCCTTATTCTTGTTTCCCTCGTCAATGCATGCAGCATCATCGATCAATGCGTGCAGAGTCATCCGAGCCAGATCTCGTAAGTTTTCACCTCCAACAGTCGATCTTGTAAGTTTGTATCTCCAACAGACAACTTCCAAGCCCCTTCCAAGCCCCAACCTGTTGAAATGGGGGCAAATCACTTCAATCCCTCCCCCGACCCAGTAAATTCCAGTGAAATATTTGTTGCACCTCCAACTTCCAAGCCCCAACCAGTAAAAATGGGGCAAATCACTCCAACCCCTCCCTTTGACCCAGTAAATCCAGGCGAATGCCATTGAAATCTGCTCCAAACCAGAAAATCGGGAGGCGAATTCCATGGTTTCAGTTTTATGCGCATTTATTTAGTTGGGCTAACACTTAATAATTAATTATTTTAAAAATAATTATAGGGCTAACTTTATAAAACTATAGAAAATGGGTTTTATATAAAAAAATTCACCCTACCAAAAATTAAAACCCCTTAAAATTCTCCCTTGGGCTAAAATTCGCCCCTAAAATTGTCCCTGACTTAATCTCACCAAGTTTAATGAATTGTCACTCATAAACACTTGTATAATCCCTTGTATGATAAGCAAACCAAAGCACTTTCATGTTAATTCTGAAATTGATAGTAGCACAACATTAAATAACAATCAATTTTAGATCATTAAGGCATGGAGGTTCCAAGGTACAAAACAAGGTTTCTAGATCAACTTCCTAGATAATGAACTGAATTCGATAGGGAGCAACCTGTCGTAGGAGGACCTACAACATAAAACTCATGTCAATTTTTTAATAAAAAATTTGGAGTGATCCAAGACTGACTCAAAGATGATCGACTTGATTCAAGGCTAAAATTGCAAGGTAATTTTAACTGGGGTTGGACTTCTCTTGAACATATTGGCGACACAACATTTAGACTTAGCATAATTTGACTAAAAAATAAGACCCAAAACTGGTGCCAAAGAAAAGAAGGGGAAGAGCAAGAAAGCTTCTCAATTCGGTGCGAAAGGAAAGAAGCAGGACATGTCCTGTTAGGTTCCTATATCACTAGTATAGTCCCTTATTATTGTTAGTGTAACCCCCTTGTTGTTATTATTGAACTCTTGTAACCCCCATTTTTTTATTATTGTGCCCTTAAATTATTATTGTTAGGTCAGCTAGGATTACATTGTGGCCCACTAGGATTACATTATGGCCCCATGGACTCCTATATATAGAAAGGAGGTTTTGTAAATTGTATCATACAAGAATTGTTCATTTATGTAATGTATTGGAGGTTTCCCCCTCGAAGTGGCTTATTTCTAAGGCGTTCATATCTCTTTTCTTCTATTTTTGGAGCTGGTTACACAACATTTGGTATCAGAGCTTTGGATTCTAGGGTTTCGCTGCTCCAAACAGGTCATCGTGGCATTTTCGCTATAACTTTGTTTCTACGAAGCTTCAGAAGCTGAAATTTTTAGGGTGCGAAGCTGAAATCTTGAGGAAGTTTTTCTAAAAATTTCAGAGCTTGGTTCGCAATATTTTCGGAGATATGATCTGTGGAAGTTAGGTCTTTTTTCAGGCTCCTAAACAGGTCATCGTGGCATTTGCGCTATAAAAAATTTTCTACGAAGGTTCAGAATCTGAAATTCATATGGTGCAAAGCTGAAATCCTGAAGAAATTCTTCAAAAAATTTCAGAGCTTGGTTCGCAATATTTTTGGAGATATGATCTGTGGAAGGTAGTGCTTTTTCAGGCTCCTGAATTTCATCTCAAAGAGGTGATCGTGGGAAAAGTTCAATAACTCTCTCTCTGGGCATCGGATTGGAGTGCCGTAAAAAGTGGTTGCAAGTACACGGACTGCAGTTTCTTTGCTATCAATTTCAGAGACGAAGGACGAAACAGTGACACGTGGAAAGTCGTACAATTTCGCTCTACTGAACCAGTCCAAAATTGGGTCATTGTGGGAGATTGGAAATAACTTTGTCTTGAAGAATCCAAATCAGATCATACCTATGGCATTTGAAAGACAGTTCAGAAGGCTACTATAGCAGTAAATTACAGATATTGAAGATTCTCAATTATAGAGATAATTCAATTTCAATACAGAGCTCCTAAAAAGCAAGTAAAAGGTGTGTATTTTTTTTCCGAATTGCATAAGTCTTGTTTGAAGAATCAAGTTGAATTGATTCCAAGGGAATATTGTAGAATAGATATCAGTATTGGATTCTAAAATGGCCCCTAAAAATAATTCAACTCTAATTAAGCCTTTAGAAGGCTCTACTGTGACTCATGAAGACGAAGAATGGCAACATGACATATCAAAATTACAAGAGCAAGTGCAACAACAAATTTTGCTCTCGCAAAGAACAACAAAAAATGAAATGGAAGTTTTGAAGAAAGGCATGGAAACTAAGATGGATGGTTTGAAGAAAGGCGTGGAAGCTAAGATGAATGGTTTGGAAGCTAAGATGGATGGCATGGAAGTGGGTATGGAAGCTAAGATTGATGACATGGAAGCTAAGATCGATGAAAACATGAAAGACAACATGGAAAACATGAAGAATGATCTAAAAGCATACATGGAAGGCTTGATGACAAGCTTAAAACAAGAAACGATTCCTAATGACGGAAATATAGTAGAAGAACCTCATGATGAGAACAAAATAAATGTTAATCGTGATTTCATAACCTCTAATGTTGGCAGGAAGAACCACCATATTCCAAAAATGGATATGAGGAAGTTTGATGGAAGGGATCCTGTAACATGGATACTACAGATGGAGCAATATTTTGATCTCCATAATGTGAAAAACACACAAAAGGTACGCATTGCAACTTTACATTTAGAACAAAATACATTTGTATGGTATCGATGGCTTTGCTCCCGTAAAAAAATGGTCACTTGGTCAATTTTTACGGAGGAAATGATAGCACATTATGAGGATACAAAGAGCAACACCTTCTTTAGGCAATTGATAAATCTCAAACAAAAGGGTTTAGTGGGGCAGCGCATTGAGGACTTCCAAAAATTGAATATAAGGGTAACTGATATTCCAGAGGAACACAGGATCGATCTCTTCATAGGAACTTTAAAGGATAACATCTAACATGAAGTTCGTGTTTTGGAACCGGATTCATTGGAGAAGGCATTCAGGTTGGCAAGAAAATTTGAATGTAAAATAATGGCGACAAGGAAGCCTACCACTCAATTCTATAAAGAAGGAAGTGTTGCTACGTCTAGATTTCCACAACCTACAAGGTTGACACCGCAACAATTGGAAGAAAAAAGAGCAAAAGGGCTTTGCTACAGTTGTGATAGCAAATACACTAAAGGTCATAAGTGTGCTGAGAATAAATTATTTTACATAGATTGTGAAGAGGAAGAAAATGAACAAGAAGAGGATATACACCAGGAACCAGCCCTAGAAGAGGAAGAAATGAATCCGACCATATCGTGTAATGCACTGGCAGGAATTACCACTCCTCAAACTCTCAAGATAGAAGGACATATCAAGAAGAAAAAGGTAATAGTGTTGATTGATTTAGATAGCACACATAATTTTATTCATTGTAAGGTAGTCAAGGAATTAAATTTTTTCCTATACCCAGCACCAGAATGTCAAGTGATGGTTGCAAATGGAGGAACTATAAATTGCTCTGGAAAATGCCATAATATCAAGCTAACCATGGGGGAATATGTATTGACTAGTCCAATGCTTTCCATTCCTATGGGAGGTGCTTATGTTGTACTAGGAGTACAATGGTTACAATCTTTGGGGACGGTAGCTTTTAATTTTCAAGAAATTTTCTTGAAATTTTTTTCAGAAGGAAAGGAAGTCGAATTACGGGGTATTGCGGGGAAGCCAGGAAGGATAATAAGCTCTAATGTCATGAAAAGCTTCTAAAGAAAGAACAGCGAGGCGTAATTGCACAATTATGCTCACTAGAAGTTCCAACATCAAAATCATCTATTTCTGCAGATCTCCAACAAGTCTTGGACAATCATTCCAAGGTGTTTGAAACTCCCAAAGGACTCCCACCTATTCGTGATCATGATCATGCTATTCATTTGATTCCAGGAAGTGTTCCTCCAAACATCATGCCTTATAGATATCCTTACTTCCAAAAGAGCGAAATTGAACATATGATTGCAGAAATGTTAGAGGCGGGTATAATTCAACCTAGTCAAAGTTCCTTCTCTGCTCCTGTAGTTTTGGTACACAAGAAGGATGGATCATGGCGAATATGTCCGTATTATAGGGAGCTCAATAAGCTCACCATTAAAGACAAATTTCTCATTCCTGTGATTGATGAATTATTGGATGAATTACATGGAGCAATTTATTTTACCAAGTTGGATCTTCGTTCAGGATATCATCAAATTAGAATGAAGACTGAAGATATTCCAAAAACAGCATTTCGAACTCATGAGGGTCATTATGAATTTCCGGTCATGCCTTTTGGTCTTACCAATGCACCTTCTACATTTCAAGGGTTGATGAATTCCATTTTCAAACCCTTCCTTAGAAAATTTGTGCTAGTATTTTTTGATGATATACTAATCTACAATAGGTCTTGGAATGATCATGTTGAACATGTTGACAGGGTGCTCAAACTATTGCAGGAGAAAAAATTATATGCAAAAACATCCAAATGTTTCTTTGGAGCACAAGAGGTGGAATATCTGGGTCATATTATATCTCACGAGGGTGTTAAAGTAGACCCTAACAAAATTAAAGCCATTAAGGAATGGAAAGTCCCCAAGACAATAAAGCAGTTGCGAGGATTTCTCGGGTTAACAGGCTATTATCGCAAGTTTGTTAAGAATTATGTGAGAATAGCAGCACCTCTAACAACATTATTGAAGAAAGATGCATTTTCATGGACTCCTGAAGCAACTAAGGCCTTTGAACGTCTTAAAGAGGCAATGTGCCTAGCACCGGTCTTAGCTACACCAGACTTCACAAAAACCTTTATTGTGGAATGTGATGCCTCGAGAAATGGAATTGGTGCAGTTTTAATGCAGGAAGGAAGACCCATTGCTTTTGAAAGTCGTCCAATCAAAGGAAAGTATTTACAGAAACCTATTTATGAGAAGGAAATGTTAGCAATACTACATGCACTAAAGAAATGGCGAACTTACCTAATGGGAAGACACATCAAGGTAAAAACTGATCATGATAGTCTTAAACACTTTTTGGAACAAAGACTATCGTCAGAAGAACAGCAAAAATGGGTCACAAAGATGTTGGGTTACGACTTTGAAATAATCTACAAAAAAGGAAAGCTGAATGTTGTTGCAGATGCACTCTCAAGAAAGAATGAAGAGGTGGAAGCATTGCTTTGTGCCATTTCTATTATCCAACCAAATTGGATAACTGAAGCAAGAGATGAATGGAAGAAGGACAAAGATGTATGGACACTCATTCAAAAGTTGCAGCAAGATCCTAGTACATCCGATACATTTAGTTGGAAAAATGATTCCTTATGGTACAAAGATCGCTTATATCTTTGTAAGAATTCCCAACTAAAACAAAATATTCTTTTGGAATTGCACACTTCTCCTTTAGGAGGACACTCAGGATTTTTAAAAACTTACCACATGGTGAAGAAAGAATTTTTTTGGGATGGCCTTAAATCTGATATTCAAAATTTTGTGGCGGAATGTTTGGTTTGCCAGCAGAATAAAGTGGAAACAATTAAGACCCCGAGACTTCTACAACCTTTATCCATTCCAAGTCAACGTTGGGAGGAGATTTCAATGGATTTTATCACAGGTTTACCTAAGTCCTAAGGAAAGAGTGTCATCATGGTGGTAGTTGATAGACTTACCAAGTATGCACACTTTTGTGCATTATCTCATCCATTTAAAGCAAGTACAGTTGCTACTACATTTATGGACAGAATTCAAAAGCTACATGGAAGCTCAAGGGTTATTGTGAGCGACAGAGATCCCATTTTTACTGGAAATTTTTGGACGGAGTTATTTTCTTGTTTGGGTACTCAATTAGCTCATAGCTCATCTTATCATCCTCAATCTGATGGTCAAACTGAGATTGTAAATACATGTTTGGAAGGATATCTTCGTTTTTTTGTATCCGATAAACAAACACAATGGGTCAAGTGGTTACCTCTTGCTGAATGGTGGTATAACACTTCCTTCCATACTGCAGCAAAAATGACCCCATTTATGGCACTTTATGGATATCATCCACCATCCATCACATCATCTTTAAGGGAAAATTCGAAGGTTCAAGCAGTGGAAGATCACATCGAGCATCAGCAAGAAGTTCTCCAACTCTTAAAGGATAACCCGAATTTGGCACAAAATCGAATGAAACAACAGGCAGATCAACATCGCAGCGAGAGAAGTTTTGATGTAGGAGATTGGGTATTTTTACGGCTGCAACCATACAAACAAATGTCCCTCAAGCAAGCTAAGAAGGATAATAAATTATCACCAAAGTAATATGGTCCTTACAAGGTGTTGCAAAAGATTGGTTTTATGGCATACAAATTGGAGCTTCCTACTTCTTCGCGAGTACATCCAGTTTTCCATGTTTCATGCTTAAAGAAGGTTATAAGTGAAAATCTTCCAGTTCAAACAATATTGCCAGAACTTGATGAGGAAGGAAAAATCATATTGGAACCTGAAGCGGTCACGGAAACAAGAACTCGACAACTACGGAATCGATCAATTTCAGAGTATCTCATCAAGTGGAAGAACTTACCCACCGAAGATTCTACATGGGAGGATGAGAATTTTATACAGAAGCACCCAGAGCTACTCAAGCGTTGAGGACAACACTTTTTTGAAGGAGAGGGGCATGTTAGGTCCCTATATCACTAGCATAGTCCCTTATTATTGTTAGTGTAACCCCCTTATTGTTATTATTGTACCCTTGTAACCCCCATTTTGTTATTATTGTGCCCTTAAATTATTATTGTTAGGTCGGCTAGGATTACATCGTGGCCCACTAGGATTACATTATGGCCCCATGGACTCCTATATATAGAAAGGAGGTTTTGTAAATTGTATCATCCAAGAATTGTTCATTTATGTAATGTATTGGAGGTTGCCCCCTCAAAGTGGCTTATTTCTAAGGCGTTGATATCTCTTTTCTTCTATTTTTGGAGCTGGTTACACAACTTTTCCAAGGTGAAGTGATTTCACTATCACCAACACGGACATTACGCCACTAGTTGTCCACAGAAGAAGAAAAATAAGCAAGCTGCTGGATCTGCAGCTGGAGAGGCCTTAGCCTCACAGTTTGAGCTGGATTTTTCGCTGATTGCATGCTTGGTCTCAAGTGTGATGGGTTCAATGCGGTTTCTTGATAGTGGTGCATCTTTTCACATGACAAGAGATCGAGATTTGTTTACTGATCTGGATGAGAAAGATCTTGGAGTGCACATCGAGATGGGCGATGATGGTAGATACAGTGCGACCGGTATCGGTACCATTTCCTTTGAGAGGGAGTCTAGTAAACCCTTCGTATTGAAGGAAGTGATGCATGTTCCAGGATTGAAGAAGAATATGATCTCTGTGGCTATGTTAGAAGAAAAGGGATATGATGTTGTCTTTAGCAAGGGAAAGGCTTTCCTACGCAGTAAGGAAACTGGTGAGACCTGAAGGATAGGGGTTCGAGTTAAGAACCTTTATCAATTACAGGTAGATGGTTGCGCAACAATTGTAGGCAAGGCAGAAAGAGTGGTGAGCCGGGATGATGGCGCACTGTGGCACCGGAGATTGGGCCACCTTCACCATGGAGCTTTGAAGGTACTGAAGCAGATTTCTACTAGGCTTCCTAAGGGTACTCTTGCGCAGTCAGATCAGTGCAAGGGATGTACCTTGGGAAAATTTGTGAAAGCCACCTTTCACGAGAAGGATAGTCGTGCCACGACGATCCTTGAGAGAATTCACACAGACGTGTGTGGACCTTTCTCAGTAGCCTCGACAGCAAAGCACAGGTACTATGTGATATTTGTGGATGATTTTTCTTGTAAGTGCTGGATCTTCTTCATGTAGAAGAAGAGCGAGACATACTCAAAGTTCTGTGAGTTCAAGGCATTGGTTGAGAAATAATCGGGGAATCAGGTGAAGGCTCTTAGGAGTGACAATGGTGGTGAATTCATCTCTGGCAAATTCAAGGACTTTTTCAGCGCATAAGGAATTAGAAGAGAGCTCATAGCACCTCATAGCTGAGAGCTTGTGAAGAGCTTTGTACAATGATTGTTACATGATCTCTATGAAATATAATATACATATAGTTTGGGTTTTCAGCTTTAAGCTTTCCCATGAAATACTGTGTTCATATGTGTGAATTTTTATGGTTTTAATGTGCGCATGCAATTGATTTTATTTCCGCATGTAATGATCAATGGTAGAAGAGATTCTGTATTGTGCATGAAGTTAAAATATTGTGTGATCAGGGGAATCTCGGTGAATAATATATCAGTTATTCAAATTTTCTACATGGTATCAGAGCAATATTGATCATTGGAGCAATTGCAAAACATTGAAGCGGTTGAGTTTTGTGCTGGTGGAATTCGAATTTACAGCAGTGTTTTCTTGGTGTCGAATTTGAGATGTGTTTCAACAGATTGCGATTGGAGTATGCCCTTGAGGGCAACTCGAATTATATTGCATGGAAGGACAGGATGGAGGCGGTGCTGGATGATAATGGGTTGAAGGAGTTCATAGATGTAGAAATTCCAAAACCTACTTCTAGTGATGCTGCCGTGCTTGACGTATGGCAAAAGAAGATAGCAAAGTGTCGAAGGATTCTGTTGGAAGGTGTGAAGGATCACATAGGGTCCAGCCTTCATGGTAAAGTTTCTCCATTCTTGATGTGGAAAGCTTTAACAGATTTATTTCAAAGCAAGACCCACCAGAGGAAGTTGGCGCTCAAGGATAAACTTAGAAACATAAAAATGGAGAAAGGTGACAGTATGCCCAAGTACCTCACGAAGTTCGTCCAATGTAGGGATGAGCTGGGAAGTGTGGGGGTGACTGTTGATGACGAGGACTTGGTGATATTGGCTCTCCTTGGGCTTCCGAAGAGTTGGAATTCCTATCAGGACTCTGTCAATGGTCGGGAGAAATTGCCAGGATGGGAGCGACTTTGGTCGGATCTTATGAAAGAGGAGATAAGGCGAAGTACCAGGGACGGATTGTTCTGTAACCAGCTCCAAAAATAGAAAAAAAGAGATATCAACGCCTTAGAAATGAGCCACTTCGAGGGGGCAACCTCCAATACATTACATAAATGAACAATTCTTGGATGATACGATTTACAAAACCTCCTTTCTATATATAGGAGTCCATGGGGCCATAATGTAATCTTAGTGGGCCACAATGTAATCCTAGCCGACCTAACAATAATAATTTAAGGGCACAATAATAAGAAAATTGGGGTTACAAGGGTACAATAATAACAATAAGGGGGTTACACTAACAATAATAAGGGACTATACTAGTGATATAGGGACCTAACATGCCCCTCTCCTTCAAAAAAGTGTTGTCCTCAACGCTTGAGTAGCTCCGGGTGCTTCTGTATAAAATTCTCATCCTCCCATGTAGAATCTTTAGTGGGAAAGTTCTTCCACTTGATGAGATACTCTGAAATTGATCGATTCCGTAGCTGTCGAGTTCTTGTTTCCATGATCGCTTCAGGTTCCAATATGATTTTTCCTTCCTCATCAAGTTCTGGCAATATTGTTTGAACTGGAAGATTTTCACCTATAACCTTCTTTAAGCATGAAACATGGAAAACTGGATGTACTCGCGAAGAAGCAGGAAGCTCCAATTTGTATGCCATAGTACCAATCTTTTGCAACACCTTGTATGGACCATAGTACTTTGGCGATAATTTATTATCCTTCTTAGCTTGCTTGAGGGACATTTGTTTGTATGGTTGTAGCCGTAAAAATACCCAATCTTCTACATCAAAACTTCTCTCACTGCGATGTTGATCTGCCTGTTGTTTCATTCGATTTTGTGCCAAATTCAGGTTATCCTTTAAGAGTTGGAGAACTTCTTGTTGATGCTCGATGTGATCTTCCACCGCTTGAACCTTCGAATTTTCTCTTAAAGATGATGTGATGGATGGTGGATGATATCCATAAAGTGCCATAAATGGGGTCATTTTTGCTGCAGTATGGAAGGAAGTGTTATACCACCATTCAGCAAGAAGTAACCACTTGACCCATTGTGTTTGTTTATCAGATACAAAACAACGAAGATATCCTTCCAAACATTTATTTACTATCTCAGTTTGACCATCAGATTGAGGATGATAAGATGAGCTATGAGCTAATTGAGTACCCAAACAAGAAAATAACTTCGTCCAAAAATTTCCCGTAAAAATGGGATCTCTGTCGCTCACAATAACCCTTTGGCTTCCATGTAGCTTTTGAATTCTGTCCACAAATGTAGTAGCAACTGTACTTGCTTTAAATGGATGAGATAATGCACAAAAGTGTGCATACTTGGTAAGTCTATCAACTACCACCACGATGACACTCTTTCCTTCGGACTTAGGTAAACCTGTGATAAAATCCATTGAAATCTCCTCCCAACGTTGACTTGGAATGGATAAAGGTTGTAGAAGTCCCGGGTTCTTAATTGTTTCCACTTTATTCTGCTGGCAAACCAAACATTCCGCCACAAACTTTTGAATATCAGATTTAAGGCCATCCCAAAAAAAATTCTTTCTTCACCCTGTGGTAAGTTTTTAAAAATCCTGAGTGTCCTCCTAAAGGAGAAGTGTGCAATTCCAGAAGAATCTTTTGTTTTAGTTGGGAATTTTTACAAAGATATAAGCGATCTTTATACCATAAGGAATCATTTTTCCAACTAAATGTATCAGATGTACTAGGATCTTGCTGCAACTTTTGAATGAGTGTCCATACATATTTTTCCTTCTTCCATTCATCTCTTGCTTCAATTATCCAATCTGGTTGGATAATAGAAATGGCACAAAGCAATGCTTCCACCTCTTCATTCTTTCTTGAGAGTGCATCTGCAACAACATTAAGCTTTCCTTTTTTTAGATTATTTCAAAGTCATAACCCAACATCTTTGTGACCCATTTTTGCTACTCTTCTGAAGATAGTCTTTGTTCCAAAAAGTGTTTAAGACTATCATGATCAGTTTTTACCTTGAAGTATCTTCCCATTAGGTAAGTTCGCCATTTCTTTAGTGCATGCAGTATTGCTAACATTTCCTTCTCATAAATAGGTTTCTGTAAATACTTTCCTTTGATTGGACGACTTTCAAAAGCAATGGGTCTTCCTTCTTGCATTAAAACCACACCAATTCCATTTCCTGAGGCATAACATTCCACAATAAAGGTTTTTGTGAAGTCTGGCGTAGCTAAGACCGGTGCTAGGCACATTGCCTCTTTAAGACGTTCAAAGGCCTTAGTTGCTTCAAGAGTCCATGAAAATGCATCTTTCTTCAATAATGTTGTTAGAGGTGCTGCTATTCTCCCATAATTCTTAGCAAACTTGCGATAATACCCTGTTAACCCGAGAAATCCTCGCAACTTATTTATGGTTGTGGGGACTTTCCATTCCTTAATGGCTTTAATTTTGTTAGGGTCTACTTTAACACCCTTGTGAGATACAATATGACCCAGATATTCCACCTCTTGTACTCCAAAGAAACATTTGGATGTTTTTGCATATAATTGTTTCTCCCGCAATAGTTTGAGCACCCTGTCAACATGTTCAACATGATCCTTCCAAGACCTGCTGTAGATTAGTATATCATCAAAAAATACTAGCACAAATTTTCTAAGGAAGGGTTTGAAAATGGAATCCATCAACCCTTGAAATGTAGAAGGTGCATTGGTAAGGCCAAAAGGCATGACCAAAAATTCATAATGACCCTCATGAGTTCGAAATGCTGTTTTTGGAATATCTTCAGTCTTCATTCTAATTTGATGATATCCCGAACAAAGATCCAACTTGGTAAAATAAATTGCTCCATGTAATTCATCCAATAATTCATCAATCACAGGAATGGGAAATTTATCTTTAATGGTGAGCTTATTGAGCTCCCCATAATCCGGACACATTCGCCATGATCCATCCTTCTTGTGTACCAATACTACAGGAGCAGAGAAAGAACTTTGACTAGGTTGAATTATACCCGCCTCTAACATTTCTGCAATCATACGTTCAATTTCGCTCTTTGGAAGTAAGGATATCTATAAGGCCTGATGTTTGGAGGAACACTTCCTGGAATCAAATGAATAGCATGATCATGATCACGAATAGGTGGGAGTCCTTTGGGAGTTTCAACACCTTGGAATGATTGTCCAAGACTTGTTGGAGATCTGCAGAAATAGATGATTTTGATGTCGGAACTTCTAGTGAGCATAATTGTGGAATTACGCCTCGTTGTTCTTTCTTTAGAAGCTTTGTCATGACATTAGAGCTTATTATCCTTCCCGGCTTCCCTTCAATACCCCGTAATTCGACTTCCTTTCCTTCTGAAAAAAATTTCAAGAAAAGTTCTTGAAAAATTAAAAGCTACCGTCCCCAAAGATTGTAACCATTGTACTCCTAGTACAACATCAGCACCTCCCATAGGAATGGAAAGCATTGGAATAGTCAATACATATTCCCTCATGGTTAGCTTGATATTATGGCATTTTCCAGAGCAATTTATAGTTCCTCCATTTGCAACCATCACTTGACATTCTGGTGCTGGGTATAGGAAACAATTTAATTCCTTGGCTACCTTATAATGAATAAAATTATGGGTGCTACCCGAATCAATCAACACTATTACCTTTTTCTTCTTGATCTGTCCTGCTATCTTGAGAGTTTGAGGAGTGGTAATTCCTGCCAGTGCATTACATGATATGGTTGGATTCATTTCTTCCTCTTCTATGGCTGGTTCCTGGTGTGTATCCTCTTCTTGTTCATTTTCTTCTTCTTCTTCACAATCTATGTAAAATAATTTCTTTTCAGCGCACTTATGACCTTTGGTGTATTTGCTATCACAACTGTAGCAAAGCCCTTTTGCTCTTTTTTCTTCCAATTGTTGTGGTGTCAACCTTGTAGGTTGTGTAAATCTAGATGTAGCAACACTTCCTTCTTTATAGAATTGAGTGGTAGGTTTCCTTGTCGCCATAACTTTACATTCAACTTTTCTTGCCAACCTGAATGCCTTCTCCAATGAATCAGGTTCCAGAACGCGAACTTCATGTTGGATGTTATCCATTAAAGTGCCTATGAAGAGATCAATCCTGTGTTCCTCTGGAATATCAGTTACCCTTATATTCAATTTTTGGAAGTCCTCAATGTGCTGCCCCACTAAACCCTTTTGTTTGAGATTTATCAATTGGCTAAAGAAGGTGTTGCTCTTTGTATCCTCATAATGTGCTATCATTTCCTCCATAAAAATTGACCAAGTGACAATTTTTTTACCGGAGCAAAGCCATCGATACCATACAAATGTATTTTTTTCTAAATGTAAAGTTGCAATGCGTACCTTTTGTGTGTTTTTCACATTATGGAGATCAAAATATTGCTCCATCTATAGTATCCATGTTACAGGATCCTTTTGTTGGCGAAAAGTCAGGTCTCGCGGGCAAGACCCAGGTTCAAAGGGTTGTGGCCAACAAGATTATGGGTGCTACCTGAACCAATCAACACTATTACCCTTTTCTTCTTTATATGTCCTTCTATCTTGAGAGTTTGAGGAGTGGTAATTCCTGCCAGTGCATTACACGATATGGTCGGATTCATTTCTTCCTCTTCTAGGGGTGGTTCCTGGTGTATATCCTCTTCTTGTTCATTTTCTTCTTCTTCTTTACAATCTATGTAAAATAATTTCTTCTCAGCACACTTATGACCTTTAGTGTATTTGCTATCACAACTGTAGCAAAGCCCTTTTGCTCTTTTTTCTTCAAATTGTTGTGGTGTCAACCTTGTAGGTTGTGGAAATCTAGGCGTAGCAACACTTCCTTCTTTATAGAATTGAGTGGTAGGCTTCCTTGTCGCCATAATTTTACATTCAACTTTCTTGCCAACCTGAATGCCTTCTCCAATGAATCAGGTTCCAAAACACGAACTTCATGTTGGATGTTATCCTTTAGAGTGCCTATGAAGAGATCAATCCTGTGTTCCTCTGGAATATCAGTTACCCTTATATTCAATTTTTGGAAGTCCTCAATGTGCTGGCCCACTAAACCCTTTTGTTTGAGATTTATCAATTGGCTAAAGAAGGTGTTGCTCTTTGTATCCTCATAATGTGCTATCATTTCCTCCGTAAAAATTGACCAAGTGACAATTTTTTTACGGGAGCAAAGCCATCGATACCATACAAATGTATTTTGTTCTAAATGTAAAGTTTCAATGCGTACCTTTTGTGTGTTTTGCATATTATGGAGATCAAAATATTGCTCCATCTGTAGTATCCATGTTACAGGATCCTTTCCATCAAACTTCCTCATATCCATTTTTGGAATATGGTGGTTCTTCCCGCCAACATTAGAGTTTATGAAGTCACGATTAACGTTGGTTTTCTCATCATGAGGTTCTTCTACTATCTTTTCACCATTAGGAAGCCTTTCATATAACTTTATCTAAACCAGCTTCATATGCCTTTTATAAATTCTTCATGTTTTCCATTTCTCATCGATCTTAGCTTCCATGTCATCCATATTAGATTCCTGCTATCCATGCCATCCATCTTAAACTTCCATGCCTTCAACTTCTTCATTTTTTGTTGCTCTTTGCAGTGTAATTTGTTACTCTCTATAATTTGATGGAGTATACATGATTCTTCGTCTTCATGAGTCATAGTAGAGCTTTCCAAAGGCTTAATGGGTTTTGAATTCTTTTTTGGGGCCATTTTATAATCCAATACTGATATCTATTCTACAATATGCCCTTGCAATCAATTCAACTTGATTCTTCAAACAAGACTTATGCAATTTGGAAAAAAATACACACCTTTTACTTGCTTTTGAGGAGCTCGATATTGAAATTGTATTATCTCTGTGATTGTAGCTCTTCTATATCTGAAATTCAGCACTGAAGTAGCCCTCTGAATTATCTTTTGAATGCCACAGGTCTGACCTGATTTTGATTCTCCAAGACAAAGTTGTGTCCAATCTCCCACAATGACCTAATTATGGACTGGTTCAGTAGAGCGAACTTCTCTGATTTCCACGTGTCACTATTTTTGTCCTTTGTCTCTGAGTGATATCCAAGAAACTACATCAGTGTACTTGTGACCCTTTTCTGACATGCTCAAGAATGCCCGGAAGAGGGGATTCAGTAAGAACTTACCACGATCACAACTTTGAGGCCATTGGGAACAATTAAAAACACTACCTTCCTGAGATCACCCTCTCTCCAAAATATTTCAAACTAAAGATCTGAAATTTTTGTGACTCTCGATATTGCACATCCATATAATTCAGATTACGAACATGGTAGAAAAAAGTTAAACTGTAAATGCCACAATGGCTTTATTTAAAGAACTTATACTTCCAGATCATATCTCCAAAAATATTGCGGAACAAGCTCTGAAATTTTGCAACGATGTTCCTCAGGATTTCGGCTTCGCACTCTAAAACTTGCAGCTTCTGAACCTTCGTAGAAAAAATGTTATAGTGAATACTACACGATGACCTGTTTGGAACAGCGAAACCCTAGAATCCAAAGCTCTGATACAAAATGTTTTGTAACTTGTACTCAAAAAAAGAGAAGAAAGAGATATCAGCATGGCAGTAGACATGAGGCAACCTCCAATACATTACATAAATGAACAATTCTTGGATTGATACAAATACTAACTGAAACCTCCGTCTATATATGAATCATGCAATTCACAAATGTAATCCTAGTGGGCCACAATGTAATCCTAGCCAACCTAACATTAATAATTTAAGGGCACAATAATAATAAAATGGGGGTTACAAGGGTACAATAATAACAATAAGGGGGTTACACTAACAACAATAAGGGACTATACTAGTAATATAGGGACCTAACAGTGCGTGAAGGAAAAGTGTGAAAAGATTAGTAAGAATTGAGTTAAACTTTAGACAATATAGGAATCAGATTGAAGAAAGAGTGAAACTTTAGGTAGTGCAGGAATGCCTTTGTAAGAATGTATGAATGTTTTCAACACTCTTTTGATTTATTAAGTTAGGCTTATGTTCTTTTAGATTCTTTTTGTTCATTTTGCAATCTCATTTGTTTGAGGGACTTATGAGTGAAGTGAGTGGTTTTCAAATTAACTGAGGTGTTTTCAATAGGGTTTCCATTGCAAGTAGTGCAGGAATCACATAATATAATTCTTATTCTTTTTCTTCAGGTATTAGAATATTGATGATTTGGTTTAGAGGTAGGATTGGTTTTCTTGCAGGTTTGGTGAGAGTCTCTTCGCATTGACTGTGTTGTGCCTCTAAGTGTATGACCATTGGTTTGACAAGTAAGTTTTGAGGCTTGTACACCCAACATTTTGGCACCATTGTTGGGGAGGAACTTGGAGTGGTTCTTGTAAATTCTAGTTGAATTTGTTTTCAGCAATAGAGGTGAGTTCTGGATAGTCTTTGCTAGTAGGTGTGTGCTCTTGTTGTCGGCTGCTTAAGGAAGGGTAATCTCATTTGGATTGTTGTAGGTACATTTTTTTGAGATAGTTGCAACATTGAAATTGAGCTCGAATTTTTTTGCCAACAAGTGTTTTTACAGCCTTGAAATTTTCTGATTTGATTTTTCTTTAAAAAAAAGCATGAATGACTAGAAGGGGTAGAGGACCAAAACCCGAGAAGGGTAGAGGAAATATTGATAATTTGGAAAGATTTTTTTCTCATGGTGGGCCTTCTTCTGTTGTAGGTAAAAAATCCAGGCATACACAAACCAATGAGGCTGGTAATTTACACCTAGACTCTAGTGACATTAGTTCAGGGGTATCACAACCAGTGGCATAGAAGAAGGTGAATTCTACACCTGGGAGATCATATTTAAAACACATTCAACCTTCACATTTTACGGGGGATAATTTACTTGGAGGAAGTAGGATGGAAAATCATGAGGATGTCAATGGTGAAGGAGTTGGTGAAAACCAATCATGGGAAGGACAATCCACCTTTGGATTTCCAATTATGGACGTTGATACAATGGTGCAAATGAAGAATATCCCACCATCAATTCTTCCTCGTTTTCATGGTAAGGCACATGAAGACCCCAATTTTTTTCTCTTTAAATTTTACATATTATGTAGGAGTTATGACTATTCATTAAATGCTTAAAAGTTAAAGCTTTTCCTAGCTACCCTTAATGACTAAGCTCTACACTAGTTTATGGGGTTGGGGGGGAACATTATAACTACTTGGGATCAAATGCGGAGGGCTTTTCCGAGTAAATACCAGGAGTATTGTAAAACTTGTGAGATGCAAGATGAGATATTTACAATCACACCAAATGAGGATGAGAGTTTAGAGGACTATCTCGAAATATTTGTGTATATCCTTCAAAGGTCCAAACACAAATTTGATCGTAATGCTACTAGGACCTTATTTTTATGAGGTATTTTGGATGATTCCATAAATAATTTGAATTTATTAGGACAGGGAGATATTAATCAACTCATTTTTGACCAAATTTGTGACTGTGCAGGAAGTTTTCACGTAATCAGTTGAGATCTGGTAAGCGAATCAAAAATAATTTGCGAAATAGAAAATTTGGACCTAATGATGCTATGATTATTGGACTTGAAAATAAAATGGATAATATAAAAATTGAAATAATGAAAATTGTTAGTAAGCAAATAGATTCCTTAAAATTTTAGGAGAAACTAGTAGAAGAACAAGCTTCATTGTCCATTTATTGTCCAAAGTGTAGAAAGAAGAATATTTTATATGAATTTCCTACAGATGTCAAAGTTTCTAATAGTTGTGTGATATGTGCAGGTAAAAATTATACATAGGAATGCACGTCCATGCCTATATTAAAAGAAAATTTTGAAGAGGAGAATTCAACACCTGAACCATTGCATGCCATGGGAGCACATAAATCATGGCCTTAGGTAGGTACAAGTACGCATTCTGAACCTGCACATATTTTCTGGTTCTCACGGGTCAACACAATATCCTTATCAGAATTTGAATTATTCTCATCCGGTATTATCCACGGTTTGGATAGTCTCCTCCTTAGAAACAACTATGGATGGGACCATCACACTCTCACTTTCCATACCATATTCCTCCCCATACTTATCCTGCACAATATGCATCTTATCCATTAATGCAATCCTCATTGCTAGCTACTTTGCCTTAGCATACGCAGCCTATGCCACCACCATTTAGGACACCTCAGTTTCTAGAACAAATTATGCCCAATCTGAAAAATAAAGAGGTACAAATGATTCATTTTATTAGACTGCTCCCTTTCCATACTTATCAAACTATGTCATTTGGGTTCCATGACTTGCAACTGAGATCGAGAAAGGTGATACAATCAAAAAAACAAAAACAAAACAACCCGCAATGATCATCATGATCATTAAGGAGACTCTTGATTAGTCACACAATGGTACCACTTCATAGCCTATTCCTATAAAATCAAAGTCCTCACCTTCTTCTTAAAACCAATATCCCTATATGGAGAGGTTGGTTATGGAGAAAGTTATTCCTCCCCTTGAGTTTGACCTACCTGTTGAACTAAGGAATATCTGCATCAAGATTCCTCCGCTTTAGAATTTAAAATATATCCCTATTTATGCTAAAATTGTTAAAGATATATGTATCAAAAGGCCATGAAGGAAGAGATCAAAGCCCCATACTATCCAGTTTGTCAGAAAGGTAGTCAAATTGGTGAGAGTACATACATTTGTAGACAAATATACTGATCCTGGAAATCCAATTATCTCAATACAAATTAGTGGCATCCTAGTTCCCAATTTTTTGATTGACCTTGGAGCAACCATCAATGTGATGATTAAGCATACTATAGAGCAGCTTGGGTTGAATCACATACGGTCAACTCCTATTGTGTTAGAATTAGCTGACCGACCTAAAATTAAATCACAGGGGGTATTGGACAATGTGATCATCTTGATAGATTCATGGGAATGCCTAGCATACTTTATTGTCCTACAACCCAAAAATCCTAGTGGGGGAAATCCCTTGATTCTAGGACGACCATGGCTTGCCACAACTGATGCTTACATTGGTTGTCGCTATGGGGACATGTTTAGTATGGATGGGGACTCTATGAAGAAGGTCACCTTGTACCCTCCTTCTATATCTATTCAGGAGCTTTGTGATACTTTGTGGTTGGAATATGATAGTATTGATGAGGAGACTCAGTTCCTCTCTATGATAGACTAGATCCATCAATATGTTGAGTGCACTAAGGAGAGTCGGACTCGTGACTTTCTTGGTAACTTGGACACTATGCAGGACTTTGAGCTGCTTCGTCATATCTTTAGTCCAAGCTTACAAGAAATTTGTGGTCCACAATCCTCGTCACCACTACAAAAATTTATAGCTACAAAAAATATTCATGAGCCGAACATTGCACTTGTTGAAGTAATCCCAAGGAAATATTTACATATTAGTCCAGACCTTGACCCATCTCAGCAAGAGCAGCCTGTGAAATTGTTGCAAGATCACCTTGATGTCTTCGCATGGAGCTATGAGGACATGAAGGGAATTCCTCATAAAAACCTGCACTCATCACATTTATATTTATGAAGGTGCCTAACATGTTTGACAACCCCAAAAGTGAATGAACCCCATGCTCCGAGATATCGTCAAAGAAGATGCATGGTTTTTCTTCTTCTGGGAAAGCACCTCTGGTAAGTGAAGACCTTGTGGTTTTTTTGTCTAAATATGAGCATGATTTTGAGCAGGTGCCATATATGGACAATAAGGTTCACAACTTTGATAATTAAAACCCTTTGTCAAATATCCATAGAGAAAAATTACATGTGGATGAACAAGTTGAGAACCTTGGTGAGAAAAACTCCATGCAAATGGTTGTGCAAAACAAGGACTACATGCAGATGGGATGTCACAATATCCTGATGGTAAGAACCTTTCACAAGGAGCCTATAGGGAACAAGGAGTTAAACATTTACCTAGCGACAGAGCATCAGTGTTATGAAAAATGCCAACATCCAAAAAAGGAGACCTTTCTGTTTTGGTGGATGCAGCAGCTGCTATGGATAACTATGTCAATAACATGGATGATTTGGTTACAAAAGGGAAAGAGGATTCAAATACTCTTTCATTATGGGCAAAAGGAATTAAGATACGGAGAAAGGTTCAATCCCAAAAGGAGAGAGTTGCATAATTGGAAGTGTTAAATCGGTATTTAAAGAACCAGAATCTACAACTCAAGGACATGAACATGGAGCTTGTAAAATAGGTAGGTGATTTAAAATAAAGGATATAAAATGGAGGGTATAAGCAACATTTATGAAAACCAAGGTCAAGAAGTATAGAAGGCAATTTAAAAAGACTCAGACTCCAGGGTCTGAGATCAACATTCATATTAAGAAATGATGAAGTCAGAGCTTGAAGGTTTTGTTTTTTGCAGAGGATTGGTTTTTGGTTGTGTGAGGACACCCAATAGAATCGAGTCAAGGGAATGTCAGGCTCTAATATTTCCCTAATTTTTTCCACCTAACCTTATTTCATCCTCTTTTTTACAAGCCAAAAAAAGACCTTCATGTACATATTTTTGGTTTCTATTGTTGTATTCATAATAATATGGATATGGAATTTCTTATCTTTAAAAAAATGTTGGTAGATTAATATTTTATGATTAAATGTTTCATTTGATGTTATCCTGAGGTGTTTTCATATTTTATAAGCCTTTAATATATTATGAAGTGCATGTACTAAAACAGTAGATAAGTATTTGGTCATGGGATTCCTACATTGGCTTTGAGATTCCTGTACTAGGGTTTGGAGCATGGACCGTTGAACAAAGAGTTAATTGGAAGTCAAGTGAGTTGTTAAGATATTTTTGTGGATTCTGAGGAAGACAAAATGTGCTCATCTCTCGTGGCCTTCAAAAACAAACTCTCAGATTACAACCTATTTTCCAAACGAACCTAACTCAATTTGGAAATGGATCTCAATGATCACTAGTAGTTGTTCAAAGATCTATTGTTAGGAGGATTATTAGACTAGTTTTATATTTTCTTCTCTCTTGTATAGGCTTGAATACAACCATGATAATCATTGTAAATGTATATATATTTCAGGTTGTGGGATGTAATAGGTTAGTGATACTGTTATCTGGTATATTGTTAAAGTCAAGCACTTTGTATCGCCCAAATCTATCTGGAGCCAAATTATTGAACTCATAATGTATTGAGACTAAGGTTTTATTAATATAAATAACATCAATGTCAGGTTCCTTTTCTATTTCGATTCAATCTTGTTAATGATTTCTGTAACTCTGAAGTTTAACTTCTCTTCCACAAGGGCACAGGTTGGTCAGTCAGGGCCCAACCAACCCAGCTCGTTGACCCTTCGATAGTTAGCACTATGTGGTTTGCCTTTGATTTTTATATGATATCATGGTGTGCAAGCATATAGATCTTATGGAGTATCTTTTGGAAGACTGGTATGGTATTTGTGTCACTTAAAAAAAAAAAAACTTTATTTTCCTGAAGCTATTAAGAGTGCATGGTTTGAAGTATAGTTAACCCTTATTTGGTAAAATACTAAGTTTTCTAAGGATTTCTCCAGCAGTGCAAACATTTATTGCATATAATTTATTTCCTTTTTAACTCTTGATTTATCCTTTAAATATTTGGTTATACCCTTTTTTATTGAGAACGTTGAGTCTTGGACATCTATACAAACTAGGGTTTGAATTTGGATCTAAAGAACTTTGATACTTGAACCTATGTTTTATTTATATACCCATATGCATTTTGGGCTGTGAGAAGAGAACTTTGAAGTGGCTCTTACATGTTTTGAATGCTCTGATAAATTGAAGTAAACTAGTTTCTTTGGGGTTTTGATTAAAAGCTTGAATGATTGGATATCATTGTTTGGGTAGGGTTATTCGCTTAAAAAAATTGTTTTGTCTTGAATATTTAACAAAGGGTAACTTGATATGATCTTGTGCTACAAAGAAAACAACATTGAAACAACCAAATCTCATGGTTTTGTGATGATGCAACATTTTTCCAACTTCACTGTGTGTTAGTGTAGGAATAGATCTCTGGTATCTTCGTGATTCCATCTTTTTTTTGTTATGATAAGAAGAATATGGCATGTTTTATATTGAGGCTTGTTTAATTGATGCATGAGTGAAAATTTGTGTCCTAGTATGAGCTGGTGTGAAAGGTATTGATTGAAGAAACAATATTTAGTTCATGATTATTTGTTTTTGAGAATTTGGTTTACAATTCGATTCAATTGGTTTCTTTCATAGATCTTTTTTTTAAGAACAAGTTACAATTCTTTGATTTGGGTTATCTTTTTAGTTTTTGAAGGTGAAATAGAGTGAGGTTATTGTCCACGAGTGCTTCCTAAAACACATCAAGATTGTTATATTTATGAATACACAGTGCATGAAGGAGAAGTGTGAAAAGATTGGTAAGAACAGAGTGAAACTTCAGACAATACAAGAATCAATTTCAAGAAAGAATGAAGCTTTAGGTAGTGCATAAATGCTTTTGTAATCATGTATGAATATTTTCAAACACTCTTTTGATATATTAAGCTAAGGCTTGTGTACTTTTGGATTATTTTTGTTCATTTTGCAATCTCACTTGTTTGAGGAACTTGTGAGTGAAGTAAGTGGTATTCAAATTTACTGAGGTGTTTTCAATAAGGTTTTCATGGCAAGTAATGCATGAATCACATAATAGAATTCTTATTCATTTTCCTCAAGTCTTAAAAGATGGATGATTTGGTTTGGAGATACGATTGGTTTTCTTGCAGAATTTGTCATATTCTCTTGGCATTGCTTGTGGTTTGCCTTGAAGTGTATGGCCCTTGGTTTGAAAAGTAAGTGTCATATTCTCTTGGCATTTCTTGTGGTTTGCCTTGAAGTGTATGGCCCTTGGTTTGAAAAGGAAGTGTTGAGGCTTGTAGGAACAATATTAACACCCAAAAAATCCTCTAAAAATGAGAATCTTGATGAAACTTGTAACATGGATGTTCGATGTTGATTGTTTAAAAGGTTGTCCTTATTTATCTATCCTTCCTTTAGTCTCCAAACCTTCTCTAGAGACCATACCCCTACCCATTCTTTTATCTTTTAAGCTGATAAGCACTAGCCCGATATCTTGTATTCCTCCTCTAATTTTAGTTGCATATTATAAATCCACTTATCTGGATTCCTCGAAATATCATTAGTATGAGAACTTACTAGATTCTTAATGCATAAAGGTAAATGGTCGAAAAGAATATGATCTTTGATCTCAGTTTAAGCCTTCTCAAGAGGACATCTTGGTGGGAGGGTTGGCAGTGGATGTGTCCACGACATGCCATACAGGCATAAAGTCATATCTTTCGAAGGCTCAACAAAAATCCAAAGATAGTATAAAACTAGGCAAACAAAACACTATTCTTAGGGTCATTGGAGCAAAAAAATCCCTTGTTGGGGTTTCAATATGATTACCTCATCTCTTTAAGTTAGGGGGTTTGGGGCACCCCAAAGAATCTTACTTTTAAGAGGCTCTTCCAAGCCCATTGTCTAGACATTTTCATGCTCTAAGAAACAATGACCTATATAGAAAAAGGCAGATTTATCCCAACACCTCGGCTTAAAAACTGGTCCTTTTGTTCCATTGACTCAGATGGCTTATATGTTGGGTTTCACTGCTTGGAATCCTTCTTTGATGGAACATTCATCATCTACTATTAATAATAACATCTTAGTGGAATTGGAAATCAAGTCAAGTAATTAGATCTAGAATGTATCAAGATTAACGTCCCATACACTGAAAGAAGACCCTTCTAGGAAGATCTTCATGCTTCTATTTTTTTTACTAATATGTTTGTTATCCTAGGTGGGGACTTAAACCCAGTTACTTCTATCAGCAAGTTTTGAGGAAAAAATCCATGTGAGGACCCTTTGGAAGTTTTTTTTCAATCCATTATTTCGACTCTTTTTTTATATCCATAAACTATTGTGGATATTCCACTGGACAGTTCATCACAACAAATCTTATAAAACTATATTTAAAAAATATTAAATCTACACTATTAGGGTTTTATTTCTCTTTAGATTTATGGATCTATAGATTATTTTTAATTATGTATGCATGCAAATTAAAAGTATGCAGAAAATAGAGAACAACGAAATAAAAACTCAAACCCCAATTGAACACAAGATATAACCTAGGAAACCCTTTCTGGAGAAAATCCAGCTCAAAGATTAGGCTGCTCTACTCTCTTTCTCTTAATAAAAAATGTTCGTGAGCACAAAGAAGTATGGTGTGTGTCTCATGGGATAATACAATGCACGAATCCTCTCTGTGTGCTCTATCTTCTATCCCTCTTGGAAATTTTTGCTCATATATGGAACAAATTCACTCAAAAATAATGGAACCCTTTTTCCTCCTAGTGGCACAGTTATAACACAACCCAATAACCTATTAGTGGTTAGGTTTAACTACCTCAAATCTTAACTAGAGTTATAATATGGACTCTTCTAGAGCCATATTCATCATAATAACATGGCTAGCCCCTTTTCCATGAGTTATGGGGGTTGATGTGTCATCCTCTTGAATTATGGTGGCGAAAATAGGAAGGTCAAATTTTGAGTGGCATAAATTTTGCAAGCATACTCCAATTAAGGAAATTATTGTGCCATTGGAAAGGTATATGTGTGTAGAATATGAAAAAAAAATTCTTGCACTAAAGCAACAATCTTTTACCCCCAAAAAATGTCATTTAATGCCTCAAAATGCTCTTGAAAGGTTTCAGACCCCAATTTTCCAAATTGGGTCCTATCGGTAAAAATGGTCATGTGAGTCGATTCCTCCACTTTTTCCACTTTGAAAGAGTCAATATGGATGATAAACAATATAATAATATAATCCAGATTAGTTTTGCTTATATCAAGGCAATTAAATTGGTACTTACATAGAGAAATCATCGTCTCGATGAGGAGGTTATATAAAAAAGGCTTGATCATTTCTTCTTTTCGAAGTCCATCCTATATTCTAACTTGCTTCTTTAGTCATAGGTGGATCTCGGGGGGATCTCAGATCATTGCCCCATATTTCTTAGGATAGAGATAGATGATATTAAGGCCCCATCGCCTTTCAAATTTAATAGCCCTTAGCTCAAGGAAGAAGAATTCATCAAGTTAGTCAAAGATAGTTGGACACACTCAACTAAAAATGATTATGTCCCTTATATGAAACAAATTTCCCATTTCCTTTGCCAAATAAAGAAAAAGTGAAATCTTGGAGCATTTCTTTCAAAGAAAAACAAGAAGCTGCTTTAAAGGATATTGAATCTAAAATAAGCTCTATTTATCAATAAAATGTTTTAGGTGTTTTTTCCAATGAATATTTGGAGTATTTAAAATCTTTGGAATTTTTCAAGAGAGATTGGTCATCTCGTGAAGAGGAATTATGGGGAAAAAAAGTAGGGCCATTTGGGTAATGGAAGGGGACAATAATATATAATTCTTCCATTAGTATGTGAACGACATAAAAAATCTTAATTTGATTTTGGAGATAAAGGAATAGTGGGAATTTGGTTAAGTCCTTCAAAGATATATCAAAAGCGGGAGTTCACTATTTAAAGTCTCTATTCTCATAAACCCAGGGATGTCCAGTCCTTGAAATTCTTGACACTTTCAACCTGTTTCCTCGGATAATATCAAAATAGATGAATGAGATGTTGGAGGAAAAAGTAGCTAAATCAAAGTTATTGGAGTTCTATCTACCATGCAAAAGTAAAAGAGCCCATGCCTTGACAATTTTACTATTGAATTTTTCTTGGGATTTTATGACCTTCTAAAGGAAGGCATTCTCAAGGTGGCCCAAGAATCTTAGTGTATGGGATGCATGCATGGTTCAATAAATTCAACTTTCATCTACCTTATTCCAAAAAAGAAAAATGCTCTCTCATTTGATGAGTTACCGTATCTCATGTTGTAACATTACTTACAAACTAGTTACAGAAATTATATCAATGAGATTAAAACCTATCCTTAGCCACATCATCTCTGAGGATCAGTTTGTGTTTCTACAAAACATAAAAATACATGATGTTGTGGCTTTGGTGCAGGAGTCTCCTCACTCGATAAAATATCATAATATTCCAACATATCAAAAGTAAGTGATAGTTTAATTGGACTTTTCCTAATCTAGTCGAGCATGAGTCTTAAAAAAATTAAATGGATGATGGGATGTAAATTTTTGTTGAAATTTTTAGGTTTTATTAACAAACGCCCTTCCAATTTTTCAATTCCATAAAGTGTCTTATAAAATGACATCCTCTATCACCTCTTCTCTTCTTAATCGTGGAAAAAACTCTAAGCAAGTTGATTCACAAAGCTATATCCTCTAGGTAGCTAAAATGAATATGAATCTCTAACTAGGTGACCATATCGCACCTCCTCTTCATTAACAATATCCTTATCTTTCATACTGGAACTTTTTCAAATATTTCATTCATAAAAATAATTCTTTCTCCCTTTGAATTAGTAATAAGAATGTTAATAAATGAAATAAAATCCTCTATTTCTTCCAATAATTTACCTGCTCATGTGAAAGACTTTATATCTAAATTTCTTTCCTTTTAGTATATGGACTTGCATAAAGGTCCTAAATATTTGGATTTCTATCTTAAGCCAAATACAGAGAAGGTGGCAGATTATCTTTGGCTAATCAAAAAGGTCCAAGCCAAGTTCCCTGTTTGGGTTAATAGACTCCTTTCGAGAATATTCCAACTAATTTTGGTTAAATAGGTCCTCGAGATCATTCCTATTTATTAGGCATTGATACTGGCTATCCTAAAGAACATACTACAGAGAATCCAAAAGATCAATTTCAAATTTGTGTGGGCTAGAAATATATAATTGGAAGAATCCCATTGGTAAAATGGACTTCGATAACAAAGCTCAAACTATTAAGGGGTTGGGGCCTGAAAAATATAATGGTATTAAGCTAGCCACTTGCTACAAAAAGCTTGTGGTAACTCTTAAACAACAACTCTCTTTGGGGTAGAACAATGAAGGATTAATACTTTGGAGGAAAATCATAAATTTATTGATTAGGTATCCTTAAAATTATGTCACACATTCTTCTATAGTATGGAAGGAAATGAAAAATTCCTTTCCCATTATTGGTGAATGGATCACATGGAAAATTTGGAAGAGGAAAAATGTCAGAGTTGGTTTGGTTCCACGGGCTAGTGCAAGAGAAAATTATAAACTATGAGAAAATATAATTACATCTTTTCATGAGACTGGGGTTTACTCTTTGGCATATGTGAGGTTTCGGAAATATCAGGAATGGGGGCATATGAATTGGAAACCAACCCTTAACTTAGGCCATACACATGACAAAGCCCAGGAATGACACAATTCATAGGTTTAATTGTTTCGGCAATGATCTGTATGTCGAAGGAAGATGAGGACCACTTGATTTGGTCAAAAAATCCAGCTTCTTGATCTTTCCCAACCGAAATAGGATACTATGCATAGATCAAGTCTTCTTTCTATGGGGAAATCTATTGGTGGTGTAGGTTTATTTGGAAACCAAAAGGTATTTCCAAAGGTCCTTTAAAGTGTAAGTTTGTCATATGGCTAACCCTCAATAACAATTTTTTTACTCGGGACAATGGGTAGAAGAGTGGTTTGATAGGCCCTAACAACCCCCTTTGCATATTAGAGGAGGAATTTGTCAATTATTTATTTGTCTATTGTCTTTTTTCATCCAAGTGTGGACTCTAGTAAAAACAAAGTTTTCACTTACATTTTCCTCTTGGGAAAAACTCTCCATGTGTGACTGTGTTCTTATTTGGGCTATGGATTACTCTGTAAAGGAATATATTGTTTTCCCTACTTCTTTCGCACATTCTATTTGGTGGGATATAAACTCAAGCATATTACAAGAATAATTTATTCCTGCTAAGGTGGTATGAGGGATTATAGACTCCACACATAAACCTTAAATAATTGAAACAAAAAGAAAAATTATGAAAGATTCCCCATTATGCCGATCATTGACTACGAAATTCCATGGGGTTTTTTTAAGGCAAAAGCCAAGGTCATCCTCTCTTTTTGGGTTCAGATAAATCCTATTTATCAACAAACATCACTTCTTACATATCAGGTATTCACCAAGTAGGGTATCTAACAAAAATGCAGAGTATATGTCTCTTTGGACCCTAATAAATGTGGCAAACACTAAGAATATTAAAAAGCTATAAATTCTTAGTGATTCCCTACCAGTGGTGGATTGGGGTATGTGATTGTGTTGGTATGTTCACTCCTTCCCTATAACATATTATACAAAAAAAAAATCTAAAATGAGCTCCCTAGAATGGTTCTCTTATAATCACATCTATAGGGAACTCAACATGAAGGCAGATAAGTTGTCTAAGGAGGTTCTATAGTGTCATTTAGGATCATTCCATATCTATGAGTATGTGGATGGGTACGAAACTCTCACTATGGAATTTTAGTTCTAATTTTATTTTGGTAGATTATATAATATATTCGTTGATATGACATATCTATCACTATTTATCAGATTATATAGGTTTATGCTCCATCTTTCTAGACAATGAATTTACTGGTCATAACTTTCAAGGTCTTCACTGTGTATATTTTCTTACAAAAATATAAGTTTTTTTTTTTTTGGAAAAAAGGGTGCTTTACTTATAGATTGATTATTATACATTTATCTTAAGTTATATTTTAATTAAATATAGAGATTAATCTTAAAATTTATTATTTACAGATTAAAATGAATCTTTATTTCTCTGGGTGGGTTGGGAGTGCATGTCATTATAATCATTATAATCATGAGTGCGCGAAAATAGAGGGGTGTTGGTGTGTTTAGGGAGTTCTCATGCCATATGAATGATAGTTCCCTGGGTGATGAAGGTCACATGATGGAAAGGAGATGATCTAACGATTCTATTTGTGCTCTCCATGTCTATAATCAGAATTATCCTTCTACAAATAAGCATGGTGATGTTTGCAAGGACGCAAAAAAACTCATGGTTGATTGAATAAGCTAATATAAGGAGGAAAAAATAAAAGGTAACTCATTTGTGTCATTTCCTACTCTGATTTTCCCTTTTTTTGATTTTCTTGAGATATTGTGTTGGTTAAAAAAGGGTTGGTTTTGCTGCTTGGTGGATAATGCAACTTAGGAAAGTCAAGTTTCCAAACATTTCATGGGGAATTTTGGATAACAACCTCCCTATGCTCCATGTGTGTCTATTGGATTACATGTTGATGCTTGGATTGGGGCTTATCTTACACAAATTAGCTTAATTCTAGCGAGTTTCAATAAACGACAACCATGGGGGGGGGGAACCTATTTTTGTGTGGGTAGTCTCACTTGCCTTCATGAATAGGGCCTTTGGGTTAAATCAAAACTTATTTGCGTCAAGAAACCATATTATTCTTCTACACATTCACACCAATATATTGGTATTAGGTGCTATCACATATCAAATCCTCACATCCTCGTGTTTTTGCTTGCTAGGTCTCTCTAGTTCACATTGTCCAACTGGTGCAATCTCCTCGCAATTATGAACACTAATGTTGTACATGTTTTTACTTCTAGAAACAAGAGGGTTTCCAACAAGTCAACCCCTAAGGTTGTTAATATATATAAAATCTCATGACACCTCACCTGCACCCAACTAGACATGATGAAAGTTGCCTCAAATTTTCAATGATGTTTCTCTTAGGGAACCAAACACGATATGCTAAGGATGAAGGTTTCAATCAAGGAAAAGGGGTAGTGCATTACCAAAGATTAAGTGGAAATGGAATTCAAGCAATGGGTTCCATATTTCAATTCTCCAAGGAATCATGACACAAATATTTGTTCAAATCGTAGAATTGCATTGGATGAAAAAAACATTCATCAACCAAGTTATTGAAGAGAAAGCTAACCAATAGGTGAAAATTCTGCATAAATTGGATATCTTGGATAATAAATTTGATGCTCTTTATGGAGAAATATTACACATATAGATCATGGTGAATAGTTAATTGGACTCACCAAGGTGCTTCATGGGCACTAAATACCATTTCCCTATGCGTGAGGGCATTTAGGCTAATCCCATTACTCTAAACGACGATCCAAAGGAGTGAAGCCCAAAATGATTCTACTAAAAGTTGGAGGATGGTTAGTTACTTTAATTTTCTCTATTTATTTGGTTTTATCAATATGAGAACTAATATTATAAGAGTCATCAATCATTTGTTGGAACCTAAGGATATGTTGGTTCATCACAACTATATAGCTTTTGTTGATAGTCAGTAGAAGGATCAAATAACATGATATAGTTAGTTGAGTAATCAACTTGTTAGCACCTTGTTTTCATTCTCAGGAAATTCAAAATTGATTGCAGGAATTGACTCTGCGTTTATTCAATCCAATTACTTTGCCATATGAAAGGAAAACTATGTTAAGCTAGGTTAAGTAACTATGAGCTATAAGACACATTAATTTTTTTAGAAGAGTGATATTTTGAGGTTTTTGGTCATTAATGATCATTTCAAATATTAAAAAATGTTGACACCAAGTTTTGTAACCAAAAACATTCCAATTTTCATTTTTTACTGGCGATGCAAAATATTTTTCCGACGCCTACAAGATTTTTCCTGTTTTATTTTTTAACTGAAACGGTTATATTTTATTTATTGGTAAAAACTAATTGGGCCAGGGCCAAATCAACCATCGTTACAAAGCTTCAAACCAGCTTCTCATTACATGATAGAAAAAATTCAGGGAATGCAGGTTTGAGAAGGGGTTTCATCATTTATGCTGAAAGCACCTTACGGGAGTAGGCAACCTTTGTTTGCATTGGTATGATCAGCTTCCTTGTTCGAGCCTCTGAGGACGTGGAAGAATTGGTAAGAGGAAAATTCAAGCAGCATGAACTTCAACCTTTGAAGGATATTATTTAGGATTGGTCTTTCGAATTTAACATCTTTATCAAAATTTCTAAGTCACCGAAGGCTTGAAATTCTCTAACGCCTTTCTCACATGAAATTTGGTAGGTTTTAGCAGACCAAGTATTTCTGCCTGATTATTTGTTCACTTCCCAAAGCCCCAGCTGAAACTATCTCTTATTATACCATCTGAGGAGTAGAGCATACCACCAACACCCGTAGTCCTGGGATTTCCTTTGGAGTCACCGTCGAAGAAAATCGTTGCTTTACCTTGCTTCCTGCACCACTCTTGAAATATTTCATCTGAGTCCCTTTAGCGCCACCCTAGATTATTGTAGGGGCTAACTGATATTTTATTTCTATCCCAATAAACAAAGGTTACCATCCAATTATTTTCTTCAGGAAGGAGAGAGATTTCGAGTTTATGAGAATGCTGAGTCACAGTTTTAAGAAGGAGAGCTTTGGCTTTGGCTGCAACCGTCGAAGGGGTCCAAGAATGACTATTGAAAATCTACTCGTTTCTTGCAAGCCAAATTTTCCAACAGGCGTATTTGGGGATGGTATGATAAACACGGAACCAAAATGACTTGCTGGAAATTGCATGAGGATAACACTCCTTCCAAGTGGAAAATAAATCAACCACATAGATTTGGGTTGGAACTGAGACATTTAGGCCTTGAAGGATAAAATTCCACACACCTTTGGTGAAGGTGTAGTCCACAAAGAGGTGATCCATAGTTTCGAGTGCATTCCTGCAAAGCGTGCATCTGTGAGGACTGATGATACTTCTTTCTGTCATATTTTCCCCTGTCAATATCTTCTTGTGCATTAGTACCTAGAAGAAGAAATTAATTTCGAGGAGACCAAAGGAGTCCCACGCTATTTCCAAAAATTTTCAGGTTGATTCGTCTCTCTCTGAGTTTAAAGATACATAAATCCTTGCGCAACAATGTAGGTTCCTGTGTTTCCCTAGCCCCAAGAATCTAAAGCTTGCTTTTGGACCGGTGTTGAGAATGTTTTTTTGGAATTGCCGATGCCCAGGGATTCTGGGAAAGGCCCAAGCTTGCCAATTTCCAGTCTCGTCCCATACAAAAATGTCTTCAAGTCTTTGTATGCCATGTTGAGACAACCACTCGCAGATCTCTTTAAGATCTTTAGAGTTGGAAAGAGGTGGATTTCCCATAATGCAATCTTTCCACAACAATATTTTTCTTCCATTTCCAAGAATGTGATAGAGGTGGTTTTGAAAAAAATTGATTCCTCTCCGACAAAGGTTCCAAATCAACGAACCTTTCGGTGTGCTGTCATCCTGCAGATTTCTCAGGGGGGATGCCTTTGACATAATTCTTTCTAAAAATTTGACTGATTGGGTGTTTTGGGTTCGCATATATCTTCCACATAATTTTATAGCCCAAGGAAATATTTGCTTGGGAGGGCTCTCTGATCTATAGACCACCATCCGGGATTGGGCGTTTCGCCATTTCCCAATTGACTAAATGAAGCTTCTTATGCTTTCCTTTCCCTCCATGCCAAAGGAAATATCGGATTAATTTTGAAATCTGCTATGTGATAGAATTTGGAGCCAGCAGAAAAGAAGCCTGGTAAATAGGTAAGGCGGAGAGCACCAATTTAATGATAATTAGTTTTCCTCCATTGGTGAGCCATTAGCCTCCCCAAGAGGCGATTTTCAAGTTGATTTTTCTAATTACATCAACCCACATCGAGCTCTTATTCACTCCAAGAGTTAATGGAAGCCCTAGGTATTTAATTTTATCCCAATGGGAATAACCAGTGAAGCCCAGATGTTGTGCAATTCTGTGGATGTCTTGCCGCTCAACATTCCACCCATACACCGCACTCTTCCTGTCGTTGATGAGTGCACCAGAAACGCTGCAGAAGCTATGAAGAATTGATTTGAAGGCATTTGCGATCCTAATGGAGACTTTGCCTACCAGGAGAGAATCGTCAGCGAAGAAGGCATGGTTTATGGGTTCTGATTCTTTCGTTAGTCTTATGCCTGGGACTGTCCCTGCAAGCTTTTTGACTGCCATTTTTTTTCTCTGTATTCGCCATTAGAATGTACAAGAATGTGAAGAGAGGGAAGCCTTGCGTTAATCCCCTTTGGGCTTAAACACAATTTACAGGTCTCCCATTGACAAGCGGTGCTATCCATGGCTTATCCATGCAGGCTTTGATCAGATTGAAAAACTCTGGAGAGAAACCAAAGGAGAGAAGGACTTTGTAGAGGAAGGAAAGGTTGACCCTGTCAAAGGAATTTTCCATATCAAGTTTGATCAGGATCCATTTATCCTTCCGTTGATGGCTAGAATGCATTGCTTTTTTCACCTGAATGACATTGCCCAAAATGTGTCTGCCTTTAACAAACCCTCCTTGAGAGGGGGAGATGAGGTTCCTAAGCAACGACTTAATTCTATTGGCGAGGAGCTTGGAAAGGATTTTGTATGAAGCATTGCAGAGAGAGATGGGCCTAAATCTTCCAAAATATCCAGGATTCACCTCTTTCGGGATTAATGTTAATAGGGTAGAGTTAGTGCCTCCCCCCGCCTTAGCTTTTTTCAGGATGCCTTTAATCATTCTCAACAAGTAGACTTTGATAATATCCCAAATTTTTTTGTAGAAGTGAATTGAAAATCCGTCAGGTCTAGGGGCCTTGGTGGGTTCCATTGACCAAATGACTTTGCATATTTCTTCATCAGTAAAAGGCTTCATGAGGACTGAATTGTCTTCTCTGCTAACAAGAGGGGGAACGTGAGAGGGAAAATCATTTGTATCCTCTTTGCTGCCATCGCTCTCTTTTCTATAGAGGTTATGGAAATGAGACTCAGCAGCAGCTTTGATTTGGTCGAAGCCTTTTTAGACCAACCCTTCAGTAGAGATAATTTCCAAGATGTGCTTGCGGGAGAGGCAAGCTCAATATTGGCAGTGGAAGAAAGAATTATTTCGATCTCCAGCTTTGAGCCATAGACTACGAGACTTAATTCTCTAGTATTCTTCTTCAATGCGGAAGGAATGATAGGAATTGATTTGGGCGATCTGTTCCTTTTCAAGCCCCGTAGACGTGATGTCTTTTCTTTCCGTTTCCATTTGCAAGTCCTCCAACAACTAGACTACTTCTTTTCTCTAACCGATTGGGGTTTTAGTGGTCTTTCTGATCCACTCTTTCAAATCGTGCTTTGTGGCCTTGAGTTTCTTCTCCCAAACATAACTTGGGGATTCTATGACAGGTTTGGACCAAGCCAAGCGAATAGTATCAAAGAAACCTTCTCTATCAATCCAAAGAGGACTGAAACGGAATGAAATTGGGCCTAAGTTTTCTTCCTCTTCCAAAAGGAGAAGGATAGGCTTGTGATCCAGGGTCAACTTATGAAGGAATATTTTTCCTGTTTTAGTAACTATTTTAAAACGCAGTTTCCGAAAACATGGAGATGAAATTTGGAAAAATAAAAGAGGTTTTTAGAGGGAGCAGATAAATTTAAAAAAAAAACCTCCCTAAGTTTTATAAAAACTATCATGGTTTGAGATATTCGAATGTATCTTTGAGTCCTATTTTTCCAAATTTTTCGAAAATTTGTTTCCTATAAAAATTCCAAGTCAACAATTGAATGACACCTCATCAAATTCGACTTGGGAATCAAATCAACAGATGATAATCAAATCCAAATTCTCAAGCAACACCTTAGTATTCAAATGCATAATTGTGGTCAAGAAGCAATTCTAGCATTCAAGAATTTTTTCCAACCAATTCTGGATTTAGTTTTATTTTAATTTATTATTTGATTTTGTTTTCCAAAAAGATATGGACAATTGGTTAATTGTATTTGTGTATATATTTTATGATTTGTAATATAGCAGGGTTTGAATATTGTGGAAATAATCCTATGTATTGTTGTAATTTTTTGAGATATATATATATATGTATATATATATATATATATATATATATATATATATATATATATATATATATGTGTGTGTGTGTGTGTGTGTGTGTGTGTGTGTGTGTATGGTCTAATATGCCCAGTTTGCAGATATTCATGTATGAATAGTTTCGTATCTGGTTTCTACTATGTTTAAATTTCTCATTAATCACACCTTTTGAACATTTGTTTTTAGGATTTGGATAAATTTTGATGAATTGTAATTCATGTGGAATTTCTCAAATTCATGTTATTTGGATGCTTAATTTTTATTTTAGCTTAAATATCACTGCAAAAAACTTAGTGCTTTATCTTGATGTTTATCTTCTATAGTCTTCTACATACCTTGATAATAAACTGTCAAAGAAATTGTGAGTTATCTTGCCTTTGTTTATAGTTGTTCATGTGATATGTGTTTAGAAAGCATTTATCTTTTGTTAAAGACTCCACGCCCAATGGTACCTTTACTAATAAAATTGATTTTTGTCAAACCAAATCTGGCCAATGAGTTAAAGACCTATTGCTAAAGTGATCTTGAGTAGTAGTTCAATGATAAATACCTCTCTATAATGAAGGTCCAACTTTCAATCTCAAAGAGGTCTGAAGGTTTCCTCAGTGATTTTCCTTCCAAAGCCAAGAAAACTTTTGAGTGATAACATCTTGGCGCCGTTGCCTGGGAACGAAGGTGAAATATTCCCTAGGAGAATGAAAAAGATCCAGATTTGACCATTGATGGCGAAAAATGGTCAAACACCATTATCTTGCACATATTTGACCTAACAAATCCACTGTGAAAGAATTCCGTGGTGGCTCCACTAGAGGACTAGCTCATTTGACATAAACATGAATGGGAATATGGAAGAACCAGATACCAAAACTTGAATTTTTTCCAAGATATGGATTTATTTTTCATCAATTATTTCTTTTCATTTACTATATATGTAAAAAGATTCATTGTTTCCCTACTAGAATAAAATGACCACCATAGATATACAGTTGTATATCTTTATTTAAAAGTTGGAGATGTACCATTTTTGTATGTCACAGATCCTGAGAAAATTCCTCCATTTGTACCATATGATGTCCATGATCAACTTTGCAATTATCATGATACTAAAGTTGATATATCACCCCCTATTCTCAATTCTATACCTTCCAAGATTCAAGAGAGATATATACCTCTTAAATTACTTTAAATCCTTCATGAATTCCCTACAACACATTACAGATACCTCCCAATGTTTCATGGAGAGAATCTTACAGCTGGAAAACATATTCAAGCCTTTGAGCATTTCACAAATCTTTTTGGAGTTGAGTATGATGATGTGTACATGATAGCATTCTCTCAATTATTACAAGGGGATGATAAAGAATGGTTCGAACATTTAGAACCTGAATCAGCCAGTTCATAGGAGGAACTGAGTGACCTTTTTTTAAAATTTTGGGGCGAGAGGAAATCTAAGGATCAACATTTTTCAGAGTTTCGTGTCATAGAGAAACAAAGGGATGAAACTATCTATATGTTCAATAGGATATTTTTTAGTATTTATCATAAGATGCCTAGAGATATTCAACCTCCTCAAGTTGCTACTATTTTGCGTCATGCAACAACCTTTCATTCATATTTTTCTTACTTTCTCATGAATAGAAGGTCTATGACATTGCAAAAAATGTTCATTGATGCCCAAGAAATAGATGAAAATCTTCATGCATATGAGAAACTCCCAAAACGTAGTCTAGATGAAGTTATAGATGCAGATGAACAAGAGAATGAGTGTGTTCAAGAGAGACTTGATCTGAATCCTAATCCATTTCATTATGAGCAGAGGATTGAGGCTCAAACCAAACACTTTTTTTCTGTTTTATTAAACTGCATGTACTGGGAGGCTGCTCGACCATAAGGGAGAGGAAAAATTAGGTTGAATTGAGAGTTTTTAATATCATGCATTTTCTTGAAAGTCTAGATGATGATTTTTTTGCAGAGAGAAATATTCAGCTTGTTGAAGAGCAAGTTGTTGTCTCAAATTTTATTACCAATGATATTCAAGGTGTTTTTTATTTACCTACCTATAATGACGATTTTCATGTCCAACCAAGTTGTTTTCTTATTAAGAAATGTTCATTTTCAATAGTCTAATCAAAGCACTCAACCTTTGTGCTTTTATTCATTCAAGTTGTTGAAAGAGAAACTTGAAATGATATATGAAGCAGAGGAAATTGGGATGATGCAAAGTCATATAGGCTTTTTATAAAAAACTGACAACATTATAAATCAACAGGAAAATTTCGTGTTTTTCATGATCCTTTGGCTTTGTATATGGAGAATTTTATTAATTCAAATTTACAACTATTGATTTATGAGGATTTTGAAAATAATGATTATAAGGATGTTGATTTTCAAAAGCAACCATAAATATTTTATTTATCAGAAAATATTCCATTGTTGCAGTTTTATGAAAATTTTCATCATTTTTATGTCATTCATATGGTTGAGATGCATGGGAGTAAATTTGCAATTGAAGCGATTACCCATCAAAGTGACAATCTTTTACGTTGTTATGAGATCAATTTTCCTTCTTTCGTTGATCATTTTGCAGCATGTCTTGAGACAGTAAGCATGCCTAAGATTTCAAATTTTGTCAATAATGAATTTTCTTTCAAGATTGTAAATTAGTTGTTGTTAAGTAGGAATTTTTTTTTATTTTTATTTTTTTTTTATTTTTTAATTTTTTTTATTTTTTTAATTTTTTTTATTTTTTATTTTTTCGATAAACAAGGACATGCAAGAAGTTCAACCAGTGGAAAAGATGCTTGCATGGTTGCACTATATTTTTTATTTTACCTGATTAAGCAACTCATAGTTTAGCTTTCTAGGTAGGAGTGCTTGCAAATAAGCTCACAGACAGAGAATCCTTTCAACAGTTTTGATTTTCAGTTGTTTTGGTTCAGTTTCAGTTGAGTATTAGACTTAGTTAGACAGTAGGTCACAGTTTGCAGGTTGCTGATAGAGATTTGCGAGTAGCCCAATGGATTAGGCACAAGGTCTATGAGTTATT